>CM038146.1:69333811-70533811 GCA_021437245.1 Aegilops speltoides
AACCGTTGATTGGCTTGTTTTTTGCTCAGCCCTCTTATAGCGTTGTTAGTTGCGGTGAAGATTGAAGTTTGTTCCTTGTTGGAACATGGAGATGTTGTTCCTTGTTGGAACATGTTTACTTGTTGGGATATCACAATATATCTTATTTAATTAATGCATCTATATACTTGGTAAAGGGTGGAAGGCTCGGCCTTATGCAGTGTTTTGTTCCACTCTTGCCGCCCTAGTTTCCGTCATATCGGTGTTATGTTCCCGGATTTTGCGTTCCTTACGGTTGGGCTATAATGGAACCCCTTGATAGTTCGCCTTAAGTAAAGCTCCTCGCAATGCCCAACATTGGTTTTACCATTTGCACTAACCACCTACCACCTTCCCTTGGGTTCTGCAGACTTAGGGTCATCTTTATTCTGGGCGGTGCTCCTCAGTGTTGGTCGAAGCCTGGAAACTACTGCGAGGCCACCTCGAAACATGAGGTTGGTTTTACTCGTAGCTAGACTCATCGGTGTGCCAGAAAGAGATATGTGCAGCTCCTATCGGGTTTGTCGGCACATTGGGTGGTGTGCTGGTTTAGTTTTACCATGTCGAAATGTCTTGATGTCGGGATCTAAGTCGATCGGAGTGTCTCGGGTGGAGGTCTATTCCTTCGTTGACCGTGAGAGCTTGTAATGGGCTAAGTTGGGACACCTGCGGTATTATCTTTTGAAAGCCGTGCCGTGGTTATGAGATGGGAATTTGTTAACGTCCGGTTGTAGAAAACCGAAGTTGACCTTAATTAAAATACATCAACGTGTGTAACGTGATGGTCTCTTCTCTGGTCAGAAGTGAACACGGTGTTGGAGTTATGTTTGGCGTAAGTAGTTTAGGATCACTTCTTGATGCTACTAGCTTCACGAGTGCCTTGCTTCTCTTCTCGCTCTCTTTTGCGATTGTAGCCACCATATATGCTATAACTTTGCAGCTCCACCTCATTACTCCATCCTTCCTATAAGCTTAAATAGTCTTGATCTGGGTGTGAGATTGCTGAGTCCTCGTGACTCACGGATACTTCAAAACCAGTTTGCGGTGCCTATGTTACGGCGGTGGCGCAACCAAGCTCAAGGAGGAGCTCGATGAAGATCTTGCCCTTTGTGTTGTTTCGTTCTAGTTGATCGATAGTGGAGCCCAGTTGGGGTCGATCGGGGACCTTTATGCATTTGGGTTTCTTCTTTTATTTTGGTTCCGTGGTGGACCTTGATTGTATCTGGATGATGTAATGCTTTATTCATGTAATTGTGTGAAGTGGTGATTGTAAGCCAACTATGTATCTCTTTCCTTATGTATTACATGGGTTGTGTGAAGATTACCTCACTTGCGACATTGCTTTCAATGCGGTTATGCCTCTAAGTCGTGCTTTGACACGTGGGAATATATCCGCATCGAGGCGTTCAAGTTGTGTCGAGCCTTCCCGACCTTAGAGCCCATGCTTGATCGTTTTTAGCGGCGAGTTGTGTCTAGAAAAAATGTTTTGAGTCATTTAGGATTATATATATCGGAGAGTTAGGAATTATTTTACTCCCGGTCTCTTCATCGCTCTGGTAAGGCATCCTAACATAGAGTTTTGACTCTTCTCTTCTCAAATTTCACTAAAAATTTTAGGATCGGGTATCTTGGAGTCGTTCAGATGGTTTTATGATGAGAACATTGTCTTGGTGCCTCTGTCGGGGTTTAGTGGAAGTGTCCGGGAGTTGAGCTCGAGTGTTTCGCCATAATTTTATCGTTGCAGTTCGAATACCGAGTTTAATGCGACATCGATAATCTCTTTTATGCGATTCGTTGGTGAGATAACTCGCGCCACCCGATCTTGGGCGGGAGTTGGAGATATCGCCATAACTGTATAACGGATGTTTTTGAAGTTTGAGGTAGATGATTTCGAAGGTTTCTTGGTTATGTGTTGAAGGATGGATACAGCTGGATGTAGGATTTGCTAGTTTTGGGTGAGATATTATGCTTCCTGTATCCCCAACCTGATTGCATAACAGAAAATTTGGGAGTTTCATAGGTGGGAATTCAAGTAGCTCTTAGGATATCTTTCCGGATGTATGATATGAAATTGGGTTCGGCGTCTAGTGGTCCGCCTATTCACGGTTGGTTTCGTGGTTCGTTGTGTCTTAAAGAGTCCTTGCTATGCCAGGGGCCTTCGTATGTCATGTCCTTTGCCTTGTACATGATGGTGATGTCTGACATCGCCAAATTATTAATGCTAGTTGTTAGTGTTTTGTTTGTGCATGTTTGACACATATTTCATTTGCTATCTTATTGTGTGAGCATGTTGGATGCATGATTTTATCCATTCGAGGACATCCATTTGTTGCTTTGGTTTTTGGTTTTCTTTCTTTTTGACCAAATGGATGGACAAGAATGCCTAAGTTCCTCCTAGCTATCTATGCTTTCTTGTCTCAAACTCTATTCATGCTTATATCACAAACTTTGAACAAGACTTTTCGGACAGGACGGTGAGGCACTTCGGGCCACGATCCGTCAAGCCTAACTTCCAAACCTTCTAAGTACTTTGGTCAACCATATATTCAAATCGGACGACAAAATCACTTGATTGATCTAGGTTTCACCTCGGTGAAAAGTTTCAAGGCGTGACGAAGTTGTTATGCTTGCGATTAACCATCTCGGTCCACGAGTTTTCAAACTTCGGTCCCACCGGCAGGTATATATACTGAGCGAGCGTTGATTACTTCTTCAAGCGCTTAGCCCTCAAACCTTAGCTGCCGTCGCCTTGGTCTCGGATCGTCTCCGCCCTTTATGCGCCCTCGCCCATGAGTCTCCATCGCCGTCAGCGGTCCTTCTCATCGCTTGCGTGCGCCGTGGTAAACTCCACCGCATTGGGTGAGTTTCATCCCTCTCGTGCTCAACCGCTGATTCAATGCCGTTAGGTGTTGCCATGTTTCTTGCCAAGATTGAGATCTTCCTATCCGGTCGTTTAGATCATAGAACAAAATTAGTGAAAATTTTAGGGTTAGGTTTCATGAACACATCTCGGTGTGACCGATTCTGCATTTGGATGACCATTTGGCCTATGGTCATTACCTTACCGGTGAAACGAGTTGTACCATCGGTTAGACGAAGTGAAGATTGGTGAAACCCTAGTGGTCTCGGCTAAGCGAAACCCATTTCGGTCCAACGAAAGTGGTGTATGTAATTGTTTAGGCGTTTGGTTTCACGAATTGATGACTTCGGTCAGGACCGACATGTATTCTGTGAAAACCTAAAACTAAAGTTTGAACTCATTCTTTTGCAAAATCCTCTGCGGTTTGTGATAACTCTTCTATTCGCCTATACCTATTCTATTCACAGGTTGTCGGTCATATCGATGGAAGTAGCCGATCGAACAGTCGAGATGCGGTTGAATTCGAGGCAGCTACAAGTCCGAAGCAAGCAGTTTTGGATGATGGAGAAAAGCACTCCAAGTGGTACTGCGGCTGCTGAGGGCGAGGAGGAAGAAATTCAGATGAGGAAGATTGATTTTGTTGCTGATGAGGAAATAACTTCTAAGCCAAAAAGGCAAGTGGTTGCCAAGGGCTATCAAGAGCGACAGATCAAAAAGAAACACAAGCAAAGTGAAAAATCCTCTGTTGCCTGACTCGGCATGGAAGAAACCTCCAGCAAGATCAAGAAGACTTCCAAGAGGAAGAGGAAGTTCATGAAGAAGCAGTGATGATGATGATTCGATGAGACCTCAGCCTCCTCGAAGCGAAGTTGATGGGTGATGCCATCGGCGGGAGCACCCACAAGGTTAAGCAATCAGCTCCGACAAAAGGCAGCCCAAGCCAAACCAGCTGCCAAGCCCAAGAAGGCTATGAGAACATACACCTGAGAGAAGAAGAAGGACAATGTACCTTGCGAGAATCGATGATGAGGCTCATGTTTTGCTCAAGCTGGAACCCGGAGTTCATAATGATGCTCATCCTCGAGCTGAAAACATGAAGGAAGGATAAAGGTCTCGAGCTATGGAGGCAAGCAGATCCATATGCCACGGGGAGAAGAACTGCAGTTGACTCAAGATTCACACTAGAAACAACAAGACTTTTATGAGGCAGTGCTCATGGATAAGAAGCCAATTATTCTTGACACGAATCGTTATTTGGAATACATCGTGATGAAAACGCAGAGACTACTTCCACATGTGCATGAAAGCTTCCTTGCTTGTGGGATTGCGAGTTCGTTGGTCGAAATTGACGCTTGGAGCGATGAGATGATCATGCAATTCTATGCCACGCACTTCTATCGGATGGGGATTGTATGGATAATGAAGAGGCGAATTCCATTCTGGTTGAAGAATGGAAGCATTGCTGAATGCACGTATCAAAGGAAGATGATGTTGATGTGTATGGCATTCGAAGAAGAATCACGAGTCGATGAAGAACATGTACAATGAGGTAAATGAGAAGGATGTAGAGATATGGGCTTGGTTGATCTACTATCTTGAGCAGGTCTCCCAACCACCAACACCATTACGAGGCATACTTTGATGCCTAAGTCAGGACCACCGCATGATAAGAGGTAC
Organism: Aegilops speltoides; assembly: GCA_021437245.1. Taxonomy (NCBI): domain Eukaryota; kingdom Viridiplantae; phylum Streptophyta; class Magnoliopsida; order Poales; family Poaceae; genus Aegilops; species Aegilops speltoides. The sequence continues at coordinate 69,338,367 of CM038146.1, forward strand.
TCTATCAACATCTGCACATTCTAGATCGGAACCTTTTAAGGTGATGGACACGATAGTTGAGACTATCAAGAGACTGACTGACAGACGGAAGAGGATCGTGTGGGTTTGCTCCATATTGGATGCTCATCAATGCCAAGTTTGTACGGACACCTACATTGGATAGACCCCACTTGCCCTTGCAGCTGAACATGAGGATAATGAAGTTGTGATGTGAGGATGCTCCCACATCTGTGAAGGACATGCTAAGTCTGAAGCTGCAAACAAGCTAAAAGCTGAGAAGAGCGGCAAAGCCAAGAGCGTTGGAACAACTTCTTGAAGCCACTCGGAGGAATTGAGCTCGCTGGCCAGCATAGTGCAGTCTCGGAGAGCCTTGAGAGGATAGTTGAGATAAGTTCCATGCTCTCATGTTAAGTAAAATTGGTCTGGTCGTCAACAAGCTTGAAAGCGGAACATTGAGAAGCTAAGAGGGAAAGCGAGAACTCATGAAGGAGATGGAAGATGATCTAGTCGGGATGACTATGAGGCCTTTGCTCGGTGCCTAAAGCCGATCATTTGCTATTCGATGTCGAACCGAGGCTACTACGCCGGCCTCTAGCTCGTCGGTTCAGCCGGCTCCGATATCCACTCCTCGGCTCCACAGACTTGATGAAGCTTTCGCGAATCAGCTATCTCCACTCCATCGCCTTGAGCGAGCCGCCCGGCGAGTCGAGTGGCGATTAGCTCTATACCTTCGAACTTTTGGTAACTTGTTGCCAAAGGGAAAGTGTATAGATCATAGGACTTCGAGAGAGTGCTTGTTTTGCTCTTTAGTTTGCGGTTTTCCTTGAGATATTTTGAGTTCTTTGAGATACATTGTGTTTTGATACTCGTTTGCTCTATCTTGATGAGTGCTTGATCATACTATGTAATGTGCTTGATGCTTATCATATTCCATCCATATCTTGTATGATCATTTACTCATGTCTTGGTGATTGGGTGCATGCTATTCATTCTTATCATTTGTGCGCTCCACCAAGATGTATGTGACATGGAAGAGTAACCCATGATCCTAATCGATTGTGCATTTGCATTCAAGCGCAAATCTTAAATAATGCACAAATTTGGGGAGCTCTTGCTTATCACATACTTCTCAAAGCGACGATGTTATTCATTGATTATATCATTTGTTGAAGCTTTGATCTATATGTTGTCATCAATTACCAAGGGAGATTGAAAGTGCAACTAATCCCGGGTGGTTTTGTAATTAATAACAACATATATATCATTGAACTAATCATTTCTTGAGAATATTTGAAAGTTGATATGGGAATGGCAATATTGATGATGTGGACCCCTCAAAATGCTAAGGAAAACATTGGCAAAAGCTCAAGACTCCATTTTTGGTTTAGTGATCCAAGATCACATTGAGTCCATAGGAAAGCCAATACTATTAAAGGGGATGAGGTTATGATGATGATCTGGTTGCTCTAAGTGCTTAGTGATTTATCTCTCAAACTATCGGCAATCTTTCCTCCAACATAAACTCATAAGTAATCTCGGTCCACCGATTCCAAACTCAGTCACTGCAGAGATGAACCACCTCAGCCATATAGCCAAACCCTAAGAATCTCGGATTTTCCGATTCCAAACTCGGTCATTCGAAATTGGTGTTGCCAAGCCTGTAACATACGTACTCAAATCGGTGTCACCGAGATGAGAAAATCGGTCCCAAGATTGGCAAACCCTAGACTTTGGAAGAATCGGACTAGCAAAGATTGTATTTCGGTCCCAAGAAAATCCCAGCGTTCTAAGATTTGAACTTTCGGTCTCCGAGTTGTCAACCGGTCGGCCGAGATGGTCAAATGTGTGTAGCAGTTGGATTTTGTGTGGAGGCTATAAATACCCTCCACCTCCTCTTCATTAGTGTGGAAGAGCCATCGAAAGAACTACCACTCCTACCTTACATTTAAGAAAAACTACCTACCCTTGTGTTGAGATCAAGTTGCTCCTCCCACCATATGAAACTTGATTTCTAGCCTTCCCAAGTTGCTTTCCTCAATCCCTTCCTCCACCATAGCCAAATCGGTGAGGAGTTGAGTGTTGGGGAGATATCATTTGAAGCACAAGAGCAAGGTTCATCATCACCAACACCATCTATTACCTTTTGGAGGTGGTGCCTCCTAGATTGGTTAGGTGTCACTTGGGAGCCTCCGTCATGATGTGGAGTTGAACCAAGAAGTTTGTAAGGGCAAGAGATCGCCTACCGTGAAGATCTACCCGAGTAAGGCTAGTCCTCCGTGGGCGTAAGCCATGATGGCATAGACAAGGTTGCTTCTTCGTGGACCCTTCGTGGGTGGAGCCCTCCGTGGACTCGCGCAGCCGTTACCCTCCGTGGGTTGAAGTCTCCATCAGCGTGGATTGGCGATAGCACCACCTATCGGAACCACGAGAAAAAATCTCCGTGTCTCCACATTGCGTTTGCTCTTCTCCACCTCTCTTTTACTATCACGTGCAATTTACTTTCGCTGCTAACTCTAGAATTGCATGTGTAGGGTGATACTTGACTTGGTTGCTATTGTGAACTTGCTAAGAAACTACTCCAATCAAAAGGCAAAATTTTAAGTTGTCAAGTAGTCTAATCACCCCCCTCTAGACATACTTCGATCCTACACATACGAAAGTGCTATCACTATGAGTGAGAAGCGGAACCATCTTGATACATGGTGGCGATTCTGAGTCCTCTCTCGCTAGCGTGAACCTCAAGTAACTAGCTTCTCCTTCTTGTCTGCTTTTAAGCCTTATGGCTGGCCCGTGAACCCATTCACTTGCTGACACTCATACCACTCGTTGTACCGGAACCTTCCCTTTGTACCACGACATAGCATTTCCATCTAGCCATCAAAAACTATGTACACAGTAGAGATGCATGTTCATGAAAGAGGATACAATCATATATATGCAAAAAATATACTAGAGCAACACCAAAAAGGTTAGCAACTAGATGCAACATATACGATATGCAAATTAATTAACTAGAGGTACGCAGGTCATCGTACGCAAACTAACAAAGTAGCGTTACGCAAGTTCGGCAGGGACCGTGGACATCACAAAGTTTCATCGCTACAAAAAGTATACAAGTTCAACAGGCACATATCATCATCATCGGCATCATAAATCACTAGAAGTTCCATCCTTCCATATCATCGGGCGAACCTAGCTGCTTGAGCGGCGTGAGGTCTAGGCGTTGCATGCCTATGCGAGTTAGGACGTCATTCGCGATATAGGGCCATGGTGGAACATCCCCTTCTCATCGCGACTTCTTTCATGATGATCGTCGCAATGTAAACTTTGGATGTGAAGAAGTCATCTCTAAGTTTATAATTAAGCTTCTCCATGAGATTCTAGCCACTTGTGGATATGATCATCATTTACGCTGTTAATCGCGAAGCTTTGGTGATCGTGTTGAACTGAATCATGAGATGGGCGATGTATAATCCATCCTTCTTGCTTGGTTTGGGACATGGATCACGGAGATTAGTTTTATCTTGTGAAACCCATCTTCTTGTTCCTTTGTTTCTGATATGCGTGGCCACCTCTATAGCTGAAGCCTTGGAGCATCATCTAGAATATTCATTATGTGGGTGTAGTCCTTTTTCTCGTAGTCTCTCGAAGGGTCAAAATACGGCGTGGGAGACTTGCGGGTAAGAAACGATAAGGGCGGCCCGTTGCTGCGGGAAAAAGACACCTCAAATTATTCCCCATATGAGAAGAGGAATGATTGAAATGTGAAAGGTTGTCGGAACTGACTTACTTTGGATGATAAGGCACGAGGACAATTTCCGGTCCTTATTACTGTACCATGAAGTTTTGGAGGTACTCCCTAGCAGTTTCAAGTGTGAGACTCAAAAGACTCATGCATGTAATGCGGATCCACCACAGATTTGCGAGACTTCTTCACTCTTCACGCCGGAGCTCATATGTAGCGCAAAAAAGCGGACGATAGTAAAATCAAAGCCTTGTTAGAAACATCTCAAATATGGTCGAACGCGGGAAGAACACCTCCGCGGGCCATGTCGGCATGCACTTCCCTCGAGCACGAGCAGTATGTCGGATATCCTGGATCCTTTGAGGCTAGTAGGCTTTCTCTCGATGACACATGGTGAAGTGCGTCTCACGAGATCCCTGATAGTGCCTCCGGGGTTTCGGCGGTAGCATCGGCTCGCCCGTGAGATGGAACATACCGCACCTTTCACGGGTACGCTCTTGAGAATGCATCGTCGCTCTTTGTGTGCTCTAGCTTGTTTGGGAAGCGATTACCTTCCCGATCTCTTCCTCTCCTTTTTCTTGGGCACACCTTCAGACCCTTCCTTGCCGTGTTCGGGCTAAATCTTGTATGACCCTCGCCTGCTAGTTGAGCTTTGTGTTGGCATCTTGGCGTGTCTGTGAGGATTTCATGAAGAGACTTTTGCATTCCATAGTGCGGCCTGCCCGTATCATCCATATCCTCATTAAGCTGATAGCGATTAAGTCATATGGTTGACTCATCATATCTATATCACGAGTCATACTGCGTTAAGTATTGAGGTAATCCATAGGGTGCGACCTCCGTCTCATCATCCATTCTCTGTTCTCTGGTACATCAGCATGCTATTGCACCCCTTCATCATGTAGTCCACCGCTCTCACCGGCACTACTACAGGGCTGGTAATTGCGTGGTGGGGTGGTGTTCTCCGCACATGCTTGTTGATGTGTGGTAGTTATTGGTGCTCTCGGCGGCTCGGGCGAATAAGATTCTTGCCATAGCAGCACCCAACCCTTGCAGCGTCAATCGGCGGGGTCTCGTCGTCGCTCCCACATGCTGTCTTGGAGGAGGCAAATCCTCGTGCCCGATTTCCCTTGGTCAAGCTAACCTGAAGTGCCAGCCCGAGGATCGGGTGGCTGTGGAATGTGTGTTGAGAGGTCCATTATCATCCTTTACCACGTCCACCTTGGCCTTTGATCAAGTAGAGTATGGTGCATGGGGTTTCTTTAGCACGCAAACACATATATACGTGGTGTAAAACAACGAAAGGCAACAAAAATGGAATATTATCTATATATATATATATATATATATATATATATATATATATATATATGTTGGACATGTAATTACCGTGATGGCGTCGAGCTCAGCCAAGCGAAGGCCCACCTAGCTTTGAGGCGAGGCGGGCTGCTATGGCGAGGCGGCTGCGAGAGGCCGGTTGCTTGAGCAAGTTATGGTGCGATGGTGTTGTTGTTCATGGAGTTGCTGCTTGTGGCGGGCATCGAAATCATGTACCGTCTTATGCGGATTTTCCTTCGCCCGATTGATGGCGAAATCATTTCTGGCGATTCTGGTTGCATTATTTTCTTTGTAGCAACTCATATTTGTCCTCGGCTGCTTTTCGCGTCCTCGGCTGCTTTTTCTCGACCATAGCTTCACCTTTGCGTCATGTTACTTTGACTAAACTTCTTTTACGCTTCTTGGCCTCTAGGCGTCGTTGTAAAACACCTTCCGTGGCGCCGTCTCGATGCGTGCACACAACCATGCGGCCGCTGGTCCAGCGAGGAGTCCCTTAAGTTCGTTCAAGGCCGGTTGAGAGGGTGTCCCTTGGCCTCATCGAATAGGGCTTTCGGCTGCAAGCGGTGTATTGCTTCTCGATAGTCTAATCAATTTCCTCGTGATCTTGTCCGTGTAAAAACCTTTTCTCCTTGTCCCACTTGTGAGCCTGATGAAGTCATCCTCCAAGGGTTGGTGAACTTGAAGGGAGTGCAGGAGACCAGCGGCTTCACGTTCGCATCCTCCTTATCCCATATGGGCCTTTTTGCGAGGTAGCCCAGCTTAGGCGATGCTTCCGTGTTCCTTTCTTTGAAGGCTTTTGAATTCGCAGCCTTAGCCGCTGCCTCGGTAGTGCAAGTGTCCTTGAACTTTTGAACTCCTCTTCCGTAAGTGTTGGATTTTCCTCGGAATCTTGGGCGGGGTTCATCGGCCTCAATAGCTCGTTTCACCCTCCCTTTCCGGAGGCCAAATCATTGCTGAACATGCCCATGGCGTGATTGTTAATCTTTTTCATCTTGGGATCATCCACGGTTGTTCTATGTTATCATCCGGTTGGGGAACTTGAATCTCTTGTGCAACTCGTTAAGAACGTCGAATGTTCTTTACTCCTTAAGTCATAAATCGTTGATGCTCGCGCATTCCCGTAGGATGCATCCTACTTGGTTCCCATAGCACTTGCGAGGTTCGGCTCTAACGGCTCAAACTTGCGAGTGCCATCTTTGTGATCACAAGTCGTCCAATCCCTAGTTTGTTAGGTTTTCGTATCCTCTGCTTCTTATGCTTCCTCTTTTCGGTATCGGCATCGGGCGGTACCTTCCCTTGTACCTTCCCCACCGGTCTCGCGCCATCGATTCTTGGCGCCCGTCGATGCGGTGCCGTCGGTGTCGATGTCGGCGTCGATACCATCATCAAGGCCGACGCAAACCTTTCTTACGATCGAATAGTCGAGTACTCTTGTTCACCCTCATAATCCATCTCATCGCATCTTGGTGAAGGCCGGTTTCTTCGTTGTTGACATGTTTCCTATGATTAAGTGGCCTCATTTATTTCTAAAAGTATGAATAAATGAGAAATGACATAAAATAAATCTATGTGCCTTTTCGATATAACTATGTAGCACAAATCATGCCTTTATTCACGGGAAATTTGGCATGACCTTTGCTAAAAAATGGACATATCGGCGCTTTGAAAATCACAGCGGAAATGAATCAACATTCGGTATAGGCCACTCGGATCATTTCCAAACATGACATGTCAAAACATGACATATGCATATCACATGTCAGTTCAAATTTCCATATAAATTGAGCTAATTCATAACTAAATAGATAACCTAATTAATTAACATGAAGAACCCTATCGGAAGGGTTCTGATCTGTGAGGCAGGCCAGCGGCAATGGCGAGGAAGGCCGAGGCAATGGTCGGCGCGCGGAGTTAAATGGCCTTGTCGAGTCGAGCGGCTGGGTCGAAGCGGGCGTGGTGGCCTTGAGGTCGAGGCGGAGCCAGGCGTGAGACTCGCCCGGCCTTGGTGGTCGAGGCGCGCCGGGCGGGTTGGTGGCCAGGCGGCAGGCGGAGAGTGGGGATTTGAAATGGCGGGATGAAGCTGGGCGAGTGCAAAATTTGGGTTAAGTGGGCGTAGCGATGGCGTTATGTCAGCACTATATTCTATGCTGCAGCGGTTTTGAGCTACTACTATGATCTGGCTGCAGCGCTTTACGAAACTTCGCTACTACTATGATGCGTGGCGGCAGGCGGTTTTTGGAAAGCTTATTTTCTGCCGTCGCTACTGCGATTTTCCTTTTTCTTTCCTTTATTTTATCCACTTTTATTTCCGAGGCGTTGAGCGAAGGGAGGCGATATATATTGCATCATTTGGCGGTTAAATATGTATGCAAAATAGGAACATATATATTACACATCATTGGACCCATGCATAATAATGGCTAAGTGTATACAAAATAGGAACATATATATATTACACATCATTGGACCCATAACATACGTTTCCTCGGTCTTGGCGTTTTCATTTTTGAGTCAGCTTCTTTCCTTCTTGTTAAATGAAGAATAATTGAGCCCCTCATTGTGACTTTGCCTTTTCCATGGGTACAATTTTCTTAGGTAATGTAGTATTGATTCTTCTTTTGGCGTATACTTCATCATCATCGTCATCTTCCCTCATTGGGTTGCGTCTGATCATAGTCTTCCTCGTTGGCGACTCCATCCATTCAATGATGTTCCTTTGCCTCTCCTCCGACAACACGGCTGGGATTGCGGGTCGTTATGAAGCATTGTGTCCGTGCTTAGCGTGTACCCATAGCTCGTTTTTTGCGATAAGCGTTCATGGTAGCGCTCTTGGCGTCGGGTATAGTCATGGTAGTGAACATCCGGCTTTCTCTTCAACATTCTTAGCCCATCGACCGCGGAACATCGTCGTGTTGTGCGATCGAGTAGTCAAGCTCCCAGATCTCTCGACCCTTCCATAAAATCGTTCGGTTGTGCCGTTATGCGCTGCGGTCATGCATTCCATCATCACCCTGAGTTACGATCATCACTGTCCATATCTTTTGCCTCGTGTAGAGCGTGTATCCGTTGATATCATATGCACGATGAGTTCTGAGGTTGGGCGAGGGCCGTAATGCTAAAGCGTATATGAGCAATCTGTCCTTGAAAGCCCTCCTCGGGAGGATTAGCAATAATATGCTCTTTGAACCAATGCAGGAAAGTGGAGTTGTGCTCTCTAGTAACTTTGGCGTCCAATCCGCATACCCCCGTCACGATACTTCTTTGCGATAATTTCTTTGTGCGATTGCCACGAAAGGATCTACCTCGTCTAGGTGTTTGTACCAAGTTTGCTCTGTCAAAGTCGGCTGCGTCGATCTGGTATGCCCACGTGCAGTTCCTGCGATCGTTCGATGACCATCTCCTTGAGCCTCCCGCGTTAGCTTGGCGGGCAAACCAACACTAACACGAGCGGTGGTCTGCGCCGCCATAGAAAATTCTCACGAAGAAGATGCACTCTTGTGCCAAATAGCCCTGGCGATGCTTCCATCCGGACGGGACATATTCTGAACGAATCCTTTGATGATCCCATTCATCCTCTCAAAGCGGCATCATGTTGTGCAGGAATAGCGGCCCCAGGTCTATGTCATCCACAATATGGACACCAGGATGCACCATCACGTCGAAGAACGCGGTGAAGTACATCTCAAGCTCATTCGATATCACAATGATCTCTTCTGTAGCCTTTGGAGCTGCTTCACCGATCGACTTTAGAGATGGCGTCAAAAAGTTGCGAGACCAATAAGCGTGTCACGGACGTGCTTGTCCATTATCCCTCTAAAGCTGACGGTAGTATCTGCGTCATCATCATAGCGGTCATGAGACTTCATCCGTGAACCTTTATGGTTGGTGTTACGGTTGCCAAGCGGATTCATGCCATCGATTACCGCACGAACACGATGTTCCTTGCATCACATTCAAAATACCGATAGAAGTTGTTCAGCGCTCTCCACCTTCCATCCTTCCGTGTCTCAACGGATCATCTCCATCGTCGAGCTTCTTCCTCTCCGTGTGCGGTACATTAGCTTTGCTTCCTTGGGATCTACAAAATACCTCAGGAGGCGAGGTGATCGGTAAGTACCATACAACTTTCTAGGACATTTCTTCCCGGACTTCTTGTATCGAAGCATTGTTGCACGGACAGCTTGTTTTCGCGTGCTCCTTCCGATAAATTATGCAATCGTTGATGCATGCATGGTATCTAACGTGTGGCGGATCAAGAGGGCACGATCTTCTTGGCCTCATCAACACTAGTAGGACATAGATTACCCAGGGAAGAACATCCTTTAGGTACTTGACATGTTCATCGAGGCTAGTGTCGGTCCATTTGTTTTTAATATCGTCTTGAGGTTGGGCGTGAAACTCCGGGTCACCTCGGGTTGCAACCATCATACAATGGAGTGTTTGAGTCTACCACGGTTGCTCGGCTTAGCCTCCTCTCTAAAGCAGCTCTCGATACTTCGTCTCCTTGCGAAGCAATGCTTGAACATGAGGGTCCCACAATTGAACTTAGTACCAGCGAACTCGCTGCGTGGGGTCCATGTCGTTCTCTCCCATATGTCGGCCCTTCTCCTCCGCCATGTCGGCCCCTTTTCGCCCGCCATGTCCGGCCTCTTCCGCCGCCATTATCGATCATCTCTTTGTCTTGCCCGTGTCATCATTGCCTGCCCGTCGGCATCCTCAACATCGTCATCCTCATCTTCAATTATCCACGAGTATAGCCATCCATGAAACCAGTCATGGCGATTAACTTCGACCACGACCATCGTCATGGGGTCAAGCCAAACTATTCCTTTGCATTTTAAACACGGACATAAAACCTCTGTCCGGTTATTTTCTTTCACGTCTTGCACCGACGCAACCACCTGTCCACCATCATTCCCGCGACCATCGTCAACTACATGCGGTAATAATAAAAAATTGATTGTAAAAATGCATGCATCAAAGTCATAAAAATTTGGCATGACCTTCCTAAAAATAGGACATATATGGATCTAGGTTTGCGGAATTAGAAGCGAAATAAATCGACATTTCGGCAAAACATAGGCAACTCAAAAGCACAATTGGCGTCGACTCATGCCACACACAATTTCCACAAACATATCACACACACATAAACACATTTCCATTTTGCAAAAGCATGAAATTTGCATCACCTCTATCTCGATGGCGGAGATGATGTTGTAGGGAGATCAAAAGTGCACAAAGCTCTTCTTGACAAAGATAGATCTAGTTAGGGGCAAATAGGTCCTTAACTAAATCCTACATCTACCTAGCTACCTAATTTGGAAGGAGACAACTTCAACTAGTGGAGGGAAGGAAAAAAGAAAGGAGATGCATTAATGGAGGTTGGAATATCACGCTTTGATAAGTTGATCAAAGCATATAGTTTACTGAGACTTGCAGTGAAGCTGTATTTACTAGAAAGTGAGTGGGAGCACTCAGCATTTCGATAAGTATATGTGAATGACATATTGTAGATCGAGTAATGTAGAATTATTACGCAAAGCATAAAGGAGTGTTTGAAAGAGTTTTTCAAAGAAAGACCTCGGTGAAGCTGCTTACATATTGAGTCAAGATCTATAGAGATAGATCAGGCGGCTTGATAAGTTTTTCAATGAGTACATACCTTGACAAGATTTTGAAGTAGTTCAAAATGGAGCAGTCAAAAGAAAGAGTTCTTGCCTGTGTTACAAGGTGTGAAATTGAGTAAGACTCAAAACCCGACCCGGCGAGAAGATAGAAAAGAGAAAGTCATTCCCTATGCCTTGCCATAGGTTCTATAAAGTATGCCATCTTTGAGATCTATTGTATACCCTGCGGAGTTTGGCAAGGTACAATAGTGATCTAGAGTATATCCGGACAGCGGTCAAAATTATCCTTAGTGGAATAAGGATATGTTTCTCGATTATGGAAGTGACAAAAGGTTAGGTAAATGAGGTTACGTCGATAAGTTTTGACACCGATGGATGACTCTAAGTCTCGATCTAGATACATATTGAAAGTGGGAGCAATTAGCTAGAGTAGCTCGTGCGAGCATTGTAGACATAGAAAATTGCAAAATACATAGCGGATCTGAATGTGAAAGACCCGTTGACTAAGATTCTCTCACAAGCAAAACATGATCACACCTTAGTAATCTTTGGGTGTTAATCACATAGTGATGTGAACTAGATTACTGAATCTAGTAAACCCTTTGGATGTTGGTCACATGGCGATGTGAACTATGGGTGTTAATCACATGATGATGTGAATTATCGATGTTAATCACATGGTGATGTGATCTAGATTATTGACTCTAGTGCAAGTGGGAGGTGAAAAATATGCCTAGAGGCAATAATAAAGTTATTATTTATTTCCTTATATCATGATAAATGTTTATTATTCATGCTAGAATTGTATTAACTTAGGAAACATAATACATGTGTGAATATATAGACAAGCAGTGTCACTAGTATGCCTCTACTTGACTAGCTTGTTAATCAAAGATGGTTATGTTTCTAACCATGGACAAAGAGTTGTTATTTGATTAACAAGGTCACATCATTAGTTGAATGATCGATTGACATGACCCATTCCGTTAGCAGCACCCGATCGTTTAGTATGTTGCTATTGCTTTCTTCATGACTTATACATGTTCCTATGACTATGAGATTATACAACTCCGTTTACGGAGAACACTTTGTGTGCTACCAAGCGTCTAGCATGCTGGGTGATTATAAAGGTGCTCTCTGGTGTCTCCAAAGGTACTTGTTGGGTTGGCGTGTTTGAGATTAGGATTTGTCCTCGAAGATATGGAGAGGTATCTGGGCCCTCTCGGTAATGCACATCACTTAAGCCTTGCAAGCATTGCAACTAATGAGTTAGTTGCGAGATGATGTATGCAAGCGAGTAAAGACTTGCGATAGCGAGATTGAACTAGGTATTGGATACCGCGATCGAATCTCGGGCAAATAACTATACCGATGACAAAGCGAACAACGTATGTTGTTATGCGGTCGACGATAAAGATCTTCGTAGAATATGTAGGAACCAATATGGGCATCAGGTCCGCTATTGGTTATTGAGAGCGTGTCTCGGTCATGTCTACGTGTTCTCGAACCGTAAGTCCTTCGCTTAAGGTTTGATGGCTGTTATATTATGAGTTTATGAGTTTTGATGTACGAAGGAGTTAGTCCGGATGAGATCGGGGACATGCGAGGAGTCTCGAAATGGTCAAGCGTAAAATCGATATATTGGGCGACTATATTGAGTTGGAAGGTTCGAGTCATTGGTATTGTCGAATCTGGGAGAGTTCTGAAATTCGCCGGGGAGAAGTATTGGGCCTTCTTGGGCCGTGCGGGGCTGCCTAGGGCAGGCTGCATGCCCCCTAGTCCAGGTGGGCTAAGGGAGGGGCGCACCCTTCCTTCCTTCCTTCTCTCTTCCTTCCTTGTCTCCTACTCCTAATACATGGAAGGACTACTAGTTGGACTAGGAAGGAATCCTACTCGGTGGGAGTAGGACTCCCCATGTGCGCCATAGTAGAGGGCAGCCTCCTCCTCCCTCCCTCCTTTATATCACGGAGGCAGGGGCACCCATGAACACACAAGTTGATCCTTGAGATCGTTCCTGGCTGTGCGGTGCCCCTCCACCATAATCCACCTCGGTCATATCGTGGCGGTGCTGGCGAAGCCTGCGTCGATAGAACATCAAGATCGTCCTGCGCCGTCGTCTTGTGAGAACTCTCTCTCCCGGACTTTGCTGGATCGGAGCCGGAGTCGTCGAGAGCTGTCGTGTGTCAAGAACTTCGGGCGCGGAATGCTTGTGGGATCGGTTGGATCGCGAGGAGAGCGTCGACTACTTCCTCTACATTGTGATCGCTTCGCTTGGTCTCACGAGTACATAGACACCTCCCCTCTCATTGCTATGCATCACCATGATCTTGCGTGTGCGTAGGAAAATTTTAAGTACTCGTTCCCCACGTGGCATCCAAGCCTAGGTTTTTATGGTTTGATGTTTTGCAGAGTAGAACACAAGTGAGTTGTGGGCGATACAAGTCATCTGCCTACCGGCATGTCATACTTTGGTTCAGCGGTATTGTGAGATGGGCGGCCCGGACCGACTTCTGGCGTGCGCTTCGGGGTGGTTTTCCGTTCACGAGCACTTTCGTGCTTAAAGGTGGCTAGCGGTGTCTGTCTCTCTCACTTTAGTTGAGCAAGGTGTGTCCTTGGTCCTTGAGAAGGTTAAGCGTCTATTTGTGAAGTATCATTGTGGTTTTGATCGTGGGTGAGATTGGTTCTTGCTTAAGCCGTAGCAGCCACGTAAATTTTGACAACAAAGTAGAGGGCGTCTAACTTGTTTTGCGGGGCATGTTAATGATGTGATATGGTCAGGCGTGATACTATATTTTATTGTATGAGATGATCATGTTTTGTAACGAAGTTATCGACAACTGGGAGCCATATGGTTGTAAGCTTTATTGTATGAAATGCAAGCATACTGTAATTGCTTTACTTTATCACTAAGCGGTACCGATAGTCGTAGAAGCAATAGATGGCGTAGCGACAACGATGCTCGATGGAGATCAAGGTGTCGCGCCGGTGGCGATGGTGATCACGGCGGTTGCCGGAGATGGAATCACAAGCACAAGATGATGATGGCCATATCATATCACTTATATTGATTGCATGTGATGTTTATCCTTTATGCATCTTATCTTGCTTTGATTGGCGGTAGCATTTTAAGATGATCTCTCACTAAAATTATCAAGAAGTGTTCTCCACAGTATGCACCGTTGCCAAAGTTAATCGTGCCCGGACACCACGTGATGATCGGGTGTGATAAGCTCTCGTCCATCTACAGCGGGTGCAAGCCAGTTTGCACAGCGAATACTCGAGGTTAAACTTGGCGAGCCTAGCATATGCGGTATGGCCTCGGAACACGGACCTAGTCATCGCCAAATTATTAATGCTAGTTGTTAGTGTTTTGTTTGTGCATGTTTGACACATATTTCATTTGCTATCTTATTGTGTGAGCATGTTGGATGCATGATTTTATCCATTCGAGGACATCCATTTGTTGCTTTGGTTTTTGGTTTTCTTTCTTTTTGACCAAATGGATGGACAAGAATGCCTAAGTTCCTCCTAGCTATCTATGCTTTCTTGTCTCAAACTCTATTCATGCTTATATCACAAACTTTGAACAAGACTTTTCGGACAGGACGGTGAGGCACTTCGGGCCACGATCCGTCAAGCCTAACTTCCAAACCTTCTAAGTACTTTGGTCAACCATATATTCAAATCGGACGACAAAATCACTTGATTGATCTAGGTTTCACCTCGGTGAAAAGTTTCAAGGCGTGACGAAGTTGTTATGCTTGCGATTAACCATCTCGGTCCACGAGTTTTCAAACTTCGGTCCCACCGGCAGGTATATATACTGAGCGAGCGTTGATTACTTCTTCAAGCGCTTAGCCCTCAAACCTTAGCTGCCGTCGCCTTGGTCTCGGATCGTCTCCGCCCTTTATGCGCCCTCGCCCATGAGTCTCCATCGCCGTCAGCGGTCCTTCTCATCGCTTGCGTGCGCCGTGGTAAACTCCACCGCATTGGGTGAGTTTCATCCCTCTCGTGCTCAACCGCTGATTCAATGCCGTTAGGTGTTGCCATGTTTCTTGCCAAGATTGAGATCTTCCTATCCGGTCGTTTAGATCATAGAACAAAATTAGTGAAAATTTTAGGGTTAGGTTTCATGAACACATCTCGGTGTGACCGATTCTGCATTTGGATGACCATTTGGCCTATGGTCATTACCTTACCGGTGAAACGAGTTGTACCATCGGTTAGACGAAGTGAAGATTGGTGAAACCCTAGTGGTCTCGGCTAAGCGAAACCCATTTCGGTCCAACGAAAGTGGTGTATGTAATTGTTTAGGCGTTTGGTTTCACGAATTGATGACTTCGGTCAGGACCGACATGTATTCTGTGAAAACCTAAAACTAAAGTTTGAACTCATTCTTTTGCAAAATCCTCTGCGGTTTGTGATAACTCTTCTATTCGCCTATACCTATTCTATTCACAGGTTGTCGGTCATATCGATGGAAGTAGCCGATCGAACAGTCGAGATGCGGTTGAATTCGAGGCAGCTACAAGTCCGAAGCAAGCAGTTTTGGATGATGGAGAAAAGCACTCCAAGTGGTACTGCGGCTGCTGAGGGCGAGGAGGAAGAAATTCAGATGAGGAAGATTGATTTTGTTGCTGATGAGGAAATAACTTCTAAGCCAAAAAGGCAAGTGGTTGCCAAGGGCTATCAAGAGCGACAGATCAAAAAGAAACACAAGCAAAGTGAAAAATCCTCTGTTGCCTGACTCGGCATGGAAGAAACCTCCAGCAAGATCAAGAAGACTTCCAAGAGGAAGAGGAAGTTCATGAAGAAGCAGTGATGATGATGATTCGATGAGACCTCAGCCTCCTCGAAGCGAAGTTGATGGGTGATGCCATCGGCGGGAGCACCCACAAGGTTAAGCAATCAGCTCCGACAAAAGGCAGCCCAAGCCAAACCAGCTGCCAAGCCCAAGAAGGCTATGAGAACATACACCTGAGAGAAGAAGAAGGACAATGTACCTTGCGAGAATCGATGATGAGGCTCATGTTTTGCTCAAGCTGGAACCCGGAGTTCATAATGATGCTCATCCTCGAGCTGAAAACATGAAGGAAGGATAAAGGTCTCGAGCTATGGAGGCAAGCAGATCCATATGCCACGGGGAGAAGAACTGCAGTTGACTCAAGATTCACACTAGAAACAACAAGACTTTTATGAGGCAGTGCTCATGGATAAGAAGCCAATTATTCTTGACACGAATCGTTATTTGGAATACATCGTGATGAAAACGCAGAGACTACTTCCACATGTGCATGAAAGCTTCCTTGCTTGTGGGATTGCGAGTTCGTTGGTCGAAATTGACGCTTGGAGCGATGAGATGATCATGCAATTCTATGCCACGCACTTCTATCGGATGGGGATTGTATGGATAATGAAGAGGCGAATTCCATTCTGGTTGAAGAATGGAAGCATTGCTGAATGCACGTATCAAAGGAAGATGATGTTGATGTGTATGGCATTCGAAGAAGAATCACGAGTCGATGAAGAACATGTACAATGAGGTAAATGAGAAGGATGTAGAGATATGGGCTTGGTTGATCTACTATCTTGAGCAGGTCTCCCAACCACCAACACCATTACGAGGCATACTTTGATGCCTAAGTCAGGACCACCGCATGATAAGAGGTACTCTATCAACATCTGCACATTCTAGATCGGAACCTTTTAAGGTGATGGACACGATAGTTGAGACTATCAAGAGACTGACTGACAGACGGAAGAGGATCGTGTGGGTTTGCTCCATATTGGATGCTCATCAATGCCAAGTTTGTACGGACACCTACATTGGATAGACCCCACTTGCCCTTGCAGCTGAACATGAGGATAATGAAGTTGTGATGTGAGGATGCTCCCACATCTGTGAAGGACATGCTAAGTCTGAAGCTGCAAACAAGCTAAAAGCTGAGAAGAGCGGCAAAGCCAAGAGCGTTGGAACAACTTCTTGAAGCCACTCGGAGGAATTGAGCTCGCTGGCCAGCATAGTGCAGTCTCGGAGAGCCTTGAGAGGATAGTTGAGATAAGTTCCATGCTCTCATGTTAAGTAAAATTGGTCTGGTCGTCAACAAGCTTGAAAGCGGAACATTGAGAAGCTAAGAGGGAAAGCGAGAACTCATGAAGGAGATGGAAGATGATCTAGTCGGGATGACTATGAGGCCTTTGCTCGGTGCCTAAAGCCGATCATTTGCTATTCGATGTCGAACCGAGGCTACTACGCCGGCCTCTAGCTCGTCGGTTCAGCCGGCTCCGATATCCACTCCTCGGCTCCACAGACTTGATGAAGCTTTCGCGAATCAGCTATCTCCACTCCATCGCCTTGAGCGAGCCGCCCGGCGAGTCGAGTGGCGATTAGCTCTATACCTTCGAACTTTTGGTAACTTGTTGCCAAAGGGAAAGTGTATAGATCATAGGACTTCGAGAGAGTGCTTGTTTTGCTCTTTAGTTTGCGGTTTTCCTTGAGATATTTTGAGTTCTTTGAGATACATTGTGTTTTGATACTCGTTTGCTCTATCTTGATGAGTGCTTGATCATACTATGTAATGTGCTTGATGCTTATCATATTCCATCCATATCTTGTATGATCATTTACTCATGTCTTGGTGATTGGGTGCATGCTATTCATTCTTATCATTTGTGCGCTCCACCAAGATGTATGTGACATGGAAGAGTAACCCATGATCCTAATCGATTGTGCATTTGCATTCAAGCGCAAATCTTAAATAATGCACAAATTTGGGGAGCTCTTGCTTATCACATACTTCTCAAAGCGACGATGTTATTCATTGATTATATCATTTGTTGAAGCTTTGATCTATATGTTGTCATCAATTACCAAGGGAGATTGAAAGTGCAACTAATCCCGGGTGGTTTTGTAATTAATAACAACATATATATCATTGAACTAATCATTTCTTGAGAATATTTGAAAGTTGATATGGGAATGGCAATATTGATGATGTGGACCCCTCAAAATGCTAAGGAAAACATTGGCAAAAGCTCAAGACTCCATTTTTGGTTTAGTGATCCAAGATCACATTGAGTCCATAGGAAAGCCAATACTATTAAAGGGGATGAGGTTATGATGATGATCTGGTTGCTCTAAGTGCTTAGTGATTTATCTCTCAAACTATCGGCAATCTTTCCTCCAACATAAACTCATAAGTAATCTCGGTCCACCGATTCCAAACTCAGTCACTGCAGAGATGAACCACCTCAGCCATATAGCCAAACCCTAAGAATCTCGGATTTTCCGATTCCAAACTCGGTCATTCGAAATTGGTGTTGCCAAGCCTGTAACATACGTACTCAAATCGGTGTCACCGAGATGAGAAAATCGGTCCCAAGATTGGCAAACCCTAGACTTTGGAAGAATCGGACTAGCAAAGATTGTATTTCGGTCCCAAGAAAATCCCAGCGTTCTAAGATTTGAACTTTCGGTCTCCGAGTTGTCAACCGGTCGGCCGAGATGGTCAAATGTGTGTAGCAGTTGGATTTTGTGTGGAGGCTATAAATACCCTCCACCTCCTCTTCATTAGTGTGGAAGAGCCATCGAAAGAACTACCACTCCTACCTTACATTTAAGAAAAACTACCTACCCTTGTGTTGAGATCAAGTTGCTCCTCCCACCATATGAAACTTGATTTCTAGCCTTCCCAAGTTGCTTTCCTCAATCCCTTCCTCCACCATAGCCAAATCGGTGAGGAGTTGAGTGTTGGGGAGATATCATTTGAAGCACAAGAGCAAGGTTCATCATCACCAACACCATCTATTACCTTTTGGAGGTGGTGCCTCCTAGATTGGTTAGGTGTCACTTGGGAGCCTCCGTCATGATGTGGAGTTGAACCAAGAAGTTTGTAAGGGCAAGAGATCGCCTACCGTGAAGATCTACCCGAGTAAGGCTAGTCCTCCGTGGGCGTAAGCCATGATGGCATAGACAAGGTTGCTTCTTCGTGGACCCTTCGTGGGTGGAGCCCTCCGTGGACTCGCGCAGCCGTTACCCTCCGTGGGTTGAAGTCTCCATCAGCGTGGATTGGCGATAGCACCACCTATCGGAACCACGAGAAAAAATCTCCGTGTCTCCACATTGCGTTTGCTCTTCTCCACCTCTCTTTTACTATCACGTGCAATTTACTTTCGCTGCTAACTCTAGAATTGCATGTGTAGGGTGATACTTGACTTGGTTGCTATTGTGAACTTGCTAAGAAACTACTCCAATCAAAAGGCAAAATTTTAAGTTGTCAAGTAGTCTAATCACCCCCCTCTAGACATACTTCGATCCTACACATACGAAAGTGCTATCACTATGAGTGAGAAGCGGAACCATCTTGATACATGGTGGCGATTCTGAGTCCTCTCTCGCTAGCGTGAACCTCAAGTAACTAGCTTCTCCTTCTTGTCTGCTTTTAAGCCTTATGGCTGGCCCGTGAACCCATTCACTTGCTGACACTCATACCACTCGTTGTACCGGAACCTTCCCTTTGTACCACGACATAGCATTTCCATCTAGCCATCAAAAACTATGTACACAGTAGAGATGCATGTTCATGAAAGAGGATACAATCATATATATGCAAAAAATATACTAGAGCAACACCAAAAAGGTTAGCAACTAGATGCAACATATACGATATGCAAATTAATTAACTAGAGGTACGCAGGTCATCGTACGCAAACTAACAAAGTAGCGTTACGCAAGTTCGGCAGGGACCGTGGACATCACAAAGTTTCATCGCTACAAAAAGTATACAAGTTCAACAGGCACATATCATCATCATCGGCATCATAAATCACTAGAAGTTCCATCCTTCCATATCATCGGGCGAACCTAGCTGCTTGAGCGGCGTGAGGTCTAGGCGTTGCATGCCTATGCGAGTTAGGACGTCATTCGCGATATAGGGCCATGGTGGAACATCCCCTTCTCATCGCGACTTCTTTCATGATGATCGTCGCAATGTAAACTTTGGATGTGAAGAAGTCATCTCTAAGTTTATAATTAAGCTTCTCCATGAGATTCTAGCCACTTGTGGATATGATCATCATTTACGCTGTTAATCGCGAAGCTTTGGTGATCGTGTTGAACTGAATCATGAGATGGGCGATGTATAATCCATCCTTCTTGCTTGGTTTGGGACATGGATCACGGAGATTAGTTTTATCTTGTGAAACCCATCTTCTTGTTCCTTTGTTTCTGATATGCGTGGCCACCTCTATAGCTGAAGCCTTGGAGCATCATCTAGAATATTCATTATGTGGGTGTAGTCCTTTTTCTCGTAGTCTCTCGAAGGGTCAAAATACGGCGTGGGAGACTTGCGGGTAAGAAACGATAAGGGCGGCCCGTTGCTGCGGGAAAAAGACACCTCAAATTATTCCCCATATGAGAAGAGGAATGATTGAAATGTGAAAGGTTGTCGGAACTGACTTACTTTGGATGATAAGGCACGAGGACAATTTCCGGTCCTTATTACTGTACCATGAAGTTTTGGAGGTACTCCCTAGCAGTTTCAAGTGTGAGACTCAAAAGACTCATGCATGTAATGCGGATCCACCACAGATTTGCGAGACTTCTTCACTCTTCACGCCGGAGCTCATATGTAGCGCAAAAAAGCGGACGATAGTAAAATCAAAGCCTTGTTAGAAACATCTCAAATATGGTCGAACGCGGGAAGAACACCTCCGCGGGCCATGTCGGCATGCACTTCCCTCGAGCACGAGCAGTATGTCGGATATCCTGGATCCTTTGAGGCTAGTAGGCTTTCTCTCGATGACACATGGTGAAGTGCGTCTCACGAGATCCCTGATAGTGCCTCCGGGGTTTCGGCGGTAGCATCGGCTCGCCCGTGAGATGGAACATACCGCACCTTTCACGGGTACGCTCTTGAGAATGCATCGTCGCTCTTTGTGTGCTCTAGCTTGTTTGGGAAGCGATTACCTTCCCGATCTCTTCCTCTCCTTTTTCTTGGGCACACCTTCAGACCCTTCCTTGCCGTGTTCGGGCTAAATCTTGTATGACCCTCGCCTGCTAGTTGAGCTTTGTGTTGGCATCTTGGCGTGTCTGTGAGGATTTCATGAAGAGACTTTTGCATTCCATAGTGCGGCCTGCCCGTATCATCCATATCCTCATTAAGCTGATAGCGATTAAGTCATATGGTTGACTCATCATATCTATATCACGAGTCATACTGCGTTAAGTATTGAGGTAATCCATAGGGTGCGACCTCCGTCTCATCATCCATTCTCTGTTCTCTGGTACATCAGCATGCTATTGCACCCCTTCATCATGTAGTCCACCGCTCTCACCGGCACTACTACAGGGCTGGTAATTGCGTGGTGGGGTGGTGTTCTCCGCACATGCTTGTTGATGTGTGGTAGTTATTGGTGCTCTCGGCGGCTCGGGCGAATAAGATTCTTGCCATAGCAGCACCCAACCCTTGCAGCGTCAATCGGCGGGGTCTCGTCGTCGCTCCCACATGCTGTCTTGGAGGAGGCAAATCCTCGTGCCCGATTTCCCTTGGTCAAGCTAACCTGAAGTGCCAGCCCGAGGATCGGGTGGCTGTGGAATGTGTGTTGAGAGGTCCATTATCATCCTTTACCACGTCCACCTTGGCCTTTGATCAAGTAGAGTATGGTGCATGGGGTTTCTTTAGCACGCAAACACATATATACGTGGTGTAAAACAACGAAAGGCAACAAAAATGGAATATTATCTATATATATATATATATATATATATATATATATATATATATATATGTTGGACATGTAATTACCGTGATGGCGTCGAGCTCAGCCAAGCGAAGGCCCACCTAGCTTTGAGGCGAGGCGGGCTGCTATGGCGAGGCGGCTGCGAGAGGCCGGTTGCTTGAGCAAGTTATGGTGCGATGGTGTTGTTGTTCATGGAGTTGCTGCTTGTGGCGGGCATCGAAATCATGTACCGTCTTATGCGGATTTTCCTTCGCCCGATTGATGGCGAAATCATTTCTGGCGATTCTGGTTGCATTATTTTCTTTGTAGCAACTCATATTTGTCCTCGGCTGCTTTTCGCGTCCTCGGCTGCTTTTTCTCGACCATAGCTTCACCTTTGCGTCATGTTACTTTGACTAAACTTCTTTTACGCTTCTTGGCCTCTAGGCGTCGTTGTAAAACACCTTCCGTGGCGCCGTCTCGATGCGTGCACACAACCATGCGGCCGCTGGTCCAGCGAGGAGTCCCTTAAGTTCGTTCAAGGCCGGTTGAGAGGGTGTCCCTTGGCCTCATCGAATAGGGCTTTCGGCTGCAAGCGGTGTATTGCTTCTCGATAGTCTAATCAATTTCCTCGTGATCTTGTCCGTGTAAAAACCTTTTCTCCTTGTCCCACTTGTGAGCCTGATGAAGTCATCCTCCAAGGGTTGGTGAACTTGAAGGGAGTGCAGGAGACCAGCGGCTTCACGTTCGCATCCTCCTTATCCCATATGGGCCTTTTTGCGAGGTAGCCCAGCTTAGGCGATGCTTCCGTGTTCCTTTCTTTGAAGGCTTTTGAATTCGCAGCCTTAGCCGCTGCCTCGGTAGTGCAAGTGTCCTTGAACTTTTGAACTCCTCTTCCGTAAGTGTTGGATTTTCCTCGGAATCTTGGGCGGGGTTCATCGGCCTCAATAGCTCGTTTCACCCTCCCTTTCCGGAGGCCAAATCATTGCTGAACATGCCCATGGCGTGATTGTTAATCTTTTTCATCTTGGGATCATCCACGGTTGTTCTATGTTATCATCCGGTTGGGGAACTTGAATCTCTTGTGCAACTCGTTAAGAACGTCGAATGTTCTTTACTCCTTAAGTCATAAATCGTTGATGCTCGCGCATTCCCGTAGGATGCATCCTACTTGGTTCCCATAGCACTTGCGAGGTTCGGCTCTAACGGCTCAAACTTGCGAGTGCCATCTTTGTGATCACAAGTCGTCCAATCCCTAGTTTGTTAGGTTTTCGTATCCTCTGCTTCTTATGCTTCCTCTTTTCGGTATCGGCATCGGGCGGTACCTTCCCTTGTACCTTCCCCACCGGTCTCGCGCCATCGATTCTTGGCGCCCGTCGATGCGGTGCCGTCGGTGTCGATGTCGGCGTCGATACCATCATCAAGGCCGACGCAAACCTTTCTTACGATCGAATAGTCGAGTACTCTTGTTCACCCTCATAATCCATCTCATCGCATCTTGGTGAAGGCCGGTTTCTTCGTTGTTGACATGTTTCCTATGATTAAGTGGCCTCATTTATTTCTAAAAGTATGAATAAATGAGAAATGACATAAAATAAATCTATGTGCCTTTTCGATATAACTATGTAGCACAAATCATGCCTTTATTCACGGGAAATTTGGCATGACCTTTGCTAAAAAATGGACATATCGGCGCTTTGAAAATCACAGCGGAAATGAATCAACATTCGGTATAGGCCACTCGGATCATTTCCAAACATGACATGTCAAAACATGACATATGCATATCACATGTCAGTTCAAATTTCCATATAAATTGAGCTAATTCATAACTAAATAGATAACCTAATTAATTAACATGAAGAACCCTATCGGAAGGGTTCTGATCTGTGAGGCAGGCCAGCGGCAATGGCGAGGAAGGCCGAGGCAATGGTCGGCGCGCGGAGTTAAATGGCCTTGTCGAGTCGAGCGGCTGGGTCGAAGCGGGCGTGGTGGCCTTGAGGTCGAGGCGGAGCCAGGCGTGAGACTCGCCCGGCCTTGGTGGTCGAGGCGCGCCGGGCGGGTTGGTGGCCAGGCGGCAGGCGGAGAGTGGGGATTTGAAATGGCGGGATGAAGCTGGGCGAGTGCAAAATTTGGGTTAAGTGGGCGTAGCGATGGCGTTATGTCAGCACTATATTCTATGCTGCAGCGGTTTTGAGCTACTACTATGATCTGGCTGCAGCGCTTTACGAAACTTCGCTACTACTATGATGCGTGGCGGCAGGCGGTTTTTGGAAAGCTTATTTTCTGCCGTCGCTACTGCGATTTTCCTTTTTCTTTCCTTTATTTTATCCACTTTTATTTCCGAGGCGTTGAGCGAAGGGAGGCGATATATATTGCATCATTTGGCGGTTAAATATGTATGCAAAATAGGAACATATATATTACACATCATTGGACCCATGCATAATAATGGCTAAGTGTATACAAAATAGGAACATATATATATTACACATCATTGGACCCATAACATACGTTTCCTCGGTCTTGGCGTTTTCATTTTTGAGTCAGCTTCTTTCCTTCTTGTTAAATGAAGAATAATTGAGCCCCTCATTGTGACTTTGCCTTTTCCATGGGTACAATTTTCTTAGGTAATGTAGTATTGATTCTTCTTTTGGCGTATACTTCATCATCATCGTCATCTTCCCTCATTGGGTTGCGTCTGATCATAGTCTTCCTCGTTGGCGACTCCATCCATTCAATGATGTTCCTTTGCCTCTCCTCCGACAACACGGCTGGGATTGCGGGTCGTTATGAAGCATTGTGTCCGTGCTTAGCGTGTACCCATAGCTCGTTTTTTGCGATAAGCGTTCATGGTAGCGCTCTTGGCGTCGGGTATAGTCATGGTAGTGAACATCCGGCTTTCTCTTCAACATTCTTAGCCCATCGACCGCGGAACATCGTCGTGTTGTGCGATCGAGTAGTCAAGCTCCCAGATCTCTCGACCCTTCCATAAAATCGTTCGGTTGTGCCGTTATGCGCTGCGGTCATGCATTCCATCATCACCCTGAGTTACGATCATCACTGTCCATATCTTTTGCCTCGTGTAGAGCGTGTATCCGTTGATATCATATGCACGATGAGTTCTGAGGTTGGGCGAGGGCCGTAATGCTAAAGCGTATATGAGCAATCTGTCCTTGAAAGCCCTCCTCGGGAGGATTAGCAATAATATGCTCTTTGAACCAATGCAGGAAAGTGGAGTT
Source organism: Aegilops speltoides (assembly GCA_021437245.1). Taxonomy (NCBI): domain Eukaryota; kingdom Viridiplantae; phylum Streptophyta; class Magnoliopsida; order Poales; family Poaceae; genus Aegilops; species Aegilops speltoides. The sequence goes on from CM038146.1 coordinate 69,363,041, forward strand.
GTGCTCTCTAGTAACTTTGGCGTCCAATCCGCATACCCCCGTCACGATACTTCTTTGCGATAATTTCTTTGTGCGATTGCCACGAAAGGATCTACCTCGTCTAGGTGTTTGTACCAAGTTTGCTCTGTCAAAGTCGGCTGCGTCGATCTGGTATGCCCACGTGCAGTTCCTGCGATCGTTCGATGACCATCTCCTTGAGCCTCCCGCGTTAGCTTGGCGGGCAAACCAACACTAACACGAGCGGTGGTCTGCGCCGCCATAGAAAATTCTCACGAAGAAGATGCACTCTTGTGCCAAATAGCCCTGGCGATGCTTCCATCCGGACGGGACATATTCTGAACGAATCCTTTGATGATCCCATTCATCCTCTCAAAGCGGCATCATGTTGTGCAGGAATAGCGGCCCCAGGTCTATGTCATCCACAATATGGACACCAGGATGCACCATCACGTCGAAGAACGCGGTGAAGTACATCTCAAGCTCATTCGATATCACAATGATCTCTTCTGTAGCCTTTGGAGCTGCTTCACCGATCGACTTTAGAGATGGCGTCAAAAAGTTGCGAGACCAATAAGCGTGTCACGGACGTGCTTGTCCATTATCCCTCTAAAGCTGACGGTAGTATCTGCGTCATCATCATAGCGGTCATGAGACTTCATCCGTGAACCTTTATGGTTGGTGTTACGGTTGCCAAGCGGATTCATGCCATCGATTACCGCACGAACACGATGTTCCTTGCATCACATTCAAAATACCGATAGAAGTTGTTCAGCGCTCTCCACCTTCCATCCTTCCGTGTCTCAACGGATCATCTCCATCGTCGAGCTTCTTCCTCTCCGTGTGCGGTACATTAGCTTTGCTTCCTTGGGATCTACAAAATACCTCAGGAGGCGAGGTGATCGGTAAGTACCATACAACTTTCTAGGACATTTCTTCCCGGACTTCTTGTATCGAAGCATTGTTGCACGGACAGCTTGTTTTCGCGTGCTCCTTCCGATAAATTATGCAATCGTTGATGCATGCATGGTATCTAACGTGTGGCGGATCAAGAGGGCACGATCTTCTTGGCCTCATCAACACTAGTAGGACATAGATTACCCAGGGAAGAACATCCTTTAGGTACTTGACATGTTCATCGAGGCTAGTGTCGGTCCATTTGTTTTTAATATCGTCTTGAGGTTGGGCGTGAAACTCCGGGTCACCTCGGGTTGCAACCATCATACAATGGAGTGTTTGAGTCTACCACGGTTGCTCGGCTTAGCCTCCTCTCTAAAGCAGCTCTCGATACTTCGTCTCCTTGCGAAGCAATGCTTGAACATGAGGGTCCCACAATTGAACTTAGTACCAGCGAACTCGCTGCGTGGGGTCCATGTCGTTCTCTCCCATATGTCGGCCCTTCTCCTCCGCCATGTCGGCCCCTTTTCGCCCGCCATGTCCGGCCTCTTCCGCCGCCATTATCGATCATCTCTTTGTCTTGCCCGTGTCATCATTGCCTGCCCGTCGGCATCCTCAACATCGTCATCCTCATCTTCAATTATCCACGAGTATAGCCATCCATGAAACCAGTCATGGCGATTAACTTCGACCACGACCATCGTCATGGGGTCAAGCCAAACTATTCCTTTGCATTTTAAACACGGACATAAAACCTCTGTCCGGTTATTTTCTTTCACGTCTTGCACCGACGCAACCACCTGTCCACCATCATTCCCGCGACCATCGTCAACTACATGCGGTAATAATAAAAAATTGATTGTAAAAATGCATGCATCAAAGTCATAAAAATTTGGCATGACCTTCCTAAAAATAGGACATATATGGATCTAGGTTTGCGGAATTAGAAGCGAAATAAATCGACATTTCGGCAAAACATAGGCAACTCAAAAGCACAATTGGCGTCGACTCATGCCACACACAATTTCCACAAACATATCACACACACATAAACACATTTCCATTTTGCAAAAGCATGAAATTTGCATCACCTCTATCTCGATGGCGGAGATGATGTTGTAGGGAGATCAAAAGTGCACAAAGCTCTTCTTGACAAAGATAGATCTAGTTAGGGGCAAATAGGTCCTTAACTAAATCCTACATCTACCTAGCTACCTAATTTGGAAGGAGACAACTTCAACTAGTGGAGGGAAGGAAAAAAGAAAGGAGATGCATTAATGGAGGTTGGAATATCACGCTTTGATAAGTTGATCAAAGCATATAGTTTACTGAGACTTGCAGTGAAGCTGTATTTACTAGAAAGTGAGTGGGAGCACTCAGCATTTCGATAAGTATATGTGAATGACATATTGTAGATCGAGTAATGTAGAATTATTACGCAAAGCATAAAGGAGTGTTTGAAAGAGTTTTTCAAAGAAAGACCTCGGTGAAGCTGCTTACATATTGAGTCAAGATCTATAGAGATAGATCAGGCGGCTTGATAAGTTTTTCAATGAGTACATACCTTGACAAGATTTTGAAGTAGTTCAAAATGGAGCAGTCAAAAGAAAGAGTTCTTGCCTGTGTTACAAGGTGTGAAATTGAGTAAGACTCAAAACCCGACCCGGCGAGAAGATAGAAAAGAGAAAGTCATTCCCTATGCCTTGCCATAGGTTCTATAAAGTATGCCATCTTTGAGATCTATTGTATACCCTGCGGAGTTTGGCAAGGTACAATAGTGATCTAGAGTATATCCGGACAGCGGTCAAAATTATCCTTAGTGGAATAAGGATATGTTTCTCGATTATGGAAGTGACAAAAGGTTAGGTAAATGAGGTTACGTCGATAAGTTTTGACACCGATGGATGACTCTAAGTCTCGATCTAGATACATATTGAAAGTGGGAGCAATTAGCTAGAGTAGCTCGTGCGAGCATTGTAGACATAGAAAATTGCAAAATACATAGCGGATCTGAATGTGAAAGACCCGTTGACTAAGATTCTCTCACAAGCAAAACATGATCACACCTTAGTAATCTTTGGGTGTTAATCACATAGTGATGTGAACTAGATTACTGAATCTAGTAAACCCTTTGGATGTTGGTCACATGGCGATGTGAACTATGGGTGTTAATCACATGATGATGTGAATTATCGATGTTAATCACATGGTGATGTGATCTAGATTATTGACTCTAGTGCAAGTGGGAGGTGAAAAATATGCCTAGAGGCAATAATAAAGTTATTATTTATTTCCTTATATCATGATAAATGTTTATTATTCATGCTAGAATTGTATTAACTTAGGAAACATAATACATGTGTGAATATATAGACAAGCAGTGTCACTAGTATGCCTCTACTTGACTAGCTTGTTAATCAAAGATGGTTATGTTTCTAACCATGGACAAAGAGTTGTTATTTGATTAACAAGGTCACATCATTAGTTGAATGATCGATTGACATGACCCATTCCGTTAGCAGCACCCGATCGTTTAGTATGTTGCTATTGCTTTCTTCATGACTTATACATGTTCCTATGACTATGAGATTATACAACTCCGTTTACGGAGAACACTTTGTGTGCTACCAAGCGTCTAGCATGCTGGGTGATTATAAAGGTGCTCTCTGGTGTCTCCAAAGGTACTTGTTGGGTTGGCGTGTTTGAGATTAGGATTTGTCCTCGAAGATATGGAGAGGTATCTGGGCCCTCTCGGTAATGCACATCACTTAAGCCTTGCAAGCATTGCAACTAATGAGTTAGTTGCGAGATGATGTATGCAAGCGAGTAAAGACTTGCGATAGCGAGATTGAACTAGGTATTGGATACCGCGATCGAATCTCGGGCAAATAACTATACCGATGACAAAGCGAACAACGTATGTTGTTATGCGGTCGACGATAAAGATCTTCGTAGAATATGTAGGAACCAATATGGGCATCAGGTCCGCTATTGGTTATTGAGAGCGTGTCTCGGTCATGTCTACGTGTTCTCGAACCGTAAGTCCTTCGCTTAAGGTTTGATGGCTGTTATATTATGAGTTTATGAGTTTTGATGTACGAAGGAGTTAGTCCGGATGAGATCGGGGACATGCGAGGAGTCTCGAAATGGTCAAGCGTAAAATCGATATATTGGGCGACTATATTGAGTTGGAAGGTTCGAGTCATTGGTATTGTCGAATCTGGGAGAGTTCTGAAATTCGCCGGGGAGAAGTATTGGGCCTTCTTGGGCCGTGCGGGGCTGCCTAGGGCAGGCTGCATGCCCCCTAGTCCAGGTGGGCTAAGGGAGGGGCGCACCCTTCCTTCCTTCCTTCTCTCTTCCTTCCTTGTCTCCTACTCCTAATACATGGAAGGACTACTAGTTGGACTAGGAAGGAATCCTACTCGGTGGGAGTAGGACTCCCCATGTGCGCCATAGTAGAGGGCAGCCTCCTCCTCCCTCCCTCCTTTATATCACGGAGGCAGGGGCACCCATGAACACACAAGTTGATCCTTGAGATCGTTCCTGGCTGTGCGGTGCCCCTCCACCATAATCCACCTCGGTCATATCGTGGCGGTGCTGGCGAAGCCTGCGTCGATAGAACATCAAGATCGTCCTGCGCCGTCGTCTTGTGAGAACTCTCTCTCCCGGACTTTGCTGGATCGGAGCCGGAGTCGTCGAGAGCTGTCGTGTGTCAAGAACTTCGGGCGCGGAATGCTTGTGGGATCGGTTGGATCGCGAGGAGAGCGTCGACTACTTCCTCTACATTGTGATCGCTTCGCTTGGTCTCACGAGTACATAGACACCTCCCCTCTCATTGCTATGCATCACCATGATCTTGCGTGTGCGTAGGAAAATTTTAAGTACTCGTTCCCCACGTGGCATCCAAGCCTAGGTTTTTATGGTTTGATGTTTTGCAGAGTAGAACACAAGTGAGTTGTGGGCGATACAAGTCATCTGCCTACCGGCATGTCATACTTTGGTTCAGCGGTATTGTGAGATGGGCGAAAGAAAGAGTTCTTGCTGTGTTACAAGGTGTGAAATTGAGTAAGACTCAAAACCCGACCACGGCGAGAAGATAGAAAGAGAATGAAAGTCATTCCCTATGCCTTGGCCATAGGTTCTATAAAGTATGCCATCTGTGTACCGGATCTATTGTATACCCTGCCTTTGAGTTTGGCAAGGGGTACAATAGTGATCTAGGAGTATATCCTTCGGACAGCGGTCAAAATTATCCTTAGTGGAATAAGGATATGTTTCTCGATTATGGAAGTGACAAAGGTTAAGTAAATAAGGGTTACGTCGATGCAAGTTTTGACACCGATCTGGATGACTCTAAGTCTCGATCTAGATACATATTGAAAGTGGGAGCAATTAGCTAGAGTAGCTCGTGCGAGCATTGTAGACATAGAAAATTGCAAAATACATAGCGGATCTGAATGTGAAAGACCCGTTGACTAAGATTCTCTCACAAGCAAAACATGATCACACCTTAGTAATCTTTGGGTGTTAATCACATAGTGATGTGAACTAGATTACTGAATCTAGTAAACCCTTTGGATGTTGGTCACATGGCGATGTGAACTATGGGTGTTAATCACATGATGATGTGAATTATCGATGTTAATCACATGGTGATGTGATCTAGATTATTGACTCTAGTGCAAGTGGGAGGCTGAAGGAAATATGCCCTAGAGGCAATAATAAAGTTATTATTTATTTCCTTATATCATGATAAATGTTTATTATTCATGCTAGAATTGTATTAACGGGAAACATAATACATGTGTGAATATATAGACAAGCAGTGTCACTAGTATGCCTCTACTTGACTAGCTTGTTAATCAAAGATGGTTATGTTTCCTAACCATGGACAAAGAGTTGTTATTTGATTAACAAGGTCACATCATTAGTTGAATGATCGATTGACATGACCCATTCCGTTAGCTTAGCACCCGATCGTTTAGTATGTTGCTATTGCTTTCTTCATGACTTATACATGTTCCTATGACTATGAGATTATGCAACTCCGTTTACGGAGGAACACTTTGTGTGCTACCAAGCGTCACAGCGTGGCGGGTGATTATAAAGGTGCTCTCTGGTGTCTCCAAAGGTACTTGTTGGGTTGGCGTATTTGAGATTAGGATTTGTCACTCCGAATGTCGAGAGAGGTATCTCTGGGCCCTCTCGGTAATGCACATCACTTAAGCCTTGCAAGCATTGCAACTAATGAGTTAGTTGCGAGATGATGTATTAAAGCGAGTAAAGAGACTTGCGATAGCGAGATTGAACTAGGTATTGGATACCGGCGATCGAATCTCGGGCAAATAACTATACCGATGACAAAGCGAACAGCGTATGTTGTTATGCGATCTGACGATAAAAGATCTTCGTAGAATATGTAGGAACCAATATGGGCATCAGGTCCGCTATTGGTTATTGACGGAGCGTGTCTCGGTCATGTCTACATGTTCTCGAACCGTAAAGTCCCTGCGCAAGGTTTGATGGTTGTTATATTATGAGTTTATGAGTTTTGATGTACGAAGGAGTTAGTCCCGGATGAGATCGGGGACATGGCGAGTCTCGAAATGGTCAAGGCGTAAAGATCGATATATTGGGCGACTATATTCGGAGTTCGGAAGGTTCGAGTCATTGGTATTTATCAGATCTGGGAGAGTTACGGGAATTCGCGGGGAAGTATTGGGCCTTCTTGGGCGTGCGGGGAAAGAGAGGGCTGCCTAGGGCAGGCTGCGCCCCCTTGCCCTAGTCCGGTTGGGCTAAGGGAGGGGCCGCACCCTTCCTTCCTTCCTTCTCTCTTCCCTTCCTTGTCTCCTACTCCTAATACATGGAAGGACTACTAGTTGGACTAGGAAGGGAATCCTACTCGGTGGGAGTAGGACTCCCCATGTGCTCATAGTAGAGGCAGCCTCCTCCTCCCTCCCTCCTTTATATCTGAGGGCAGGGGCACCCATGAACACACAAGTTGATCCTTGAGATCGTTCCTTAGCTGTGCGGTGCCCCCTCCACCATAATCCACCTCGGTCATATCGTGGCGGTGCTTAGGCGAAGCCTGCGTCGATGAACATCAAGATCGTCCTGCGCCCGTCGTCTTGTGGAACTCTCTCTCCGGAGCTTTGCTGGATCGGGCCGAGGCGTCATCGAGCTGTCGTGTGTCAAGAACTCGGGCGCGGAGTATGGCCTTGGGATCGGTTGGATCGCGAGGAGAGCGTCGACTACTTCCTCTACATTGTGATCGCTTCGCTTGGTCTCACGGTACATAGACAACACTCTCCCCTCTCATTGCTATGCATCACCATGATCTTGCGTGTGCGTGGAAAATTTTGAAATTACTCGTTCCCCAGCGGTGGCATCCGAGCCTAGGTTTTTATGGTTTGATGTTTTGCACGAGTAGAACACAAGTGAGTTGTGGGCGATACAAGTCATCTTGCCTACCGGCATGTCATACTTTGGTTCAGCGGTATTGTGAGATGAAGCGGCCGGACCGACTTCTGCGTGCGCTTCTGCGAGACTGGTTTCACCGTTCGAGCACTCGTGCTTAAAGGTGGCTAGCGGGTGTCTGTCTCTCTCACTTTAGTTGAACCGAGTGTGGCTCGCCGGTCCTTGAGAAGGTTAAAGCGGAGTCTATTGTGACGAAGTATCATTGTGGTTTTGATCGTGGGTGAGATTGGTTCTTGCTTAAGCCCGTAGCAGCCACGTAAAATTTGCAACAACAAAGTAGAGGGCGTCTAACTTGTTTTTGCAGGGCATGTTGTGATGTGATATGGTCAAGGCGTGATACTATATTTTATTGTATGAGATGATCATGTTTTGTAACGAAGTTATCGGCAATGGCTGGAGCCATATGGTTGTCGCTTTATTGTATGAAATGCAAGCATACTGTAATTGCTTTACTTTATCACTAAGCGGTGCCGATAGTCGTAGAAGCAATAGATGGCGTGGCGACAACGATGCTACGATGGAGATCAAGGTGTCGCGCCGGTGGCGATGGTGATCACGGCGGTGCTTGGAGATGGAATCACAAGCACAAGATGATGATGGCCATATCATATCACTTATATTGATTGCATGTGATGTTTATCCTTTATGCATCTTATCTTGCTTTGATTGGCGGTAGCATTTTAAGATGATCTCTCACTAAAATTATCAAAAGTGTTCTCCTGAGTATGCACCGTTGCCAAAGTTAAATCGTGCCCAGACACCACGTGATGATCGGGTGTGATAAGCTCTCGTCCATCTACAGCGGGTGCAAGCCAGTTTTGCACCAGCGGAATACTCGAGTTAAACTTGGCGAGCCTAGCATATGCGGTATGGCCTCGGAACACGGAGACCGAAGGTCGAGTGTGAATCATATAGTAGATATGATCAACATAAGATGTTCACCATTGAAAACTACTCCATCTCACGTGATAATCGGTTATGGTTTAGTTGATTTGGATCACGTGATCACTTAGATGACTAGAGATGTCCGTCTAAGTGGGAGTTCTTAAGTAATATGATTAATTGAACTTAAATTTATCATGAACTTAGTCTGGTAGTATTTTGCAAATTATGTTTGTAGATCAATAGCTCGCGTTGTTGCTTTCATATGTTTTCATATGTTCCTAGAAAATTGTGTTGAAAAATGTTAGTAGCAATGATGCGGATTGGATCCGCGATCGAGGTTTATCCTCAATCTGCCTGAAAAATTATGTCCTTAATGCACGCTAGGTAGCGGACCTATTGCGAGGAAGCGGTCTGAGGCGTTATGAGCGTTTGGCTAGCTCAATATGATGACTACTTGATAGTTTTGTGCACCATGCTTTATGGCTTAGAATCGGGACTTCAAAGATGTTTTGAACATCATGGACCATATGAGATGTTCGGAGTTGAAGTTAATATTTCAAGCAAATACCGAGTTAAGAGATATGAAGTCTCCAACAAGTTCTATAGCTAAAAGATGGAGAGAATCGCTCAACTAGTGAGCATGTGCTCAGATTATGCAGGTACTACAATCGCTTGAATCAAGTGGGAGTTAATCTTCCGGATAAGATAGTGATTGACGAGAATTCTCTAGTCACCATCACCAAGTTAGTAGAACCGTGATGAACTATAGTATGCAAGGGATGATGAAAATAATTCCCGAGTTTTTCATGATGATGGAATGATAAAGGTAGAAATCAAGAAAGAACATCAAGTGTTGATGGTTAACAAGACCACTAGTTTCAAGAAAGGGCAAAGGGATAGAAGGGAACTTCAAGAAGAGCGGCAAGCAAGTTGCTACTCAAGTGAAGAAACCCAAGTCTGGTCCTAAGCACGAGACTAAGTGCTTCTCTTGCAAAGACTGGTCCTTTGGAAGAGGTACTACCCCAAGTGATTGGCGGATAAGAAGGATGGCAAAGTGAACATAAGTATATTTGATATACATGTTATTGATGTATGCGTTACTAGTGCTTATAGCAACCCCTCGATGTTTGATACTAGTTCAGTTGCTAAGATTAGTAACTCGAAGCGGGAGTTGCGAATAAGCGAGACTAGTTAAGGGTGAAGTGACGATGTGTGTTGGAAATAGTTCCAAGATTGATATGATCATCATCGCACCTCCCTATACTTTCGGGATTAGTGTTAAACCTAAATAAGTGTTATTTGGTGTTTGCGTTGAGCATGAATATGATTTGATCATGTTTATTGCAATCACAGTTATTCATGTAAGTTAGAGAATAATTGTTGTTACATTTTCATGAATAAAACCTTCTATGGTCATACACCCAATGAAAATGGTTTGTTGGATCTCGATCGTGTGATACACACATTCATAATATTGAAGCCAAAAGATGCAAAGTTAATAATGATAGTGCAACTTATTTGTGGCATTGCCATTTAGGTCATATTGGTGTAAAAGCGCATGAAGAAACTCCATCTTGATGGAATTTTGGAATCACTTGATTATGAATCACTTGATGCTTGCGAACCATGCCTCATGGGCAAGATGACTAAAGACTCCATTCTCTAGAACAATGGGTGAGCAACTGACTTATTGGAAATAATACATCTTGATGTATGCGGTCAGATGAGTGTTAAAGCTCATGGCAAGTACCATTATTTTCGACCTTCACGAGATGATTTGAAGCGAGATATGGGTATATCTACTTGATGAAACATAAATGCGAAATAGTTGAAAGGTTCAAAGAATTTGAGTGAACTGGAAAAATCATCGTAACAAGAAAAATAAAGTTTCTCTGATCGATCGGAGACAAATATTTGAGATTCTGAGTTTGGTCTTCAATTAAAACAATGTGGAATAGTTTCACAAATTCATGCCACGGAACACCAAATCATAATGGTGTGTACGAGCGTCATAACCGTACTTTATTGGATATAGTACAATCTATGATGTTTCTTACCGATTTACCAATATCGTTTTGGGATCATGCATTAGAGACAACTGCATTCATGTTAAATAAGGCACCATCTAAATTTGTTGAGGCGACACTATATGAGCTGTGGTTTAGCAAGAAACCAAAGTTATGCGTTTCTTAAAGTTTGGGGCTGCGATGCTTATGTGAAAAAGTTTCATCTGATAAGCTCAAACCCAATTCGGAGATGCGTCTTCATAGTATACCCAAAGGAAATTGTTGGGTACACCTTCTATCACAGATCCGAAGGCAAAACATTCGTTGCTAATAAATGGATCCTTTCTAGAAGGAGTTTCTCTCGAAAGAAGTGAGTGGGAGGAAAGTAGAACTTGATGAGATGGCTGTACCTGTTCCTTATTGGAAAGTAGTTCATCACGAAATCTGTTCTGTGACTACTACACCAATTAGTGAGGAAGCTAATGATGATGATCATGTAACTTCAGATCTACGAATCTCGTGGGTAAACCGGTGACATCCGCACCCGATGTGATGCGGCAATCTTTATTACGGAAGTCATGTAACTAGACCATGATGAACCTCGAACTATGAGAGCGATGATGAGCCCAGATTCAGCGAAATGGCTTGAGGCCATGAAATCTGAGATGAGATCCATGTATGAGAACAAAGTGTGGACTTTGGTGGAGTTGCCCGATGATCGGCAAGCCATAGAAAATAAATGGATCTTCAAGAGGAAGATGGGCGATAGTAGTGTTACTATCTACAAAGCTAGACTTGTCGAAAAAGTTTTTGACAAAGTTCAAGATGTTGAATACAATGAGATTTTCTCACTCGTATCGATGCTTAAAAGTCTGTCCGAATCATGTTAGCAATTGCGCATTTTATGAAATCTGGCGAATGGATAAACAAAACTGCATTCCTTAATGGAGTTATTAAAGAAGAGTTGTATGTGATGCAACCAAGAGGTTTTGTCGATCCTAAAGGTGTTAACAAAATGTGCATCTATGGACTGGTGCAAGCATCTCGGAGTTGGAATATCGCTTTGATAAGTTGATCAAAGCATATAGTTTATCTGAGACTTGCGTGAAGCTGTATTTACTAGAAAGTGAGTGGGAGCACTACAGCATTTCGATAAGTATATGTGAATGACATATTGTAGATCGGAGTAATGTAGAATTATACGCAAAGCATAAAGGAGTGTTTGAAAGGAGTTTTTCAAAGAAAGACCTCGGTGAAGCTGCTTACATATTGAGCATCAAGATCTATAGAGATAGATCAAGGCGGCTTGATAAGTTTTTCAATGAGTACATACCTTGACAAGATTTTGAAGTAGTTCAAAATGGAGCAGTCAAAGAAAGAGTTCTTGCACGTGTTACAAGGTGTGAAATTGAGTAAGACTCAAAACCCGACCACGGCGAGAAGATAGAAAGAGAATGAAAGTCATTCCTATGCCTTGGCCATAGGTTCTATAAAGTATGCCATGCTGTGTACCAGATCTATTGTATACCACCTTGAGTTTGGCAAGGGGTACAATAGTGATCTAGGAGTAGATCCTTTGGACAGCGGTCAAAATTATCCTTAGTGGAATAAGGATATGTTTCTCGATTATGGAAGTGACAAAAGGTTAGGTAAGTAAAGGGTTACGTCGATGCAAGTTTTGACACCGATCTGGATGACTCTAAGTCTCGATCTAGATACATATTGAAAGTGGGAGCAATTAGCAATTGTAGACATAGAAAATTGCAAAATACATAGCGGATCTGAATGTGAAAGACCGTTGACTAAGATTCTCTCATAAGCAAAACATGATCACACCTTAGTAATCTTTGGGTGTTAATCACATAGTGATGTGAACTAGATTCTGAATCTAGTAAACCCTTTGGATGTTGGTCACATGGCGATGTGAACTATGGGTGTTAATCACATGATGATGTGAATTATCGATGTTAATCACATGGTGATGTGATCTAGATTATTGACTCTAGTGCAAGTGGGAGGCTGAAGGAAATATGCCTAGAGGCAATAATAAAGTTATTATTTATTTCCTTATATCATGATAAATGTTTATTATTCATGCTAGAATTGTATTAACGGAAACATAATACATGTGTGAATATATAGACAAGCAGTGTCACTAGTATGCCTCTACTTGACTAGCTTGTTAATCAAAGATGGTTATGTTTCCTAACCATGGACAAAGAGTTGTTATTTGATTAACAAGGTCACATCATTAGTTGAATGATCGATTGACATGACCCATTCCGTTAGCTTAGCACCCGATCGTTTAGTATGTTGCTATTGCTTTCTTCATGACTTATACATGTTCCTATGACTAGTGGATTCACCAAATACCACCACCATACCTCTGGATTAGCCAAGTACCCCACCGGCAAGACCACAAGGATGCTCGGACGACTCTGAGACCGAAGCATAAGTTCCTCTCGAGCGTGAGCGACTACCATCACCGAGATCGCGAGTACCTCTACCGTTGCCGTGAGCGACTACTTCCCGACGTCAGTGAACCACTACCGTCGCCCGAAGATGTTGGATTAGTCAAGTACCTCTCCGAAGACGAACATGTACAACTACTTCCACTACCGTCACGAGCGACTACTTCCTCTACATCGTGCGAACCGAACCGCTCGAAAATACGCTTCAAAGGTATAACCCGAGGCGATCACCCGTGGACCGGTGCATGTGTTGTATGAGATGCTCGAGTTTTGCACCGTGTCAAGAGGTCTTTGCGTTCCTCGTTTGCCATGCCGTCGACTCGTGGGAACCCGGTGATCGGGAGCACCCACCATCTTTTGCATGTTACACATCCATCCTTTAGATTCGCCTGACATCTTGATGAGTTGTCCGGATCATCGAGAATGTTGCTTGTGGCACCATTTCCGTTCGCCGCCGTGGCACCCTTTTTGTTCCGCCATGGTGACCAAATGCTTCATAACGTACTTATGTCAACATTTTCATAAAATTGCACAAAACTTGCATATGTCATCGCATCATGATAACAACAATTAAAATGTTTAAAGTTGTTGCTTGCTTTAAATTGCTAAATAACATGGGGATTTTCCGGAAGTGTTGTTTACATTTCGGCCTCATTTAAACTTGCCCAAATATGTAGTTTAATTATGCTTCACCTCTTGACATGTTAACCAACATTTAATCTTGTCTTGTTCATAACGAGAGAACTAAATAAGTCATGTGGTGTTTTCTTCAATATGCCACTCCGTTGCATATTGAGCTCCACTAATTGTAAGATAGTTTTGTGCATTTGCCATGCCATATTAAATTAAACGGACATGCATCATACTTGTTTGCGCATCAGGCCATGTTTATGTGATGGTTGTTTACTATGTTGTTTGTTTCTTTCGAGGTTGCTTCTCTCGTTAGCCGGTTTCGTTCGGAGTTGTGAGGATTCGTTCGACTAAATCTGTTTGTCTTCTTCATGGACTCTTTCTTCTTCTTTGCGGGATTTGGGCAAGATGATCATACCCTCGAAATCACTACTATCTTTGTTATGCTAGTTTGCTCGCTCTTTTGCTATGCCAATGCTCGATGCCTATCATTTGCTTGTCGGCCTCCCAAATTGCCATGTCAAACCTCTAACCCACCATGTCCTAGCAAACCGTTGATTGGCTATGTTACGCTTTGCTCAGCCCTCTTATAGCGTTGTTAGTTGCGGTGAAGATTGAAGTTTGTTCCTTGCTGGAACATGGAGATGTTGTTCCTTGTTGGAACATGTTTACTTGTTGGGATATCACAATATATCTTATTTAATTAATGCATCTATATATACTTGGTAAAGGGTGGAAGGCTCGGCCTTATGCCTGGTGTTTTGTTCCACTCTTGCCGCCATAGTTTCCGTCATATCGGTGTTATGTTCCCGGATTTTGCGTTCCTTACGCGGTTGGGCTATAATGGGAACCCCTTGACAGTTCGCCTTAAGTAAAGCTCCTCCAGCAATGCCCAACATTGGTTTTACCATTTGCACTAACCACCTACCACCTTCCCTTGGGTTCTGCAGACTCAAGGGTCATCTTTATTCTAACCCCCCCCCCCGGGCTAGTGCTCCTCTGAGTGTTGGTCCGAACTGAGCTGCCTGCGGGGCCACCTCGGGGAAACTTGAGGGTTAGTTTTACTCGTAGCTAGACTCATCTGGTGTGCCACGAGAAGAGATATGTGCAGCTCCTATCGGGATTTGTCGGCACATTGAGGCGGTGTTGCTGGTTTAGTTTTACCTGTCGAAATGTCTTGATGTCGGGATACCGAGTCGATCGGAGTGTCTCGGGTGGAAGTCTATTCGCCGTTTACCGTGAGAGCTTGTAATGGGCTAAGTTGGGACACCCTGCGGTATTATCTTTCGAAAGCCGTGCCCGGTTATGAGGCGGATGGGAATTTGCTAACGTCCGGTTGTAGAAAACCGAAGTTGACCTTAATTAAAATACATCAACGCGTGCGTAACCATGATGGTCTCTTCTCGTGGTCGGGGAAGTGAACTGATGTTGGAGTTATGTTTGGCGTAAGTAGTTTGGGATCACTTCTTGATCGCTACTAGCTTCACGACCGTGCCTTGCTTCTCTTCTCGCTCTCTTTTGCGATTGTAGCCACCATATATGCTGAGTAAACTTGCTGCAGCTCCACCTCATTACTCCATCCTTCCTATAAGCTTAAATAGTCTTGATCTCGCGGGTGTGAGATTGCTGAGTCCTCGTGACTCGCGATACTTCAAAACCAGTTTGCGGTGCCTATGTTACCGAGCGGTGGCGCAACCAAGCTCAAGGAGGAGCTCGATGAAGATCTTGCCCTTTGTGTTGTTTCGTTCTAGTTGATCGATAATGGAGCCCGGTTAGGGTCGATCGGGGACCTTTATCGCATTTGGGGTTCTTCTTTTATTTTGGTTCCGTAGTCGGACCTTGATTGTATCTGGATGATGTAATGCTTTATTCATGTAATTGTGTGAAGTGGCGATTGTAAGCCAACTATGTATCTCTTTCCTTATGTATTACATGGGTTGTGTGAAGATTACCTCACTTGTGACATTGCTTTCAATGCGGTTATGCCTCTAAGTCGTGCCCGACACGTGGGAGATATAGCCGCATCGAAGATACAATTTCATCGGTTGAACCACGATGTCGAGATTGATCAAACCCGTATACAATTCCCATTGTCAATCGATGCGTTACTTGCGAGACTTCGATCGTCGGTATCCCAATACCTTGTTCGGTCTCGTTACCGGCAAGTCACTTTACTCAAATGCCGTAATGCATGATCCGTGACCAACCACTTGGTCACTTTGAGCTCAATATGATGATGCATTACCGAGTGGGCGAAGATACCTCTCCGTCATACGGAGTGACAAATCGATCTCGATCCGTGTCGACCCAGCAGACACTTTCGGAGATACATAGTGCACCTTTATAGTCACCCGGTTACATTGTGACATTTGATACACCCAAAGCACTCATACGGTATCTGGGAGTTACGATCTCATGGTCTAAGGAAGAGATACTTGACATTGGAAAAGCTCTAGCAAGCGAACTACGATCTTGTGCTATGCTTAGGATTGGGTCTTGTCCATCACATCATTCTCCTAATGATGTGATCCGTTATCAACGACATCCAATGTCCATAGCGAAACCATGACTATCTGTTGATCAGCGAGCTAGTCAACTAGAGGCTCACTAGGGACATATTGTGGTCTATGTATTCACCGTGTATTACGATTTCCGGATAATACTGATTATAGCATGAATAAAGACAATTATCATGAACAAGGAAATATAATAATACTTTTATTATTGCCTCTAGGGCATATTTCCATGATCTCCCACTTGCACTAGAGTCAATAATCTAGTTACATTGTGATGAATCGAACACCCATAGAGTTACGGTGTTGATCATGTTTTGCTTTCATGAGAGGTTTAGTCAGCGGATCTGCGACATTCAGATCCGTATGTACTTTGCAAATTTCTATGTCTCCATCTTGAACATTTTCACGAGATGGAGTTGAAGCGGCGCTTCATGTGCCTTGTCTTCTTGTGAAACACAGCTCCTTGGCAAGGGCAATAGCTCGGTGTTATCCTGAAAGAGTTTGATCGACCTCGGCGCATTGGGTATGACTCCTAGGTCGGTGATGAACTCCTTCACCCAAATTGCTTCATCGCTACCTCCGAGGCTGCCATGTACTCCGCCTCACATGTAGATCCGCCACGACGCTTTCTGCTTGCAGCTGCACTGATTCTGCTCCACCATTCAACATATACACGTATCCGGTTTGTGACTTAGAGTCATCTAGATGCGTGTCGAAGCTAAGCGTCGGCGTAACCCTTCTGACGAGCTCTTCGTCACCTCCATAAACGAAACATGTCCTTTGTCCTTTTCGGTGCCCAGGACATTCTTGACCGCTATCCAGTGTTCCTTGCCGGGATTACTTTGGTACCTTCCTACCAAACTTACGGCAAGGTTTACATCAGGTTTGGTACACAGCATGGCATACATAATAGATCCTATGGCTGAAGCATAGGGGATGACACTCATCTCTTCTTTATCTTTTGCCGTGGTCGTGGATTGAGCAGAGCTCAATCTCACACCTTGCAACACAGGCAAGAACCCCTTCTTGGACTGATCCATTTTGAACTTCTTCAAAATCTTATCAAGGTATGTACTTTGTGAAAGACCTAAGAGGCATCTCGATCTATCTCTATAGATCTTGATGCCTAATATATAAGCAGCTTCTCCAAGGTCCTTCATTGAAAAACACTTATTCAAGTAGGCCTTAATGTTGTCCAAGAGTTCTATATTATTTGCCATCAAAAGTATGTCATCTACATATAATATGAGAAATGTTCTGAGCTCCCACTCACTTTCTTGTAGCATGAGCTTCTCCATAAGTGCGCATAAACTAAGCGCTTTGATCATCTCATCAGCGAATGTTCTAACTCGAGATGCTTGCACCAGCCCATAAATGGATCATTGGAGCTTGCATACTTTATTAGCGTTCTTAGGATCGACAAAACCTTTCGGCTGCATCATATACAGCCCTTCCTTAAGATGTCTGTTAAGGAATGCCGTTTTGGCGTCCATCGCCATATCTCATAATCATAGTATGCGGCAATTGCTAACATGATTGGACGGACTTCAGCTTTGCTACGGAGAGAATGTCTCATCGTAGTCAATCCCTTGAACTTGTCGATGACCCTTAGCGACAAGTAGAGCTTTATAGATGATAACATTTCCATCGCGTCCGTCTTCTTCTTAAAAATCCATTTGTTTTCTATCGCTCGCCGATCATCGAACAAGTCTGTCAAAGTCCATAATTTGTTTTCATACATGGATTCTATCTCGGATTTCATGGCTTCAAGCCATTTGTTGGAATCTGGGCCCGACATCGCTTCTTCATAGTTCGAAGGTTCACCGTTGTCTAACAACATGATTTCCAGGACAGGGTTGCCGTACCACTCTGGTGCGGAACATGTCCTTGTGGACCTACGAAGTTTAGTAGCAACTTGACCTGAAGTACCTTGATCATCATCATTATTTTCCTTTTTAGTTTGTGTAGGCATCACAGGAACATTTTCCTGAGCTGCACTACTTTTCCGTTCGAGAGATAGTACTTCATCGAGTTCTACTTTCCTCCCACTTACTTCTTTCAAGAGAAACTCTTTTTCCAGAAAGCATCCGTTCTTGGCAACAAAGATCTTGCCCTCGGATCTTAAGTAGAAGGTATACCCAACAGTTTCCTTAGGGTATCCTATGAAGACGCATTTTTCCGACTTGGGTTCGAGCTTTTCAGGTTGAAGTTTCTTGACATAAGCATCGCATCCCCAAACTTTTAGAAAGCGACGGCTTAGGTTTCTTTCCAAACCATAATTCATACGGTGTCGTCTCAATAGATTTAGGCGGTGCCCTATTTAAAGTGAATGTGGCTGTCTCTAGGCGTATCCCCAAAATGATAGCGGTAAATCGGTAGAGACATCATAGACCCCACCATATCCAATAGAGTGCGATTCTGACGTTCGGACACACCATTCTGTTGAGGTGTTCGGTAGGCGTGAGTTGTGAAACGATTCCACATTTCCTTAAGTGTGTACCAAATTCGTGACTTAAGTATTCTCCTCCACGATCGATCGGAGGAACTTTATCTTTTAGTCACGTTGATTCTCTACCTCATTCTGAAATTCCTTGAACTTTTCAAGGTCTCGGACTTGTGTTTCATCAAGTAGACATACCCATGTCTACTCAAGTCATCGATGAGTGAGAACATAACGATATCCTCCATGAGCCTCAACGCTCATTAGACCGCACACATCGGTATGTATGATTTCCAACAAGTTGGTTGCTCGCTCCATTGTTCGGAAGCGGAGTCTTGGTCATTTGCCCATGAGGCATGGTTAGCATGTGTCAAATGATTCATAATCGAGAGACTCTAAGAGTCCATCGGCATGGAGCTTCTTCATAAACTTGACACCAATGTGACCAAAGGCGGCGATGCCACAAATATGTGGGACTATCATTATCAACTTTACATCTTTTCACACTATGAATATGTGTAATATTACTCTCAAGATTCATTAAGAATAAACCATTGACCATCGGGGCATGACCATAAAACATATCTCTCATATAAATAGAACAACCATTATTCTCGGTTTAAATGAGTAGCCATCTCGTATTAGCGAGATCCGGATACAATGTTCATGCTCAAACTTGGCACGAAATAACAATTATTAAGGTTTATAACTAATCCGTAGGTAAATGTAGAGGTAGCGTGCCGACAGCGATCACATCGACCACGGAACCATTCGGGCGCATCATCACCTCGGCCTTCGCCGGTCTTCGTTTATTCCGCAGCTCTGCTGTGAGTTACAAATATGAGCAGCGGCACGGTATCAAATACCGGGAGTTACTATAGTCTTGGTAAGGTACACATCAATTACATGTATATCAAATATACCTTTGGTGTTGTCGGCCTTCTTATCCGCTAAGTATTTGGGGCAGTTCCGCTTCGATGACCCTTCCCTTGCAATAAAAGCACTTTCGATCTCGGGCTTGGGTCCATTTTTGACTTCTTCGATGGCGGCTTACGGTAGCAACTTTATCCTTGCCGTCTTTCTTGAAGTTCTTCTTGCCCTTGCCCTTCTTGAACTTAGTGGTCTTATTGACCATCAACACTTGATGTTCTTTCTTGATCTCAACCTCTGCTGTCTTGACATTGAAAATACTTCAGGAATGGTCTTCACCATCCCACGCATATTGTAGTTCATCACAAAGCTCTTGTAGCTTGGTGGGGCGGCGAAGGATTCTGTCGATGACCGCCTCATCGGGGAGGTTAATGTTCAATTGAGTCGGCGGTTGTGCAACCGGACATTTTGAGTATGTGCTCCTTGTGAACTGTTTTCCTCCATCTTACAACTATAGAACTTGTCGGAGACATCATATCTCGACCGGGCATGAGCTTGGAAAACTAGTTTCAGCTCTCTGAACATCTCATATGCTCCGTGATGCTCAAAGCGCTTTTGGAGCCCGGTTCTAAGCTGTAAAGCATGCGCATTGAGCGAGGGAGTAATCATCGACCGAGAGACTGCCAAGCGTTCATAACGTCTTGGTTTTACGGGGCGGGGCGTCACCTAGCGGTCCTTCTAGGACATATTGTTTCTGGCAGCTATGAGGATGATCCTCGAGTTAGGAACCAGTCCGTATAGTTGCTGCCATCATCTTTCAGCTTGGTTTTCTCTAGGAGCAGCGTTGAAGTTCATGTTGACATGGCGTTGGCCATTTGATCTACAAGACATATTTGCAAGGTTTTAGACTAAGTTCATGATAATTAAGTTCATCTAATCAAATTATTACAATGAACTCCCACTCAGATTAGACATCCCTCTAGTCATCTAAGTGTTACACGATCCGAGTCGACTAGGCGTGTCCGATCATCACGTGAGACGGACTAGTCATCGTCGGTGAACATCTTCATGTTGATCGTATCTTCCATACTACTCGTGTTGACGTTTGGTCTCGTGTTCGAGGCCATGTGCATACATGCTAGGCTCGTCAAGTTAACCCTAAGTGTTTTGCATGTGTAAAGCTGTCTTACACCCACTACTAGGGAAAAGGCTAGCAGCAGCGGGTTTTAGATGTATCGATGGCGGGTACCGCGCTACTATCTGGCCTTCTGACTAACTCATAGCGATGGCGGCGTGCCCTCAGCCTCTTGCTATACAAGTGTAGCAACTGCTTGTTATGGGAAGCTTCGCTACCGCTAGTAGCGCTAAGCGCTCTTTTGGAGGAGCTCTCTGCTATTGTGGTATTTGCTGCTAACTTTTGTACACTCACTCTGCTAATTTAAGTAGTTTTTTTGGCATATTTGTTTTGTATTTGAACCGGCTTTGTAGAAGAATCTTTAGCACATAGAAATGTCATCATGATACACATACAAATGCTGCGAGACCAACAAATGTAATCATAGCATGTACATACAAATAGTCTCTTCATAATCATCATCAACACAAAGTGATATCTTGTTATCATCTCGAAAATAGCAATACATGCAAGTCTCGAATACTTGCAACTACAACAACGTCATCCATCTAAACAAAGGCATACATGAAGTGCTATCACTATGGTGAGGCGGAACCATCTGATACATGAGGTGGCGATTCTGAGTCCTCTCTCGCTAGCATGAACCTCAAGTAACTAGCTTCTCCTTCTTATGCTTTTGAAGCCTTTATGGCTGGCGCCCGTGAACCCATTCACTTGCGCGACACTCATGCCACTCGTTGTACACCCGGAACCTTCCTTTGTACCACGACATAGCACTTCCATCTAGCCATCAAGAAACTATGTACACATTAGAGATGCATGTTCATGAAGAGGATGTACAATCATATATATGCAAAAAAATATACTAGAGCAACACCAAAAAAGAAAGGTTAGCAACTAGATGCAACATATACATTATGCAAATTAATTAACTAGAAGTGCATGAGTCATCGTGCGCAAACTAACAAAGTAGCGTTACGCAAGTTGGCGAGGACCGTGGACATCACAAAGTTTCATCGCTACAAAAGTATACAAGTTCAACCGACACATATCATCATCATCGGCATCATAAATCACTAGAAGTTCCATCCTTCCATATCATCGAGGGCGAACCCTAGCTGCTTGAGCGGCGTGAGGTCTAGGCGTTGCATGCCTATCACGAGTTCGGACGTCATTTCGCGATATAGGGCCATGGTGGAACATCCCTTCTCATCGGCGACTTCTTTCATGATGATCGTCGCAATGTCGCTTTGGATGTGAAAGAAGTCATCTCTAAGTTTATAATTAAGCTTCTCCATGAGATTCTAGCCACTTGTGGATATGATCATCATTCTGCTTTGTTAATCGAAGCTTTGGTGATCCGTGTTGAACTGAATCATGAGATGGACGATGTAGAATCCATCCTTCTTGCTTGGTTTTGGGACATGGATGCGGGAGAAGTTAGTTTTATCTTGTGAAACCCATCTTCTTGTTCCTTTGTTTCTGATATGCGTGGCCACCTCTATAGCTGAAGCCTTGGAGAGCATCATCTAGAATATTCATTATGTGGGTGTAGTCCTTTTTCTCGTAGTCTCTCGAAGGGTCAAAATACGGCGTGGGAGACTTGCGGGTAAAACGATAAGGACGGCGCGCCCGTTCTTGCGAGGAAAAGACACCTCAAATTATTCCCCATATGAGAGATAAGGAATGATTGAAATGTCTGAAAGGGTTGTCGGAACTGACTTACTTTGGATGATAAGGCACGAGGACAATTTCTCGGTCCTTAATACATACCATGAAGTTTTGGAGGTACTCCCTAGCAGTTTCACGCTCAAAGTCGCCGAGACTCAAGAAAGACTCATGCATGTAGTATGGATCCGCCACACAGATTTGCGAGACTTCTTCACTCTTCACGCCAGACTCATATGTAAGCATAAAAAAGGCGACGATAGTAAAATCAAGCCGCCTTGTTAGAAACATCTCAAAGATATGGCCAAACATGGGAAGAACACCTCCAGCGGGCCGTGTGTCGACGTAGCACTTCCCTCGGGCACACGAGCAGCGTATGTCGGATATCTGGATCCTTTGAGGCTAGTAGGCTTTTCTCGGTCGGCACATGGTGATGCGGTCTCACGAGATCCCCGATAGTGCCTCCAGCGGTTTCGGCGGTAGCATCGGCTCGCCCGTGAGATGGAACATGACCGCACCTTTCACGGGTACGCTCTTGAAATGCATCGTCTGGCTGCTGTGTGCTCTAGCTTGTTTGGAAGCGATTACCTTCCCGATCTCTTCCTCTCCTTTTCTTGGGCACACCTTCCAGACCCTTCCTTAACCCCTGCCCAAGTGTTCCCGGGCTAAATCTTGTCGACCCTCGCGCCCGGCTAGTTGAGCTGTGTTGGCGGCATCTTGAGCGTGTCTGTGAGGATTTCATGAAGAGACTTTTTGCATTCCATGATGCGGCCCTGCCCGTATATCATCCATATCCTCATTAGCAAGTGATAGCCCGATTAGTCATATGGTTGACTCATCATATCTATGTCACGATCATACTGCGTTTGTATTGAGGTAATCCATAGGGTGCGACCTCCGTCTCATCATCCATTCTCATTCTCTGGTACATCAGCCCGATACTATTGCACCCCTTCATCATGTAGTCCACCGCTCTCACCGGCACTACTACGGGAGCTGGTAATTGCGTGGGTGGGGTGGTGGTCTCCGCACATGCTTGTTGATGTGTGGTAGTTATTGGTGTGCTCTCGGCGGCTCGGACGAATAAGATTCTTGACCATAGCAGCACCCAACCCTTGCAGCGTCAATCCATGGCGGGGTCTCGTCGTCCGCTCCCACATCTTTGTCTTGGAGGAGGCAAATCCTCGTGCCCGATTTCACCTGGTCAAGCTAACCACAAGTGCCCGGTGAGATCGGGTGGTTGTGGAATGTGTGTTGAGAGGGTCCATTATCATCCCTTTACCACGTCCACCTTACGGCCTTTGATCAAGTAGAGTATGGTGCATGGGGTTTCTTTACGCTGCAAACACATATATACGTGGTGTAAAACAACGAAAAGCAACAAAAATGGAATATTATCTATATATATATATATATATATGTTGGTGCGACATGTAATTACCGTGATGGCGTCGAGCTCAGCCAAAAGCGAAGGCCCACCTAAGCGCTTTGAGGCCGAGGCGGGCTGCTATGGCGGGGCGGCTGCGAGAGGAGGCCGGTTGCTTGAGCAAGTTATGGTGCGATGGTGTTGTTGTTCATGGAGTTGCTTTCGCGAAAGCGGGCATCGGGAAATCATGTACCGTCTTATGCGGATTTTCCTTCGCCCGATTGATGATAAGCTGGAACCAAGTTAATGGCGAAATCATTTACTGCGGCGATTCTGGCTGCATTGACTGCTGCTGTAGCAACTCATATTTGTCCTCGGCTGCTTTTTGCGTCCTCGGCTGCTTTTTTCTCGACATAAGCTTCACCTTTGCGTCAATGTTACGCTGACTAAACTTCTTTTACGCTTCTTGGCCTCTAGGCGTCGTTGTAAACACCTTCCGTGGGCGCCGTCTCGGTTACGTGCACCACGACCATATTGCGGCCGCTGGTCCAGCAGGAGTCCCTTAAGTTCGTTCAAGGCCGGTTGAGAGGGTGTCCCACTTGGGCCTCATCGAGATAGGGCTTTCGGTACGTAAGCGGTGTTGCTTCTCTAGTAGTCTAATCAATTTCCTCGTGATCTTGTCCGTGTAAAAACCTTTTCTCCTTGTCCCACTTGTAGCGAGCCTGATGAAGTCATCCTCCAAGGGGTTGGTGAACTTCGCGAAGAGTGCAGGAGACCAGCGGCTTCACGTTCGCATCCTCCTTATCCCATATGGGCCTTTTACCGAGGTAGCCCACGGCTTCGGCGATGCTTCCGTGTTCCTTTCTGAAGGCTTTTGAATTTCGCAGCCTTAGCCTTGGCTGCCTCGGTAGCGCAAGTGTCCTTGAACTTTTGAACTCCTCTTCCGTAAGTGTTGGATTTTCCTCGAGAATCTTGGGCGGGGTTCATCGGCCTCAATAGCTCGTTTCACCCTCCCTTTCCGGGAGGCCAAATCATTGCTGAACATGCCCATGGCGTGATTGTTAATCTTTTCATCTTGGATCATCCACGGTTGTTCTATGTTATCATCGGTCGAGAACTTGAATCTCTTGTGCAACTCGTTAGGAGCAAGCTGCGTCAAATGTTCTTTACTCCTTAAGTCATAAATCGTTGATGCTCGCGCATTCCGTGGGATGCATCCTACTTGGTTCCCATAGCACTTGCGAGGTTCTTCCGGCTCTAACGGCTCAAACTTGCCAGTGCCATCTTTGTGATCACAAGTCGTCCAATCCCTAGTTTGTTAGGTTTTCGTATCCTCTGCTTCTTATGCTTCCTCTTTTGATATCGGCATCGGGGCGGTACCTTCCCTTGATACCTTCCCCACGGTCTCGGCGCCGCCATCGGTCTTGGCGCCGTCGGTGCTGGCGCCGTCGATGTCGATGTCGGCGTCGATACCATCATCAAGGCCGACACTGCAAACCTTTCTTACCGATCAAATAGTCGAGTACTCTTGTTCACCCTCATAATCCATCTCATCGCATCTTGGTGAAGGCCCGGTTTCTTCGTTGCTCGACATGTTTCCTATGATTAAGTGGCCTCATTTATTTCTAAAAGTATGAATAAATGAGAAATGACATAAAAAGAAATCTATGTGCCAGCACTCAATATACCAACTATGTAGCACAAATCATGCCTTTATTCACGGGAAATTTCGGCATGACCTTTGCTAAAAAATGGACATATCGGCGCTGAAATTCACAAAGCGAAATGAATCAACATTCGGCGTAACATAGGCCACTCGGATCATTTTCCAAACATGACATGTCCAAAACATGACATATGCACATATCACATGTCAGTTCAAATTTCCATATAAATTGAGCTAATTCATAACTAAATAGATAACCTAATTAATTAACATGAAGAACCCTAGCGAGAGGGGGTTTCTGAGAGTCTGAGGCGAGGCAGGCCAGCAGCGGCGGCCGAGGAGAGGGCGAGGCCGAGGCCCCGGCGGGGCGAAGCGGCCTTGGCGAGTCGGCCGAGCGGTGGGTCGAGGCGGCGTGGTGGTGCGGCGGCCTTGGTCGAGGTCGAGGCAGGACGAGGCGTCGGGGCTAAGCGCCAGCGCTTGGTGAGTCGGCGCGGGGCGGGTTAGGCGTGGCGGGCGGCAGAGGCGGAGAGAGAGTGGGGATTTGGGGAAATGGCGGGATGAAGCTGGGCGAGTGCAAAATTTGGGTTAAGTGGGCGTAGCGATGGCGTTATGTCAAAAGCAGCGCTGCTACTATATTCTGTAGCTGCAGCGGTTTCGGAAAGCACGCTACTACTATGATCTGTAGCTGCAGCGCTTTCACGGAAACTTCGCTACTACTATGATGCATAGCGGCAGCGGTTTTGTGAAGCAGCTGCTCTTGCCGTCGCTCTTGCCGATTTTCCTTTTCTTTTCCTTTATTTTATCCACTTTTATTTCGAGGCGGTGAGCGAAGGGAGGCGATATATATTGCATCATTTGGCGGTTAAATATGTATGCAAAATAGGAACATATATATTACATCATTGGACCCATGCATAATAATGGCTAAGTGTGTATACAAAATAGGAACATATATATATTACACATCATTGGACCCATAACATACGTTTCCTCGGTCTTGGCGTTTTCATTTTTGAGTCAGCTTCTTTCCCTTCTTGTTAGTCGAAGAATAATTGAGCCCCTCATTGTGACTTTGCCTTTTCCATGGAGTACAATTTTTCTTAGGTAATGTAGTATTGATTCTTCTTTTGGCGTATACTTCATCATCATCGTCATCTTCCCTCATTGGGTTGCCGTCTGATCATAGTCTTCCTCGTTGGCGACTCCATCCATTCAATGATGTTCCTTTTGCCTCTCCTCCGACAACACGGCTGGGATTGCGGCGGGTCGATTATGAAGAAGCATTGTGTCACGTGCTTAGCGTGTACCCATGGCTCGTTTTTTGCGATAGCGTTCAGGTAGCGCTCTTGGCGTCGGGTATAGTCATGGTAGTGAACATCCGGCTTTCTCTTTCAACATTCTTAGCCCATCGACACGGAACATCGTCGTGTTGTGCGATCGAGTAGTCAAGCTCCTAGATCTCCTCGACCCTTCCATAAAATCGTTCGGTTGTGCGTTATCATTGCGGTCATGCATTCCATCATCACCCACGAGTTACGATCATCCTTGTCCATATCTTTTGCCTCCGTGTAGAGCGTGTATCCGTTGATATCATATGCACGATAGAGTTCTGAGGTTGGGCGAGGGCCATGTGCTAAAGCGTATATGAGCAATCTGTCCTTAGAGCCCTCCTCCGGGATTAGCAATAATATGCTCTTTGAACCAATGCGGGAAAGTGGAGTTGTGCTCTCTAGTAACTTTGGCGTCCGTCCTGCATACCCCCAGTCCACGATACTTCTTTGCGATAATTTCTTTGTGCGGTGCCACGAAAGGATCTACCTCGTCTAGGTGTTGTAGCACTACCAAGTTTGCTCTGTCAAAATCATTGCGTCGATCTGAGTATGCCACGTGCAGTTCCTGCGATCGTTCTGATGACCATCTCCTTGAGCCTCCCATCGTTAGCATTAGCGGGCAAACCAACACTAACACC
This sequence comes from Aegilops speltoides, assembly GCA_021437245.1. Taxonomy (NCBI): domain Eukaryota; kingdom Viridiplantae; phylum Streptophyta; class Magnoliopsida; order Poales; family Poaceae; genus Aegilops; species Aegilops speltoides. The sequence goes on from CM038146.1 coordinate 69,390,034, forward strand.
GGTGGCTGGTCTGCGCCATATAGAAAATTCTCACGAGAAAGAGATGCACTCTTGTGCCAAATAGCCACGATGCTTCCATCCGGACGGGACATATTCTGAAACGAATCCTTTGATGATCCCATTCATCCTCTCAAGCGGCATCATGTTGTGCAGGAATGGCGGCCCCAGTCTATTATGTCATCCACAATATGGACACAGGATGCACCATCACGTCGAAGAAGCGGGCGGAAGTACATCTCAAGCTCATTCGATATCACAATGATCTCTTCACCGTAGCCTTTGGAGCTGCTTCACAGATCGACTTTGAGAGATGGCGTCAAAAAGTTGCGAGACCAATAAGCGTGTCGCGGACGTGCTTGTCCATTATCCCTCTAAGGGCAACGGGTAGTATCTGCGTCATCATCACATAGCGGTCATGAGACTTCATCCGCTGAACCTTTATGGTTGGTGTTACGGTTGCCAAGCGGATTCATGCCATCGGTACCGCGCCGAAACACGATGTTCCTTGCATCACATTCAAAATACCGATAGAAGTTGTTCAACGCTCTCCACGGCTTCCATCCTTCCGTGTCTCGGCTTGGATCATCTCCATCGTCGGGCTTCTTCCTCTCCGTGTGCGGCGCATTAGCTTTGCTTCCTTGGGATCTACAAAATACCTCTGGAGCAGGCGGTGATCGGTAAGTACCATACAACTTTCTAGGGACATTTCTTCCCGGACTTCTTGTATCGAAAGCATTGCACACGGACAGCTTGTTTTTCCGCGTGCTCCTTCCGATAAATTATGCAATCGTTGATGCATGCATGGTATCTAACGTGTGGCGAGATCAAGAGGGCACGATCTTCTTGGCCTCATCAACACTAGTAGGACATAGATTACCCTTGGGAAGAACATCCTTTAGGTACTTGACATGCTCATCGAGGCTAGTGTCGGTCCATTTGTTTTAGCCTTGGCCGGGGAGTTGGGCGTGAAACTCAGCGGGGTCACCTCGGGTTGCAACCATCATACAATGGAGTGTTTGAGTCTACCACCGGTTGCTCGACTTAGCCTCCTCTCTAGAAGCAGCTCTCTCGGTACTCGTCTCCTTGCGAAGCAATGCTTGAACATGAGGTCCCTTTGAATTGAACTTAGTACCGGCGAACTCTGCTTTCGTGGGGTCCATGTCGTTCTCTCCGTCGCCATGTCCGGCCCTTCTCCTCCGCCATGTCCGGCCCCTATTCCGCCGCCATGTCCGGCCTCTTCCCGCCGCCATTATCGATCATCTCTTTGTCTTGCCCGTGTCATCATTGCCTGCCCGTCGGCATCCTCAACATCGTCATCCTCATCTTCAATTATCCACAGTATAGCCATCCATGAAACCAGTCATGGCGGTGCGCTTGACACGACCATCGTCATGGGGTCAAGCCAAACTATTCCTTTGCATTTTAAACACGGACATAAAACCTCTGTCCGGTTATTTTCTTTCACGTCTTGCACCGCCGACCGCAACCACCTGTCCACCATCATTCCATGACCATCGTCAACTCTGCGCGTAATAATAAAAAATTGATTGTAAAATGCATGCATGCATCAAAGTCATAAAAATTTGGCATGACCTTCCTAAAAATAGGACATATATGGATCTAGAGTTTGCGGAATTAGCGAAGCGGAAATAAATCGACATTTGACAAAACATAGGCAACTCAAAAGCACAATTGGCAGCGTCGACTCATGCCACACACACAATTTCCACAAACATATCACACACACATAAACACATTTCCATTTTGCAAAAGCATGAAATTTGCATCACCTCTATCTCGATGGCGGAGATGATGTTGTAGGGAGATCAAAAGTGCACAAAGCTCTTCTTGACAAAGATAGATCTAGTTAGGGGCAAATAGGTCCTTAACTAAATCCTACATCTACCTAGCTACCTAATTTGGAAGGAGACAACTTCAACTAGTGGAGGGAAGGAAAAAAGAAAGGAGATGCATTAATGGAGGTTGGAATATACGCTTTGATAAGTTGATCAAAGCATATAGTTTATCTGAGACTTGCGATGAAGCTGTATTTACTAGAAAGTGAGTGGGAGCACTCTGACATTTACGATAAGTATATGTGAATGACATATTGTAGATCGGAGTAATGTAGAATTATTCTACAAAGCATAAAGGAGTGTTTGAAAGGAGTTTTTCAAAGAAAGACCTCGGTGAAGCTGCTTACATATTGAGCATCAAGATCTATAGAGATAGATCAAGGCGGCTTGATAAGTTTTTCAATGAGTACATACCTTGACAAGATTTTGAAGTAGTTCAAAATGGAGCAGTCAAAGAAAGAGTTCTTGCACGTGTTACAAGGTGTGAAATTGAGTAAGACTCAAAACCCGACCACGGCGAGAAGATAGAAAGAGAATGAAAGTCATTCCCTATGCCTTGGCCATAGGTTCTATAAAGTATGCCATCTTGTGTACCGGATCTATTGTATACCCTGCCTTTGAGTTTGGCAAGGGGTACAATAGTGATCTAGGAGTAGATCAGCTGGACAGCGGTCAAAATTATCCTTAGTGGAATAAGGATATGTTTCTCGATTATGGAAGTGACAAAAGGTTAGGTAAGTAAGGGTTACGTCGATGCAAGTTTTGACACCGATCTGGATGACTCTAAGTCTCGATCTAGATACATATTGAAAGTGGGAGCAATTAGCTAGAGTAGCTCCGTGCGAGCATTGTAGACATAGAAAATTGCAAAATACATAACGGATCTGAATGTGAAAGACCCGTTGACTAAGATTCTCTCATAAGCAAAACATGATCACACCTTAGTAATCTTTGGGTGTTAATCACATAGTGATGTGAACTAGATTACTGAATCTAGTAAACCCTTTGGATGTTGGTCACATGGCGATGTGAACTATGGGTGTTAATCACATGATGATGTGAATTATCGATGTTAATCACATGGTGATGTGATCTAGATTATTGACTCTAGTGCAAGTGGGAGACTGAAGGAAATATGCCCTAGAGGCAATAATAAAGTTATTATTTATTTCCTTATATCATGATAAATGTTTATTATTCATGCTAGAATTGTATTAACGGAAACATAATACATGTGTGAATATATAGACAAGCAGTGTCACTAGTATGCCTCTACTTGACTAGCTTGTTAATCAAAGATGGTTATGTTTCCTAACCATGGACAAAGAGTTGTTATTTGATTAACAAGGTCACATCATTAGTTGAATGATCTGATTGACATGACCCATTCCGTTAGCTTAGCACCCGATCGTTTAGTATGTTGCTATTGCTTTCTTCATGACTTATACATGTTCCTATGACTATGAGATTATGCAACTCCGTTTACGGAGGAACACTTTGTGTGCTACCAAGCGTCCTAGCGTAACTGGGTGATTATAAAGGTGCTCTCTGGTGTCTCCAAAGGTACTTGTTGGGTTGGCGTATTTGAGATTAGGATTTGTCACTCCGAATGTCGGAGAGGTATCTCTGGCCCTCTCGGTAATGCACATCACTTAAGCCTTGCAAGCATTGCAACTAATGAGTTAGTTGCGAGATGATGTATTCTGAAGCGAGTAAAGAGACTTGCGATAGCGAGATTGAACTAGGTATTGGATACGGCGATCGAATCTCGGGCAAGTAACATACCGATGACAAAGGAACAACGTATGTTGTTATGCGGTCGACCGATAAAAGATCTTCGTAGAATATGTAGGAACCAATATGGGCATCAGGTCCGCTATTGGTTATTGACGGAGGCGTGTCTCGGTCATGTCTACATGTTCTCGAACCGTAGGATCCTTGCGCTTAAGGTTTCGATGGCGGTTATATTATGAGTTTATGAGTTTTGATGTACGAAGGAGTTAGTCCGGATGAGATCGGGGACATGACGAGAGTCTCGAAATGGTCAAGGCGTAAAGATCGATATATTGGGCGACTATATTCGGAGTTCGGAAGGTTCAGTCATTGGTATTTATCGAATCTGGGAGAGTTACTGGTAATTCGCCGGGGAGAAGTATTGGGCCTTCTTGGGCCGTGCGGGGAAAGAGAGGGGCTGCCTAGGGCAGGCTGCGCGCCCTTGCCCTAGTCCGGGTGGGCTGGGGAGGGCCACCCCTTCCTTCCTTCCTTCTCTCTTCCCTTCCTTGTCTCCTACTCCTAATACATGGAAGGACTACTAGTTGGACTAGGAAGGGAATCCTACTCCGGTGGGAGTAGGACTCCCCATGGCGCGCTCATAGTAGAGGGCGGCCTCCTCCTCCCTCCCTCCTTTATATCACGGGGCAAGGGGCACCCATGAACACACAAGTTGATCCTTGAGATCGTTCCTTAGCTGTGTGCGGTGCCCCCTCCACCATAATCCACCTCGGTCATATCGTGGCGGTGCTTAGGCGAAGCCTGCGTCGATAGAACATCAAGATCGTCCTGCGCCGTCGTGCTACGGAACTCTCTCTCCCGGAGCTTTCTGGATCGGAGCCGAGGCGTCATCGAGCTGTCGTGTGTCAAGAACTCGGGCGCGAATGCTTGTGGCTGGGATCGGTTGGATCGCGAGGAGAGCGTCGACTACTTCCTCTACATTGTGATCGCTTCGCTTGGTCTCACGAGGGTATAGACAACACTCTCCCTCTCATTGCTATGCATCACCATGATCTTGCGTGTGCATAGGAAAATTTTGAAATTACTCGTTCCCCAGCAGTGGCATCGAGCCTAGGTTTTATGGTTTGATGTTTTGCGAGTAGAACACAAGTGAGTTGTGGGCGATACAAGTCATCTGCCTACCGGCATGTCATACTTTGGTTCAGCGGTATTGTGAGATGAAGCGGCCGGACCGACTTTACGCGTGCGCTTCGCGAGACTGGTTTCACCGTTCTGAGCACTTTCGTGCTTAAAGGTGGCTAGCGGGTGTCTGTCTCTCTCACTTTAGTTGAACCGAGTGTGGCTCGCCCGGTCCTTGAGAAGGTTAAAGCGGAGTCTATTTGACGAAATATCGTTGTGGTTTTGATCGTGGGTGAGATTGGTTCTTGCTTAAGCCCGTAGCAGCCACGTAAAATTTGCAACAACAAAGTAGAGGGCGTCTAACTTGTTTTTGCAGGGCATGTTGTGATGTGATATGGTCAAGGCGTGATACTATATTTTATTGTATGAGATGATCATGTTTTGTAACGAAGTTATCGGCAATGGCTGGAGCCATATGGTTGTCGCTTTATTGTATGAAATGCAAGCATACATAATTGCTTTACTTTATCACTAAGCGGTAGCGATAATCGTAGAAGCAATAGATGGCGTAGCGACAACGATGCTACGATGGAGATCAAGGTGTCGCGCCGGTGGCGATGGTGATCATGAGCGGTGCTTGGAGATGGAATCACAAGCACAAGATGATGATGGCCATATCATATCACTTATATTGATTGCATGTGATGTTTATCCTTTATGCATCTTATCTTGCTTTGATTGGCGGTAGCATTTTAAGATGATCTCTCACTAAAATTATCAAGAAGTGTTCTCCTGGTATGCACCGTTGCCAAAGTTAAATCGTGCCCGGACACCGCGTGATGATCGGGTGTGATAAGCTCTCGTCCATCTACAGCGGGTGCAAGCCAGTTTTGCACCGCGGAATACTCGAGTTAAACTTGGCGAGCCTAGCATATGCGGTATGGCCTCGGAACACGGAGACCGAAAGGTCGAGTGTGAATCATATAGTAGATATGATCAACATAAGATGTTCACCATTGAAAACTACTCCATCTCACGTGATAATCGGTTATGGTTTAGTTGATTTGGATCACGTGATCACTTAGATGACTAGAGATGTCATCTAAGTGGGAGTTCTTAAGTAATATGATTAATTGAACTTAAATTTATCATGAACTTAGTCCTTGTAGTATTTTGCAAATTATGTTGTAGATCAATAGCTTCGTTGTTGCTTTCATATGTTTTCATATGTTCCTAGAAAATTGTGTTGAAAAATGTTAGTAGCAATGATGCGGATTGGATCCATGATCTGAGTTTATCCTCAATCTTGCCTGGAAGAATTATGTCCTTAATGCACGCTAGGTAGCGGACCTATTGCGAGGAGCGGATCACGGGCGTTATGAGCGTTTGGCTAGCTCAATATGATGACTACTTGATAGTTTTGTGCACCATGCTTTATGGCTTAGAATCGGGACTTCAAAGATGTTTTGAACATCATGGACCATATGAGATGTTCGAGGAGTTGAAGTTAATATTTCAAGCAAATACCGAGTTAAGAGATATGAAGTCTCCAACAAGTTCTATAGCTAAAAGATGGAGAGAATCGCTCAACTAGTGAGCATGTGCTCAGATTATGCAGGTACTACAATCGCTTGAATCAAGTGGGAGTTAATCTTCGAGATAAGATAGTGATTGACAGAATTCTCTAGTCACCATCACCAAGTTAGTAGAACTTCGTGATGAACTATAGTATGCAAGGGATGATGAAAATAATTCCGAGTTTTTCATGATGATGGAATGATAAAGGTAGAAATCAAGAAAGAACATCAAGTGTTGATGGTTAACAAGACCACTAGTTTCAAGAAAGGGCAAAGGGATGAAGGGAACTTCAAGAAGAGCGGCAAGCAAGTTGCTACTCAAGTGAAGAAACCCAAATCTGGTCCTAAGCACGAGACTAAGTGCTTCTCTTGCAAAGAGGCTAGTCCTTTGGAAGAGGTACTACCCCAAGTGATTGGCGGATAAGAAGGATGGCAAAGTGAACATAAGTATATTTGATATACATGTTATTGATGTATGCGTTACTAGTGCTTATAGCAACCCTCGATATTTGATACTAGTTCGGTTGCTAAGATTAGTAACTTCGAAGCGGGAGTTGCGAGAATAAGCAGAGACTAGTTAAGGGTGAAGTGACGATGTGTGTTGGAAATAGTTCCAAGATTGATATGATCATCATCTTTACTCCCTATACTTTCGGGATTAGTGTTAAACCTAAATAAGTGTTATTTGGTGTTTGCGTTGAGCATGAATATGATTTGATCATGTTTATTGCAATCTGGTTATTCATGTAAGTTAGAGAATAATTGTTGTTCTGTTTTCATGAATAAAACCTTCTATGGTCATACACCCAATGAAAATGGTTTGTTGGATCTCGATCGTGTGATACACATTCATAATATTGAAGCCAAAAGATGCAAAGTTAATAATGATAGTGCAACTTATTTGTGGCATTGCCATTTAGGTCATATTGGTGTAAAGCGCATGAAGAAACTCCATCTTGATGGAATTTTGGAATCACTTGATTATGAATCACTTGATGCTTGCGAACCATGCCTCATGGGCAAGATGACTAAAGACTCCATTCTCGGAACAATGGGTGAGCAAGCGACTTATTGGAAATAATACATCTTGATGTATGCGGTCCGATGAGTGTTAAAGCTCATGGCAAGTACCATTATTTTCGACCTTCACAGATGATTTGAGCGAGATATGGGTATATCTACTTGATGAAACATAAGTCTGAAATAGTTGAAAGGTTCAAAGAATTTGAGTGAAGTGGAAAAATCATCGTAACAAGAAAATAAAGTTTCTCGATCGATCGCGGAGACAAATATTTGAGTTCTGAGTTTGGTCTTCAATTAAAACAATGTGGAATAGTTTCACAAATTCATGCCACAGGAACACCAAATCATAATGGTGTGTCGAGCGTCATAACCGTACTTTATTGGATATAGTACAATCTATGATGTTTCTTACCGATTTACAATATCGTTTTGGGATCATGCATTAGAGACAAGCTGCATTCACGTTAAATAAGGCACCATCTAAATCTGTTGAGGCGACACTATATGAGCTGTGGTTTAGCAAGAAACCAAAGTTGTCGTTTCTTAAAGTTTGGGGCTGCGATGCTTATGTGAAAAAGTTTCATCTGATAAGCTCAAACCCAAATCGGAGATGCGTCTTCATAGTATACCCAAAGGAAATTGTTGGCTACACCTTCTATCACAGATCCGAAGGCAAAACATTCGTTGCTAATAAATGGATCCTTTCTAGAAGGTTTCTCTCGAAAGAAGTGAGTGGGAGGAAAGTAGAACTTGATGAGGTAATTGTACTGTTCCTTATTGGAAAGTAGTTCATCACGAAATCTGTTCTGTGACTACTACACAATTAGTGAGGAAGCTAATGATGATGATCATGTAACTTGGATCAAGTTACTACGAATCTAAATAGGTAAACCAGTGACATCCGCACCGATGTGATGCGGCAATCTGTTACGGAAGTCATGTAACTAGACCATGATGAACCTCGAACTATGAGGCGATGATGAGCCCAGATTCATGAAATGGCTTGAGGCCATGAAATCGAGATGAGATCCATGTATGAGAACAAAGTGTGGACTTTGGTGGAGTTGCCCGATGATCGGCAAGCCATAGAAAATAAATGGATCTTCAAGAGGAAGGCAGACGACTGATAGTAGTGTTACTATCTACAAAGCTAGACTTGTCGAAAAAGTTTTTGACAAAGTTCAAGATGTTGAATACAATGAGATTTTCTCACTCGTATCGATGCTTAAAAGTCTGTCCGAATCATGTTAGCAATTGCGCATTTTATGAAATCGGCGAATGGATAAACAAAACTGCATTCCTTAATGGAGTTATTAAAGAAGAGTTGTATGTGATGCAACCAAGAGGTTTTGTCGATCCTAAAGGTGTTAACAAAATGTGCATCTATGGATGGTGCAAGCATCTCGGAGTTGGAATATCGCTTTGATAAGTTGATCAAAGCATATAGTTTATCTGAGACTTGCGATGAAGCATGTATTTACTAGAAAGTGAGTGGGAGCACTCTGACATTTCGATAAGTATATGTGAATGACATATTGTAGATCGGAAGTAATGTAGAATTATTACGCAAAGCATAAAGGAGTGTTTGAAAGGAGTTTTTCAAAGAAAGACCTCGGTGAAGCTGCTTACATATTGAGCATCAAGATCTATAGAGATAGATCAAGGCGGCTTGATAAGTTTTTCAATGAGTACATACCTTGACAAGATTTTGAAGTAGTTCAAAATGGAGCAGTCAAAGAAAGAGTTCTTGCACGTGTTACAAGGTGTGAAATTGAGTAAGACTCAAAACCCGACCACGGCGGAAGATAGAAAGAGAATGGAAGTCATTCCTATGCCTTGGCCATAGGTTCTATAAAGTATGCCATCTTGTGTACCGGATCTATTGTATACCCTGCTTTGAGTTTGGCAAGGGTACAATAGTGATCTAGGAGTAGATCCTTTGGACAGCGGTCAAAATTATCCTTAGTGGAATAAGGATATGTTTCTCGATTATGGAAGTGACAAAGGTTAGGTAAATAAGGGTTACGTCGATGCAAGTTTTGACACCGATCGGATGACTCTAAGTCTCGATCTAGATACATATTGAAAGTGGGAGCAATTAGCTAGAGTAGCTCCGTGCGAGCATTGTAGACATAGAAAATTGCAAAATACATAGCGGATCTGAATGTGAAAGACCCGTTGACTAAGATTCTCTCATAAGCAAAACATGATCACACCTTAGTAATCTTTGGGTGTTAATCACATAGTGATGTGAACTAGATTCTGAATCTAGTAAACCCTTTGGATGTTGGTCACATGGCGATGTGAACTATGGGTGTTAATCACATGATGATGTGAATTATCGATGTTAATCACATGGTGATGTGATCTAGATTATTGACTCTAGTGCAAGTGGGAGGCTGAAGGAAATATGCCTAGAGGCAATAATAAAGTTATTATTTATTTCCTTATATCATGATAAATGTTTATTATTCATGCTAGAATTGTATTAACGGAAACATAATACATGTGTGAATATATAGACAAGCAGTGTCACTAGTATGCCTCTACTTGACTAGCTTGTTAATCAAAGATGGTTATGTTTCCTAACCATGGACAAAGAGTTGTTATTTGATTAACAAGGTCACATCATTAGTTGAATGATCGATTGACATGACCCATTCCGTTAGCTTAGCACCCGATCGTTTAGTATGTTGCTATTGCTTTCTTCATGACTTATACATGTTCCTATGACTATGAGATTATGCAACTCCGTTTACGGAGGAACACTTTGTGTGCTACCAAGCGTCTAGCGTAACGGGTGATTATAAAGGTGCTCTCTGGTGTCTCCAAAGGTACTTGTTGGGTTGGCGTATTTGAGATTAGGATTTGTCACTCCGAATGTCGGAGAGGTATCTCTGGGCCCTCTCGGTAATGCACATCACTTAAGCCTTGCAAGCATTGCAACTAATGAGTTAGTTGCGAGATGATGTATTACGAAGCGAGTAAAGAGACTTGCGGTAGCGAGATTGAACTAGGTATTGGATACCGGCGATCGAATCTCGGGCAAGTAACATATACCGATGACAAAGGAACAACGTATGTTGTTATGCGGTCGACCGATAAAGATCTTCGTAGAATATGTAGGAACCAATATGGGCATCCAGGTCCGCTATTGGTTATTGACGGAGCGTGTCTCGGTCATGTCTACATGTTCTCGAACCGTAGAGTCCATGCGCAAGGTTTGATGGCGGTTATATTATGAGTTTATGAGTTTTGATGTACGAAGGAGTTGAGTCCGGATGAGATTGGGGACATGACGAGGAGTCTCAAAATGGTCGAGGCGTAAAGATCGATATATTGGACGACTATATTCGGAGTTAAATAAGGTTCGAGTCATTGAATTATTTATCGAATCTGGGAGAAGCGGGCACTAGGGTAAGAGCGGGCACGCGATCGAGGAATGGCCAGATTGCAAACAGGCAGAAGCGAGCAGGCTGAAACCTGCAGCAATGGGTACCTGCAGGACGGTTGTTTCGCTGCTGATCTTCCCTTCTAATTAATCTTGCATATCAGCGATTTGGGGCCCCAAAAATTGGGGGCCCTGTGGAATCAACCACTTTAGCCTGCCTTGTCGACGGGCCTGCGCCCAGCATCTTCACGAGGTTGGCATACCTCGCCACCATCACCGCGGGCCTCCGCCATACGCCGAGCTCCTTGCCGTCCGCCATCTTGAGCGGTCAAATTTGCAGCGCAACATCACCAGCCTCGCCGCAGACGATCGGTGTCGGCGAACCTCACCTTCGGAGTCCCATACCTCCTTGGCGGTGAGCCGTTAACACCTGCAGCAGCACATCCTCCAGCGCCCCAGCAGCAGCGTGCCATCTTGTCCTTCCGTGCGTTCACCGCGCGTCTTTAGCACCACCGCCTCCCTCTGATGTGGGCGTCAAGGATCGCTGCGCCTTGATGGCCCGGATCGTATTGTTGTCGCGGTCAGCGCCGGCATCGGTGTGGGGCGAAGCGCCATGATGCCGGTGATCGCCCGACGAAGCTCTGTATACCAATTGTTGTTGCAACTCTCTCTCTCTCTCTCACGGATGGATGGAGGTAGAAGGAGCACAATACGCAAATTTCACCCGACTGCAGGCCCGTTACTATTCCCCGAGCACCAACTCTCATACAAACACATAGTCATGGCTGTAGCTTTTGTAGTACCCAGCAGTGCAACGCCCAAGTTTTCCATGCGCACATATGCAAATGACTAGTTGGCTCAGCTGCTGTGGCGAACCGCCGGTGATCGCTGGGGCGCGTGCTAAGCGCGGGGCAGCCAACTTCACGGCGCTTGCTAACTACCGTGCATGGCTAGCCCACTAACCAAGTGACTCCTTGTGTGTAGGCTGCTAAATCACATCCGGTCGACAACCTATCAAGGTCTATCCTACGGTCATGCACTCACCTAGCTAGCTAACTCACACCACCCGCCACACATGCCGCACACCTATACAGCGTCGCGGCTGCGTCCGTCCGTCCAGCGTGCTACCCGACCGCCCGCCGACGACAACACGGTGTCCCGCCCGTCCAGCAGCGCACCAGCGAGCCCGACCACACCGTCGTGGCTTATTCCAACACAACAGGCCGCCTTGCACCTAGTGGTGCTTCAAGGGCGTAATTCTTCGTGCAATAATGAGGATAATCCTAAAATTACGGACCCAGTCCGTGTAGTTACTACCATCGTCTTTCAACAGCTTTCCCTAGGGCGCATTAAAATTCAAGGAGCGGTAGCAGCCATTGATATACAACAACATAGATATGCAAAAACTATCGGGACTAAGTTCATGAAAATTAAAGTTCAATTAATCATATTACTAAAGAACTCCCACTTAGATAGACATCCCTCTAGTCATCTAAATGATCACGTGATCCATATAAACTAAACCATGTCCGATCATCACGTGAGATGGAGTATTTTCAATGGTGAACATTTCTATGTTGATCATATCTACTATATGATTCACGTTCAACCTTTCGGTCTCGGTGTTCGAGGCCATATCGCATATGCTAGGCTTGTCAAGTTTAACCCAAGTATTTTGCACATGCAAAAGCTTGCACCGGTTGTATGTGAACATAGAACTTATCACACACGATCATCACGTGGTGTCTCGACCACGACTGACTATAACAACAATGCATACTCGGGAGAACACTTATACCTTGAAATTTAGTGAGGGTCATCTTATAATGCTACCGTCGTTCTAAGCAAAATAAGATGCATAAAGATAAACATCACATGCAATCAAAATATATGACCTTTGATCTCCATCTCAAAAGCACCGTCATGATCTCCATTGTCACCGCTTGACACCTTGATCTCCATCGTAGAATCATTGTCATCTAGCCAACTATTGCTTCTACATAAGCTACCACTTAGTGATAAAGTAAAGCAATTACATAGCAGTGCATTTCATACAATAAGCGACAACCATATGGCTCCTGCCCGATTGCGATAACTTGTTACAAAACATGATCATCTCATACAACAATTTATATCACATCATGTCTTGACCATATCACATCACAACATGCCCATAAAAACAAGTTAGGCGTCATCTACTTTGTTGTTGCAAGTTTTACGTGGCTGCTATGGGCTTCTATCAAGAATCGTTCTTACCTCGCATCAAAACCACAATGATTTTTTGTCAAGTGTTGTTTTAACCTTGACAAGGATCGGTCATAGTCAAACTTGATTCAACTAAAGTTAGACAAGCGGACACCCAGACCACATGTGTGCAAAACGCGTCGGTAGAACGGTCTCATGAACATGGTCATGTAATGTTGGTCTAGGCCGCTTCATCCAACAATACCGCGAATCAAAGTAAGAGCGTTGGTGGTAGCGGTATGACTATTATCGCCTGTCTTCATATTCAACTTCGTGCATATCATCTACGCATAGACACAGGCTCGATACCACTATTGGGAGCGTAGCATGCAATTTCAAAAAATCCTCGATCATGCAAGATCTATCTAGGAGATGCATAGCAGCGAGGGGGAGAGTGTGACCACGTAACCTCGTGAGCCGGCGAGCGTTAGGTTAACTTGATTGATGTAGTTGACGTCTTCACGATCCAGCAATCTAGCACCGAATATCACGGCACCTCCGAGTTCGCTGCGTTTGGTTTGATGGCGTCCTCGAACTCTTGATCCAGCGAGGATCGAGGAGAGTTTCATCGGCCTGACGGCGTGATGGCGGTGATAGTGATGTGATCTCTGGGAGCTTTGCCAAAGCACTCTGACGCTATGGTGGAGGTGTGAGCTGTGGAGGCATCGCTGCAAGAAAACAATTGATGTGTCTTTGGGGCCCGGCCCCGTATATAAGGAGGGAGGAGGAGGCGGCCGAGTGGCGGCGCCATGGAAGTCTAGGACTCCACTCCTAGTGGATCGCCCCCTTTTCCTTTTTGGAGTAGCAGGGGGAAGAGAGAGGAGAGAAGGAAGGCGCCACCCCTTGTCCAATTCAGATTGGCAGGGGCACCTCTATGGTGGGTCCTCTCTTCTCCACTAAGGCCCATGTTGGCCCATTACTTTACAGGGGGTTGGTAACCTCCGGCACTCGAGCTTCCGAAACCATTACGGTGTCAATATAACCTTCAATATATCGGTCTTTACCTTTCGACTATTTTGAGACTCCTCGTCATGTCCGGTGATATCATCGGGACTCTAAACAAAAATTTGGTCACCATAACACATAACTCATAATACAAATCATCATACCACATGACAACATATGATTTCCTTTGACATCGGTATATTATTTGCGAGATCGACCATCGGTATCTTCATACCTAGTTCAATCTCGTTATTGGCAGAATCTCTTTACTCGTTCCACAATGCATCATCCTGTAACTAACTCATTTGTCACATTGCTTGCAAGGTCGATGTGTGGAGTAATAGTAGTAGATGCAGGCTGGAGTCGGTCTACTTGTTGCGGACATGATGCCTATATACATGATCATGCCTAGATAATCTCATAATTATTCGCTTTTCTATCAATTGCTCGACAGTAATTTGTGCACGCACCGTAATACTTATGCTACCTTGAGAGAAGCCACTAGTGAAACCTATGGCCCCCGGGTCTATCTCATATCATATTTGCTTCCAATTTACTTTTATTTGCATCTTTACTTTTTGCATCTATATTATAAAATACAAAAATATATTTATCTTATCTTACTATCTCTATTAGATCTCACTTTCGCAAGTGGCCGTGAAGGGATTGACAACCCCTTTATTGCGTTGGTTGCGAGTTCTTTGTTTGTTTGTGCAGGTGCGTGGGACTTTTGAGGAGCCTCCTACTGGATTGATACCTTGGTTCTCAAAAACTGAGGGAAATACTTACGCTACTATTAGTTTTGATAATTCACCGAAACGTGATTTTGATCTGATTCTTTTTGCTCTAGATTGGTACACAAATTTCTCACGTTTTCCTAATTTGTTAGAATTGTTTTAGTTACAAAAGTATTCGAGAGTTTCAGATTACTACAGACTATTCTGTTTTTGACAGATTCTGTTTTCTATGTGTTGTTTGCTTATTTTGATGAATCTATATGTAGTATCAGAAGGTATGAACCATAGAGAAGTTGGAATACAGTAGATATTACACCACTATGAATTTAAAATGAGTACACAACAGTACCTAAGTGGTGGTTTTATTTTCTTATACTAACGGAGCTTACGAGTTTTCTGTTGAGTTTTGTGTTGTGAAGTTTTCATGTTTTGGGTAAAGATTCGATGGACTACGGAATAAGGAGTGGAAAGAGCCTAAGATTGCGGATGCCCAAGGCACCCCAAGGTAATATTCAAGGACAACCAAGAGCCTAAGCTTGGGGATGCCCCTGAAGGCATCCCCTCTTTCGTCTTCGTTCATCGGTAACTTTACTTGGAGCTATATTTTTATTCACCACACGAGATGTGTTTTGCTTGGAGCGTCATTTTATTGTATTTTGTTTTGCTTGCTGTTTGAATAAAATACCAAGATCTTAAATTCTTAAATGTTAGAGAGTCTTCACATAGTTGCATAATTATTCGACTACTCATTGATCTTCACTTATATCTTTCGGAGTAGTTTGTCATTTGCTCTAGTGCTTCACTTATATTTTTTAGAGCACGGCGGTGGTTCTATTTTGTAGAAAAGTATTGATCTCTCATGCTTCACTTATATTATTTTGAGAGTCTTTTAGAACAGCATGGTATTTGCTATGGTTATAAAATTGGTCCTAGAATGATGGGCATCCAAGTTGGGTATAATAAAAACTATCATAGAAGTGAATTGGATGCTATGATCAATTTGATGCTTGATAATTGTTTTGAGATATGAGGATGGTGATATTAGAGTCATGCTAGTGGAGTAATTATGAATTTGAGGAATACTTGTGTTGAAGTTAGTGATTCCCGTAGCATGCACGTATGGTGAACCGCTTTGTGATGAAGTTGGAGCACGATTTATTTACTGATTGTCTTCCTTATGAGTGGTGGTCGGGGACGAGCGATGGTCTTTTCCTACCAATCTATCCCCCTAGGAGCATCGCAGAAGTACTTTGTTGTTTCAATGACTTGTAGATTTTTCAATAAGTATATGAGTTCTTTATGACTAATGTTGAGTCCATGGATTATACGCACTCTCACCCTTCCACCATTGCTAGCCTCTCTTGTGCCGTGCAACTTTCGCCGGTACAATACACCCACCATATACCTTCCTCAAAACAGCCACCATACCTACCTATTATGGCATTTCCATAGCCATTCGGAGATATATTGCCATGCAACTTTCCACCGTTCCGTTTATTATGACACGCTCCATCATTGTCATATTGCTTTTGCATGATCATGTAGTTGACATCGTATTTGTGGCAAAGCCACTTTGATAATTCTTTCATACATGTCACTCTTGATTCATTGCATATCCCGATACACCGCCGGAGGCATCCACATAGAGTCATATTTTGTTCTGAGTGTTGAGTTGTAATTCTTGAGTTGTAAGTAAATAAACGTGTTATGATCTTCATTATTAGAGCATTGTCCCAAGTGAGGAAAGGATGATGGAGACTATGATTCCCCCACAAGTCGGGATGAGACTTCGGACTTTATAAAAAAAGAGAAAGGCCATAAAAAAGAGAAAGGCCATAAAAAAGAGAAAGGCCATAAAAAAGGAGAGGCCTAAAAAAAGAGAGAAAAAGAGAGAAGGGACAATGCTACTATCCTTTTACCACACTTGTGCTTCAGAGTAGCACCATGATCTTCATTATAGAGAGTCTCCTATGTTGTCTCTTCCATATACTAGTGGGAATTTTTCATTATAGAACTTGGCTTGTATATTCCAATGATGGGCTTCCTCAAAATGCCCTAGGTCTTCGTGAGCAAGCAAGTTGGATGCACACCCACTTAGTTTCTTTTGTTGAGATTTCATATACTTATAGCTCTAGTGCATCCATTGCATGGAAATCCCTACTCACTCACATTGATATCTATTAATGGGCATCTCCACAGACCGTTGATACGCCTAGTTGATGTGAGACTATCTTCTCCTTTTTGTCTTCTCCACAACCACCATTCTATTCCACATATAGTGTTATGTCCATGGCTCACGCTCATGTATTGCGTGAAAGTTAAAAAAGTTTTAGAACATAAAAGTATGAAACAATTGCTTGGCTTGTCATCGGGGTTGTGCATGATTAAATACTTCGTGTGACGAAGATAGAGCATAGCCAGACTATATGATTTTGTAGGGATAGTGTCGTGGAATTGTCACGTCAGATGTCCTAGCGTGAGGACTTAGTCGTGGAGCCATCGCAACGAGATTAAATTAAAGGGGTTAAACCGGACAAAGGACACAAGGAGTTATACTGGTTGGGCCCCTTGCGGTGAAGGTAAAAGCCTACAGTTGTGGTGGAATTGCTGGGGTTTCGATAACCAGGGAGCAAATACGTGTAACCTAGCTCTTGAGTTGTTGTTTCTTGTCCCTAAACCGCCGCCGGGTCGTCCCTTTATATACACAAGTTGACGCCCATCGGTCTACAGAATCCCGAGGCCGGCTCATAAACATGTTCGGCTCGGTATCTACTCTTTCCTATTTTACATTACAAGTTACACGCCTATGGCGGTTTATGTCTATGGGCCCTAACCCGCCTCTGGGCTTTGGGCTCCCTTGTTAAGTTTCCTTCATAAGTCGCCGTCTTCTATACCTTCATGGGCTTCCATATTGGCAATCTCTTTGAGGATAAACCGGCCCCTCCTGGGCGGTTTATACCCACCAATTATATCCCCAACATTAGGCCCCAGGTTGATTTGAACTTGTTCATATCAATCTTCAACACTTAGAAAAATCCATTCTTTATCACCTTCGCGAAAACTTGTAACTCGCCCTGACGTCATCTTCTGAGATCGTGATAACCCGCCATGACATCGCATGTCATTAAGTTTATCCAAAATCATATATATATATATATATATACATCCTCATTTTTAATGAACTCCCGAGAATCAAAGCGTCAGCCCTGTCACATATCCAATTTGGAACTCCTCGATTCCCACGCCTGCCACTTATCCATTCGCCTTATAAATAGGGCCGGGGATCTCTTTCCTCCTCCCCTGCGTGCCTCTTCATCTTGTCTTCTACCTTGTGACACCCTAGCGCTCGAGCCCAGCCGCCCCCGTCAAGCTCCTCCTCTACTTCACCGTCGGCCGCTACATCAACCTGACTGATCCAGATTCCGCTCGCGCACCTCCACCATCAAACAACCTTGGTAAGTTCTTCCTCTTCCACCTCTGTAGATCTCATTAGGGTTTACGCGAATTCATGGAAACTCGTCGCTGTTCTTCACTTGTTCTTCGCCGTTGCATGAATTTTTTATGGAAACTTGATATTTTCCCTGTGCGGCAATAGCCATAGTCCATTTTTCCTCATCATAGCATCTCTTTTTTGGTAGAAGATCCCATCTGGACCTTAACTGTTCAAGCCCCAATATTTAGGTCTGAATATATTTTCATTTTCTGACACAAGGTAGATCCAAAACGGTGATATCAATCTGTGAAACCTGTTTTTCATCACTTAGCCATTTTCCACTCATAGATCTGAGAATTAGCAATTGTGCGGGCAGTTTAACCTTTGAATCATAACCCGCCATTATACCATTAGTCCCCTCTTAAACCGCCAACTGCTTATCTCTGCAAGCTGATAATGTATATCTCCGGTTTATAACTCTTTCATGCTTGAATACTTCCTGCCCCTTTACTTTTAGCAGTTGATCATGATTTCTTAAACCGTCACCAATCTTCCGTCGGGTTTTTGTTTAACAAATGGCCAGACAATTTTACGCTTGCAACTGGGTTCCTTCCCGAGTTATGGTACAACAGCTGAACAGGTGTGTTGCAACCAGCACTTTAGCGAAAAAAGAAGTCATCCACTGGAGGGTCCCCGGTCCAGAGAATCCTCCTGAACCCAAGGATGGAGAGGTGATTGTATTTACTGATCATCTGGGTCGAGGGTTTAGCCCTCCTGGATCAAAATTCTTCCGTGACGTGCTTGCTAGCTTCCAAATCGGCCCTCAAGATATTGGACTGAACTCTGTGTCCAATATTTGCAATTTTCAAGTGTTTTGCGAGGCTTATCTGCAAGAAGAACCTACTGTTGAGTTATTCAGAGACTTCTTGTACTTAAACCGCTGTACTGAATTTATGGATGTGCCCAATACTGAACTTTGCGGAGTCTCAATTCAGAAAAGGAAAGATGTCAGCTTCCCTCACGCCAAGCATCATAGCCACCCCAAAGACTGGAATCAGACTTGGTTTTATTGTCAAAACACAGCTCCAGCTGACGAAAATCCTCTACCGGGTTATCGTGCTCACCGGCTTGCCAACACACATCCGTTTCCCCAACGCCTTACTGCAAAGGAACGAGCTAAGTATGCACCACAGCTGTCAAAGCTTCGAGCCTTTATGGCAAATGGTTTAACTGGCGTCGACTTTGTCCTTTGTTGGGTCTCTTGGAGTATCTTGCCTTTAAGTTGTCGCCTCGGTTTAATGTGCGAGTACACAGGGAATGTCAAAGACCCTCAGCGGCACATTGATATTCAGCTAACTGACGAGGAGATTACTGAATCTGTCAAGAAGATGCTAGATGAACCGGTATCTAAGTGCAGCAAGACAGGGCTTAGACCTTTCTGTGTTTCCAATAAACCGCGAGCTGTAAGAATTGCATCATTCTTGTCTTTAATCCGACCCCTCTTAAATATTTCTTTATAACTTGTTGTCCATCTTTGTAGGGTGATGATCCATTCTGGAAGAGGAAGCCGCAGGATAAACCGGCAAAGCCGCAAGATAAACCGGCGAAAACACCTCGCACTAAGACCAAAGTTACAAAGAAACCTGCAAAAAAGAAAACTGCCGAATCCCCTGACCTGCCCAATGATGAAGAGCTTGATGATCCGGAGTCAGAGGTAGAACTTGATTCTCTTGGTTCTTTTTTCATTGGCAATGATCATTATCAGGATGATGCGGAAGCTAGCCGTGCTGGTAACGTAGAGGTAATTATTCTTTCTTCCAACTCAGATCCTGTGCCAACACCAAAAACCCGTCAAGCAGTTCGGAAAGTAAGATTTTCACACCCTCTGGCTTATTCAGATCTGCACTTTCTTTTGAAGACACAGCAGCATGAAGCTCGCCGCACAACCCGGCATAGAGGCCAAGTAGTTACTTCCTCCGGTTTACCGAACAGTACTCCGGTTCGTAAATGCCGCCAAGAGGTCTCTTGTACTTCTGATACACCTTGTCCCAGGGTGGATTATTTCCGATATCCTCTTAATCCGTCTAACTCGAATTACCAGGGGACCTCCCATTCATCTTCTGGCGAATCAACAGGGATGAAGCTTGCAACCCTTAAAATGGTTCCTGGGTGAGCAGATTTTACTAACCCGTCATACCTTTATATATTTTTTATCCTTGCACTATTCTGATGCATACTTATTATTTTCCAGGGCCAAAGCCAGAGCCAGCAAGAAGGCCAAAGTGAACAAAATGGCTGAAGACCCCCTTCGGGATGAAATGGAAAATACTCCTGAACCGTCACACCCAGATGTTGACAATATTCTTGATGGCCCGTCGTTGCCGTATCAAGCAATTGAAGCTGAGCACATGGATATTGATCCGTCGGCACACGCTGATGACCCGCCAAGCCCGGCTAAAGGTGTTGATGATGATGTTGTCGTTACTGGCATTGGCTACACCTCCCCTGGAAACCCCATAGCCTTGTCCAAACACAGTGCCAAAGAGGAAAAAGATGTTGTTGATAAGGGAAAGTGGAAGGCAGGCTTGGACAACTACACTCACCTTAGTGCCCAAGGCATTCATTCTGGGATTTTGAACCGTCTGTACACAAACCATGACTATGAAGCCGATTTAGTGAACATGATGAAGGAGCGATATGAAGTAAATCCCGTTGAACTCTTCATAAGTATTCCTTCCTTCTGATCTATTTATAATATCAACTCTAGTAGCCCCCAAGGGCTGGTTTGGCAATACCTATTCAAACCGGGACTTCATAAAATAATGAGTCTTCAATTTTGCCTGTGTAGCCCTCCAGGGCCGGTTTATCTCTTCAAGATGAACCGGGACTTCATAGAATAATAATTTAATTTCACCTGTGTAGCCCTCAAGGGCCGGTTTATCTCTTCAAGATGAACCGGGACTTGATGTTGTAAGGCTCACACTTCTTATTGAATACCTTTGGAAACCGGTTTATCATCAAAGAAAAAATCCACAACTTTATACTTGAGCAAATAGGCATTAGCCCCCAAGTACCAAGATTAATACTTGTATTGAGCTTTGGGACTTTGCCATATTGTTGATAAGAAGCAATAGGCATTAGCACCCAAGTGCCAAGTGTATAACTTGTTATGTGCTTGGGACTTATGATTTGTTATGTCAACTCATAAAATACCTCTTGCAGGCTGAGCTGGACAAAAAAGAATCCCAAATCACCGACCTTGAGGAGAATATCAAGACCCAGCAAGTAGAAACTTCCAAGGCGAAAGAAGAGCTGACTGGCGCTTTAGCGGCCATGGAACAACTCAAGGAAGACTTCAACGGTGAGCGTCTAGGCTGGGATGTAGAAAAAACAACTTTGCTGAAGAAAGCTGAAGATGCTGACACGACCCTTAAACCGGTGGCGGAAGAGTTAACCAGCTTGAAACAACAAATAAATGCTATGAGTGCTGCTATCTTTGGTAAGCAATTTCTTCACGACCTTCGAAATTTCATTATTCCATAAATCATCGGTTTACCGATGTTTGTGATGATGCAGGATCTCGCATTACGCATTTGGGCTTCGATATGCAGAAGAAGTTGAAGGTTGCATATACACTGATAGAGCAACTGTATACCGGCGCACAATGGATTATCTGCATAGCTTCTTACAATAAACCGCCCCCAACTTTGATCAAGGAAACTTGAGAGAGGATGTTGATGATGCCCGCCTGGCTTGAAGAGAAAAAACGATCAGCTGCAAGGGTCGGCACTCTTACCGCACTGACCCGTGCTAAAGCGTGGATATCTAATCTTGATCCGGCTGACATAGGGAATGGCTTTCCAAGCATCAAGGAGGGTGGATCAGCATTTGATAATGAAGATCTTCGGGCTTTGACGAGGGAGATGCGCCCGTTGGCTAGTAAGTTGACTGAAGAGAGCGATCTTTTGTTTCATCAGTCGATTTATGATGCCCACAACAAGAGGGTCAATACGCCAAGCTACGAAGATCCCACTCTTATCCCGCCAATTCGTAAGCATACTTATGCCCCTGAAGTTGACCCCTCCAATCTTATAAGCGTTGAAGCTGTCTTCAGAGCCTTAACTGGGATCGATTGGGCAACCACTGACTTCCAGCCACTGGATAGAGAGGAGGAGGACGAATTGGCGCAAGATGATCCGCAACCGTCAAGCCAGCCCACCGCTGATGCATAAACCGGTGGCCAGTTTAACTTCTTCGTTTTGCAAGACTTGGTCTTTTGGGCATAAAAATGCCATGTAATAGGCTACTTGATAACTTCTTGGATCTGATGTGCCATTGTGCACATTGCATGACACTGTTAATCCGCCATGCTATGATAATGCGATGTTTGCTCATGATACTTTGTTTTTTTGTAGAATATGTTCCTGCATATAACAGATAAGTTGCGTCTTGGCGGTTTACCGCTAGACGGGTTATCATGCCCAATGACATAGTTTATAACTGATGTAGGACTGAAAATAACAATATACAACATACATGTGAAATGTGTTCACTGCTGATTTATCAAGCTAGTGTAATAAATATATTTCCGGTTTAATACTAAGCTGGGTTAATAAACACGGATTGCCTTTCTTTCATACTAGTGACTTATAGTCGAAACCAGGCCGGTTAATAAACACGGTTTATCGCCATATATCGACTCATGAAGCTTTATAAGCCTTACTTGGTTTTCAACCATGTAATTTTTGTGTTATAAGAGAAAAAATTGCAAAAAGACATGCAAAGCAAAATCAACAGAAAAAATCCAAGGCTTTCATAGGCAGCCGAGCCAAAATATCTTCTTCAATGAAACTAGTATTAACCACTGGAAGGTACGCGCTTCCTGTGAGCTGGCACTCACATTACCACTTCGACATTTTAACCCGGATAAGTTCAGTTCTTATTTAAAGATAGACTTATCAGGAGTACTCGGGGTCAGAGTACATTAAGCATCACAGGCCGAATTATCCAAGTTTCAAGGAAGGCGGTTGTAACAGCCTGAGCTTCTCCTTGCTATCCATAAACCGTGCCCTCTCATGACAAAACGGCATTTTAACCTTAAAAAGTTCAGGGTCTTTGCTAGAAAAAGATTGACTGTTAAGAGTTTGTTGGGTCAATCAGGATTACCTGATAGAGAAGCTTCCGGTATACAGGAAGGATGGCCTGGGGTTTTAGGTGAATACACCTGACTTCCAAGCCTGGCTTTTATAGCCTATCACAAGGGTTATAGCCACGTTTGTTCTTTGGAACCAAAAGAGCCCCCAAGATTATTTTTTTGGTGTGGCCAATAAGCCGAATCAAAGGGTAATCATAACTTCACTTTATAAAGCGGAAAACCAAAAAAACTCATTGAAGAAAAAAGCGACAGAGGCCCTGCCTTAGTGGGCATGCCGGTTTATTATATTGATCATAATATATACATTGTCAAAATATGTACATCAGAAGAGCCTATGGCTTAGGTGAAATAGGGCCGAAGATGAGCAATATTCCATGGCAGGCGGGTCTCCTCCTCCGATTTGTGTGAGTCTTTGTGCTCTCGAACATCGATAAGGTAGTATGACCCGTTGTTCAGATTCTTGCTGACCACAAAGGGTCCTTCACAAGGTGGGGATAACTTCATATCTGCTCAAATTATCTGTGAAGGTCAGAAAATAACGATACCCGCTGTGAGCCTCAACACTCATCGGACCGCATACATCGGTATGCATTATTTCCAATAAGTCAGTGGCTCGCTCCATTGTTCTGAAGAACGGAGTCTTAGTCATATTGCCCATGAGGCATGGTTCGCAAGCATCAAGTGATTCCAAAAGCCCATCAGCATGGAGTTTCTTCATGCGCTTGACACCAATATGACCTAAACGACAGTGCCACAAATAAGTTGCACTATCATTACTAACTTTGCATCTTTTGGCTTCAATATTATGAACATGTGTATCACTACGATCGAGATTCAACAAAAATAGACCACTCATCAAGGGTGCATGACCATAAAAGATATTACTCATATAAATAGAACAACCATTATTCTCCGATTTAAATGAATAATCATCTCGCATCAAACAAGATCAAGATATAATGTTCATGCTCAACGCTGGCACCAAATAACAATTATTCAGGTCTAAAACTAATCCCGAAGGTAGATGTAGAGGTAGCGTGCCGACGGCGATCACATCGACCTTGGAACCATTTCCGACGCGCATCGTCACCTCATCCTTAGCCAATCTTCATTTAATCCGTAGCCCCTATTTCGAGTTGCAAATATGAGCAAAAGAACCAGTATGCAGTATCAAATACCATGGTGCTACTATGAGCATTAGTAAGGTACATATCAATAACATGTATATCAAATATACCTTTCACTTTGCCATCCTTCTTATCCGCCAAATACTTGGGACAGTTCTGCTTCCAGTGACCAGTTCCTTTGCAGTAGAAGCACTCAGTTTCAGGCTTAGGTCCAGACTTGGGTTTCTTCTCGGGAGTAGCGACTTGCTTGCTATTTTTCTTAAAGTTCCCCTTCTTCCCTTTGCCCTTTTTCTTGAAACTAGTAGTCTTGTTAACCATCAACACTTGATGCTCCTTCTTGATTTCTACCTCCGTAGCCTTAAGCTTTGCAAAGAGCTCGAGAATTGTCTTTTCCATCCCTTGCATGTTATAGTTCATCACGAAGCCTTTATAGCTTGGTGGCAGTGATTGAAGAACTCTGTCAATGACACTATCATCAGGAAGATTAACTCCCAGCTGAGTCAAGTGGTTATGGTGCCCAGACATTCTAAGTATGTGTTCACTGACAGAACTATTCTCCTCCATCTTGCAGCTATAGAACTTGTTGGAGACTTCATATCTCTCATCTCAGGAATTTGCTTGAAATATTAACTTCAACTCTTGGAACATATCATATGCTCCATGACGTTCAAAACGTCTTTGAAGTCCCGATTCTAAGCCGTAAAGCATGGCACACTGAACTATCGAGTAGTCATCAGATCGAGCTTGCCAGATGTTCATAACATCAGCATCCGCTCCTGCAGCATGTTGTTGCAACTCTCTCTCACGAATGGATGGAGGTAGAAGAAGAAGGAGCACAATACACTGGAATTTCACCCGGCTGCACACACAGCCCCGTTACTATTCCCCCGAGCACCAACTCTCGTACAAACACACAGTTGTGGCTGTGGCTTTTGTAGTACCCAGCAGCGCAACGCCCAAGTTTTCCATGCGCACGTACGCACGAATGACTAGTTGGCTCAGCTGCCTGCGAGCGAACCGCCCGGCGATGCGCAGGACGCGTGCTAGGCGCAGGACGCGGCCAACTTCACCGGCCGCTTGCTAACTACCGTGCAAGCTAGCCCACTAACCAAGTGACTCCTTGCGTGTAGGCTGCTAAATCACATCCGGTCAACAACCTATCCAAAGGTCTATCCTACCGGTCATGCACTCACCTAGCTAGCTAACTCATACCACCACGCCACACATGCACGCACACCTACGCCACATCGCCATTGCGTCCCGTCCATCCCGCATGCTACCAACACGCCCGACGAACCCGACGACACCGGTGTGTCCCGCCCGTCCCGCGCGCACCCGACGCGCCCGACCACACACCCCGTGGCTTATTCCAACACATACCCCCTAAGCCACGGCCTAGAGGAGTCCGTCATCGTCGACATTGGCGCCGGCCAAGAGAGCCTGCTCCGCAGCCGGTCCTTTCCGTAGCTGCAGGCACTCGCGCCGGAAGTGCCCGTCCTCCCCGCACTTGTAGCAGCGCCTGCGCCGGTTGCCGCTGCTCCCCGACGTCATGCTTCGCCCGCCGTCGTCGTCCCGTGCTCCGCCTTGCTGCCGCTCCCGCGCCTGCCACTGAGCGGCCGTGAACAAGAGTTGTCCATCCGCCTGCTCGTCGTTGTCCTGCCGTCGACACCGAACTCGCTCGTCGAACGCGCGCAACCGCCCAAGCGCTTCATCGAACGCCATCTTCGTCACGTCGTGGAACTGCTCGATGCCGGCGACGACGGGGAAGAGTCGATTCGACACCGTATCCAGCAGCTTCTTGACGAGCGCTGCGTCGCCCAGCCAGGGCCTTCTCCAGGATTTCGGGGGCCCGGTGCGAAATTTTAAATGGGGCTCTAGAATTTTTCAAAAATACTACAAATGAAGAACTAATATAGTCAAATCATAGTTTCATTTTATTGTATAATAACTTCTAATATGTGTTATTTCACACAAATATGGGTTAGTTCGTAGAATAATTGGAATTATATCAAATGAGTGCTAAAAGAGGAAAGGTAGCGCTAGATTAATAAACTGACCTCATGTGTAAAAAGAATTCATGGATGAGCACCTATCTTCATAAAACAGTTCTACCAATTCATGTAAAGTCAGAACCTTGGGCTGTAAAGCATAAAGTAATATATAAATTATGAATCTATCTTCCTCTCAAACAAAATTATCAATCTATCTAAAGTATAAAGAATAAGGCTACAGTGATTAATTATCAGTTATGCTACTACTGTATTGGACATTATCAAAAATAGCTAAACAAGCTACAAAGACAATTATACGGAAACTAATAGCGAAACACTGGCCGCAACATGAAAGCCAAAAAATTGACAACATATAACATTGTCACATATTACTCACATGGAGAAACAAATTCAGCCGAACAACTCTAGTAATGCTTGGCTTAAAAATCCCATCAGATCGATCTGGCTGTGTGTGCTGAATTTGAGGTGGGGAGGGGGGAAACTGGAGATTAAACAAATCTTCTTACGGGACGGGCAGCGGCCAGGCAGATGGAAAGGAACTGGCCGGCCTTAGGCGGTGGCGCCCTGATCGGTGATGAATAGCTCGTCTCGCAGCGGGCACTAGGGTAAGGCGGGCACGCGATCGAGGGAATGGCCAGATTGCAAACGAGCGAAGCGAGCAGGCTGGAAACCTGCAGCAATGGGTACCTGCAGGACGGTTGTTTCGCTGCTGATCTTCCCTTCTAATTAATCTTGCATATCAGCGATTTGGGGGCCCCAAAAAATTGGGGGCCCTGTGGGGTCAGCCACTTTAGCCTGCCTTGTCGACGGGCCTGCGCCCAGCGTCTTCACGAGGTTGGCATACCTCGCCACCATCACCGCGGGCCTCCCGCCATACACGCCGAGCTCCTTGCCGTCCGCCATCTTCAGGCGGTCAAATTTGCCGCGCAACATCACCAGCCTCGCCGCACGGAGCCGATCGGTGTCGACGAACCTCACCTTCAGGGAGTCCCATACCTCCTTGGCGGTGAGCTTCGTTAACACCTGCAGCAGCACATCCTCCAGCAACGCCCCGAGAAGCAACGCGCGTGCCATCTTGTCCTTCCGTGCGTTCACCGCCGCGTCGCCTGGCACCACCACCTCCCATACAGTGTGGACGTCAAGGATCGCCTGCGCCTTGATGGCCCAGATCGTATTGTTGTCCGCGGTCAGCATCGGCATCGGTGTGGGACGAGCGCCATGGTCGCCGGTGATCGCCCGAACCGAAGCTCTGTATACCAATTGTTGTTGCAACTCTCTCTCTCTCTCTCTCACGGATGGATGGAGGTAGAAGAAGAAGGAGCACAATACACTGGAATTTCACCCGGCTGCACACACAGCCCCGTTACTATTCCCCCGAGCACCAACTCTCATACAAACACATAGTCATGGCTGTAGCTTTTGTAGTACCCAGCAGTGCAACGCCCAAGTTTTCCATGCGCACATATGCACAAATGACTAGTTGGCTCAGCTGCCTGTGAGCGAACCGCCCGGTGATGCGCAGGACGCGTGCTAGGCGCAGGACGCGGCCAACTTCACCGGCCGCTTGCTAACTACCGTGCATGGCTAGCCCACTAACCAAGTGACTCCTTGTGTGTAGGCTGCTAAATCACATCCGGTCAACAACCTATCCAAAGGTCTATCCTACCGGTCATGCACTCACCTAGCTAGCTAACTCACACCACCACGCCACACATGCACGCACACCTATGCAACGTCGCGGCTGCGTCCCGTCCGTCCCGCGTGCTACCGACACGCCCGACGAACCCGACAACACCGGTGTGTCCCGCCAGTCCCGCGCGCACCCGACGAGCCCGACCACACACGTCGTGGCTTATTCCAACACAGCAGGCCTTGCACCTAGTGGTGCTTCAAGGACGTAATTCTTCTGTGCAATAATGAGGATAATCCTAAAGTTACGGACCCAGTCCGTGTAGTTGCTACCATCGTCTTTCAACTTAGCTTTCCCTAGGAACGCATTAAAATTCAAGGAACGGTAGCACGAGCCATTGATATACAACAACATAGATATGCAAAAACTATCAGGACTAAGTTCATGAAAAATTAAAGTTCAATTAATCATATTACTAAAGAACTCCCACTTAGATAGACATCCCTCTAGTCATCTAAATGATCACGTGATCCATATAAACTAAACCATGTCCGATCATCACGTGAGATGGAGTATTTTTCAATGGTGAACATTTCTATGTTGATCATATCTACTATATGATTCACGTTCAACCTTTCGGTCTCAGTGTTCCGAGGCCATATCTGCATATGCTAGGCTTGTCAAGTTTAACCCAAGTATTTTGCACATGCAAAACTAGCTTGCACCGGTTGTATGTGAACATAGAACTTATCACACCTGATCATCACGTGGTGTCTCAGCACGACGAACTGTAGCAACAATGCATACTCAGGGAGAACACTTATACCTTGAAATTTAGTGAGGGGTCATCTTATAATGCTACCGTCGTTCTAAGCAAAATAAGATGCATAAAAGATAAACATCACATGCAATCAAAATATATGACCTTTGATCTCCATCTCCAAAGCACCGTCATGATCTCCATTGTCACCAGCTTGACACCTTGATCTCCATCGTAGAATCATTGTCATCTCGCCAACTATTGCTTCTACAACTATCGCTACCACTTAGTGATAAAGTAAAGCAATTACATGGCAATTGCATTTCATACAATAAAGCGACAACCATATGGCTCCTACCAGTTGCCGATAACTTGTTACAAAACATGATCATCTCATACAACAATTTATATCACATCATGTCTTGACCATATCACATCACAACATGCCCCGCAAAAACAAGTTAGACGTCATCTACTTTGTTGTTGCAAGTTTTACGTGGCTGCTATGGGCTTCTATCAAGAATCGTTCTTACCTACGCATCAAAACCACAATGATTTTTTGTCAAGTGTTGTTTTAACCTTCAACAAGGATCGGTCATAGTCAAACTTGATTCAACTAAAGTTAGACAAACAGACACCCGCCAGCCACATGTGTGCAAAGCACGTCGGTAGAACCGGTCTCATGAACATGGTCATGTAATGTTGGTCTAGGCCGCTTCATCCAACAATACCGTCGAATCAAAGTAAGACGTTGGTGGTAAGCAGTATGACTATTATCGCCCACAACTCTTCATGTTCAACTCGTGCATATCATCTACGCATAGACCTGGCTCTGATACCACTATTGGGGAACGTAGCATGCAATTTCAAAAAAAATCCTACGATCATGCAAGATCTATCTAGGAGATGCATAGCAACGAGAGGGGGAGAGTGTGACCACGTAACCTCGTAGACCGAAAGCGGAAGCGTTAGGTTAACGCGGTTGATGTAGTTGAACGTCTTCACGATCCAACCAATCTAGCACCGAATATACGGCACCTCCGAGTTCAGCACACGTTTAGTTTGATGACGTCCCTCGAACTCTTGATCCAGCAGAGGGTCGAGGGAGAGTTTCATCAGCACGACGGCGTGATGACGGTGATGGTGATGTGATCTACGCAGGGCTTTGCCAAAGCACTACGACGCTATGGCTGGAGGTGTGAACTGTGGAGGGGGCATCGCACACGGCTAAGAGAACAATTGATGTGTCTTTGGGGTGCCCCAGCCCCCGTATATAAAGGAGGGGAGGAGGAGGCCGGCGGCCAGAATGGCGCGCCATGGGGGAGTCCTACTAGGACTCCACTCCTAGTAGGATTCGCCCCCCCCCCCACCTTTTTCCTTTTTTCGGAGTAGCAAAGGGGGGAAGAGAGAGGGAGTAGGAGAGGGAAAGGGAGGCGCCGCCCCCACCCCTTGTCCAATTCAGATTGGCAAGGGGGGGGCACCTCCTATGGTCGGTCCTCTCTTCTCCACTAAGGCCCATGTTGGCCCATTACTTTCTGGGGGGGTTCTGGTAACCTCCCGGCACTCCGAAACTTCCGAAACCATTCTGGTGTCCGAATATAACCTTCCAATATATCAGTCTTTACCTTTCGACTATTTTGAGACTCCTCGTCATGTCCGTGATATCATCCGGGACTCTAAACAAAAAATTTGGTCACCATAACACATAACTCATAATACAAATCATCATACCACATGACAACATATGTCGTTCCCTTTGACATCGGTATGTTATTTGCCCGAGATTCGGCCATCGGTATCTTCATACCTAGTTCAATCTCGTTATTGGCAAGTCTCTTTACTCGTTCCACAATGCATCATCCTATAACTAACTCATTTGTCACATTGCTTGCAAGGCTTATAGTGATGAGCATTACCGTGAGGGCCCAGAGATACCTCTTCGATACACGGAGTGACAAATCCTAATCTTGATCTATGCCAACCCAACAAACACCTTCGGAGACACCTATAGAGCATCTTTATAATCACCCAATTACATTGTGACGTTTGATAGCACACAAGGTGTTCCTCGGTATTCGGGAGTTGCATAATATCATAGTCAGAGGAACATGTATAAGTCATGAAGAAAGTAATAGCAATAAAACTTAACGGTCATTTTGCTAAGCTAACAAATGAGTCTTGTCCATCACATCATTCTCTAATGATGTGACCCCGTTCATCAAATGACAACACATGTCTATGGTCAGAAAACATAACCATCTTTGATTAACGAGCTAGTCAAGTAGAGGCATACTAGGGACACTTTGTTTTGTCTATGTATTCACACATGTACTAAGTTTCCGGTTAATACAATTCTAGCATGAATAATAAACATTTATCATGATATAAGGAAATATAAATAACAACTTTATTATTGCCTCTAGGGCATATTTCCTTCACAACATGTCCCCACTGGATCCATTTCCACTCGGTCTCAGCCTAACTGGCGCGAGTGGGGAGTAAAAAAAGAAGAAAGATTCTTTTACCCCCGCTGAATCAAATATTCGACGGCGGTCTCGAGGACTACACCCTGTGGTTGCACTCAACATGCCCCCACTGTTGGAAATATGCCCTAGAGGCAATAATAAAAGTATTATTATATTTCAATATTCATGATAATTGTCTTTTGTTCATGCTATAACTGTATTATCCGGAAATCGTAATACACGTGTGAGCACAAAGACCACAATATGTCCCTAGTGAGCCTCTAGTTGACTAGCTCGTTGATCAATAGATAGTCATGGTTTCGACTATGGACATTGGATGTCGTTGATAACGGGATCACATCATTAGGAGAATGATGTGATGGACAAGACCCAATCATAAGCATAGCATAAAAGATCGTATAGTTTGTTTGCTAGAAGCTTTGCCAATGTCAAGTATCTCTTCCTTCGACCATGAGATCGTGTAACTCCGGTTACCGTAGGAGTGCCTTGGGTGTATCAAACGTCACAACATAATCGGGTGACTATAAAGGTGCATTACGGTATCTCCGAAAGTATCATTGGGTTGACACGGATCGAGATCGATTTGTCACTCCGTATGACGGAGAGGTATCTCTGGGCCCACTCGGTAATGCATCATCATAATGAGCTCAAAGGTGACCAAGGTGTTTGCCACGGATCATGCATTGCGGTGCGAGTAAAGTGACTTGCCGTAACGAGACCGAACAAGGTATTGGGATACCGACGATCGAAGTCTCGGGCAAGTAACGCATCGATTGACAAAGGAATTGCATCTGAGGTTTGATCGAATCCTCGACATCGTGGTTCAACCGATGAAATCATCGAGGAGCATGTGGAGCCAACATGGGTATCCGCACCCGCTGTTGGTTATTGCCCGAGAGTCGTCTCGGTCATGTCTGCGTGTCTCCGAACCCGTAGGGTCTACACACTTAAGGTTCGGTGGCGCTAGGGTTAGTAGGAAGACTAGTATGTGAATACGAATGTTGTTGAGTCCGGATGAGATCCCGGACGTCACGAGGAGTTCGGAAGGGTCCGGAGGTAAAGAATAATATATAGGAAGTGGTGTTTCGCCATCGGGAAAGTTTGGGGTCTCCGGTAAAATCACGGACCACCGAGGGGGGTCGGGGTCCACCGGTGGGGCCACCTATCCCGGAGGGCCCCATGGGCCAAAGGGGAAGGAACCAGCCCACAGGGGCTGGTGCGCCCCAGGCCCACCCTCGCGCCTAGGGTTGAAACCCTAGGGGTGGGGCGCCCACCGGCTTGGGGCACTCCACCCCCTGGCCGCCGCCCCACAGATTGGATCTCCAGGGCCGCCACCAGGGGGCTATATAAAGGGGGGGAGGGGGCTGCTGTACCAATTCCCAAGGCGCAGCCCTCCCTCCCAACACTTCTCCTCCTCCGTAAGAGCTCGGCGAAGCCACAGCCGAGATCGCTTCTCCACCATCACCACGCCGTCGTCTTGCCGGTGGAGCTGTCTTCCTCAACCTCTCCTTTCCCTTGCTGGATCAAGAAGGAGGAGACGTCGCTCGTCCGTCACGTGTGTTGAACGCGGAGGTGCTGTCCGCTCAAGACTTGGACATCGGTGATCTGAATCACGCTCGAGTCGACTCCATCATCACCTTGCAAGCTTCCGCACGCGATCTACAAGTGGTATGTAGATGCAAACTCTCTCCGTTACTCGTTGCTTAGATGAACTCATAGATGGATCTTGGTGAAGCCGTGGGAAAATTTTAATTTTCTCAGCGTTCCCCAACAAAGGCATCATGAGCTAGGTCTATGCGTAGTTCTCTAATGCACGAGTAGAACACAATTTGTTGTGGGCGTTGATCTTGTCATCTTACTTGCCTCTACTAGTCTTTTCTTGCTCAACGGTATTGTGGGATGAAGCGGTCCGACCAACCTTACACGTGCGCTTACGTGAGACCGGTTCCACCGATGACATGCACTAGTTGCATAAGGTGGCTGGCGGGTGTCTGTCTCTCCACTTTAGTTGGAGCGGATTCGATGAACGAGGCCCTTATGAAGGGTAAATAGAAGTTGACAAAATCACGTTGTGGTGATTCGTAGGTAAGAAAAACGTTCTTGCTAGAACCCAATCGCAGCCACGTAAAAGATGCAACAACAATTAGAGGACGTCTAACTTGTTTTTGCAGCGATTGATCATGTGATGTGATATGGCCACAAGTTGTGATGAATGATGAATTGTGATGTATGAGATCATGTTCTTGTAATAGGATTGACGACTTGCATGTCGATGAGTATGACAACCGCGAGGAGCCATAGGAGTTGTCTTTATTTTTTGTATGACCTGCGTGTCATTGAAGAACGCCATGTAAACTACTTTACTTCATTACTAAACGCGTTAGTCATAGAAGTAGAAGTAGTCGTTAGCGTGACAACTTCATGAAGACACGATGATGGAGATCATGATGATGGAGATCATGGTGTCAAGCCGGTGACAGGATGATCATGGAGCCTCAAGATGGAGATCAATGGAGCTTTATGATATTGGCCATATCATGTCACAACTATATAATTGCATGCGATGTTTATTATGTTTATACATCTTGTTTACTTAGGACGACGGTAGTAAATAAGATGATCCTCAAAAATTTCAAGAAGTGTTCTCCCTAATCGTGCACCGTTGCTACGGTTAAATCGTTTCTAAGCACCACGTGATGATCGGGTGTGATGGATCCTTACGCTCACATACAACGGGTGTAAGACAGTTTTACACAATGAAAACACTTAGGGTTAACTTGACGAGCCTAGCATGTACGGACATGGCCTCGGAACACGGAGACCGAAAGGTCGAACACGAGTCGTATGGAAGATACGATCAACATGAAGATATTCACCGACGATGACTAGTCCGTCTCACGTGATGATCGGACACGGGCTAGTCGGCTCGGATCGTGTAACACTTAGATGACTAGAGGATGTCTAATCTAAGTGGGAGTTCATAATTTTGATTAGAACTTTATTATCATGAACTTAGTCTAAAACCTTTGCAAATATGTCTTGTAGATCAATGGCCAACGCTAATGTCAACATGAACTTCAACGCGTTCCTAGAGAAAACCAAGCTGAAAGATGATGGCAGCAACTATACGGATTTGGGTCCGAACCCGAGGATCATCCTCATAGCTGCCAAGAAACAAGATGTCCTAGAAGCACCATTAGGTGACCCACTGTTCTCCCAAAGACTTGCAAGATGATTTGAACGTCTGGCGGACTCGTTCGATGATTACTCCCTCGTTCGGGCGGCATGCTCTACAGCTTAGAACCGGGGCTCCAAAAGCGTTTTGAGCATCACGGAGCATATGAGATGTTCAAGAGCTGAAACTAGTTTTCCAAGCTCATGCCCGGTCGAGAGATATGATGTCTCGACAAGTTCTACAGCTTGTAAGATGGAGGAAAACACGTCGGTGAGCACATCCTCAAGATGTCCAGGTTGCACAACCGTATGACCCAGCTAAACATTAACCTCCCGGATGAGGCGGTCATTGATGAGAATCCTCGATCGCTTCCACCAAGCTACAAGAGCTTTGTGATGAACTACAACATGCAAGGGATGGTGAAGACCATTCTGAAGTGTACTCAATCTCAAGTCGCAGAGGCTGAAATCAAGAAAGAACATCAAGTGTTGATGGTCAATAAGACCACTAAGTTCAAGAAGGGCAAGGGAAGAAGAACTTCAAGAAGGACGGCAAGGATATTGCCGCGCCCGTAAGCTTGTTGCGGGAAGAAGTCAAAGAATGGACCCAAGCCCGAGACCGAGTGCTTTTATTGCAAGGGAAGGGTCACTTTGAAGCGGAACGCCCCAAATACTTAGCGGATAAGAAGGCCGGCAACACCAAAGGTATATTTGATATACATGTAATTGATGTGTACCTTACCAAGATTTCGCAGATAACTCCCGGTATTTGATACCGTGTCGTTGCTCATATTTGTAACTCACAGCAGAGCTGCGGAATAAACGGAGATGGCGAAGGGACGAGGTGACGATCGCGCGTCGGGAATGGTTCCAGAGTCGATGTGATCGCCGTCGCACGCTGCCTCTACATTTACCCACGGATTAGTTTTGAACCTTAATAATTGTTATTTAGTGCCATGTTTGAGCATGAACATTGCATCCGGATCTCGTTTATACGAGATGGCTACTCATTTAAGTCTCGAGAATAATGGTTGTTCGATTTATATGAGAGATATGTTTTATGGTCATGCTCCGATGGTCAATGGTTTATTCTTAATGAATCTCGAGCGTAATGTTACACATGTTCATAGTGTGGAAGCCAAAAGATGTAAAGTTGATAACGATAGTCCCACATACTTGTGGCACTGCCGCCTTGGTCACATTGGTGTCAAGCGCATGAAGAAGCTCCATGCTGATGGACTTTTAGAGTCTCTTGATTATGAATCGTTTGACACATGCGAACCATGCCTCTTAGGCAAATGACCAAGACTCCGTTCTCCGGAACAATGGAGCGAGCAACCAACTTGTTGGAAATCATACATACCGATGTGTGCGGTCCAATGAGCGTTGAGGCTCATGGAGGATATCGTTATGTTCTCACTCTCACCGATGACTTGAGTAGATATGGGTATGTCTACTTAATGAAACACAAGTCCGAGACCTTTGAAAAGTTCAAGGAATTTCAGAATGAGGTGGAGAATCAACGTGACCGAAAGATAAAGTTCCTACGATCGATCGTGGAGGAGAATACTTAAGTCACGAATTTGGCACACACTTAAAGAAATGTGGAATCGTTTCACAACTCACGCTGCTGGAACACCTCAAATAAACGGTGTGTCCGAACGTCGTGTCGCACTCTATTGGATATGGTGCGGTCTATGATGTCTCTTACCGATTTACCGCTGTCATTTTGGGGATACGCCTAGAGACAGCTACATTCACTTTAAATAGGGCACCGTCTAAATCCGTTGAGACGACACCGTATGAATTATGGTTTGGGAAGAAACCTAAGTCGTCGTTTCTAAAAGTTTGGGGATGCGATGCTTATGTCAAGAAACTTCAACCCGAAAAGCTCGAACCCAAGTCGGAAAAATGCGTATTCATAGGATACCCTAAGGAAACCGTCGGGTATACCTTCTACTTAAGATCCAAGGCAAGATCTTTGTTGCCAAGAACGGATGCTTTCTGGAAAAAGAGTTTCTCTCGAAAGAAGTAAGTGGGAGGAAAGTAGAACTCGATGAAGTACTACCTCTCGAATGGGAAAGTGGTGCAGCGCAGGAAACCGCTCTGTGATGCCCACACCAACCAAGAGGAAAACAATGATGATGATCAAGGTACTTGGATCAAGTTACTCCTGAACTTCGAAGGTCCACGAGGACACGTTCCGCACTAGAGTGGTACGGCAACCCTGTCATGGAAATCATGTTGTTAGACAACAATGAACCTTCGAACTATGAAGAAGCGATGGCGGGCCCAGATTCCAACAAATGGCTTGAAGCCATGAAATCCGAGATAGAATCCATGTATGAAAACAAAGTATGGACTTTGACAGACTTGCCCAATGATCGGCGAGCGATAGAAAACAAATGGATTTTTAAGAAGAAGACGGACGCGGATGGTAATGTTACCATCTATAAAGCTCGATTTGTCGCTAAGGGTTATCGACAAGTTCAAGGAATTGACTACGATGAGACATTCTCTCCGTGGCGAAGCTTAAGTCCGTCCGAATCATGTTAGCAATTGCCGCATACTATGATTATGAGATATGGCGATGGACGTCAAAATGGCATTCCTTAACGGACATCTTAAGGAAGAAGCTGTATATGATGCAGCCGGAAGGTTTTGTCGACCCTCGAACGCTAACAAAGTATGCAAGCTCCAATGATCCATTTATGGACTGGTGCAAGCATCTCGAGTTGGAACATTCGCTTTGATGAGATGATCAAAGCGTTTGGGTTTATGCACTTATGGAGAAGCTGCGTTTACAAGAAAGTGAGTGGGAGCTCAGAGCATTTCTCCTATTATATGTAGATGACATACTCTTGATGGGAAATGATACAAAACTTCGACAGCATTAAGGCCTACTTGAACAAGTGTTTTTCAATGAAGGACCTTGGAGAAGCTGCTTATATATTAGGCATCAAGATCTATAGAGATAGATCGAGACGCCTCATAGGTCTTTCACAAAGCACATACCTTGATAAGATTTTGAAGAGGTTCAAAATGGATCAGTCCAAGAAGGGTTCTTGCCTATGTTACAAGGTGTGAGATTGAGCTCACTCGACCACCGACCACGGCAAAAGATAAAGAAGAGATGAGTGTCATCCCTATGCTTCATCCATAGGATCTATTATGTATGCCATGTTGTACCGGACCGATGTAAACCTTGCCGTAAGTTTGGTTGCAAGATACCAAAGTAATCCCGCAAGGAACACTTTGGACAGCGGTCAAGAATATCCTGAAGTACCGAAAAGGACAAAGGACATGTTTCGCGTTTATGGAGGAGACGAAGAGCTCGTCAGAAGGGTTACGTCGATGCTAGCTTCGACTCAGATCCGATGACTCTAAGTCACAAACCGGATACGTGTATATGTTGAATGGTGGAGCGAGAAGTAGTGCAACCGCAAGCGAGCGTCGTGGCGGGATCTACGTGTGAAGCGGAGTACATGGCAGCCTCGGAGGCAGCGATGAAGCGATTTGGGTGAAGGAGTTCATCACCGACCTAGGAGTCATACCCAATGCGTCGGGGCGATCAAACTCTTCTGTGACAACACCGAGCTATTGCCCTTGCCAAGGAGCCTGTGTTTCACAAGAAGACCGAGCACATCAAGCGTCGTTTCAACTCCATCCGTGAAAATGTTCAAGATGGAGACATAGAGATTTGCAAAGTGCACACGGATCTGAATGTCGCAGATCCGCTGACTAAACCTCTCTCGCGTGCAAAACATGATCAACACCGTAACTCTATGGGTGTTCGATTCATCACAATGTAACTAGATTAGTGACTCTAGTGCAAGTGGGAGACTGTTGGAAATATGCCCTAGAGGCAATAATAAAAGTATTATTATATTTCAATATTCATGATAATTGTCTTTTGTTCATGCTATAAGCAGTATTATCCGGAAATCGTAATACACGTGTGAGCACAAAGACCACAATATGTCCCTAGTGAGCCTCTAGTTGACTAGCTCGTTGTGATCAATAGATAGTCATGGTTTCGACTATGGACATTGGATGTCGTTGATAACGGGATCACATCATTAGGAGAATGATGTGATGGACAAGACCCAATCATAAGCATAGCATAAAAGATCGTATAGTTCGCTTGCTAGAAGCTTTGCCAATGTCAAGTATCTCTTCCTTCGACCATGAGATCGTGTAACTCCGGTTACCGTAGGAGTGCCTTGGGTGTATCAAATGTCACAACGAATCGGGTGACTATAAAGGTGCATTACGGTATCTCCGAAAGTATCATTGGGTTGACACGGATCGAGATCGGATTTGTCACTCCGTATGACGGAGAGGTATCTCTGGCCCACTCGGTAATGCATCATCATAATGAGCTCAAAGGTGACCAAGGTGTTGGCCACGGATCATGCATTGCGATGCGAGTAAAGTGACTTGCCGTGTAACGAGACCGAATAAGGTATTGGGATACCGACGATCGAAGTCTCGCAAGTAACGCATCGATTGACAAAGGAATTGCATACGAGGTTTGATCGAATCCTCGACATCGTGGTTCAACCGATGAAATCATCGAGGAGCATGTGGAGCCAACATGGGTATCCGCACCCGCTGTTGGTTATTGCCCGAGAGTCGTCTCGGTCATGTCTGCGTGTCTCCCGAACCCGTAGGGTCTACACACTTAAGGTTCGGTGGCGCTAGGGTTAGTAGGAAGACTAATATGTGAATACCGAATGTTGTTCGAGTCCGGATGAGATCCCGGACGTCACGAGGAGTTCCTAAGGGTCCGGAGGTAAAGAATAATATATAGGAAGTGGTGTTTCGCCATCGGAAAGTTTCGAGGTCTCCGGTAGCACGGACCACCGGAGGGGTCCCGGGTC
Organism: Aegilops speltoides; assembly: GCA_021437245.1. Lineage (NCBI taxonomy): Eukaryota > Viridiplantae > Streptophyta > Magnoliopsida > Poales > Poaceae > Aegilops > Aegilops speltoides. Next base: position 69,429,317 of record CM038146.1, read on the forward strand.
CACCGGTGGGGCCACCTATCCCGGAGGGCCCCATGGGCCAAAGGGGAAGGAACCAGCCCACAGGGGCTGGTGCGCCCCTAGGCCCACCCCGCGCCTAGAGTTGAAACCCTAGGGGTGGGCGCCCCCGGCTTGGGGGGGGCTCCACCCCTTGTTGCCCGCCTCGGAGATTGGATCTCCAGGCCGCCACCTCTGGGGGCCTATATAAAGGGGGAGGGAGGGGGCTGCTGTACCAATTCCCAAGGCGCAGCCCTCCCTCCCAACACTTCTCCTCCTCCGTAAGAGCTCGGCGAAGCCACAGCCGAGTCTTGCTTCTCCACCATCACCACGCCGTCGTCTTTGCCGGTGGAGCTGTCTTCCTCAACCTCTCCTTTCCCTTGCTGGATCAAGAAGGAGGAGACGTCGCTCGTCCGTACATGTGTTGAACGCGAGGTGCTGTCCGCTCACACTTGGACATCGGTGATCTGAATCACGTTCGAGTACGACTCCATCATCACCTTGCAAGCTTCCGCACGCGATCTACAAGTGGTATGTAGATGCAAACTCTCTCCCGTTACTCGTTGCTTAGATGAACTCATAGATGGATCTTGGTGAAGCCGTAGGAAAATTTTAATTTTCTGCAACGTTCCCCAACACCCACTTGATCCATTATCACTCGGCACGGCTAGACCAGTCCGAGCGAGGGGCTACAGCCAAACATATTCTAAGACCCCCGCCAAATCGAACATTCGACAACGGTCTCGGGGACTACACCTAGTGGGTGCACTCAGCGTGCCCCCACTGGATCAACTCCCACTAGGCACGGCCTTACCGGCCCGAGTGGAGAGCTTCGAACTGAAAAACTACGAGCAAAATGTATAATGACATCAAAAGTCAAAGAAACACCCAGTGGGTGTGCAGAGTCAAGATAGACGGGGAAAAATTTCAATCAGAAATCAACTTATAATCGCAGTTACTTGGACAGTCGCCTAAAGGGCCGCGCTGGTGTCGTAAGCTAGCTTGCTACCTTCATACACCTCCTTTAGGCATTGCATCATCAGATCGGCTTGGATCATGGCTTCCTTGCTGGCCCCAGTCTGGTCCTCCTAAACGCGATGCAGAGTGAAGAAATGAGGTGGTGGAGTCGGTGACGCAGTCGGAGGAATCAGCACTTGAGATTGCCAGTAGATCCTGAAGCTAGAAGAGTCGATACCAAAGGCGAAGTAGTTGACAGTGGAGCAGTAGAGATAGCGCCAGCTTGAGACGAACCACCAGGCTCCTGAGGCATAGCAGTAGGTGGTACTCAGGGTGTTCTGCTCGATGGCACTCTCCGAGTGAAGCTACCGGGAGTGTCCGAGGTCGTACCTTCATCACCTGCACCCTTTGGAAGCTCGTCTTCGTCGGCAAGATGAATGATATTTGTTGGCTCTGTAGTCATTCAACAACAATAGCTCATTCAATTGTCGAGTCAATCAATGAAACAGAACAATGTGTAAACTTGTCGTACCTCGCCGAGAGGTGGCCGCATCAGCTGTGTCCGCCTTCGCATGCTCCTCATCAAGCCGCATGGGCGACATTAACAAAGTAGCAGCTCTGGCACACAATGTTCACTCGGTCAGCAAAAGCACAAAGTTCTGCAGCAGTAAGAAAGAAAGAGAAAAGGAAGAGCAGTCACGTCGAAGCGATAGGCACTGAGACCTTGATTCTGGGGAGAGCCTTCCGAGGTTTCGCTGGTGCGACCTTGGGCTGTTTCGTAGACTTCTCAGTCGGGTCAGGCGTTGCAATCCAAGTGTGTTTTGGGTTCCTGACACTCGACACCGCGGCCTTGCCCTGGCTGACCGCCGGATCTTGGGTCTGTTTGGATCGACGCTCGGTGTGCGGAGGGGACTCAACTTCTTCACTCTCCTCCGAGGCATCACTGCTGCCATCGTTGTCGTCTGTGTATTCAATATCAGCACTGCCACCCTCGCTCTCCATTCCTTCAATGAGTTGTTCTCATTCGGCACAGGCAAAAACATCTTCGTGAATGTTTGCAAGACAGAAATTTCAAAGTCAGTCGGTTCTCAATACAGTGACATATTGGAAACAAAAAGTAAAACACTCGACAAGTTATGTCTCACCTCCCCTGGAGGATGCCCAGCATCAAAATGCAGAACCCGCTTGGATCCACGCGGATTGTCACAAGCTCTGGTGATGCTCCTAAGCCATTGCATCACGGTCTCTTCCTTGACATCCTTTGGATGGATCCGAGTGGAATTGTCAATTCCAGAATATAGCCACATGGGGTGGTCGCGTGCTTGCAGAGGCTGGATCCGTCGACTGAGGAACACCTCCAAAAGATCCAAGCCTGTCACCCTGCCCCAGATCAACCCAACTACAGCTTCTACCAAGATCCCCACCTCAGCTTTCTCCTCCTCGTCCACAGTCAGCAAGCGAGGAGCACTGAGTCTCACCAACGAGAAAGGGGGGAGGCCAGTCGATGAACCAGGGGTCAGAACGTCATTGCAATAAAACCAGGTCGACTGCCAACCCCTAACTGACTCGAGGAAGGTCATGGAAGGGAAGGCACTTCTACCTCTCATCTGGACACCTAAACCCCCACACATCTGGATAACGTGGGTCCTTGCATCACTCGAATTCGCTTTCTTGACCGACTGAGATCGGCATGTGAAGATGTGTTTGAATAGCCCCCAGTGGGGGTGACAACCCAAGAAGTTTTCACACATCGAGACGAAGGCAGCAAGGTACGATGTGGCATTCGGGGGGAGATGGTGGATTTGCACACCGAAGAAATTCAAGAAACCGCGAAAAAACGGATGAGAAGGCAAGGAAAAACCTCTCTCCACGCGAGTGAGGAGGAGGACCCGCTCTCCGGGCGCGGCGCGGGCTCGACCTCCCCCTCCGGCAACCTCCAAGATCCAGGGACCAGCAAGCCGTCGGAGGTGAGTCCGTCGAGGTCCTCCGTCGTGACCGCCGAGGCCAACAAATCGCCCTGGATCCAGCACGACAACAGCGCGGCCCGAGAGCTCGACGCCTTCTTCCCCTTGATGACCTTCTTGGCATGCTCTAGCTGCGCCGTCTTGTCCTTCGCCATCTCCGCGGTGGTCGTCGGAGCCGAGCAGGGCGGCGCGGCGCAGGCGGAAGAGGTGGAGAGGCAATGTGAAAGGGGGGAAAGGGGATAGCACTATTTACCCCTCAGTCGCGTCGCTCTTTATATTTGCCCGACTGAGTCGCTGACCTGTGGGCCAGCAAGATCCCTACGCATCCCACTAACATGGGTGACGCAGTATGTGGCGATAAAGGCGGAACGATAATCGAGGAGTCCCGCCCCACTTGCCCTGCTCGCTGCATAGTTGTCGATCTGCGCGCTTCTCCAAATTTTCGAATCCCGTGAAATCCAGGTCGACAGAACGATCAATCGCATCAAAAGATCTCCTTGACCACTCGGGTTCGACCCGACGTCTGGGATCAGTCGGCTGCTTATCAAACCAGAATCAATCGAGACAGCTGATAAGGAATTAAAGCAGCGCGGGTGTCTGCAAGACTCTGGAGCATCTCCGAAGTGTTGAGCTTAACCAGAACCCGCACTGGTACTTTTCACCCGATCCCCGATCCATTCGGGGGCTAACGATGATGACATGTACCTAGCGTAGGGTCCTACGCCTGACCTACATGCCCTACCCATGTACACTACATATAAGAATCCAAAACCTACAAAGCTAGAAAGGAGGTGTCGATTGGAATGATCGCAGCGTGCAAGTCACTCGACGCAAAATTCACTCGATTACTCCTCCACCACTCGACCATCCTTATTCACTCGGAGCACCTGATTTCACTCGAAGGCAGAAGGCAGACACTCCGGGATGGCAACGGTCAGGCTATCAGTTCGTCGCTATAAAGGTCACTAAGTGTAGGCGTTACCAGAAACGCCCGCACCTTTACTGTCTCATTGAACCCTTGCGTAATGGAGGCCGATGAGGGGTCAGCATACTCTATATAAGCCGTCCCTCCGCCCTTGCACAAGGGTCCGCACCCCCTGTAACTCAACACTCCATACAACGAAGCTCCCGCAGCACCGAGGCGTAGGGTCATTACCTCCTCCGGGAGGGGCCTGAACTCGTAAATCCGAGTGTACAACCTCGTCGTAGCTAGGCTCTGCCCTCTCCTACGTACCCCTAACCTCTACTGTCAGATCCGTTCCCACGACAAGTGGTATCCCCAGCCTACCAGGGTTCAAGTCTTGGTGCTCGCATTATTTCTGGATTTGTTTCAGGATTTCCGACGATGCGTTTTCAGCGGAAGGAGACGTTCTCGTCAACGACGAGGCGCCTAAGGTGACTTCATACATCTAAAGATGATATGCCGGCGCAGTCTCTCGGAGGTGCTCATAGGGATAGAATATGTGTGTATGCGTTCATAGGGGTGAGTGTATGCGCGTATGTACGAGCGCTTGCGTCTGTATTGTGTTTAAAAAATGTTGTCAAAATATATACTATTATAGTTGGAGAGCGTCCTTTCGTATTCATGTCCGTGTACTGATCACCCTGATCATGAACTGTGGGTAAGAAAATTTGAGGGTCGGCATTGGGATTTGCAGGAAGATGTTGGAGTGGATTCGTCGTGCAAACATCTCCACGGCACATCTCCCCAGTCCCCACCAACGCAAGTTGGCATCTTATTCTCACGTGCACGTCTCTGGGTCTGAACCCAAACGCTCGGCCCGCTCCAACCCCATTCCCGACCCAAACAAACCCAACCTCGCGCAAAATTTCCCACCCGCGACCCGGTGAACACAGATCACGCACGCGGCCGCAGCCGCCACCGCCAGCCAATGCCACCTGCCGCCGCCGGCTGCCACTGCTGCCGGCGGCCAACTCCTATTCGCTGACCGCCGCCGCCCGTGCCCGCCATGCCCCGCCTCCTCGCCCCGCTCCCCTCCCGCTCGCGCCGCCGCCGCCTCCTCGCCATTCTGTCGAACACCTTCTCGGCGTCCACCGCCTCACCACACCGCGCGCCGCCCCCGCCGCCGCCGCCGCTGCCGCAGCTCTCCCCGCTGCTCCCCCGGACCGCGGAGTCCTACGCCTCCATCTCTGAGGCCGCGTCCGACATCGCCGTCTCCTTCCGCGACTGGTTCCTCGCGCCCCGCGCCGCCGAGCCGCTCGCCGCCCTCGACTCGATCTACGAGGCCCTCGCCTCGGACGACGCGGCGGCGCTCGAGGCGCTCCCGCTCTCGGAGGAGCTCGTCCTCTCGGTGCTCCGCCACCGCCCGCGGAGGCTCCCCGACGGCGACGCGGTTCTGCTGCTCCGCCTCAAGTTCTTCGACTGGTCGGGCCGCCGCCCGCACTACCTCCACACGCGCGCCGTCTACCATGCCGTCTTCCGCCTGCTCTCTCGCGCGCGCCGCGCCTCTGTGGTGCTCGACTGGCTCCGCCTCTTCACCACCACCTCCGCGTCCACCGGGCAGCCGCGCTTCCATCAGACGCTCGTCGTAGGCTACGCCGTCGCGGGCGACCCCCAGCGCGGGCTCAGCGTCCTCGGCCGCATGCGCTTCCGCGGCATGGACCTGGATGCCGTCTCCTCCCGCATACTCCTCAACTCACTTGTCGATGCGTCATTCCACGACTTGGCCGACTCCTTCGCCCGCAACCTTGCTGCTAGTCCCGTTGCAACCTGCATCCGCATCAAGAGCCTGTGCCGCCGCGCCCGCTTCAGCGATGCCACTGCACTACTTGACACCCTTCCTTTCGCCGAAGCATCCAGAGGCCCCGCCGCTGGCTCTATTGTCACCGAGTTCTGCCGGCGTGGGCGCTTTGACGAGGCAGCCCAGATTGTTGGTAAATTCTCGTCATGTGATGTGTACGGCGCGTGGATCCATGGTCTCATTGAGGCTGGGATGCTTGATACTACATTGCAGTTCCTTTCTGATAAGAAGGAGGCTGAGGGATATATCCCTGATGGTCAGCGGTATGATAAGCTTGTCCACCGTCTTCTCCGCAAGAACAGACTTGGTGAAGTTTATGATTTACTTGTGGAAATGATGGAGGAGGGCATTGCTCCAGGCCGTTCAACCATGAATGCCGCGCTTTGCTTCTTTTGCAAAGCCGGGCTTGTGGAAGTTGCCATGCATTTGTATAGATCAAGATTGGATCTTGGGATTAACCCAAACAAGGATGTCTACAACAATCTTATCAGGGCACTGTGCCGAGGTGGGGCCACAGAAGAGGCTTGTCTGGTATTGGAGCAGTCTATGGAAGATGGATACTTTCCTGGCCGTCAGACATTTGCAATGTTCGCAAATGTGCTGTGTCAGGAAGGGAAGCTAGATAAGGTGAGGGAGCTGCTCGATAGGGCTCTCAAGCAGGAGGCATGGCCAATGGACAATGTATTAGCCAAGTACCTTGTTGCATTGTGCAAGAGTGGGAATGTGGACGAGGCATGTAAAGTGCCTCAGATAGCGAGCAGCAAGAACCCTGCGGGCCTATATCGCTACGAATCAACTTACAAGAGCTTGATCAGAGCATTAATATTAATTAGGAGGGTGGATGTGCTCCCAAGGCTCATACTCGAAATGCAAGATATGGGACACATCCCTACCCGAAGCCTCTACCAGTCGGTTGTTTGTGAATTGTGTGAGCTGAGTAAGTATGGTGAGGTTCTTGAGCTGCTGGAGAACCAGTTGCGGAGGAGTGAACTCCAACCCCGTGTGTGCTATAACTACTTCATCTCTGGGGCTGGACATGCTAAGAAGGCTGATGTGGCCAGGGAGGTGTACAACCGGATGGAGTCTGCAGGGATTGAACCATCTGTCGAAAGCAATATCCTTCTTCTCATGAGTTATCTGAGGAGTAAGCGTATTGGTGACGCGCTGACTTTTTTCAACTTCATTCATGAGAAGAAGCCACCTGGGACCAAGATGTATAACGTATTTATATCTGGTCTATGTGAAGCTCGGAAGCCGGAGCAGGCAATGGTATTTTGGAGGGAAGCAAGGGATAAAGGATTAATACCGAGCATCAACTGCTATGAACAGCTTGTGCTCCTTTTGAGCTCTGTTCAAGATTATGACAGTGTTGTGAAGATTATTGATGACTTCAGGGAAACAGGGCGCCCTGTTTCAGCATTCTTGTGTAATGTGCTTCTGTTGCACACACTGAGGGGCAGCGATCTTCTCAAGGCTTGGGCGCGTTCAGAAGATAAATCCGGGTCTCTTGAAGCAAGAGCTGGAGAGATCAAAGGTCGGGGGGCAGGACGATTCTTGATTGGCCAACTTATCGAGTTGTTTGCAAGCGGTATCAGGAACAGGAGTGACTTGGAGGTTTTAGAAGAGGGTCTAGAACAGTTCTTTCCTGTCGACATTTATACTTATAACATGCTGTTACGAGGATTGAGCATGGCAGGGAGGATGGATTCTGCCTGTAACATGTTCGAAAGACTCTGCCAAAGGGGCTATCTACCGAATCGATATACTTTTGATATAATGGTACATGGCTTCTGCAAGCATGGCAGCAGAAGTGAGGCTGAAAGGTGGATGGAGGCAATGTACCGAAACGGGTTCTATCCCACTTGGTACACTATGAGGTTATACAACAATACATCCTTGCGACCGCATGATCAGAAGGCCATTTCATTTGTATAAGTAATAATTACATATCTCATCGCATCCGTCTGTTGATCTGAAAGTCCTATGACTTTGCCAAAACAGGTAATGTATTGTTAAACCTTGCTCTTGGATTCATTTTCTACTCCATTGTTAGGTCTAGTTGTTTGAGAAGTTTTCGAACCAGTAGGTTTTTGCTGGTTTCCAGAGAACTGAGATATTTGGTAATATTTTTGCTACTGTTTTCTTATGACACAAGGGATAAATCCCTTGCACTTTATTTTGGACTCGTCACACTAGCCTTCCTACTGGATGTTAATTGGTCAGACATGAGAAAATATGTTGGATGGACCATTTTCGTGGCAATCCCACATTGCTTGCACAGTTACAAGAGACGTGCAGTTGCTTAATAAAAGAGTGAACATGTATTTTCTATTATATTCGCATAAATTACATCGTTTGTGTGATTCACTGCATTAGTGGAACTGATTGTGTGATGCACATTGAAGTTGTTCTTTTTTTTTGTTTGGCACTATACATTAAAGTGGTTCTAGTTAATCTGGGTTATGCGAATGTCTAATAGACCAAAAGTTCAAAACAGTTTAACTTTTAATGTTTATAAACCACACAGTAATTCAGTTCAATGTCTTCCATTGTTTCGCTCCAAATTTTGAGCATTGTGCAGGCACTCATTTTGGGGATCAAACATATTCATGTGGAGCATATTCCTAAACTTAACATATAGCATCCTGAGATTCACACCTCACCTGGCACGGCATAGCATGCGTAGGTATCAGTTTACATGTAACATTGATATATTTTTTTTCGGTGTCCCTTGATGTATTCTACTAGCTCGACGTAGTTTTGCGGTTTGCGCTTTTTACCTGGTGTAACAATAATAATTCAGTCCCCACTGAATCAGTAGTACAGTATATTATAAGCAATGCAGGTTCCTTATCATGACATCGTCATTATCTAGAAGCTTAGCGTAGCACTGCGAATAGATCGAAGGCAGATAGCTGGTCCAAATTATGCATTAGGTGTGCTTGGAGATCCAGTGACTGTACACCTTGCAAGGTTGATCTGTTTATGGTACAAAGCTGTTTAGGCGACGATGGACTAGGCTCTTCTCTTTTTGCTGGCAAGTCGAGAATGAAATTGGATGGATATGTATGCTCCATTTATAGTTATATTGTGCTAGAAAGAAAGGGAAGAGTTCCATCCGTTTGTGGTTTCGGAGATTGCTTTCCGACTTTCGCTCATATCTGAAAAGATCAAGGGTGCCGAAGTCTTCATTGATCCAAACACGTTATGGTAGATGAGGAGAGACTTGCTGTATCCATTTCCCTCTCTGGCCAATGATTTGAGGAGCTAGCACCAGATGTTCTATTGTGGCATTTCTTTCTTGATAAAAACGCATAAAATGATGCATAGATGAGACATTGTTTAGCGGGGAACTTGTGGAAGGCTTGGGCTATCCTCATTCGAAGGTTGTCTCCATATGGGTTTCCGTTTTTCCTTCCTGCATGAACACATCGTCCATGCAAAAAAAAAAAAACTGTCCATGCATTTATGGCCACAACTCTAGTTTATGGTACCGTTTGAATGGACCATTTGAACTAAAAATCACACAAATTAATTCATGTAAAAGATAATACTCCATACAAAGTTGTATCGGAGCTGCGTCAACTAATTTGGATAGGAGATACTAGTCATTCAGTAGCCTTCTCTGAGGGGAAACAAGCTCCATTTTATTGATTTCAGAGTTCTACTATAGTACGTATGTTTTTTTTTGTCGATTATGGATTAGACAGTTTTTAGCATTTCGAAATCTTGGAAAGAAACGCCGCACGTATACAATCAAACGCTCACCCAAATTTTGCGTGCAAGACCAAGCACTTTTGTCAGCAGTGCACCAAAGAAAAACAAATCACAATTAAAACAGGTTTCTTTTGCCAATCTACAGATACTCTATCAATCTTGAAATCAGTTGCATCTACAGTAGGCAATGTTCAAAGCAGATTTTTTTTTTTTGACAAAATGTTCAAATCAGAATTGTTATAGCCCAAGAGGAAATATATTATGCCAGTGAGAACAGCCCCATTATTACACTTAAAAGTGGGCTAACTTTCACCTAAAATGGTAAAAAGAAAAAAGAGGAACGGCTGGGATTAAGCGGGCCTATATACACAGTTCAAACTTCCATCTGATATACTACCACACTCATACACATAGTCAACGTTTTTTTTTTCCTGCTAACAGAGCTTATTCCACAAAACAAAGAGGAGAACATCCAAAAAAAGGGCACTTGTACAACTATTCCTGCATTAAGAAAAGAGTACATTCTGCTCATTATCACTTAGGCATCTCGTCTATCAACTGTATTTGTTGTTGTCGACACCACGGCAGGTCGACCGTCTATGGCACCCGTTCTCACCTAGGCATGAAACGAGGGCCCCCGGTGGACGGAAGCGCCGCGAGTGGAACACAAGCGTCAGTCGATATCCAAGGTGGAGTATGGCGCATGGCCAACCTGCATTGGTTTAAAAAATGTGACCACTTTGTTAAGCAATTCATATACTAGCATGTGGTTGCACAGGGTCTAGAAATTCTGATGATCTCTGGTCGGATGTTTGCTAGTTTAGTACTTACCGAGCAATCGTCATGAACACGCCAGATAGTCTCGCCTAGAAGGTTCGCGACTGAAAGGATGGTCAGTTGCGGGAAATTCTTCTCCTCCTTCAAAGGGATAGTGTTCGTGATGATTACTTCTTGAAACAAACCACTTGATAATCTTTCGATGGCTGGTGGGCTGAAACAGTGATGTGAAACATACTAGTAAGAAATCAGAGCTAAACAAGTCGCACCAGTATAACGCAATAAAACATACGAGTCAAATTCAAGTTCAATGATTGCATCTCAGCCTTTTCTGATGAACAGAAATTGCAGCAAGACAGCATAATTATTCCAATCTCTATTGAAGGTTTACACTTTGGGTTCACATTTCCACGACACGGATCTAACACCACAAGTATAAACCAAATTTTGCTAAGCACCAACCACTGGATTCTTTTTCCCTGTCCTCCTAACTCCTAAGTTATTGTATCCATCCAAAAAATTGTAGTTTAGATCCAACATACAATGTTAGACTATACCAGCACAATGCACACTTCTGAATTGCTCACACAAATTGGTGCAGACTCTGGTTCCATCAAACTCTCAGCTCCATGGAATAAGTCTGTAACTACGTATATAGTGCGGTGATGGGCCTCACCCCGCAGCAAGGCAAGTTCAGTAGTTTATCTATGGAATGGGCGTAAAAGTAGCGTACCTAAAAACAGCATGTGTACAACATGCATATACTTCTCTTGCTCCTTCTTGATGCAGCAGCTCAGCTCCTTTGGCAATAGTTCCTAATTTAATTGTACTAGTCTTATTAGGATATAAGTATTCATATTCAGAAGCAAACATTGTCAAATGGTAGCTAGTTTTGATATGCAACAAGATGTTATAATTTACTTCTCAGTTAGCAGGTTTCCAAGTTTAAACTATACTGCAGCTCATATGACTAGTATCCAAACCTTACTAAAAAATAATAATTGTAACTATATACTCCCTCCGTATCAAAACATAAGACGTTTTTTAATCTTTGGTCTCTGCTTTTAATATGATGCCACAACATATACATCACTAGTAACAACATGCGGTTACCAACATTAGCCTCAACCAAGTAAACAGTTGCAACCACGACATTAAAACATGGCTTAACTGCCCCTCAGTGTGAAATGCTCAATCTTAGAATTATGTTTCCTATAACTTAAATGTGATAACTTACCTGCCGTATCAATCATATCATCCATCATAACAGCCACTTTTCCTCTAACATCTCCAATAAGATTCATTACCTGTAAGATGCACATGAAAAGTTATGCTTATTTAATCTGACAGAACTGAGCACATAAAGGCATGGAAAATAAAGCTAGCATGCACCATGTGAAACAGCACATCTCCAAATGCATTATACATTTCCTGCAGATTGATTACTACTTGCCTCAGCAACGTTGTGTCCATGCCTTCTTTTATCTACAATCGCTAGAGGTGCATCTGATAGCTTTTTGGCAAAAGCGCGTGCCCTGGCAACACCTCCAACATCGGGCGACACCACCACCAGGTCATTTGAACTAATTGTCTTGCTGGCGAGGTAATCAAGAATCACCGGCTTCACAGATCAAAGAGGCAAAGACAAACAGTTATGGAACGATGGATATCATATCACATGCCAGTTTTAAGGTAATTGGTCAACTTAAGCAACATGTATCAGTAAGCACCTGGCCATAAACATGATCTACTGGGATGTCAAAATATCCCATGGCCTGACTTGAATGAAGATCACAAACAAGGACACGGTTTGCACCAGCTTCAGTAATCATATTAGCTACAAGTTTTGCAGCTATAGATTCACGACCTTGAGACTGAAAAAGCAGTGAAGTAAAAAAACTATGTTAGATATGGCAATGATTTTTTTTGTAAATATTAGGATGACGTGCCAGAAATATATAGTAAGACTGAGTTCCTGATCATGCATTATCCTGCCAGAACAACATGCTCTCATGGTAATAGAATATGCTGCACTATTCAGCATTAACTTTCAATTCTCCATATTTATGAATCTCTACTCCCATAAAAAACTGAGTTGGTGGATGGTGTGCCTGCCATCCATCATTTTCGACCATCAGATCTGCATCCGACGCATGGGAGACAACCCCACTTCACATTTACAAATAGATCCTTATTTTTTATGTCCTGCTCCATCTATCCCCACCTCATCGAACAAAAGGCATTTGATCCTTCTAGGAAAGGGGAGCAAACAATGGAACCGAACTGGGCAGGTGGCCACTGATGCTGACACGCCGCCGGCACCGGCCGCTCCGAACGCCTCTCCCGACTCCTCTCTACCGTAGCAGCCCAACCGCTCACTACCTCGTCCACCTCCCCCTCCCCCTCCTCCCAATTGTATCCTCTTCCCCTACCCCGTCTCGTTCAACGCCGACGTCGGCAAGTACACGGCCGGCACCGTCCGATGTGGTCTGCCCCAATTCCACGACATTTGTTCCATCAATTATTTTTCATAAATACCCATGCATATGGTAGACTTCCAACGCTCTGGACTCGACCCAATACCGATGTGCGGTACCAAGCATCGGGTTGTTTAGTTTGTTAGCGTTTGCCGTTGGAAGCTGAGGCGATCATTTGTGTTCTTATTATGGTAGTCATGGCCTTGCACAAGATCAGCATTATAATATAATAACAAAAATGCAAAACAAAGTCTCATCCAAACTATTTATTCCTGACACCAACGGATACAGAGATAAATGCTCTGAAGGAGCAATAAAAACACTTTGCGACATACCATCTCATACTATAAAATCTCTAAAGGTACTGCGACACCTCCCTCATGCTTGGTCTTTTGGTCTGAATATAACAGAGACAGTTATGTACGCAATAGTGATTGTCTGATGTCCTTTTAAGTGAGCAGGTAGATGAAGCAAAAAACCTAGAACCCTATCTAATAAAGGAAAATTTGCGTCTACTCCCTCTGTTCCTAAATATAAGTATTTTAAGAGATTCCACTATAGACTACATACGGAGCAAAATGAGTGAACATATACTCTTTAAGGCGTCTATATACATCCGAATGTAGTCTCTAGTGGAATCTCTAAAAAGACTTATATTTAGGAACGGAGGGAGGATAATCTTTGTATACCAGTATATATGTGCATATGCTTCCGAGTGTATAACATGCTCATTGATTATTTTGTTATTAAACAGTGCTTGCTGGAGATGACAAATCAAGCGCACTAAGAAGGCAAAGCAAAGGCCAAAAAAATTGTCTGATTTCCTGTGCTTGGGTACGAGCTGGTTTGTAGCAAAGGAAGATACTCTACCTTTTTACAGTGGTAGATTTTATAGCGAGGGAGGTACTCTGTTTTTTTAGATGGAAGATACTCTGCTTTGTGGCAAGGGGAGATACCGTGTTACTTCTGCCCCATTTTTGTACATCTAGGCTTAATAACAAGATTACGCTCTTTGTTAAGTAACTTTGTGATGGTGCGCTTCTCGTGATGAGGCCCCTATGCTTCATGAGACGATTGATTGTAAGTAAGCATAAAAAACATTCATGTGCAATCTTTAATTGGTATTACGGACTTGATTGTGTGCAACTCTATTTTGTGCATCAGATCTGGAAGGCTCTTCTTATTTATTTTTTTGTTTTTTTTTGTTCCTTTTCTTCATTTGCTCAGCAACGGACATATTGATTCAAGTTACTGTTTGGATAAGCTGAGAGTAGGACCTTAAAGAAAGTAGAAAAGTAAAGAAATGGTGGCAAATAACGAAAGAAGATATTTGAATCATGTTGGTTTTGAAAATTGTCATGATTATGCATCCTCGCTGTTGTAATGCCACAATCAAAGCTCATTTATTCGTGCTTGTACTTCTATCTTTCATATATGGCCCAATATAAACATGTTTGCAATTGTTCATGTTTTTTTCTGGAAATGCATAAGTCCTTTCATCTCAAATTTATTACATGAGAATTCTTGTTACACTGAAATTTTCAAAACTGCAATGTTTCCGCTAACAAACCAATGTGTCATTTTCAAATCCATTTGATTTGTGCTTCGTCTCACCATGAATGATGCCGCCTCCCTTTTTTTTTTCTCTGTGGCAAAGCACAGGCATTCGACTAGTATTTCTCACATATAGGTGTGATTTTATTTGACCTCAGAAAGTTTGGTTTGGTTACACAGTAATGGTAAAAGCACAGGTGTGCAAGCCGTGACAACTGACAAGTCTATGGTGCAGGCTTACGTTTTGTAACTAAAATAAGAAACCAACATTTAAAAAGTGTTACCTTCCTGTCAGCCCTGGCATAACCGAAATAAGGGATGACTGCAGTAATATTCTTAGCAGATGCTCTTCTACATGCATCAATCATGATGAGTAGCTCCATGAGATTCTCGTTTGCTGGAGGGCATGATGGTTGCACAAGGAACACATCGCAGCCCCTTACACTTTCTTGTAACTGAACATATATTTCGCCATCAGCAAACCTTTTTATGTTGATCTTCCCAAGTTCCAGACCCATGTAGCTTGCTATTTCCTGTCACAAGACACCAAGAAGAAGAAAAATACAGCTTAGAGTGGCATTGAGTGACAAATCATTCAGTTTGGCATGGAGGGATTTATAACAAGTACTAGCTCGCTACTTGATGTATTCAATTCCAAGAATAGCTTTCCGGTTTCCACGGTTCATGTCTTTTTAAGCTTAGTTCACATTTGCATAGTTGTTTGTCTAAGCTAAACCCACTTACCATTTCCCTTGCAAAAAAAAAAGGAGTGTGCTCCTTGGAACCAGGAGGAGGACACGATGATAATAGTATGTGGAATTTCTCCAAGGAAGATCCAACCGACCTGGGCGAGCGAGGGGTTGGCGGTTCCTGAGAAGATGCGCAGCCTGGTGTCGTCCTTCCTGATGTTTGCGTCCCCGAAGATCGGCATCGTCGCAGGGGTCCACGGCGACCTGTCGGACAGCGGAACGCAGGGGGGTGATCCATTGACCGCCCTCAGCCTCACAGGATCGACCCTCTGGCACCTCTGCATGCACAAAGATGAATTTCGCTCAAGCACACTGCCACGAGCAGTTCGTTCCGGTACCAAGCTAACTATACATCGAGCTGCTTCCGTCCGATGGAGCGCACATCAACACAAAAATAGTGGAAAGAGCGCACAGCGCGTCGACGAACAATCGTTCGCGCAAACAATGTGCTCCCGGGCTCCAGAAAAGGAAATCAATCTGTGACGAAGGCGAGCGGGGGTAGGGGGTGGGGTGGGAGGGGCGGAGCTCACCACGGCGGCGTGGCCCGAGCGCGCGCGGAGGAGGCGGTCCCGGCTTCGGGCGGCGAGCGGGGACGCCGCCGGCCCGGCCGCGACGGCGGCGGCGGAGGAGGAGGAAGGGAGCGGCATATGGGGAAAGGTCGCTCGCTGGCTAGGGTTTAATCCGGGTTAAGCCGAGCGAGGGGTTTGCCACCAGTTCCAGCCGCCAACGGTTTTATGAAAGAGTCTTGCCAACTGCCAACGGTTTTATGAACTGAGGAATTAACTGCCTCATCTGCCTGCGCCGTGATTTGCAGATGAGAAGGTCGTTCAGTTTTATCTCAACCTGGTAAAAAAAAAATAAGCGCGGGGTATTCTAAGAAAAAATATATACACTATGAGTTTCTAAAAATATATATGTATGTTTTTAAATGTCAAACGCTTAATTATAGAACAAAATGATCTTCTATTTACTCGAGCTGCCACATTCAGACTAGCTCTCGCCTCGCTCCCTCCCCATGGGCGACACGAGCGGCAACCAAATCGCCAAGACCTCCGACCGCCCCATCCAATCCTCCCCCTCGCTGTCGCCGGCACCTCCCGCGGGCAAAGCTCTCGTGGAGCAGGCGGCGGCGGCAATCCTTTCTCTATGATGGGCGGTCCCTCTCACGAGCAGGGGAGTTCTGGGCGGGGCGGCGGCCTCGGACCGGGCTCCCGGTGTGGCAGGCGTGGATAACGCGCAGACGCTGTGGCGGGCTCGGATCCGGTGTGTGCGTGGAGATCAACGGTCAGCAATTTGGCGGCGGCCGCACGCGACGGGCGATGGCCGCTAGGGTGGTGGGTGTACTTCTTTGGAGCGTGAGGTGCGCTGCGGTGGGCGAACTTGCTCGTTTGCTCCGCTGCTTCGCTCGCGCGGCTCCGGTTGGATCTGGTGCGAGGTGCATCGATTTGGGTGTTGCGCGTCGCGATGCGGCGTTGGTTGTTGCGGTGGTGGTGGCCATGGTGATGTTGCGGTGGTGGACGATGGCTTCGACCAGGGGGTCGTGTGTGTCTAGTCGTGGTGGATCGTGGGATCCCGCAGCCAGAATGGGGTTGGCCTCGGCAGGTGGTGGCTGGTGGGCGGCGGTTGGTGGCGGCAGGTGGTCGGTGCATCTCCGGGAGAAACCTTTGCTTCGGCCTTCATTAAAGTCGGCGACGGCGACGCCCATGGGTGTCGTGATCTTTCTTGGAAGCGTCATCGTTGAGATGTGCTCTTCCTTCCCATGACTTTGGCTCCGGAGGAAAACCTCAGATCCGCTGGATTGGGCGATGGAGGCGTCTTCGTGTCTTTCTCCTCCTTTGGGACATCGCGGAGTCGGCTATGACTGAGAGATTGGTGGATTGCGACATCTTCGTCGTGGATGGCAGTATCTTCGGCGCGTGGTTTGCTGAGGCGGGGCGCTGATTTCTGTTTGGGAACGATGGTGGCGTCGAGAGGAGCTCGGGTTGCGGCGTGGACTTTGGTAGTCGGTTCTTCCCGGCGTGTCCGAGGTACTCTTTTGTGGGTTGCTTGGTTGCTTTGAAGTCGAAGCTGCGGTGGAGCGGGTCCAGGTAGTGACGATGACAGGCACTCGGTGGTCATTTGTGGAGGGCACGGTCGGCGCAAGTCCTGCAGATTTCCCTTGCGATGCTCGTCGTCAAAGCCAGAGTTGTCGGTTACTTGCGCGTGTGGCCATCTGTTTGCATGTGCCGTCGTGGCTTCTGCGGCTGTTTGTGAGTTTGCTTCGATGATGGAGCTCTTTGGTGAAGCCGGAGTCGCCCGTTTGAGGCAACCAGTGATGACGATAACGCTTGTGACTCCTCAACGGATGTCTTTCTTCTTTGCCGTTTTTGGTTCCATGCCGGTTGCCAGGTTGGCCGGTGGTGCCCATGTCATATGGTTTGGCTTGTATCGGTTTTAGCCTGATTTTCCTCCAATTAACCAGGCAATTATCTTATTTTTAAACAATGAAAATGAAAAATGGCATTTTGAAAAAAAAACTTCTATTTACTCCCGGGACAAAACACCCGACGAAACATACAATATCTTTTATTAATTCTGTGGAATTTTATGAGACATGGCAAATTATTGAAGTAAATAGTCCCTCTATTCCTAAATATAAGTCATTCTCCCCTAGCGACATATAGTTTAGAACAGAGGTAATAGAGGTTTTGGTTAAGTGATTTGTTTTCTTTTTACAATGTGACATTTGATTTATGTTGTAAGTGTCTATAACAACAACAACAACAACAAATCAATACATGCATATTACAACTCAACTAAAAAAAATACATGCACATTAGACATTACAAGTAATTTTTCCTAGAGGGATGGAAGTAGACATCCCATCAATTTCAAAGCAAAATGAATTGTTTTTCGAGCCTAGCCTCTTTCTTGATTTTTTTTTTTGGCGAAACAGCCAAAGGTTATATATTAACTAGGACGAACTCATGAAAAATACCCTTACCGAAATCAAAAAATGCATTCAAATTCTTAGGGGTGCCGAAGTCTTCCTCTTGCATACACCGACAAGAGCAAACCGTGAGCAATACTCATTGCTGCCTCTAGGCCTCGGTCTCAACAAAGCAAAGTTTCTTAAACATGATCTGCGTAGACCAGGAGACACCGGCGGCCATGATCCGCGTAGCGAATTGCCGCCCCGGTGAACAAAACGGCGTAGAGAGGTGTAGCACGCCCTAGAGAAACTGGATCTTTTGACCCAGTTTACTTCTAACTTTGGTTATCCACCCCCCCGGAATTGATGGGTGGGGCCGAGACAACCCTGGGGTAAATTATCCAAATCCCGAGATCCAGCTAGGCGGACTCGAGGAACACGAATCTCACACGCTCTTCGACGAGACCGAGACCGAGACCGAGCAACCTTCATTGACCGGAACTAGAGTCGGGGGATCAAGACGTACAACCATGTTGCCTGCTGCGAAAGATAACATGATCGAGACAAAACTTATTACATGCCAACAGCGACACCATCGTCTCGCGACCGCCAAATGGAGACCTATCTAATACTCCAAGAGGAAGAAACTATGACTCCCACCGGTAGATCGGGGCCTCCCCCTCACACCCCTACCGGCGGAACCGGCGGGTGAGGAGGCAGGCTATCAACCGGCGGCAGAGGAGGATGACGGCTGAGGAAACACCTTAGTGCAAGTGATTTCTGATCGCCGTTTTTCTTGATGATTAAGAGGAGCTTTACAAGGATGAAAGATCGCCCTCTGCTGTTTTCGGTGGAAAACAACACCTCGACCAGCAGCATTTCATATACACAACATAAAAGGAGAAGCCGAACCAACAAATTTCAGTTGCAGGCCACTCCTGCCTCAGCACAGTTGGACGAAAATGAAATCATGCGGTATATCCAAGTCTCATCGTATGATGATTTGTTAGAAAATGTATATTGGCCAAAAACAGGCGGAGCAACAGCGATTATGTTCAGCACTCCACCATTATTACAGGGCTAGTGATAGGTTCTGCTCCAGGCCAAATTCCAGTCGAGTAAACAATATTCAGAGTCACAGAAAGCAGTACGGCTACCTACAGACACCCCTTACACCATTAGCTGGGCGATGTCCTTCCGGAAGACGCCCTCCATCATGTCCTTCCTCCTGGCGGCGACGGACGGGAACGGCGAGCTCGAGAGGCGCCTGCACTGGTTGCTCGCGCTGATCCTGGTGGACTGCATCATCGTGGGGAGGATAGGGAAGGACTTGGGCCGGATGTTCAGGGGTGAGAACAGCATCTTGCCACTCGAGTCGTGCGTCGAGGTCTTGGAGGCGGGCTTCTGAGCTCCTGCGGCCTTATTCATGGTCGAAAGGTGCCTGAGTTGCTCCGGGGGGCCGCCTGGCGGGCCTGGAGGGTGGGGCCGGATCTGTGCTGATGGCTTCATGCGGTCGAGCCAGCGAAGGACCGCGTTTCCGACGTTCCGACCAACTTCCAAGTCCCTCTCCTGAATGTTCTTGTGCACTGAGACTGCGACGTCGAATATAGAACGTGTCCGCCTGCATAACATGGAGAAGAGAACGGTCAAATCAATCTTGATTGCTGGCTAGCGTCGAAAATTGACATAACCATGATTTGGTCCCAAGAATGCACTGATGATTTCAGTAAGAATATCCCATCTTGGGTATTGATGACAAGTAGTCATCACTAGGACTGCCTATCTGGATTCTTACAGACAACTATGACCAGATTTAACACAGCAGACAGCACCTGGTTTACAAACCAGTACAGGACATGACACGAGAGTCAAACATGAAGTCAGGTAATCATAATATCACATAACAATACTGAAATTAAGGTTTTCATACAAGGGCTGAATCCTACACAGGATCATGGATGGTATGCGAGGAAGGGAATGCGACAATATCGATCTGGACGCAAACATTCAGAGAGAACAAATAAACTAGACGCAAACAATATCAACTATTTGCAGCAAGGTGAAATGAGTCTCATGCAATTCAAACACGTAGAAAAGCTAAAAAGTGTTGCCTGTTATGTTTATGTTTCAAAAGTAATCTAAGCTAAAGTAGGTAACCCAAACAACACAGAGTAACCAGGCAAATGAACTCAAGACTGTATGCAAGTTGAGGTGTGTTAAGACTTTTCTGAACTCCAAATGAGCGGCACCTCAAAAGTATAATGCTCCTACAGAATGCTTTACATTTTCAAATAATGTCCGCCTAAAGCTAGAAATGCTGGGCCAGTAAAAGATGAAACCTCCGGGCTACAAGTTTAGCAGTCAGCAGCGAATTCCCCAACACAACACTTATCACTTGTGCTCTCTAATAATCAGGTAGCAGGAACGCCTGCCTATCTTTTTATGTCGAGACCTTATGTTGGACAGCTTGCATATCAATCAACTATTCATTGTTCTGTTTTATCCTATGAGGCTAGTAGGTGCCGTTTAGCAGCACAGTGCGGCAGCTTTACCAGAGATTTCATTCAGCCCAAGCTTCCCCTAATCTGAAGCCAACTCTTTGTTCTGACGCTGTACCCATTGCTGCTACAGCACACGGTTCACCGGACGCCCACGCTACGCAGGAGCAAAGCATTGGTCGATAAGGCACGGCGCGGCAGGACATGAGAGCACGACCAGTCAGCCAGTGAGGGCCGAACGCGGCACGAGGCTGGCTAATAAGCCGAAGGAGACGCCGGGGGCGAAGAAGGCCGTCGGGAATCGGGCCCCTCGCCCTCGTAGAAGAGAGTAGGAAGGAGGGGGCGGCGATTTGGTACCTGTAGACGAAGTCGCGGAGCCTGGGGTGGTTGGGCCCGATGAGGCGGCGCTGGCCGCGGAGCGCGAGGCGGTAGGTGCGGCGGAGGCCGAGGAAGTAGGCGGTGATGGCGGTGATCTCCCACAGCACCATCTCTCCGCGGCGGCGGGGAGAAGGTTTTACGGCGGCGGCGAGCGGATTTGGGGATTGGGGGAAGGGGATCGATTTGAGTCGTGGGGAGGGGGGCAAACACCAAGCAGCCAGTAAAGTAAAGTAAATCTGGAAGGATGGAGGATCGGGAAGAAAGCATATGCCGGAGCGGAGGCGGAGCCGTGTCGACGCGTGTGCCGCAGGAGGGGTCTGTGTGCGTCGCGTAAGCCGTGATGCGAGCCAGCGATACTTCGCTTCTTGCGACCTGCTTTTACTGTTTTTTTTTCTTTAATAAAATACCCCCTTTGTAAATTAAGATAAGAGCGTTTAGATCACTACTTTACGGAAGGAGTATTCATCAAATTCTGCCCGTAAATTACCTTATATTTTGACATACCGAGCGGGTCTCTCGCCCCACCTGCAAACCTCCCCCTAGGAGCATGCGTAGTACTTACTTCGTTCCTAAATGTAAGTCTTTTTAGAGATTCCACTATAAACTACATACGGATGTATATAGACATATTTTAGAGTGTAGATTCACCCATTTTGCTTCGTATGTAGTCCATAGTGGACTCTGTAAAAAAGACTTATATTTAGGAACGGAGGGAGTAGTACTTTGCTTCGAGGACTAATAAACTTTTGCAATAAATATACGAGTTCTTTATGACTAATGTGAGTCCATGGATTATACGCACTCTTACCCTTCCATCATTGCTAGCCGCTTCGGTACCGTGCATTGCCCTTTCTCACCTCGAGAGTTAGTGCAAACTTCGCGGGTGCATCCAAACCCCGTGATACGATACACTCTATCACACATAAGCCTCCTTATATCTTACTCAAAACAACCACCATACCTACCTATTATGGCATTTCCATAGCCATTCCGAGATATATTGTCATGCAACTTCCATCATCCTCATATACATGACTTGAGCATTCATTGTCATATAGCTTTGCATGATCGTAAGATAGCTAGCATGATGTTTTCATGGCTTGTCCATTTTTTGATGCCATTGCTACGCTAGATCATTGCACATCCCGGTACACCGCCGACAATCATATAGAGTCATATTATTGTTCTAGTATCGAGTTGTAATATTGAGTTGTAAGTAAATAAAAGTGTGATGATCATCATTATTAGAGAATTGCCCCAGTGAGGAAAGGATGATGAAGACTATGATTCCCCCACAAGTCGGGATGAGTCTCCGAACTCTATGAAAAATAAAAGAGGCCAAAGAAGCCCAAATAAAAAAAAGAAGGTCAAAGAAGCCCACCAAAAAAATAAAATAAAATAAAATAAAATAAATGAGAGAAAAAGAGAGAAGGGGCAATGTTACTATCCTTTTACCACACTTGTGCTTCAAAATAGCACCATGTTCTTCACATAGAGAGTGTCTTGAGTTATCACTTTCATATACTAGTGGGAATTTTCATTATAGAACTTGGCTTGTATATTCCGATGATGGGCTTCCTCAAATGCCCGAGGTCTTCATGAGCAAGCAAGTTGGATGCACACCCACTTAGTTTCAGTTTGAGCTTTCATACACTTATAGCTCTTAGTGCATCCGTTGCATGCCAATCCCTACTCCTCGCATTGACGTCAATTGATGGACATCTCCATAGCACATTGATTAGCCACGTCGATGTGAGACTTTCTCCCTTTTTGTCTTCTCCCCACAACCTCCACCATCATACTCTATTCCACCTATAGTGCTATATCCATGGCTTGCGCTCATGTATTGTGTGAGGGTTGAAAAAGCTGAAGCGCGTTAAAAAGTATGAACCAATTGCTTGGTTGACACCGGGATGAGCATGAGGGGTGCCTTGTGTAAAGAAAAGGGAGCATAAAAGACTATATGATTTTGTAGGGATAATGTTCTGAAGCATTGATATTTTGAAAGACATGATTGCTTGTTGGGATGCCCGAACTATTGTTGTTTTTATGTCAAATGATAGACTATTGCCTTGAATCACTCATGTCTTAATATTCATGCCATGATTAGATTACATGATTAAGATTATGCTAGGTAGCATTCCACATCAAAAATTATCTTGTTTACATTTACCTACTCGAGGACGAGCAGGAATTAAGCTTGGGCATGCTGATACGTCTCCGTCGTATCTATAATTTTTGATTGTTCCATGCCAATATTATTCAACTTTCATATACTTTTGGCAACTTTTTATACTATTTTTGGGACTAACTTATTGATCCAGTGCCCAGGGTCAGTTCCTGTTTGTTGCATGTTTTATGTTTCGCATAAAACCCATATCAAACGGAGTCCAAACGGGATAAAAACGGACGGAGCCTATTTTTGGAATATTTATGATTTTCGGGAAGAAGAATCAACGCGAGACGATGCCCAAGGGGGCCACGAGGCAGGGAGGCACGCCCCAGGGGGGTGGGCACGCCCCTGACCCTCGTGGGCACCCCGTAAGGCGGTTGCTGCTCTTCTTTTGCCGCAAGAAAGCTAATTACCGGAAAAAAATCATGTTGAAGGTTTCAATCCAATCGGAGTTACGGATCTCCGAATATATAAGAAACGATGAAAGGGCAGAACCATCAACGCATAAACAGAGAGAGACAGAGAGACAAATCCAATCTCGGAGGGGCTCTCGCCCCTCCCACGCCATGGAGACCATGGACCAGAGGGGAAACCCTTCTCCCATCTAGGGAGAAGTGTAGGAGATATGCCCTAGAGGCAATAATAAATGATATTATTTATCTTCGAGTTCATAATTATGTTTATGTTCCATGCTATAACAGCAATGACTCTCGAGTCTGCAATATCCACGAGGCTCGGAGGAAGACTCATATGCACGTGTGGAATAATAAACGATAAGAAGTATTCCTAGTTTGGCCTCTAAGACTAGCTCAAGTGTTGCATGATGGTTCCGTTTTCCTGATCATGGGCATGTCTATGCCAACAACTTTGAGGGCACAATGTTAAGAGAACATTTGTGTTGAATCGACCCGGTTTGATGTTATGCTATGAGATTCATTCGTCACAAGTTAATGGTAAATAGCATAGAGATGGTTAACATTTGCATGATTCCTTAGACCATGAGAGTATCGAGTTTCTTCATGCTTGCTTCATGAACTTTGGGGTTTGTTAAACGTCATCCGTAAATGGGTGGCTATTACGGCGGCTTACGAGTTCATGGAAAAGTGTGTCAAGTAACTTGATAGCTCAAGTTTGGGATTTGCTCCTCCGACGATGGAGAGATATTCTCGGGCCCTCTCAGTGTTACGGTATCCATCATCGTCTGGCCAGACACAGTGTGATTTGATCACAGGGATGCCGGAACACGGAAATGAGAAAAGAGAACAAAACCACTAACGAGGTAACTAGCATAGTGGACAAGTTGTTGATCCACGGGGATGCAAGTAAATCTCACATCGGGTCTTTGTAACATATCGCGAAGCAAAAGGAATAGCACACGGCAACTGGAGGTTCACTTGAATATTCATTTGTGTGGGTATAGGGGTCAATATGGGTGTCCACGGCTCCGATGTTGATCATTGATCAGAAGTGGTTCCGGGTCATGTCTATACTTCACCAAACCTATAGGGTCACACGCTTAAGGGTCATCTATCTGTTGAATACTAGATAGGGAGTCTGAGAGAAAATCACCGAAAAAGTTTTGGACAGCGGAAAAGTTTTGGACACCAGAAAAGTTTCGGACCGTGGAAAAGGTTCCGCAGAGAGAGGTCATCGGATGAGTTTCGGTGAAACTGAAAAGTTGTTTCAGGGGATACCGTTAAGTCAAATTGGTTTCGGCACATGCCTGATAATTCTTGGAGGGTGCCAGAATCATTCTGGAAGCTTTCTGGAATTTTCCGGGATAATAACCGGGGCTGCCGGAACCACTTCAGATGTTTTTCGCAAATGAAATATTTTTGGATTTAATGAACGCGAAAAATTGTCTTCATGAATAGTAAAAACACATTCTTGTTTGCTTTGCGCAGATGAAAATCACTAAACCGAAATTGTTTCGGAACGTGTTGAAAATTATTTTTAGTGGGTAATGGAAATGTTCTGAGCCCACATAAATATTTTCAGTTCGAACGGACACTGAAAAATGTCGTCATGAATAGTGAAAGTGCTTTTTGCTTGGCTTCTTGGAGAAGCCACCTTGAGGGCCTGTTGGTATTACCCCCTTGGCTTCTTGGAGAAGCCACCCTTGGGCTTGTCCTATAAATAGGGGTGGAGGGGGCTGCCTAAAGACTCATCCCTTCTCACATACAAGTGCCATGCATGATCTGGCTTCTTCTCTCCCTCCCATGAAAAGAGTTTCATAGAGTCGCAAGGCTGTCTGGGTTCCGACAGGAACTAGTTCTGGATGGCGAAGCCCTGCCGGATAGATGACACCGTATGTGTGCAACTCTATAGAGAGATCGTAGTTTCGGTCTTAGTTCATGAGTGCCTCCCTAAGGGCTGTCCATGTGACCATCTGAGTTTCGAAGGTCCTCCCGAAGGGCTGTCCGAGTGACCGTTCGAGTTTCGATGGTCCTCCCAAAGGGCTGTCCGTGATACCGTCCGGGGGCTGTTCGACCGTCTCCCGGAGGGCTGTCTGAGGAGCAGATGAGGGTATACATCCTCGCGGTTGGGAGGTTGTAAATCCTAGTTATGGGATCTGACGCTGTTCGTCATCGACTCTACTTCCCAGCTAGCGCTTGAGTCGGTAACGAAAAAGATCAAACCATGTATGCAGTCTCCATAGTGGTCCTGGGCTGGTGCGTAGGTTGGAAAATTTTTGTTTTCTGCTGCGTTCCCCTACAGTGGCATCAAGAGCCGTGCTATGCATAGATGCAGGTTACGATCTAGAATACATGGGGATGTATGGGTATTGCATAATATAATTTTGGAGTAGATGAGATCTATTGCTGAAAATTATTTATGCGGGTGACAGATGAAATCTGTTACTCGACATTCTTGTTGCTTCCCTACAATTTGCGTTTGCTCAATCTCGAGACAGCATGGTGGAATTTGACAAAGTTCTGGCAATTTGTGATCCTGATTGATCATGGAAGTGCTATCAGTTCTTTGGGTTCTGCCGTAGTTAAAAGAAAGATGAAATTCACAGATGAAAGGGCATTGCAGATATGATCTGCATGGGGGTCATGCATATGACGAAGTTTAGTATGGGGCTCGAGATTTAATTATCTCGTGTTTCATACACCCCGAGATGTTAATCTAGCAACTTGAATAATCATACTTGATGATAAAACGTTGGTAGCTGCGGTTTAAGTCGAAACCTTAGAAGCCACGAAAAACAAGTTTGCATGAACCAATTAGAAACATCTAACTTGGTTTTGCAGGAGGGTTTGCATGTACATGTGATGTGGTATAGCAATGCTCATATTCAATTTGATTATGTATGAGATGACTATATGTAAGTGCATCTAGTGCCACCCCTAGTTGGTTTTGGAGTATTGACGACAAAGTTGGTTGAGGGACTAATGCGTTTGTGAGAATTGCAGGATAACGCAGGTAGTGTCCCTCATCGATTCGGTTTACCTAACGGAGATGACCCCTAAAAATGTATGAAGACATTGAAGACAATGGTGATATGAGAAGATACTCATATTGAAGACTATGACATGAGAAGACATTGCGTGAAGACTATGGAGCCTTGACCGTGGTGGTTTCGTTGTTTCCTTTTCTTCTTTGTTGAGTCATAGGAACCACCATACTTTGTTAAGTGGGGTCCAAGTGAACTAAGTCGAGTGATCAAGTGATGCTCAACTCAAATCCTATGTCTTCGAAATAAGACAATGAGAGCAAACCTTATCCAGAGTGGATGAGTCGACTTTGCTTGTAGCCCAAGTAAAGTTGCGCGTGTGTTTGAAATCGACCGTTGGAACACGTGTCGGTTCCTTAGTGACCAGGGTCATTTTGGACAAATCAGGTCGGGTTGCCTAGTGGCTATAAATAGCCCACCCCTACACCATAAATTGGAGGCTGCTCGAGTTTGTGCACGGCTTTGTCGTTTGAGAGCAACCCACCTCAAGCATTTGAGAGAGAAAATCCTTGCGAGGACAAAGCCCAAACACCCAGAGCCAAAGAGTGTTAGGCATCATCAAGTCTTTCTGTCATGTGACTGAAGAATTATTACACTTGAGGACTGTGAATCCTCCAACCGGTTAGGCGTCGCGTTCTGAGCATCCAAGAGTCATTGTGGATTGCCGGTGAACGAAGTCTGTGAAGGTTTGGAAGTCTCCCTTGAAGACTTACCAGAGTGATTGGGCGAGGACTGGGTGTCCTTAGCTCAAGGGGAATAAGGTGAAGACACGGTCTTCTGAGTTAAATCTCAGCCTCCCTAACCAGACGTACAGTTGTCACATCAACTGGAACTGGTCTAACAAATCCTGTGTCTTCAACAAGCAGGATTGAGGAACCTATCTTGTCCCACCTTTGACGGTCATGAGTATCCCCGATGGAAGGCCATGATGAAGAAGCGACTCATGTCCATGGATAGCGAACTGTGGACCGTCACTGAGATTGGACTCACTGACCTATGCAAGATGGCAGAGGCTGATGACATTCGCAAGTATACTCTACCGAACCTTACAACGAAGGATGTCATCTGCTCTCATCTTGTAACGCCCTTGATGCGGCTATATCTCCCACGTGTCGAAGCACGATTTAGAGGCATAACCGCATTGAAAGCAATGTCGCAAGTGAGGTAATCTTCACACAACCCATGTAATACATAAGGGAAAGAGATTCATAGTTGGCTTACAATCGCCACTTCACACA
The DNA here is from genome assembly GCA_021437245.1 of Aegilops speltoides. NCBI lineage: Eukaryota > Viridiplantae > Streptophyta > Magnoliopsida > Poales > Poaceae > Aegilops > Aegilops speltoides. The sequence goes on from CM038146.1 coordinate 69,456,926, forward strand.
AATACATGAATAAAGCATTACATCATCCAGATACAATCAAGGTCCGACTACGGAACCAAAATAAAAGAAGAACCCCAAATCGACAAAGGTCCCCGATCGACCCCAACTGGGCTCCACTCTTGAACAACTAGAACGAAACAACACAAAGGGCAAGATCTTCATCGAGCTCCTCCTTGAGCTTGGTTGCGTCACCGCTTTCGATAACATAGGCACCGCAAACTGGTTTTGAAGTATCCGGTGAGCCACGAGGACTCAACAATCCCATTACCATGGGTATCAAGACTAGCAAAGCTTAATGAGAAAGGAAGGGGTAAAGTGGTGAGGCTGCAGCAGCGGCTAAGCAAGTATGGTGGCTAACCAACGCAAATGAGGCGAGAAGAGAAACAAAGGAACGGTCGTGAAGCTAGCAATGATCAAGAGGTGATCCGAACACCTACTTACGTCCAAACATAACACGTAAACCGTGTTCACTTCCGGACTCCGGCGAGAAGAGACCATCACGGCTACACACACGGTTGATGCATTTTATTTGGATCAAGTGTCAAGTTATCTACAACCGGACATTAACAAATTCCCATCTCCACATAACCGCGGGCACAGCCCTCGAAAGTTTAAACCCTGCAGGGTGTCCCAACTTAGCCCATGACAAGCTCTCGCGATCATCGAAGAATAGACCTTCACCCGAGACACTCCGATCGACTCGGTATCCCTACATCAAGACATTTCGACAATGGTAAAACAAGACCAGCAAAGCCGCCCGATCGCCGACAATCCCGATAGGAGCTGCGATATCTCGTTCTCGTGGCAACACCGGATGAGACTAGCTACGAGTAAAACCAGACTTTGAGTTTCCCGAGGTGGCCCCAGAGTAGCTCGGTTCGGACCAAAGACTTAGACAAGCAATCGCCCGGGGGCTAAAATAAAGATGACCCTTGGGTTAATTACTCCCAAGGAAAAGTAGGTGGTGGTGAGGCAAATGGTAAAAGTCAATGTTGGGCCTTCTTTGGACAAGTTTTATTCAAAGCGAACTGTCAGGGGTCCCATAAATCACCCGACCGCGTTAGGATCGCAAAATCCGGGAACATAACACCGGTATGACGGAAACTAGGCGGCAAGAGTGGAACAAAACACCGTGCATAAGGCCGAGCCTTCCACCCTTTACCAAGTATATAGATGCATTAATAATATAAGAGATATTGTGATATCCCAACATAAACCCCATCCCACCATGGAGAAATCTTCAACTTCACTGCAACTAGCAACGCTATAAGAGGGCTGCATAAGCGGTAACATAGCCAATCAATGGTTTGCATAGGAAAGGTGTCAAAGGATTAGAGGTTCATGGCAATATGGGATGGCTTGATAAACAGTAATAGGTAGCGCAAAGATAGCGATAGAACGAAGCAACTAGCATAGCAATGATAGTAGTGAGATCCGTAGTAGCGGTCATCTTACCCGAAATCCCGCTAGGAAGAAGAACGAGTCCATGAAGAAGACAAACGGACGCAATGAACGAATCCTCACAACTCCGAACGAAACCGGCTAACGAGAGAAGCAAACCGAAAGAAGCAAACAACATAGTAAACACACAAGCATAAGCATGTCATGATGCGCAAACAAGTATGATGCATGTCCGGTTTAATGAGGCATGGCATGGCAAAGTGCAGCAAACAATACTACAAGTTAAGTGGAGCTCAATATGCAATGAGTTGCATATTGACGAAACACCACATGCAATTATTTAGTTTGATCTCGTTTAAGCTACCCAACAATATTAAATGTTGATTAACATGGCAAGGGGTGAAGCATAACAAAACTACCTAACTAGGCAAGTTTAAATGAGGCCGGAAGAACAAACAACAATTTCGGAAGAACCTCATATGCAATTTATGAATTTGCTACTGTTCTGCCCTAAACCATATTTTAAAGTTGTTAAACAAGAAAATAAAGTGGACCATGTTAAACTAGGCATTTTTTCACCCCAAATACATATAAAGTTTATTAAATTCGGAGCTACGGTTAATTAGTTATGAAATAAATCATTTTAACATGGCATTTTAGCAAATTAACACAAACAACATTTTAAACATTTTAAACATGGATGAAAATGGCATATTATGAAACTAGATGAAATTCTAAGCATTTTACATATATAAAGTTTTTACATATGATGCATGGTTATTTAGTTATTAAATGCATGAAGTATGAGGGGTTTTTCTGTAAAACAGCAACACTCTGGATCATTGTTGAGGAAATCGTTAACTGGCAGCTGCTCGGTTGGCTAGTGAGTAGGGGATTAATAGGCTAATCGGCAAGTTAATCGGCCATTTAATCAATTAATCCGTCGATTTATCGGTTTATCGTCTACTCGATGACCTTACGAGTAGGGATTAATCGGCAAGTTAACTGGTTAATCGGATGAATTCTTGAACAGGGCTCTGGATAAATAGGAAATTCACAGAACTGAAAAAAAAGGTACACGCGCCGAATCTGGCTGGCCCGAATGTGTATGAGAGAGGGCATCGAGGCTCACCAATGGGCCGAATCTGGAGTTGGGCCGGGGTGGAGGAGGCTGGTTGGGCCTTGGGCTGGCCGGATCTGGAGGATCTTGGCGGCTGGGCACAGGCGACGGGCCCACATGGCGGGCGACGAGGGCGCTGCCATCTCCCGAACGAATCGACGGCGGCGGCGCTAGAGCTCTCCGACGACGGGAGCTTCTCCGCGAAGGAGGAGGCCGGGATGGCTGTGGCCGGGCGCGGGCGGCCTCCTCCGGATCCGGGCGAGGCGACCGACGGCGGCGGAGGGCCGAGGCGCGGGCGCGCGGCCGCGGGCGCGGAGCGGCGAAGCGAGCGACGGCGGCGGGAGTTCGGCGGCGGGGACAGAGATAGCGGCGGCGGAGGAGGAGGCGGGACGAGCGGCGGCGTGGAGGAGGAGGCGGGACGAAGCGCGGCGGCACCGGACGGCAGGACGCTCGCCGGGCGCTGGCCCGATGGCTTCATGCAGGCTCGCCCGGGCTGGCGGCCACGGCGCGGCGGGCGCGCGCGAACACTGTGGCGATCGCGGGATTGGGCGGAGAGGCGGCGGCGCCGACGTGGCGCGATATGATTGGCTGCAGCGACGTGGCCGGCGGACATGTCCGACGCGGCGTGGACGCGTCCAGCAGCGCGGGGAGGAGATTGCTAGGGTTTGACTGCGCGAAAATTCGGAGGGGAGGACTTATTTATAGGTAGAGGGAGCTAGGAGAGTCCAAATGAGGTGCGGTTTTCGGCCACGCGATCGTGATCGAACGACCGAGAGCATGGAGGGGAGTTTGGTGGGTTTTGGGCCACTTTGGAAGGGGTGTTGGGCTGCAACAAAAGAGGCCTTTACGGTTACCCGGTTAACCGTTGGAGTATCAAACGACCTCCAAATGGCACGAAACTTGACAGGCGGTCTACCGGTGCTATACCAAGGCCGCTTGGCAAACCTCAGGCCATTCCGAGAAAGTTTAATACCCGCACACGAAAAGAGGGAAGAGGGGGACGCCGGAGGACATAGGAGCGCCGGATTGCAAAACGGACAACGGGGAAAAGGCTCGGATGCATGAGACAAACATGTATGCAAATGAAATGCACATGATGACATGATAAAATGCAAATGATGACATGGCAAAGTGCAACACGCAAGCACATGACATGGAAATGAAGACGAATAACTGACGGACACCTGGCGCATCGGATCCGGGGCGTTACAACACTCCACCACTACGAGAGGATCTCGTCCCGAGATCTAGGATGGCACCGGAGGGAAAAAGGAAGAGGAAGAGGAGAGGTAAAACTAAGTTGCTTCTTTGATGAATGAGTGAAACCAAAGAACCTTGAAAGGTTGAACACGTTGAAAGAAACAAAATAGCGGAGATGACCAAGATTGCAAACAATCCGTTGGCCAAGAGGAACAAGGAATCTGATGAGAACCAAAAGGTTTAGTGATAAGATAGATATTGAAACCACTCCGGTTAAAACTAGATAGAGGAGGAATAAGATTGATATAATTTGGGCAGCACTCCGACTGAAAGAAGAAGGAAAACTAGATAGGATGAGATGATATTGAGGAGATGATACAACACTCCGGTTAAGTGGATAAGCAAGAAAAGAACACGATCCTCACAATCGGGATGATGAGTGAAAAGAGCAACATCACAATGCCTCCGTAAGAAAGAATAGAAGTAGATCATAGGAATAACAGAATGTAGGAGAAAATGCCAACTTCTGCCACAAATGTGCTTGGAAATCATCCTTGCAAAGAATGATCGAACGGAGTTGTTGGAAAATCAACAACGAGAAGCACAAGCCTGTTGTGGGCTTATGGCAAACATCTCAAAATGATGAGGTGACAACCGGCCACTAATGGAAAACAATTGATTTGACTGAGAGCACCAAAGAGATGAAAAACTTCTTCATCGAGATGAGAAGGAGAAAATTGGATCATTGATAAGCACCACAAATAGCTACATTCCTTAGGGAAGGCTGTAGGTGAAATCTAACCCAAGATAACTCCAATGAAGAGACTGATGGATTTAAAATACCTCATTCTTGACAACAATATGAATCATGAAACATGAAGGAAATTGTCAAGAATGATATAACACCGCCTCAAAACATAAGGTAGAAAGAATTGCACTTCGGAATGCAAGACAAAGAATACTAGAGCTCCACAAAACAAAACATGTGTTAAGCACCATGTTTAATTTTGGGTATAGCTTGGCTGATCTTAACTTTGAGCGAAATCTTGAAGAACAATTGAAGAATGGAAAGAATCCTTGACGACCCACCTTGTAGAACCTCCATGAAGAACTCCGGTAAACAAAAGGAATGAAAAGAAAGAGAAATTGAAAACACAAGGTGAATCCTTGCAATGATTTAGATGGATCTCCGTGATAATTAGAGCTTGGAACTCCGGGAAAAAGAGAAGATGAAACAAATGAAACCGAGAATTTATTCATCATGAACAAACTCCGAAAGAAAGATGAATCACTTGTAATCAAGAATTTATTTGTCATGAATAATCTCCGGAAGAAAAGAATTGAATCACCTCGAGGAAATAAGAATAAGATTTATTGTATGCTTATCCTTCATCAAATTAAATTGATGGCAAGCAATGGATTTTGCATATTACTTATTCTCGTAGAAAGGGTTAAGAGGAATATAGCGCAAGCTTGGGAAGGTCTTCAACGAACCACCGGTAGGATTGGAAAGAACGAATGAATTAAATGATAACGAAAGAGGTGAAATCTTGAACAAACCACCGTAAGAATTGAAAATGATCAAAGTAGGGGTGCATCACCGGTAAGAATTAGCAAATGAACGAAGGTGCTTGAGACAAACTAGATACATGAGAACAAAGAGATCAAGAACTGATTAGAGGATATTCGATTGATGCACCGGCAAGATAGGAGAATGATAACGAGAAACACCACCAAGAATTATTGAGGCACACCGGAAGAATCAAAAGCGAAGAGGTTGAGCCAACTATGAAAAGAATTTGAAAGATCTTGGAGAAAAGCATTTGACTGATGATAACTCATTCTTACGTCAAACTTGGAGAAGAATTTGAGAATGGCTCCGGAATAATTAGAAGAGTCAGGTAGGATCCTGGGAAAAGACCTGTGGGTTAGGGCCCACTCAAAAGAAAACACCGTTGAAAATGATTGATTGAAATAAAGATTGCACCGGTAGGATTAAATGGCTTGGATGAGATAACAACCTCGAAATATCTTGAACGGATTGAGAAAGGAAACGCAAGTCTTGTGAGATATCTTCAGCACTCCAGAACAAATGAATAGGAAGAATTGAATGATTAAGAGGTGCATCGGTATGAGAAAGCATTAGAAACGAGGAAAGGAATATGATGAATATCGAAAGCTTGAATAGGATCCACTAGAGAAGAAACAACAATGAAGGATGATGAACTTGAAACTGTTGAGCATCTTCATGGGAAATCACCAGATAAGAACATTGATAGAAAAGAATGAAGAGACTTCACATGAATAAATGGACACTTGATTAAAATAAATGAGTCCTTGAAGAAAAGGGGGGGGGGGTGGGCGGGAAAAACAAAGGCAACTTGGAGACGGATGAAACAAACACCATTGAGAAGAAATGATAATTGGTCTTGCTGATGTTGAAGTGATCGGATCCACTTGAAGAGAAACACGCCGGTTGAAAAGGATTGACATGACAATCTCGATGATCAAAAAGGATTAGTATTCACATAGCAATATGAGAACACCGTTTAGGAAAGGTATGGATTCAACATTTGACTTCGAAGCAACTCAAATACCACAAATAAAACAAAACAAAGGATTTGGCTTGCAGAATAAGCCGGAACAAACATATGATAGAGATTTACCCAATCCCATATCATGTATCATCGAAAAGATATTCTAGGAGCTACTTGAATTCCCACCTATAAACTCCCAAACTTTACGGTTATGCAATCTGTGTTGGGGATACAGGAAGCAATATATCTCACCCAAACTAACAATACCTACATCCAAGTCAGTATCCATCCGTCAACACATAACCAAGAAACCTTCGAAATCGTCTACCTCAACCTTCAAAAGCATCCGTTATACAAGTCATGGCAATACTCCCATACTCACCTCAAGATCAAGTTAGCGGGTTATCTCACCAACAATCGCATAAAAGAGATTTTCGATGTCGGCGCATTAAACTCGGTATTCCGAATCTGCAACGATAAAATTATGACGACAACACCTCGAGCTCAACTCCCGGACACCTCCACTAAAAAAACCCCGCCGACGGAGGCACCAAGACAATGTTGTCATCATAAAACCATCAGAACTATTCTAAGATACCCGCGTGGTCCTAAAATTTTTTTTAGTGAAATTTGAGAAGAGAAGAGTCAAAACTCTACGTCAGGATACCTCACCAGAGCGACGAAGGGACTGAGGAGTAAAAAGAATTCCTAACTCTCCAATATATATAATCCTAAATGACTCAAAACATTTTTCTAGACACAACTCGGCCGCTAAAAACGATCAAGCAGTGGGGCTCCTAAGGTCGGGGAAGGCTCTGATACCAACTTAGCGCCTCGATGCGGCTATATCTCCCACGTGTCGGGCACGACTTAGAGGCATAACCGCATTGAAAGCAATGTCGCAAGTGAGGTAATCTTCACACAACCCATGTAATACATAAGGGAAAGAGATTCATAGTTGGCTTACAATCGCCACTTCACACAAATACATGAATAAAGCATTACATCATCCAGATACAATCAAGGTCCGACTACGGAACCAAAATAAAAGAAGAACCCCAAATGCGACAAAGGTCCCCGATCGACCCCAACTGGGCTCCACTACTAAACAACTAGAACGAAACAACACAAAGGGCAAGATCTTCATCGAGCTCCTCCTTGAGCTTGGTTGCGCACACCGCTTTCGATAACATAGGCACCGCAAACTGGTTTTGAAGTATCCGTGAGCCACGAGGACTCAGCAATCCCATTACCATGGGTATCAAGACTAGCAAAGCTTAATGGGAAAGGAAGGGGTAAAGTGGTGAGGCTGCAGCAGCGGCTAAGCAAGTATGGTGGCTAACCAACGCAAATGAGGGCGAGAAGAGAAACAAAGGAACGGTCGTGAAGCTAGCAATGATCAAGAGGTGATCCTGAACACCTACTTACGTCAAACATAACACAGAAACCGTGTTCACTTCCCGGACTCCGCCGAGAAGAGACCATCACGGCTACACACACGGTTGATGCATTTTATTTCGGATCAAGTGTCAAGTTATCTACAACCGGACATTAACAAATTCCCATCTGCCACATAACCGCGGGCACGGCTTTCGAAAGTTTAAACCCTGCAAGGGTGTCCCAACTTAGCCCATGACAAGCTCTCGCGATCATCGAAGGAATAGACCTTCACCCGAGACACTCCGATCAGACTCGGTATCCCGGTACATCAAGACATTTCGACAATGGTAAAACAAGACCAGCAAAGCCGCCCGATGCGCGACAATCCCGATAGGAGCTGCGCATATCTCGTTCTCAGGGCAACACCGGATGAGACTAGCTACGAGTAAAACCAGACTTCGAGTTTCCCCGAGGTGGCCCCGCAGGCAGCTCGGTTCGGACCAACACTTAGACAAGCACTGGCCCGGGAGGGGGCTAAAATAAAGATGGCCCTTGGGTTAATTATTCCCAAGGGAAAAGTAGGTGGTGGTGAGGCAAATGGTAAAAGTCAATGTTGGGCCTTGCTGGACAAGTTTTATTCAAAGCGAACTGTCAGGGGGGTCCCATAAATCACCCGACCGTGTTAGGATCGCAAAATCCGGGAACATAACACCGGTATGACGGAAACTAGGGCGGCAAGAGTGGAACAAAACACCAAGCATAAGGCCGAGCCTTCCACCCTTTACCAAGTATATAGATGCATTAATAATATAAGAGATATTGTGATATCCCAACATAAACCCTGTCCACCATGGAGAAATCTTCAACTTCACCTGCAACTAGCAACGCTATAGAGGGGCTGCACAAAGCGGTAACATAGTCAATCAATGGTTTGCATAGGAAAGGTGTCAAAGGATTAGAGGTTCATGGCAATATGGGATGGCTTGATAAACAGGTAATAGGTAGCGCAAAGATAGCGATAGAACGAAGCAACTAGCATAGCAATGATAGTAGTGAGATCGAGTGTAGCGGTCATCTTACCCGAAATCCCGCTAGGAAGAAGAACGAGTCCATGAAGAAGACAAACGGACGCAATCGAACGAATCCTCACAACTCCGAACGAAACCGGCTAACGAGAGAAGCAAACCGGAAAGAAGCAAACAACATAGTAAACACACAAGCATAAGCATGTCATGATGCATAAACAAGTATGATGCATGTCCGGTTTAATGAGGCATGGCATGGCAAAGTGCAGCAAACAATACTACAAGTTAAGTGGAGCTCAATATGCAACGAGTTGCATATTGACGAAACACCACATGCAATTATTTAGTTTGATCTCGTTTAAGCTACCCAACAATATTAAATGTTGATTAACATGGCAAGGGGTGAAGCATAACAAAACTACCTAACTAGGCAAGTTTAAATGAGGCCGGAAGAACAAACAACAATTCCGGAAGAACCTCATATGCAATTTATGAATTTGCTACTGTTCTGCCCTAAACCATATTTTAAAGTTGTTAAACAAGAAAATAAAGTGGACCATGTTAAACTAGGCATTTTTCCACCCCAAATACATATAAAGTTTATTAAATTCGGAGCTACAGTTAATTAGTTATGAAATAAATCATTTTAACATGGCATTTTAGCAAATTAACACAAACAGCATTTTAAACATTTTAAACATGGATGAAAATGGCATATTATGAAACTAGATGAAATTCTAAGCATTTTACATATATAAAGTTTTTACATATGATGCATGGTTATTTAGTTATTAAATGCATGAAGTATGAGGGGTTTTTCTGTAAAATAGCAACACTCTGGATAAATAGGAAATTCACAGATCTGAAAAAAAAGGTACACGGGCCGAATCTGGCTGGCCCGAATGTGTCTGAGAGAGGGCATCGAGGCTCACCCAGCGGGCCAATCTGGAGTTGGGCCGTGGGTGGAGGAGGCTGGTTGGGCCTTGGGCCGGATCTGGAGGATGCCGGGCGGCTGGCTCGGGCGACGGACCCACGTGGCCGGCAACGAGGGCGTCGGCCATCTCCCGAACGAACTGGACGGTGGCGGTGCTAGAGCTCTCCGACGACGGGGAGCTTCTCCGGCGAAGGGAGGAGGCCGGGGATGGCCAGGAACGGAGCGCGGGGGGCGGCCTCCCTCCGGATCCGGGCGGAGGCGACCGACGGCGGCGGAGGGCGGAGGCGCTTGGCGCGAAAGGCGGGCGCGAGAGCGGCGCGAAAGCGGCAGCAGCAGCGATGGAGCTCCGGCGGCGCGGCGGAGCTCCGGCGGCGGGGACAGAGACAGCGGCGGCGCGGAGGAGGAGGCGGGACGAAGCGGCGGCGGGCGCCGGACGGCAGGACGCTGCCGGGCGCTGGGCTTCGCTGGCTTTCGCGGCTGGCCTGGGCTGGGCGGCCACGGCGGCGGCGGGCGCGGCGAACACAGTGGCGATCGCGGATTGGGCGCGAGGCGGCGGCGCCGACGTGGCGCGATATGATTGGCTGCGGCGACGTGGCGGCGGACATGTCCGACGCGGGCGTGGGCGTCCGGCGGCGGAGGAGGAGATTGCTAGGGTTTGACTGCGCGAAAATTCGGATGGGAGGACTTATTTATAGGTAGAGGGAGCTAGGAGAGTCCAAATGAGGTGCGGTTTTCGGCCACGCGATCGTGATCGAACGACCGAGAGCATGGATGGGAGTTTGGTGGGTTTTGGGCCACTTTGGAAGGGGTGTTGGGCTGCAACAAAAGAGGCCTTTACGGTTACCCGGTTAACCGTTGGAGTATCAAACGACCTCCAAATGGCACGAAACTTGACAGGCGGTCTACCGGTGCTATACCAAGGCCGCTTGGCAAACCTCGGGCCATTCCGAGAAAGTTTAATACCCGCACACGAAAAGAGGGAAGAGGGGGACGCCGGAGGACATAGGAGCGCCGGATTGCAAAACAGACAACGGGGAAAAGGCTCGGATGCATGAGACGAACATGTATGCAAAATGAAATGCACATGATGACATGATAAAATGCAAATGATGACATGGCAAAGTGCAACACGCAAGCACATGACATGGCAACGAAGGCGAATAACTGACGGACACCTGGCGCATCGGATCCGGGGCGTTACACATCTGTCCCGAAATCAGTTCAGGAATGTTATGCACCTCAATCACGCGAAGCTAATCTGGGACCGGCTCTCTGAAGTATATGAAGGTCATCGTACTCGCCATGATCCGTGGTTTGAAGATTACAAGGAGTCTCTCAAGGAGATGACCTTTGCTCCTGAATCATCATCATCCTCATCGTGCCACATGGCAAGGGGTGATAAGGTAACTGAATGCTATCTCTCTGAATCTAGCGATGATGAATCAGGTGATGAATTTGGCCCCGATTATGACAAGCTTGCTTCCTTGCCACTAAACAACAAAGAATCTTGGAAAAGGTTCAAGACATGCTTAGTAAGAGCGATGATATGTTGGGTGAAGAAATGGATCGACCAAAAGCTTTGGTGATAGTCTTCGAGACTTCATGCTAAGTTTGACGCCTTAAAGGTCAACATAATGCTCTCTTGTCGATCATGAGAAGCTCTCTTCAATGTCTTCAAAGAAAGCTAGACCTTGAAAAGATAAGAGTGGATTATGAAGATCTTCGAAGGAGCGAGATTCATTACTTGCTCAACAGATCAGTTCCGCCGGGATGGATTTGAACCCCATGTCTAAAATGCATTGAGCGTGATAACGCTACATCTCATCTTCAATGTTCCACTCGCTGCTACTATTTCATTGTCTTCACCTCTTGATGTGGTTACTAACCCCTCTGCGGAGGATACCACTTCTTGTTGTCGATGAAAATGCCATGTTGAAGACATTGCTTGAAATAGGGATGTACAAAAGTTTGAAGGACATCGACTCTCTCGATGTCCTCAAAAGCGATTCTGAACCAAACCCTAGGAAAGAGGGTGTTGGGTTGAAAGGAAAATGAATGTTGATGGCTCGTCTTCGGAAGCCCGAGTAGTACCCCAAAACCACATGGGTTGCTGCAAAGGAACCTTGATGAGATCCATCCACCTTATCCGGCTTTACCCGTGCTAATCCTATTATCATTGATGAATCCTTTGATGCAAACTATAAGCTGTTCAAAAATCGAATGGTGAAGTGTTTGCGGTACATTGGTACTAATCTGCAGAATGGACCACCTATGAAGAAGATCTGGGTACCTAAGCAAGACATTGAGAATCTTCCCGTGAATGTCATCATGACACCACCAAGGAAGAAGACAAACCCTGCACCTATAGCTTCATGTGGCCCAAAGGCTTCATCTGATCTGAGGACTCACATGAGTCACCCTAACGCCAATGTTTTGCGGAAATCATGCTCAGACTTATGAATATGGCGTGTATCTTGAACCGCTATGTTCATAGGACTAAGAACTTTTCAGTTTATTCATATGAGTATCATTCATCTCCTGCAAGGCTATTTGCTAGGGCTTCAAAGCCAAAATTCTCGAGATCTTGCACTAAGACTCATTGCTTCTAAGCCACCACCAAGATGTGGGTGGCAAAGAAGAACTAACTCTCTTTGTAGAAAACGGTCTCCAGCCAGCAATCAATGGCGTCCGATACTATTGCTGGGGACCTAAAACTCATTTAGGACGTACGATAAAATGTCATTCTATATGGTTCACATCTGAATCTCTTATCAGTCATACTATGTTCTAACCTTGATATAAGCTGTGACTGTCCCTATATGTGTCAAATGCTTATGCTTCACAACACTCTTGTGAAGCCTATCCTCCTAACTGCACTGTAGGTTACATCACCAAAAGCTTCAGAATGGATTATGGACAGTGGATGCACAAATCATATGACTGGTGATCGAAGTCTTCTCATGGACTCAACCTTACGTCCACCCGACAAGAGTCACATTACATTTCTTGACCTTTGGTAAAAGCAAGGTATTGGGTCTAGGTAGAGTTGCAATCTCAAAGGATCAACACATTGATAAAGTGATGCTTGTTGAATCCCTTGGTTTCAACAATGTCATCTCAATGCTTTGTGACTTGAACATGATTGTGATATTTGGCAAATATCGTTGCCTTGTACTAATGGAATCGACAAATCTCTAGTCTTTGAAGGGTATCGAAAAGATCATCTATACATGGTAGATTTCTCGGCGAGGTCCACACTTGTCGTATGTCTTCTCACAAAAGCTTGAATCTTGGCTCGCATCGAAGGCTAGGACATCTTGGCATGAGGAACTTACACTCACTCGTCAAGAAGAAGCATGTCATTGGCATCGAGGATGTCAAGTTCAAAAGGATCATCTGTGTGGTGCTGTGAAGCCGAAAGATGACAAGGGCAAAGCACCCTCGAAGACAATCATGACAACATCTCAACCCTTGAGCTGTTACACATGGACTTATTTGGACCTACTCACTACTCCACCCTCACAACAACTGCTGTCTCTATGGCTTTGTCATTGTTGATGACTACTCAAGATACACATGGGTTCATATAATTCTTTACAAGACTGAAGTGCAAGATGTCTTGGTAACCGCAAATCGAGCAATGAACAATTATGGCATGAAGATCAAGCACATCGAAGTGACAATGGCACTGAATTCAAGAACACTGGACTTGATCAGACTGGATACAATGGGAATCACTCATGAGTTCTCTGCTCCATACACACCTCGGCAAAATGGCATCGTTGAGCGCAAAAACAGAACCCTCATTGAGATGGCTCGAACAATGCTAGATAAGTACAAGACACCAAGAAAGTTCTATCCTGAAGCTATTGATACAAAGATGTCACATCATCAACCGTGTGTACATCCATAAGCTTCAACAAAACATCTTATGAGCTCCTTCTTCGCAAGAAGCCAAGCGTCGCATTACTTGAGTATTTTGAGCTAAATGCTTGGATCAAGGATCCCCATCACAAGTCAAAATTTGCACCTAAGGCTCACGAAGGCTTCATGCTTGGCTATGGAAAGGATTCACACTCCTCGAGTCTTCAACCTTTATCTCTACAAAATCGTTGAAACTGTGGATGTGAAATTTGATGAAACCAATGGTTCACAGAGAGATTACGCCAAGTACATTAGATGAAGCTCCTTCAAGCGAGTCTATCAAGTTGATGGGAACTGGTGAAATCATGCCCTTTGAAGCACAGCTGAAGAGGAACTTATCATCTCGCACCAAATCAACTTTGAAGACAATGCTTAGACCAAGACAATCCTCCCAATGATGACAATGATCAGCGAGCAAAATCTTCGTCTGTTCATCCTCGTGTTGCAAATGAAGTTCAAATAGAAGATAATTGACAAGATCAATGCACTGGTCCGCTCACTCGATCAAGAGCAACACAGCTAGCAAACTTCGTGGGCACTTTTCATTTGTGTCAATATCGTAACCCAAGAAAGTTCTTTGAAGCTTTTATGGAACTGAATGGATTCAAGCCATGCAAGAAGAACTTTAACAGTTCAAGCTGAATAATGTTTGGGAACTCGCAAGCGACGACCCTCGCAAGCACAACATTATTGGAACAAAGTGGATATATCGAAACAAGCAAGATGAGCATGGTCAAGTCGTCGAAACAAAGCACGTCTTGTGGCTCAAGGATATACTCAAGTTGAAGGATTGACTTGATGAAACATTTGCTCTGTTGCTAGGCTTGAAGCTATTAGCATCTTCGCTAGCCTCGCTAATCATCACAACATCTTGCTATATCAAATGGATGTAAAGAGTGCATTTCTCAATGGCAAGATTGAAGAAGAAGTATATGTCGCACAACCACGGCTTTGAAGATCCAAAACATCCCGATATGGTGTACAAGCTAAACAAAGCACAGTATGGCCTCAAACAAGCTCCTCGTGCACGGTATGATACAATCAAAGACTTTCAAGAGCAAAGGCTTCAAACACTCGATCCTCGATCCTACACTCTTCACGAAGACATATGATGGTGAACTGTTTGTGTGCCAAATATATGTGGATGACATAATCTTGGTTTGCACCAACCGAAATAAATGATGAGTTTGGGTACATGATGCAAGAGCAATATCAAATGTTCATGATGGGTGAGCTAAAGTTCCTCCTTGGTCTTCAAATTCATCAGCAAAGAAATGGCATCTTCATATCTCAAGAAAAATACCTCAAAGATTGTCTGAAGAAGTTTGGAATGGAAGACTACAAAGGCTACACGACGCCAATGCCAGCCAAACACCATCTTGGTCCCGACGACAATGGTAAAGAGTTCGATCAAAAGCTATACCGCTCCATGATTGGTTCTTTGCTTTATTTATGTGCATCTAGGCCAGATATTATGCTTAGTGTTTGCATGTGTGCTCGATTCCAAGCGGCACCAAAGGAATCGCATCACTTAGCTGTGAAGCGAATTCTTCGATATTTGGCTTACACCCCAACACTCGGATTGTGGTATCCCAAGGGCTCAAAATTTGATTTGGTTGGATTCTCGGATGCTGATTATGCTGGTGACAAGGTGGATCGCAAGTCTACATCAGGCACATGTCATTTTCTTGGTTGATCACTTGTCTGTTGGTCTTCAAAGAAGCAAAACTGTGTATCACTCTCAACTGCTGAATCTGAATACATTGCCGATGGATCCTATTGTGCTCAGCTTCTATGGATGAAGCATACTCTCAAGGATTATGGCATCAACCTGAAACAAGTACCTCTCTTCTGCGACAACGAAAGTGCCATCAAAATAGCCAACAATCCAGTCCAACACTCGAAGACAAAGCACATTGAAATTCATCATCACTTTCTCAGAGATCATGTTATGAAGAAAGATATCGATATCATTCACGTCAACATCAAGAGCAATCGCGAGATATCTTCACAAAGCCCTTGGATGAGAAAAGGTTTTGCAAGTTACGTGTGAGCTAAATATCTTGGAATCCTCTAATGTCCTGTGATCAGGCACACATCCTAACACTTATGCATGTTGATGACTTAGATGTGCAACACACAAAGTAATGTATGTCTTCAATCAATGAAGATTTACACTCTGAGTGTGAATACATGCATGGAATTTGACTTCGGAGCGCCACGATAATTGTGCGCCGTGTCTGGGTCTAATACTTCCTATACGGTGGGTAACGCCACCACCAACTTTCTCTGTTTGAAGTGTTTCACTCATGGTGTTATATTGTAATGACTTCGCATTTGGTTTGTCTTCAGTTTCAATTTATCTTCATGACTTTCTACACTATGATGATTTGATTGCTTTCTGATATATATATATATATATATATATATATATATATATATAGTGTTCTGTCCTCTATAGCATTCACTTATAACTATGTCTTCAAGATTGGATTTTTTGAACTAAGTGAATGTGATCGGACCCTAACCTCTCTATGCTTCCTATCTCAAACTCTATCTGTCCAAATCATATGCATTCTATTGAAACTGTCAAATGTCTTCTCTGCATCCTAGTCAGCAGAAGGCAAAGAGACAAACATTAAATCTGTTTTAAATGACTTATCTTTATTGTTGAAATCCGGAGAAGCCGGAACAACTCTCCGACATGCCTGGCGGGCGTGGGAACGTGGGACAACTCTGAGTATGTTGCATGCTTGCCACGTGTCCCTCAGATGTGAACCGCCAGGGGCACCAGCGTAATTGCGCTGTGTCTCTCACCTACTTATAAGTACTTGTCCCCTGCGGTAAAGAAATCCTTCTTCCACCTCTCCACCTCCGTCAAAACCCTAGCGCCACCGCTAGCTCGCGACGACGCCGGCGACGAAGTGCTTAGCTGCCGCGACTTCTCCGACGCTGTCCTCACACCGGCCGCGAACATCGTCTTCTCTGCCGTCGCCGTAGGTGTCCTCCGTCGCCAAGTTAGGGCACGGTGGGCTGAACTGCTCGGTCTCCTATTCATCCCATCTAGCAGTTCTTCATGCGGTAATTATAACTCTATTTTACCACCTTTTTGATCTTCAAGATTCATCCTGTTTACCTAAAGTGGTTTCTGCCTATTCAATGTTAGATCTATTCTGTCTGCATCTCATACTGCCTAGTCAATTCACTTAGATTTCCTGTCTAGTTTGATTCCTCACTTGAACTTATTCACGGATTGGTACAAATCTGGAACCAACTCACCTATATAAGTGAATGTCTTCGCATCATGAGGTCAATGTCTTCAAATTGATTTATCTTCAAAATCTTCTAAGAATGCATATGACCTCTTCCCTTCCTCACATCTCTAATCTTTCACACGGTACATGTCCGTGGGAGAATCCTTGGTTCTCATAGTGCGCATTCATTTGCGAATACTTACAACATCATATCAATTCTCCTGAAGCCGGTTCTGCTGACCAAAGAAGCGTAAGTCTCTGAAGCCTTTGAGCGTATTGAAGCCATTCAGCTTGAAGTTCATGGCTGCGGAAAAATCAACAAGGAAGGGTGGGCGACAAATAGCAGAGAAGTAACATTCAAAGATCTGCCTGATGACTTAGCAGAACTCTACAAGACAGATCCCGAAGAGAATTATCATCAGAGAAAGATGCGAATCCAATGGATTCGACGCTATTGGGCTGAGTAATGGTTCAAGTACAAGTTTGTGATGAAGGAATATGCAGAGAAGAATGCCATCAAGAGACCTTGGGGTGATATCCTCTATCGAGGCCTTCAACCCAAGAACAGAGCTGAAGCCATTGCTCAAGGCTTCTATCCTTGCATGGTCCGTGGACCACAGCCTGAGAACGCCGATCCCACCTCACTACTCTGGTGTCGTGACGACTCACTCTTTAAGCGCAACTACCAGTTTGCTGTGGCTTCGACCAAGAAGAACAAGAAGTCCTTGGGCTTGGACTTCAACCCAGGTCCCTCTGCTCCCCGTGCTGACAGCTCCCGTGATGCTGATCCCAATGTGATCGGCCCCTTCTCCAACCTTGACGACCTCATCACCTACATCGTGGTCCAAGGCGCCAGAGTAGATCATTCTGAAAATGATGCTTGACTCGATGAAGCCCTGCTCCTCCTCCAAAGCCACGAAGCGAAAAGAAGCCAAAGGCTTCAAGATCATTGCACCTCAAAGACTTCTCGTGCGAAGCCAGCGCCATGCACCTCCACGAAGCCGCAGTGCGATCGAAGATCAATCTCGTGTCTCCCAGAGAACGAGAGAAGAAAAAGCAACTTGTCGGACCATCCGATCAAAGAGCCTTGACTCCTGCCGCCATTCTCGCGAAGAACCCATTGATCTGTCAAGTGATGAAGATCTTCTTGATGATGCCCTTGAGCAGTGATAAAGAGCAAGGAAGAAGCGAAATCTTCAACAACTTGCCTCTCTTTGATGTGGCCATCATCCACAATTTCATTGATGAGTGGTTCGACAACCCCAATCTCAGCTTTGAAGCTTTACTGACTTCCGTTGGCCTCGATGTAAGCCTTCAATGGCGCCATTGCTTCGAGCTAGCTCTCGCTCGGCGCATTGTTGAGCTCAAGAACAAGATTGATTATGAGAAGGCTCAATTCAAGAAGCATGTGGCCAAGCTAAGTGTTCAAGACGTCAGAAACTTCAAAGTCATGCTACATGAGCTTAAAGAAGCTTTTTCTGAAGAAGCGTGAAGAAGCTCAGGGCTCTCGTGAGTGCATGAAGAGTTTGGCTGATAAGTGTGTGCTCGCCTACAATGAGGCTGAGAAGCGCAAGTCACCTGGCCGTCCTGGCATTGACCCCAGGATGGCTGCAAGGAAGAAGAAGAAGCTCCCTGCTGAACAGCCTGAACCTTCAAGCCAAGAAGCCCCTCGCATTATCTTCCCAAGCAGCATGGCTGGCTCGAAGCCAAGGGTCACCACAACCGCTTCAGAACAGAAGAAGACGAGGGCTGCCGAGGCTGAAGCCAGAAAGAGAAAGAACACTGAAGCCTCTGATGCCGCTCTCTCCAAGAAGAAGCGCAAGACCAAGAAGACTAGGGCTGCTTCCACAGGCCCTTAGTTGTTGAACCCATTTCGATGGTTCGCCCAAATCGAAACAACAAGAACAAAGGATGATAGTCCATGAGCCTGCTCCTCTGAGGCTCATGAAGTGAAGATATTCCAGCAGTTGAACCCACCGCTCTTGAAGACATTGGTCATGATGATAATGTAGCTGATGATGAAGTTCTTCCTCGGATCGAACATGGCGTGGTATCATCGCTGTTCATACGAACAGCGAACTCATCGACATTGGTCGCCCATCGGCGCCAATTGCTCAGATGCATCGTGGGCTGATCACCCACAACTACAAGACTCCCCAAGACTCCCCAACAACAACAACAAGCTACACCCCGTGCAAGAAGAGGATGAAGACTTTCGTGCCCAGCCAACTCCATCTCCTCGAGCGTTGCCAAGATTTCACGAGCCGCAAAGGACAAAGGCCTCAAGTCCCTCTATCGAAGCGTTCGAGAAGGAGAAGTGCAACATTCACTGTTGCACGTCAAGTATTCTGAAACTGCTCCGACCGTGAATGTCTCCGAGTCTGAAGCACATCTTCTTTGAAGACATTCCTTTACATCACCAAGGAAAATCAAGAAGAAGTACGTGTACCTACTCCCCGATGAATTGAAGAAGAAGCAGTTCTGATGTGAGCGTGCACGTGCCCGACCCTCCCTGTTCGTCAAGAGGAGGTTGACAATGTTGAGGCTGCCACCGCCAAAGCCAATGAAGCCAATGACGTAGTCTGGTGGACGCTAATGTGGAGCTGCACCAACTAGTGTGCTGAAGCAAATGTGGCCACCGAACTCGAAACCACCGAGGCTGCTGCACTGAAGCTAATGAGACAACCGCCTCCGAAGCACTTTTGTTGTGCACTGACGCCTCAAGCTGTTGCCCTGCTCTGTTCCGCCACCAAGGCCTCACACAATTGAGCAAGCATACAGTCATGGTCGACTTACCCTTGTCCAGATGGCCCATTCGGTGCCTCCGCCACCGCCTCGGGACCTCAATTTGACTATCATATTGAGCATAGGCCTCAGTCCGAAGCCAAAGCCTAGGTTGCCAAGGTTTCCAGTCTTGCAAACTCACGGGGTCCTTCAATGCAAATGGCTTCAAAAGCCACAATACCTTCTTTGACACGCCAAGAACCCCTACTCCAAGCCAAGGATATCATCGGATCGGTTCGGAGCTATCGCCAGAGAAGCTATTACTCATGCGTTCTATATGATCAAGGCGCATTTTCCCTCATATGCGCCTTGATATTGAAGCCATTGCTGGACTGCCGTGCTTAGAAGAAGCACTTGATTGCTTTTGTGATGCTGGTCTGCTCCACTTTGTGACAGACAAAGAACATTGGAATGAAGAGCTATTGCTTCAATTCTATGCTACTCTGCACATTCGCGGCTACTACAGAGACATCAAGACATGGGTTCTCGAGTGGATGACTGGAAATGTTCATCATGAAGCCAAAGCTATGGATATCATCGAGCTCACAAGGCTAGCCACTCCTGGAGAACTATATGAACCTGACTGTCAGCTACACGGCAATGCTGTAGAGAGTATCTTCCATAAGCCAGAACCCAATATGAGCCAGATGTTGAGCATGATGAAGCCATTGCCATCGGATTTGAATATCCAACAGATTTCTTTGTTGAAGACCTTGAGTATCGCCTCGCACCATATATCATATCATCAGCGAACTCTATGGCTGTCAAAGGACATTCATCGGTGCCAAGCTTGAAGGAGCTATGAAGACATTGGTCTTCTATATTCTCAATGGCATCAGCTTCAACACTCAAGAATTCTTCATCGAAACTTGCTTCTTCCGCTCGACCTATTTGGTCCGAAGTTTTATGCTCCACAGGTCATCGCCTCATCAAGAGACACTCATCTGCCAATTATCAGCCCTCTACTACAATCATATGATCTTTACGCGAGAGGTTGATATGTCGAGTTGAAGCTATATATCTACTCGACCACCCAAGAGGCCTCTTTGTCTTCGAATGTGAACACCAAAGCTTCACTCAACCTATTTAAGGTGTTCAAGCAGCGACACGAATCTATCCATTGGCCGGAAACACTGCGTGCGCCTCATCGGGCACCCATCGAAGCCACCGAAAGCACCATTGCACAAAGGCCTCGGAGCGTTCTCGCGTTCTCAATGACCGAGAACTTCTTGTGTCCCTTCATCGAAAATAGGATAAGCATCATTTCGGCTCAAGAGATGATGCAAAGCCTCTTGGTGGATGTCAATCGCATTTGCAACCTTGCCACCAAGAATGCCTTTGTTGCTCATGAAACTTGCGGCGATCATGGAAGAGTTTGACCACCTTTCGATCTTTGAAGCTGATCTTCAAGGCGATGGCTTCAATGAAAGATTCGGTTTGACTCCACTCCTCCATGGACTGCTGTCCCACGTCGCCTCCATCTCTTGAAGACTCGAATATTCTTCCTCCGCGCCACGATAAATGCGAGTGATCTATGATGAAGATGATGCTACTTCACCACCTCCTACTATCGCGCGCGCCGACCTGCACCAACTTCATCTGCACCGCCAACCAACGCCAACAACCCTGCTGCTTCACCTACTCATGATGACGAGTAGATGCTCTATGTCTTCAAACCTTTTTGGTCCTTACTGACAAAAGGGGGAGAAGCGTGTGAGTTGATAGTCTTCAAGCGGGTTCATATGGGCGGTTGCATTATATTTTGGCTCGTGCTTACAACTCTTGCTTTCGAAATGTTTGGTTCTTTGAGTTGTAACACCTAAACTTGATGGTCGTCTGCTACTTATTTGCTTTACTGTGATGCGATGATAAATTCCGCTTGTGTGATGATAACTTCTGCACTTAGATCATTCAGCAGACGTCCATTTTTCATTATGCATGTCATTCTACTTGCTATATCATTTCATGCATGATGAATTATCTTCATAAGTTGAAGTGGATCTCCACAAGTACAACCTGCCATGTGCATTTGCATTCCAAAAGCAAATTACTTATATGCACATCTTCAGGGGGAGCCCTTGCTACTTATGAAGACAATTCCCTATCCTTACAATTTCACATGCTTTATCCCCGTTGAAAACTTCAACCAGTTTGTCATGAATCACCAAAAAGGGGGAGATTGTAAGTGCAACTAGTGCCACCCCTAGTTGGTTTTGGAGTATTGACGACAAAGTTGGTTGAGGGACTAATGCGTTTGTGAGAATTGCAGGATAACGCAGGTAGTGTCCCTCATCGATTCGGTTTACCTACCGGAGATGACCCCTAAAAATGTATGAAGACATTGAAGACAATGGTGATATGAGAAGATACTCATATTGAAGACTATGACATGAGAAGACATTGCGTGAAGACTATGGAGCGCGAAGACTGTGTGGTTTCGTTGTTTCCTTTTCTTCTTTGTTGAGTCATAGGAACCACCGTCTTCGTTAAGTGGGGTCCAAGTGAACTAAGTCGAGTGGTCAAGTGATGCTCAACTCAAATCCTATGTCTTGAGCAAAGACAATGAGAGCAAACCTTATCCAGAGTGGATGAGTCGACTTTGCTTGTAGCCCAAGTAAAGTTGCGCGTGTGTTTGAAATCGATCGTTGGAACACGTGTCGGTTCTGAGTGACCCGGGTCATTTTGGACAAATCAGGTCGGGTTGCCTAGTGGCTATAAATAGCCCACCCCACACCATAAATTGGTGGCTGCTCGGAGTTTGTGCACGGCTTTTGTCGTTTGAGAGCAACCCACCTCGAAGCATTTGAGAGAAAAAATCCTTGCGAGGACAAAGCCCAAACACCCGAGCCAAAGAGTGTTAGGCATCACTGAAGTCTTTACATGCATGTGACTCAAGACTTATTACACTTGAGGACTGTGAATCCTCCGGCCGGTTAGGCGTCGCGTTCGAGCATCCAAGAGTCATTGTGGATTGCCGGTGAGCGAAGTCTGTGAAGGTTTGGAAGTCTCCTTGAAGACTTACCAGAGTGATTAGGCGAGGACCGGGTGTCCTTAGCTCAAGGGAATAAGGTGAAGACACGGTCTTGAGTTAAATCTCAGCCTCCCTAACCCGACGTCACAGTTGTCACAAAGAATGGAACTGGTCTAACAAATCCTGTGTCTTCAACAAGCAACTGGTTCTATCCCTTACCTACCTTACTTAAGTTTGTCTTCGTGAAGTCATTGCCTATCTGTGTATCTGTTTGACTTCATTGCTTGACTACTACTGTTGATTGGCTTCATACTATCTTCCATATTGATCCTTACTATCTAGCTGCTATTAGTCATGTACTTTCACATCATTGCATACTTAACTATGGTTTGCTTAGTGTAGTTTATCTTCCGCTGCATAACAATTAGGTCATTTCTGTTGTTTGTCTTCGAAACCTCCAAGCTTTGAAGACTTCAATAAAAATCGCCTATTCACCCCCCTAGTCGATAGTAGCACTTTCACTATATGATGTAAATTGATTAACATGACCTGCGTGTCATGATTCGGTATGATGGCTGGAGCCATATGATTGTCACTTTAGTGACCTGCGTGTCAACCTTAAGTAATGCACTTATTTTATTAGCTATAGAGATGGCAATATTATTTGGTGCATCGACAAGGTGGTGGTAATCTTCACGAAGGTGAACACCGACGCGAATGCCGAAGACGAAGAAATGAAAGACTTCTCCGTCAGAAAGGGCTATACCATATCATGCTATTATGAATTGCCTGAGATGTTTATCCCTTATGATGCAACCCTTCTTGATTGCGTGGTAGTCGCTTTTTATTAGGGTGATCTCTCACTAAAATATCAAGTAGTTAGTGTTCTCCCAAGTGTAGCACCGTCACGGCACCTATCTTTTTGGAGTGCACCATGGATGCATGGGTACGAACGATTAGATAAGTGTGAGGCGGGTGAGGTCAGACTTCGCAGCAAGATCACTTGGTTGTCTTGACGTTCATGGCAGGATCGTCCTGAGCTCGGAACACACGCATCAAAAGATGAGCAAGAGTCACATAGAGATGTGATCGGCAAGTTGGCCTACCGATTAAAATTCCCGTTATGAGATGATGATTCTATGACGATGAGTTGAAGTTCGGATCTTGTATCACTCAAAATTAATTATGAGAGATATTGATTTGAGTGGGGCGCATTTATTGAATTAACATGTTTAATTCTCAGTGCAATTAATTATGAACACTGTCTAAGTGTTTCTTGCAAAATAGTTGTAGAATAATGGCTCGCGTTTCCACCTTTTCTGTTAAAATTGAATAGCTGTTAAATTCTGGTTAAAACTTTACGATTGGTAACGTAATGTGAGGATTGTCCTCAAAAGTGCCGGGAAGGACTTTGTCCTATCGCATGCTTTCCGTATACTCCCGCTAAAAGCAATGGATGATGAGACTCTCATCCTTCGATCCAAAAGCTAGAATTCCCTTGCGGTCAAGTGCAGTATGTTTCCTTCCATGAAACTTGAACTTCGAAAGTTTGGGATAGTTATGTGATATTCATGGAACTGAAAATTAATTTTCATATACAAACAAAGGCTGAAAGATATGAAATATCCAAAGCAATGTTTGATTGCAAATTATTAGTAAAGTGTTTACTATGCATTAGACTGATAAGAGAGGGATCCAGAAGAACGCCTATCATATGATGAAAGGTGAATAAAACAACAACTTAAAGAGAAAGGAAGTGTCCAAAGGGTGTTAGTGCGACTTACACGCCTAGAAAGTCCGGGGCTAACGCCACTCTTAAGTTGGGTGCTTCTTTTGCGAGTAGGAGAAATACTAAAAGTTAAACTGTTAGAAGTATAAAGGCAGAAAGATAGATGACTGGAATATCCAGCTCATGTATGAATGTCATACAAGTTTTTGATGTATAAGTAGGCTGGTCAAAGATATAGTTCTTGGGAATTATGGTTAAACATGTTAATCACTAATTCTTGGGTATTGTGAATTAATCACAAAGATACCCGCTTGATTGCATTCTATTGCGAATCAATGTAAGAGCTACTATGGCCTAAAAAGACTAGCCAGAAATGAGGTTAAGGTATACACATGGAACATAGTAAATGTTACTATACCTTCCATCGGTGTATTGCCGTCTATATTTATTTTCATAATTCATTTAGAGTTTTACAAACTCTAGCCCATTGCATCAGGTATCTTGCAAGAAGGTTGTTCATAAGAGAACTTTTTATGTTCGATGTTATGAATAACACAAGGGCCATACTTTCATTATGAATGAGATGTATGTTATGAATATTGATAATAATAAAATACCTCTGGGTTTATTTTCATAATTCTTTTAGAGTTTCATACACTCTAGCCCATTGCACAATGTTTGTTGCAAAAGAGTTATTCATAAAACCAACAATTATTGTTAAGTATTATGAATAACATGAAGGGCCATGCTTCCATCCAAGATGGGATGTATGTTATGAATATTGATGGTAATATGATACATCCATAACACTGATGCTAAATGTCGCGAGACTATGAGAATACCACACATGTGTGGCACTACATTTGGTCACATTGGAGAAAGCCGCATGGAAAAATTCCATTATGATGGATTTTGAAGTCGTTTGATTTTGAATCATCTGACACTTGCAACTTTCCTCCGAAAAGTGAAGTGACTGAAATGCCGTTCACGGGCCATAAGGAACGAGCAACAAACTTATTGGTGATCATACATTTTGATGTGTGTAGTTCAATAAATGTTGTTGCAAGTGGTGGATTTATTTATCTTCTGAAATGACTCAAGTAGATATATGGATATTTACTTGATGAGACGTAAGTCTGGATCTTTTGAAATCATTCGAAAGGTTTTCAAAAATGAAGTAGAAGTTATTGTAACAAGAAAATTATGTTTCCGCAATTTGATTGCGCAAAGGAATATTTGAGTTACATGTTTAGCGAATGTCTGATGAGTTGTGAAAAGAGTTTTATAACTTACACCTCCCGGAACACCACTATGAGTGGAATGTCTATGAAGATGTAATCAAACCATTTATGACATGGTAAGATCAAAGATGACATAAATAAATTTGCCATTATCACTTTTAAAGAGTAATGCTTTAGAGATTGCGGCTTTTACACTGAAAAGAGCTCCATCGGGTCTGTTGAAATGATGGCATGGTATGGTACGCCCAACCATGTTATATCTTTTCTTAACATTTGGAATATTGGGCTTGTGTAAAAAGTTACAAACCTATTCCAAATCATACAAGTGCTACTTTGTAGGTTATCCAAATTATTGGGTATTCCCTCACCACTATACTAAGGCAAAAAGTTTTGCCATAAAGAACGGTGTGATTTTGAAGAAAATTGTTCTTTCAAAAAGGTGAGTGGGAGAATAGTGCAACTCGGCAAGATAAACAATATCTTCGTCATCAGATCAAAGGAAAGAGACCTTGGAAGTAATTCCAGAGTTTCCTCTGCAATCGATCTGAAGTCTCTACAATAAAATGTATGAACTTGATCGAACTTGCAGCTGAACCACGTAGGCAAGGCTCGTGCAAACCTCTCAGGTGCGCAAACGGTATATTGTTGTTAGACAACATTATACCTACGATACACAAGGAAGCATTGATGGGCCCCGACTCCGGAATTGGCTAAATGCCAATACAACCCGAGTTAGTTTCCATATAAGTGATTCAAGATTAAAACCTTGATACACCTTTCGGAAGACTTAGAGTCTAACGAATATTTATGGAACTTAAAACTGATATGGATAAAAATGTTTTATCCATAAAGCTCAACTTGTTGAAATAACAAGTTCAAGAGTTAACTGCGATGAGGTTGTTTTCATCGTAGCAATGCTTAAAGTCGGTTCGGGTTGAACTAGCAATTAATACATATTTCAATCATGAGATATGAAACATGGATGACAATAGGATTTCCATCTGATGGAAATGAAACCAAGGACTTACATGTGTTACAGTCCAAGGCATTTTGTCTATTCAGAGGATGCTAGTAAGGGTGCAAACTTCAGAGTTCCAGCGATGGACAGAAGAGAGCAAAATGGAGTTGGAATCTTCGTGCTTTGATGAAATGGTCAAAGGGGTTTGACTTCATCGATGGAGTAACGAAGATGCTTGTAATTCAAGAAAGTAAGTGGGAGCGTAATAATATTTCTAAAAACCTTGTGTGCTTGACACATTGTTAATTGGAAATAAATTTCTTGACACGAATTAGGACTTCATTTGAAAATAGTTTTTTTGATGAAGTGCTTAGGCTAAATAGCCTCAATATTAGGCATAATGATCTATGGAGATAGATTTACCTAATAGGGCTAAGCAATAAATACATATTGACAAGATGCTAAAACCGTTTAGCACTAAGAACGACAAGGAGTGCTTCTTGCCGAAGTCACATGGAAAGAGCTTTTGCAAGAATCAGTGTCCCAAAACACTGATGAGCAAAATACATGATGCAGATTCCACACACTTTTGTGTTTGGATTAATCATGTATTCCATGGTATGTAAAACAACCAGATATGTCTGATACTCCCAAGGTGTTGCGAGTATAGATACTAAAGCAATCAAAGTACTGATCATGGGACAACAGTGAAAGATGTCATTGAGTACTAGAGTAAGTACTGATGATATGTTTTCTCGCAAGCGGAGATCATGAAAAGTTCATTGTAAAATGTTACATAGATACAGTCTTCATATTTTCTCCATGCGATTTTCGATTTAAGTTAAGGGTTTTTGTGTAATACACAATATGGTGGCACGGTAGTTGGAAATTGTTCCCAACAGGATACTGTGGCGAATTCTATAACAGATGACTAAGTATGTTGACGCTTTAGAAGCGACAAACAAGATGTTGAATCATATAGTTCATTCATGAACTTAGTATGGTTCAAGATGGCTTTTGTCAATGGGACACTCTGCGGTAGTTTCTCCGTAACTTCGATCCGAGGAATCCAGGTTCAACCTGTGATTCACATTTATACAAAGCCAAGTCCGCACAAAATATGAATTTTGTGAAAGCGTGAAAACGCGAGGATATGCAGAGATAGACACAGAACTGAAGTTGTCAGATCTGATGGACATCAGGCTATACCACATGTGAAGCATTTTTTACATCGGCATGCCATATGTGTAATGTGCATTAGCATTAACTAGATTATTGACTCTAGTGCAAGTGGGAGTCTGTAGGAGATATGCCCTAGAGGCAATAATAAATGATATTATTTATCTTTGAGTTCATAATTATGTTTATGTTCCATGCTATAACTGCAATGATTCTCGATTCTGCAATATCCACGAGGCTCGGAGGAAGACTCATATGCACGTGTGGAATAATAAACAATAAGAAGTATTCCTAGTTTGGCCTCTAAGACTAGCTCAAGTGTTGCATGATGGTTCCGTTTTCCTGATCATGGGCATGTCTATGCCAACAACTTTGAGGGCACAATGTTAAGAGAACATTTGTGTTGAATCGACCCGGTTTGATGTTATGCTATGAGATTCATTCGTCACAAGTTAATGGTAAATAACACAGAGATGGTTAATGTTTGCATGATTCCTTAGACCATGAGAGTATCGAGTTTCTTCATGCTTGCTTCATGAACTTTGGGGTTTGTTAAACGTCATCCGTAAATGGGTGGCTATTACGGCGGCTTACGAGTTCATGGAAAAGTGTGTCAAGTAACTTGATAGATCAAGATTGGGATTTGCTCCTCCGACGATGGAAAGATATTCTCGGGCCCTCTCAGTGTTACGGTATCCATCATCGTCTGGCCAGACACAGTGTGATTTGATCACAGGGATGCGGGAACACGGAAACGAGAAAAGAGAACAAAACCAGTAACGGGGTAACTAGCATAGTGGACAAGTTGTTGATCCACGGGGATGCAAGTAAATCTCACCTCGGGTCTTTGTAACATATCGCGAAGCAACAGGAATAGCACACGGAAACTGGAGGTTCACTCGAATATTCATTCATGTGGGTATAGGGGTCAATATGGGTGTCCACGGCTCTGATGTTGATCATTGATCGGAAGGGGTTCCGGGTCATGTCTATACTTCACCGAACCTATAGGGTCACACGCTTAAGGGTCATCTATTTGTTGAATACTAGATAGGGAGTCTGAGAGAAAATCACCGAAAAAGTTCCGGACATCGGAAAAGTTTCGGACAGCAGAAAAGGTTCCGCAGAGAGAGGTCATCGGATGAGTTTCGGTGAAACTGAAAAGTTGTTTCAGGGGATACCGTTAAGTCAAATTGGTTTCGGCACATGCCTGATAATTTTTGAAGGGTGCCAGAATCATTCTGGAAGCTTTCTGGAATTTTCCGGGATAATAACCGGATATGCTCCGGGGCTGCCGGAACCACTTCAGATGTTTTTCGCAGATGAAATTCACTAATCTAAAATTGTTTCAAAACAAATCCAAAATCATTTTAGTGGGTACTGGAATTATTCTAAGACTCATAGAAATATTTTCGGATTTAATGGACGCGAAAAATTGTCTTCATGAATAGTAAAAACGCATTCTTGTTTGCTTTGCGGAGATGAAAATCACTAAACCGAATTTGTTTCGGAACATGTTGAAAATTATTTTTAGTGGGTAATGGAATTTTTATGAGCCCACATAAATATTTTCAGTTCGAACGGACGCTGAAAAATGTCGTCATGAATAGTGAAAGTGCTTTTTGCTTGGCTTCTTGGAGAAGCCACCTTGAGGGCCTTTTGGTATTATCTCCTTGGCTTCTTGGAGAAGCCACCCTTGGGCTTGTCCTATAAATAGGGGTGGAGGGGGCTGCCTAAAGGCTCATCCCTTCTCACATACAAGTGCCATGCATGATCTGGCTTATTCTCTCCCTCCCACGAAAAGAGTTTCGTAGAGCCGCAAGGCTGTCTGGATTCCGGCAGGAACTAGTTCTAGATGGCGAAGCCCTGTCGGATAGATGACACCATATGTGTGCAACTATGTAGAGAGATCGTAGTTTCGGTCTTAGTTCGTGAGTGCCTCCCGAAGGGCTTTCCGTGTGACCATCTGAGTTTCGAAGGTCCTTCCGAAGGGCTGTCCGAGTGACCGTTCGAGTTTCGATGGTCCTCCCGAAGGGCTGTTCGACCGTCTCCCGAAGGGCTGTCTGAGGAGCAGATGAGGGTATACATCCTCGCGGTTGGGAGGTTGTAAATCCTAGCTGCGGGGATCTGCACCGCCGTTCGTCATCGACTCTACTTCCCTCTGCGCTACGAGTCGGTAACGAAAAAGATCAAACCATGTATGCAGTCTCCATAGTGGTACTGGGCTGGTGCGTAGGTTGGAAATTTTTTGTTTTCTACCGCGTTCCCCTACAAGAAGGTCAAGGAATAAGAAGAAGAAGGGGGGCTCTCCCCCCTCTCTCCCGGTGGCGCCGAAACGCCGCCGGGGCAATCATCATCACCGCGATCTACACCAACACCTCCGTCATCTTCACCAACATCTCCATCACCTTCCCCCATCTATCTACAGCGGTCCACTCTCTCGCAATCCGTTGTACCCTCTACTTGAACATGGTGATTTATGCTTCATATTATTATCCAATGAGGTGTTGCCATCCTATGATGTTTGAGCAGATTTTCGTTGTCCTTTTGGTAATTGATGAATTGCCATGATTGGTTTAATTTGATTGTGGTTATGTTGCTGTCCTTTTGTGCCCATCATATGAGCGCGCGCGTGGATCACACCATAGGGTTAGTTGTATGTTGATAGGACTATGTATTCGAGGGCAAGAGTGACATAAGCTTCAACGTAGCATAGAAATTGATGCATACAGGAATGAAGGGGGACAAATATATCTTAATGCTATGGTTGGGTTTTACCTTAATGAACGTTAGTAGTTGCGGATGCTTGCTAATAGTTCCAACCATAAGTGTATAGAATTCCAAGTCAGGGATGACATGCTAGCAGTGGCCTATCCCACATAAAACTTGCTATCGGTCTAGTAAAGTAGTCAATTGCTTAGGGACAATTTCACAACTCCTACCACCACTTTTTCACACTCGCTATACTAACTTTATTGCGTCTTTATCTAAACAGCCCCTAGTTTTTATTTACATGCTCTTTATATTCTTGCAAACCTATCCAACAACACCTACAAAGTACTTCTAGTTTCATACTTGTTCGAGGTAAAGCGAACGCTAAGAGTGCATAGAGTTGTATCAGTGGTCGATAGAACTTGAGGGAATATTTGTTATACCTTTAGATCCTCGTTGGGTTCAGCACTCTTACTTATCGAAAGAGGCTACAATTGATCCCCTATACTTGTGGGTTATCAAGACCTTTTTCTGGAACCGTTGCCGGGGATTTATAGCGTGGGGTGAATATTCTCATGTGTGCTTCTTTGCTTGATCACTAAGTAATTTTTATTTGCTGTTCTAAGTTGTTCTCTATCTTTAGTTATGGATATGGAACACGAAATGCCAAAAAAATTAGGTGTACTTGCTACTCATGGAGATGGGGAACCTCCTAAAACCCTCGATGCTCATTATGTGAAAGATATTATGTACTATTTTGGTAATCCTGAGAAAACCCCATTCAACTTTATAATGGGAGTAACGTTGGATCAACGTGAATACTTTAGGGATCATCTCTTGACTCAAAAATGGAAACTATTATGGGATCAAATTCATATGTTGCATTGGTATGCTCGGGAACTGTGCTTGAGATATGATTATACTTGTTGCTCTAGGATGAAGGCTCCTCACCTTCCCTTTTCATGTGAATTTAATGATAATAAAACCTTAGCTTCTTATGCTAATGGTATATATGATTACTATGATGTGGAACAAATAGAAGAATTCATTGCTTTTATGGGTGCTTATGAAATTGAATCTTTATTTAAAGTGTGTGAAAATATTTATGATGCTGCTTACAGACCTGAAAATTTGGCTATCCTTAAATATTGCTATGAGAATTATAAATACAATTACGATATTGATGAATTTATTGAGAAAGTCTCCGTTGTCCAAGAAGAGACTAATATTTTGCAGGAATCTATGGAAGAAGAAATTGATGAAACTGTGAGCTCATTGGATGAAAAAGATGAGGAGGAGAGTGAAGAACAAAAGGAGGAAGAGCGGATTGATCACCCGTGCCCACCTTCTAATGATAGTATCTCTTCAACTCATACATTGTTTAATTTCCCTTCGTGCTTACCAAAGGATGATTGCTATGATGATTGTTATGATCCCGTTGATTCTCTTGAAATACCCCTTTTTGATGATTCTTGCTATGCTTGTGGCCATGATGCCAATATGAATGATGCTTATGGAGATGAACTTGATATAGTTCCTTATGTTAGACATGAAATTGTTGTTATTGCACTCACACATAATAGTCGTATTATCTTTTTGAATTCTCCAAACTGCACTATATCGAAGAAGTTTGCTCTTATTAAGGATTATGTTGATGGGTTGCATTTTACCGTTGCACATGATGATTTTGATAGATATAATATGCATGTGCTTGCTGCTCCAACTTGCAATTATTATGAGAGAGGAACTACATCTCCTCCTTTTTATGTTTCCAACACGATAGATTTCAAGAAACTGCTTGTACTATGCATTGGCCTTTACTTGGTGTGCATGAATTGTTCTTTTATGACATGTCGATGCATAGGAAGAGAGTTAGACTTTGTTGTTGCATGATATATGTTACTTTGTGCTCACTACTAATTTACAAATCATTGTTAATCAAAATTGGCTTTGATATACCTTGGGATCCGGGTGGATTCATTACTTGAGCACTATATGCCTAGCTTAATGGCTTTAAAGAAATCACTGTCAGGGAGACAACCTGGAAGTTTTAGAGAGTCATTTATTTCTGTTGAGTGCTTTTATATAGTTTAAAAACAAAAAAAATAAAGAGGGGAACCCAAAAAAATTTCAAAAAGGAAAGTGAAAGTGAGAGAGACAAGCATTGTTGAAGTGGGGGAGCTCCTTGAACTTTGTTCATGCTCAGGAAACTTTGTGAATCTTAATTACAGAATTTTTTCATCAAAAGTAATTATCCCTTTGTACAATTCCATTATATTATAAAAATGCTAAGGCTTGCCTTTAGAATGTTTACAATGCTTGTTGGTTTGTGCGGTGCAGGACAGAAACTTTGGCTGTAATGTGCGATTTTACATTTTTTACTGGAACGTCAAATGGTTCTGAAACTTTTTGCACTGTCTTTCTATACAAATTTTTTATTTTTTAAAATTTGGTCAGAATTTGTGGGGTACCAGAAGTATGGTGAATGTTCAGATTACTACAGACTATCCTGTTTAAGACAGATTCTGTTTTTGATGCCTAGTTTGCCTGTTTTGATGAAACTATCAATTTCTATCAGTGGATTAAGCCATGGAAAAGTTATATTACAGTAGCTAAAATTCAAAAAAAAATATGAATTGGTTTTCAACAGTACTTAGGGTAGTGATTTGCTTTATTATACTAACAGATCTTACCGAGTTTTCTGTTGAAGTTTTGTGTGGATGAAGTGTTCGAAGATCGAGGAGGTCTCGATATGAGGAAAAGGAGGAGAGGCAAGAGCTCAAGCTTGGCGATGCCCAATCCACCCCAAGTAAATATTCAAGGATACTCAAGCGTCTAAGCTTGGGGATGCCCCAGAAGGCATCCCATCTTTCTTCAACAAGTATCGGTATGTTTTCGGATTCATTTTGTTCATGTGATATGTGCAAATCTTGGAGCGTATTTTGCATTTAGTTTTCACTTTACTTTTGTGCACCATGCTGGTATGAGATAGCCCTTGGTTGATTTACAGAATGCTCTTTGCACTTCACTTAAATCTTTTGAGTATGGCTTTATAGAATGCTTCATGTGCTTCACTTATATCATTTGAAGCTTGGATTGCCTATTTCTCTTCACATAGAAAACCGCTATTTGTAGAATCCTCTTTTGCTTCACTTATATTTGTTAGAGCGTGGACATATCTTTTGTAGAAAGAATTAAACTCTCTTACTTCACTTATATCTATTTAGAGAGATGACAAGAATTGGTCATTCACATGGTTAGTCATAAAATCCTACATAAAACTTGTAGATCAC
Organism: Aegilops speltoides; assembly: GCA_021437245.1. NCBI lineage: Eukaryota > Viridiplantae > Streptophyta > Magnoliopsida > Poales > Poaceae > Aegilops > Aegilops speltoides. The sequence goes on from CM038146.1 coordinate 69,490,568, forward strand.
TGAATATGATACGTTTGATTCCTTACAATAGTTTTGCGATATAGAGATGATAATATGTGGGAGGTACTAGTAAATGGTTGTGTTTAGTAAGGATATTGGTGTTAAGGTTTTTGATCCCCGAAAGCATGCACGTATGGTCTCCTAACTATGTAACCAAATTGGTGCGCATTGTATTTTGATTGTTTATCTTTGCGTGATGATCGGGGGCGCGCGATGGTTAACTCCTACCAACCTCCCCCTAGGAGCATGCGTAGTAGTACTTGTTGGGGAACATAGCAGAAATTCAAAATTTTCCTACGTGTCACCAAGATCTATCTATGGAGAAACCAGCAACGAGGGGAAGGAGAGTGCATCTATATACCCTTGTAGATCGCTAAGCGGAAGCGTTCAAGAGAACAGGGTTGAAGGAGTCATACTCGTCGTGATCCAAATCACCGGAGATCCTAGTGCCGAACGGATGACACCTCCGCGTTCAACACACGTACAACCCGGTGACGTCTCCCACGCCTTGATCCAGCAAGGAGAGAGGGAGAGGTTGAGGAAGACTCCATCCAGCAGCAACACAACGGCGTGGTGGTGATGGAGGAGTGTGGTAGTCCAGCAGGGCTTCGCCAAGCACCGCGAGATATGAGGAGAAGGGAGAGAGGTAGGGTTGTGCCAAGAGGAGAAGTTCTCGTGTCTTTGGCAGCCCCCAGACCTCAAGTATTTATAGGGGGAGGGGAGGGGGCTGCGCCCCCTCTAGGGTTCCCTCCCCAGGGGTGGCGGCAGCCCCCAGATACCATCTGGTGGCGGCGGAGGGGAGAGAGGGGAGGCGCTGGGGTGGGCCTTAGGGCCCATCTGCCCTAGGGTTTGCCCCTCCCACTCTCCCTGCGCCTTGGGCCTTTGTGGGGCGCACTAGCCCACAGGGGCTGGTTCCTCCCACACATGGCCCATGCAGCCCTCCGGGGTTGGTGGCCCCACTTGGTGGACCCAGGACCCTCCGGTGGTCCCAGACGCGTACCGATAAAACCGAAACTTTTCCGGTGACCAAAACAGGACTTCCCATATATAAATCTTTACCTCCGGACCATTCCAAACTCCTCGTGACGTCCGGGATCTCATCCGGGACTCCGAACAACATTCGGTAACCACATACAAACTTCCTTTATAACCCTAGCATCATCGAACCTTAAGTGTGTAGACCCTACGGGTTCGGAGACATGTAGACATGACCAGGGCGTTCTCCGGTCAATAACCAACAGCGGGATCTGGATACGCATGTTGGCTCCCACATGTTCCACGATGATCTCATCGGATGAACCACGATGTCAAGGACTCGATCGATCCGTATACAATTCCCTTTGTCTAGCGGTATTGTACTTGCCCAAGATTCGATCGTCGGTATACCGATACCTTGTTCAATCTCGTTACCGCAAGTCTCTTTACGTTCGTAACACATCATCCGTGATCAACCCCTTGGTCACATTGTGCACATTATGATGATGTCCTACCGAGTGGGCCCAGAGATACCTCTCCGTTTACGGAGTGACAAATCGATCTCGATCCGTGTCAACCCAATGACACTTTCGGAGATACCAGTAGTGCACCTTTATAGTCACCCGATTCGTTGTGACGTTTGATACACCAAAAGCACTCCTACGGTATCCGGAGTTACATGATCTCATGGTCTAAGGATGAGATACTTGACATTGGAAAAGCTCTAGCAAGCGAACTACACGATCTTTGTGCTATGCTTAGGATTGGGTCTTGTCCATCACATCATTCTCCTAATGATGTGATCCGTTATCAACGACATCCAATGTCCATAGCCAGAAACCATGACTATTTGTTGATCGAGCGAGCTAGTCAACTAGAGGCTCACTAGGGACATATTGTGGTCTATGTATTCACACGTGTATTACGATTTCCGGATAATACTGATTATAGCATGAATAAAGACAATTATCATGAACAAGGAAATATAATAATACTTTTATTATTGCCTCTAGGGCATATTTCCAACAGTCTCCCACTTGCACTAGAGTCAATAATCTAGTTCACATCGCCATGTGATTAACACTCACAGCCACATCACCATGTGACCAACATCCAAATAGTTTACTAGTGTCATTAAACTAGTTCACATCATCATGTGATTAAGACTCAATGAGTTACGGGGTTTGATCATGTTTTGCTTGTGAGAGAGGTTTTAGTCAGCGGGTGCGCAACATTCAGATCCGTATGTACTTCATAAATCTCTAGGTCATATTATAAACGCTGCTTCCACGCTCCACTTGGAGCTATTCCAAATAGTTGCTCCACTATCGTATCCGGTTTGCTACTCGAGTCATTCGGATAGGTGTTAAAGTTTACATCGGCGTAACCCTTTACGCCGAACTCTTTATTACCTCCATAATCGAAAATATGTCCTTCTTACTCCAAGGACAATTTTGACCATTGTTCAATGATCCATTCTGGATCATTCTTGTACCCTAGACCGACTCATGGCAAGGCACACTTCGGTGCGGTACACAACATAGCATACTATAGAGCCTATATACGAAACATAGGGGCGACCTTCGTCCTTTCTCTCTTTTACGCCATGGTCGAGCTTTAAGTCTTAACTTCATACCTTACATCTCAGGCAAGAACTCCTTCTTTGACTGGTCCATCTTGAACACCTTCAAGATCATGTCAAGGTATGTGCTCATTTGAAAGTACTATTAAGCATTTTGATCTATCTTATAGATCCTAATGCTTATTGTTCAAGTAGCTTAATCGAGGTTTTCACTTGAAAAACACTTTTCAAATAACCCTATATGCTTTCTAGAAATTCTTCATCATTCCTGATCAACAATATGTCAATAACATATACTCATCAGAAATTCTATAGTGCTCCCACTCACTTCTTTGGAAATACAAGTTTCTCATAAACTTTGTATAAACAAAATCTTTGATCATCTTATCAAAGTGCATATTCCAACTACGAGATGCTTACTCCAGTCCTTAGAAGGATCGCTGGAGCCAGCATACCTTTTAGCATCCTTAGGATCGGCAAAAACTTTCGGATTGTATCACATACAACCTTTCCTTACGAAGACTGGTAAGGAAACTCGTTTTGACATCCATCTGCCAGATTTTATAAATGCAGCTAATGCTAACATGATTCCGACGGGCTTGAGCATCGCTACGGATGAGAAAATCTCATCGTAGTCAACTCCTTGAACTTGTGAAGAAAAACTCTTCGCCACAAGTCGAGCTTCATAGACGGTGACCTCACCATCCACGTCCGTCATCTTCTTAAAGATCCATTTATCTCAATGGCTTGCCGATCATCGGGCAAGTCCACCAAAGTCCATGCTTTGTTCTGATATATGGATCCTATCTCGGATTTCATGGCTTCTAACCATTTGTCGGAATTTGGGCCCACCATCGCTTCTCCATAGCTCGTAGGTTCATTGTTGTCGAGCAACATGACCTTCAAGACAAGATTATTGTACCACTCTGAAGCAGTACGCATCTTTGTCACCCTACGAGGTACGATAGTGACTTGATCTGAAGTTTCATGATCACTATCATAAGCTTCTACTTCAATTGGTGTAGGTGCCACAGGAACAACTTCCTGTGCCTTGCTACACACTAGTTGTAGTGACGGTTCAATAACCATATCAAGTCTCCACCATCCTCCCACTCAACTTTTCAAGACAAACTTTTCCTCGAGAAAGGACTCGATTCAAGAAACAATCCCTATTGTTTTTGGATCTGAATTAAGAGGTATACCCAACTGTTTTGGGTGTCCTATGAAGATGTATTTTATCCGCTTTGGGTTCGAGCTTATCAACCTGAAACTTTTTCACACAAGCGTCGCAGCCCCAAACCTTTAAGAAATGACAGCTTAGGTTTCTCTAAACCATAGTTCATACGGTGTCATCTCAACGGAATTACGTGGTGCCCTATTTAAAGTGAATGTGGTTGTCTCTAATGCCTAACCCATAAACGATAGTGGTAATTCGATAAGAGACATCATGGTACGCACCATATCCAATAGGGTGCAACTATGATGTTTGGACACACCATCAAACTATGGTGTTCGGTAGGTATTAATTGTGAAACAATTTCCACAATGTCTTAATTGCGTGCCAAAGCTCGTAACTCAGATACTCATCTCTATGATCATATCATAGACATTTCATCCACTTGTCACGATGATCCTCAATTTCACTCTGAAATTACTTGAACCATTCAATAATTCAGACTTGTGTTTCATCAAGTAAATATACTCTACATCTACTCGAATCATCGTGAAGTAAGAACATAACGATATTCCTTTGCATGCCTCGGCACTCATTGGACTGCACACATCAAAATGTGTTACTTCCAACAAGTTGCTATCTTGTTCCATCTTCTTTGAAAACATGGCTTTTAGTAATCTTGCCCATGTGGTATGATTTGCATATCTCAAGTGATTCAAAATCAAGTGAGTCCAAGCGATCCATCTGCATGGAGTTTCTTCATGCGTATACACCAATAGACATGGTTAGCATGTCTCAAACTTTTCAAAACGAGTGAGTCCAAAGATCCATCAACATGGAGCTTCTTCATGCGTTTACACCAATATGACTTACATGGCGATGCCACAAGTAAGTGGTACTATCATTACTATCTTATACCCTTTTGGCATGAAAATGTGTATCACTACAATCGAGATTCAATAAACCATTCCTTTAGGTGCAAGACCATTGAAGGTATTATTCAAATAAATAGAGTAACCATTATTCTCCTTAAATGAATAACCGTATTGCGATAGACATAATCCAATCATGTCTATGCTCAGCATAAACACCAAATCTCGATGGTAGAGGGAGCGTGCGATGCTTGATCACATCAACCTTGGAAACACTTCCAACATATATCGTCGACTCACCTTTAGCTAGTTTCCGTATATTCCGTAGCTTTTATTTGAGTTACTAACATTTAGCAACCGAACCGGTATCTAATACCCCTGGTGCTACTAGGAGTACTAGTAAAGTACACATTAACATAATGTATATCCAATATACTTCTATCGACCTTGCCAGCCTTCTCATCTACCAAGTATCTAGGGTAATTTCGCTCCAGTGGTTGTTCCCCTTATTACAGAAGCACTTAGTCTCGGGTTTGGGTTCAACCTTGGGTTTCTTCACTAGAGCAGCAGCTGATTTGTCGTTTCATGGAGTATCCCGTCTTGCCCTTGCCCTTCTTGAAACTAGTGGTTTCACCAACCATCAACAATTGATGCTCTTTCTTGATTTCTACTTTCGCGGTGTCAAACATCGCGAATACCTCAAGGACCATCATATCTATCCCTGATATGTTATAGTTCATCACGAAGCTCTAGCAGCTTGGTGGCAATGACTTTGGAGAAACATCACTATCTCATCTGGAAGATCAACTCCCACTCGATTCTAGTGATTGTTGCACTCAGACAATCTGAGCACAAGCTCAACGATTGAGCTTTTCTCCCTTAGTTTGTAGGCTAAGAAAATCGTCGGAGGTCTCATACCTCTTGACGTGGGCACGAGCCTAAAATCTCAATTTCATCCCTCGAAACATCTCATATGTTCATGACGTTTGAAAACGTCTTTGGTGCCTCAACTCTAAACCGTTTAAGCGAACTATCACGTAGTTATTAAAACGTGTATGTCGATGTTCGCAACATCCACAAACAACGTTTGGGATTCACACACCGGCGGTGCATTAAGGACATACGCTTTCTATTGTCCGCATAATCGCTCATCATCAACTTTCAACTATATTTTCTCTAGGAACATATCTAAGCAGTGGAACTAAAGCGCGAGCTTCGACATAATTTGCAAAGATCTTTTGACTATGTTCAGGATAATTAAGTTCATCTTATGAACTCCCACTCGAGATAGACATCCCTCGGTCATCTAAGTGATTACATGATCCGAGTCAACTAGGCCGTGTCCGATCATCACGTGAGACGGACTAGTCATCATCGGTGAACATCTTCATGTTGATCGTATCTACTATCGACTCATGCTCGACCTTTCGGTCTCGTGTTCGAGGCCATATGCGTACATGCTAGGCTCGTCAAGTTAACCCTAAGTGTTTCGGCGTGTGTAAATCTGTCTTACACCGTTGTATGTGAGCGTAAGAATCCATCACACCCGGTCATCATGTGGTGCTTAGAAGCGACGAACTTTAGCAATGGTGCACAGTTAGGGGAGAACACTTCTTGAAATTGTTGTAAGGGATCATCTTATTTACTACCGTCGTTCTAAGTAAACAAGATGCATAAACATGATAAACATCACATGCAATCAAATAGTGACATGATATGGCCAATATCATTTTGCTCCTTTTGATCTCTATCTTCGGGGCTCCATGATCATCATCGTCACCGACATGACACCATGATCTCCATCATCATGATCTCCATCATCGTGTCTTCATGAAGTTGTCTCGCCAACTATTACTTCTACTACTATGGCTACCGGTTAGCAATAAAGTAAAGTAATTACATGGCGTTGTTCAATGACACGCAGGTCATACAATAAATTAAGACAACTCCTATGGCTCCTGCGGTTTTCATACTCATCGACATGCAAGTCGTGATTCCTATTACAAGAACATGATCAGTCTCATACATCACATATCATTCATCACATTGTTCTTGGCCATATCACATCACATAGCACACCTGCAAAAACAAGTTAGGCGTCCTCTAATTGTTGTTTGCATGTTTTACGTGGCTGCTATGGGTTTCTAGCAAACGTTTCTTACCTCATAAAACCACAGCGTGATGTGTCAATTGCTATTACCCTTCATAAGGACCCTTTTCATCGAATCCGTTCCGACTAAAGTGGGAGGCGGCACCCGCTAGCCACCTTATGCACCAAGTGCATGTCAATCGGTGGAACTTTGTCTCACGTAAGTGTGCGTGTAAGGTCGGTCCGGCCGCTTCATCCCACAATACCGTCGAAACAAGATTGGACTAGTAACGGTAAGCATATTGAACAAAATCAACGACCACAACTACTTTGTGTTCTACTCGTGCAAAGAATCTACGCAATAGACCTAACTCGATACCCTTTGTTGGGGAGCGTGGCAGAAATTCAAAATTTTCCTCGTGTCACCAAGATCTATCTATGGAGAAACCAGCAGCGAGGGAAGGAGAGTGCATCTACATACCCTTGTAGATCTCTAAGCGGAAGCGTTCAAGAGAACGGGGTTGAAGGAGTCGTACTCGTCGTGATCCAAATCACCGGAGATCCTAGTGCGAGCAGACGACACCTCCGTGTTCAACACATGTACAGCCCGGTGACGTCTCCCACGCCTTGATCCAGCAAGGAGAGAGGGAGAGGTTGAGGAAGACTCCATCCAGCAGTAGCACAACGGCGTGGTGGTGATGGAAGAGCGTGGTAGTCCAGCAGGGCTTCGCCATGCACCGCGAGATATGAGGAGAAGGGAGAGAGGTAGGGCTGTGCCAAGAGGAGAAGTTCTCGTGTCTTTGGCAGCCCCAGACCTCAAGTATTTATAGGGGGAGGGGAGGGGGCTGCGCCCCCTCTAGGGTTCCCTCCCCAGGGGTGGCAGCAACCCCTAGATCCCATCTAGGTGGCGGCCAGAGGGGGAGAGAGGGGAGGCGCGCCTGGGGTGGGCCTTAGGGCCCATCTGCCCTAGGGTTTGCCCCCTCCCACTCTCCCTCGCGCTTGGGCCTTGTGGGGGCACACCAGCCCACAGGGCTGGTTCCCTCCCACACATGGCCCATGCAGCCCTCCGAGTTAGTGGCCCCACTTAGTGGACCCCGGACCCTCCGGTGGTCCCAGACGTCTGGAAATAAAACCGAAACTTTTCAGGTGACCAAAACAGGACTTCCCATATATAAATCTTTACCTCTGGACCATTCCGGAACTCCTCATGACGTCCGGGATCTCATCCGGGACTCCGAACAACATTCGGTAACCACATACAAACTTCCTTTATAACCCTAGCGTCATCGAACATTAAGTGTGTAGACCCTACGGGTTCGGGAGACATGTAGACATGACCGAGACGTTCTTCGGTCAATAACCAACAGCGGGATCTGGATACCCATGTTGGCTCCCACATGTTCCACGATGATCTCATCGGATGAACCACGATGTCAAGGACTCAGTCGATCCCGTATACAATTCCCTTTGTCTAACGGTATTGTACTTGCCCGAGATTCGATCGTCGGTATACCGATACCTTGTTCAATCTCGTTCTTGGCAAGTCTCTTTACTCGTTCCGTAACACATCATCCGTGATCAACCCCTTGGTCACATTGTGCACATATGATGATGTCCTACCGAGTGGGCCAAGAGATACCTCTCCGTTTACGAGTGACAAATCCTAGTCTCGATCCATGTCAACCCAATGACACTTTCGGAGATACCGTAGTGCACCTTTATAGTCACCCGATTCGTTGTGACGTTTGATACACCAAAGCACTCCTACGGTATCCGGGAGTTACACGATCTCATGGTCTAAGGAAGAGATACTTGACATTGGAAAAGCTCTAGCAAGCGAACTACGATCTTTGTGCTATGCTTAGGATTGGGTCTTGTCCATCACATCAGTCTCCTAATGATGTGATCCCATTATCAACGACATCCAATGTCCATAGCGAGAAACCATGACTATCTGTTGATCACAACGAGCTAGTCAACTAGAGGCTCACTAGGGACATATTGTGGTCTATGTATTCACACGTGTATTACGATTTCCGGATAATACAGTTATAGCATGAATAAAAGACAATTATCATGAACAAGGAAATATAATAATACTTTTATTATTGCCTCTAGGGCATATTTCCAACAGTACTTTGCTTCGAGGACTAATAAACTTTTGCAATAAGTATATGAGTTCTTTATGACTAATGTGAGTCCATGGATTATACACACTCTCATCCATCCATCATTGCTAGCCTCTTTGGTACCGTGCATTGCCCTTTCTACCTCGAGAGTTGGTGCAAACTTCGACGGTGCATCCAAATCCAGTGATACGATACGCTCTATCACACATAAGCCTCCTTATATCTTCGTCAAAACAGACACCATACCTACCTATTATGGCATTTCCATAGCCATTCCGAGATATGTTGCCATGCAACTTCCGTCATCCTCATATACATGACTTGATCATTCATTGTCATATTGCTTTGCATGATCGTAAGATAGCTAGCATGATGTTTTCATGGCTTGTCTGTTTTTTGATGCCATTGCTACGCTAGATCATTGCACATCTCGGTACACCGCCGGAGGCATTCATATAGAGTCATATTTTTGTTCTAGTATCGAGTTGTAATATTGAGTTGTAAGTAAATAAAAGTGTGATGATCATCATTATTAGAGAATTGCCCCAGTGAGGAAAGGATGATGAAGACTATGATTCCCCCACAAGTCGGGATGAGTCTTTGGACTTTATGAAAAATAAAAGAGTCCAAAGAAGCCCAGATAAAAAAAGGAGGCCAAAGAAGCCCACCAAAAAAATAAAAAAAATCAAAAAAATGAGAGAAAAAGAGAGAAGGAGCAACGTTACTATCCTTTTACCACACTTGTGCTTCAAAATAGCACCATGTTCTTCATATAGAGAGTGTCTTGAGTTATCACTTTCATATACTAGTGGGAATTTTCATTATAGAACTTGGCTTGTATATTCCGATGATGGGCTTCCTCAAATGCCCGAGGTCTTCATGAGCAAGCAAGTTGGATGCACACCCACTTAGTTTCACTTTGAGCTTTCATACACTTATAGCTCTTAGTGCATCCGTTGCATGCCAATCCCTACTCCTCGCATTGACATCAATTGATGGGCATCTCCATAGCCCGTTGATTAGCCACGTCGATGTGAGACTTTCTTCCTTTTTGTCTTCTCCACACAACCTCCACCATAATACTCTATTCCACCTATAGTGCTATATCCATGGCTTGCGCTCATGTATTGCGTGAGGGTTGAAAAAGCTGAAGCGCATTAAAAAGTATGAACCAATTGCTTGGCTGACACCGGGATGAGCATGAGGGGTACTGTTGGGGATATTACCACTAGGTGTAAACTGGCCAGCCTGGGCCAGGTTAACTCCTTAGGTGGTATAAACAGAGAAAGGCCCAAGGCCTGTAGTCAGTTTAGAACTTATAGCCGTAAACTAGCCTGATGTATAACTTGTATTGTAAGTTAGGAATAGAGAGATACTAACCGGGATACGAGTATGAACCGGTTGGGACTCTATGAACCGACGGGCATCACCCGTGTATATAAGGGGCGACCGGCGACGGTTCAGGGCGACAACATCAACTCGAGCCTAAGGGAAGCTTTGTTTGCTCCCTAGCCATCGAGACCACATCAATTCCATCACAACTAGACGTAGGCTTTTACCTTCATCGAAGGGGCCGAACTAGTATAAAACCCTCGTGTCTTTGTGCCCGCTTTAACCCCTTCAAGTAAACCCGTAGCGATGGCTCCACAACTAAGTCCTTTCACTAGGACATCTGCCGTGACAAATCCACGACAGTTGGCGCCCACCGTGGTGCTATCGCACGATGGTTGGACGATCTTGGAGGGCAAGCTCAAAGGACTCGAAGGCTACGCCGTGGGCCGGATGACCAAGAGTTGTCGCGGCGGATCTACATCGGCGATGCGGATGGGGTCCCGAGGCGATTCAATTGAGTCGGGTGCGGGTCCCCTTTGGTGGCATACACATTTTCATCGGCAAGATCGGGGCTGCGGGGCTGGCCGGACATCTGCACCGACCTCGTCGAGGCGGCTCGATGTCGCGAGACCTACCCAGCTAAACCGGCTGTGAAGCGTGTCTTCGTTGGGGTCATCCACGGAGGAGAACACGGCGCGGTTGAACACGATAGTGAGACCGTCGTTTATTCCGGCGACGAATCTTCAACAGAGGCGGAGTCATTGTACCATTCACGGGGCGATATGATCGGGGCTGTTCGATGGCGGCGTATTCCGGACCCCCAAGCCGATCAACGGGTTGGAATATTCATGGCGGTACGGCGGCGAATCACTCTTCAACGCTGCAGCGATGCTTTCCGGATCAGCGCGGGAGTGGCAGCGGGCGAGGAGGCGGGCGCCCGCCGGTTCAAGTTCTATCAGACTGTTTGATCGCTAGCTGCGCTCATGGCGAAGACAACCCGGCGGATCAGAGGCCCAAAATGCGAAATTGCGAAGGTAAAGGCGCAGATCACGCAAGCCAAAGCGGATCTAGCGGCGAAAAGGAGGCGGATGGCTGTAGAGCGGGCGCTTTGGGCGCCAGCCTACAAACTCATGCTTGACGAGTGCATCGCGGGAGGTGTTGAAGCGGAAGTATAGATCACGCCTACCATTAGGGTTTGATCCCGAAATCTCTTCGCACCCGTGAGCTGGACCCGATAATCCGCCCAGGCGGAAAGCAAACCGGATTGAGGCACGGGACCGGGCGACGGTCCAACCTCGCTGATGGAGCCTCCTCGGCGAGAATACCGTGTTTCCCCTCCGGTTCGATACACCCCAGGCCATTATTCTAATCCTATGGACAACCTTATCGCAGCTGCCGCGCGATTGGAGGCTATCGGTCGAAGGGACTCACATAGCGTCGAGGCAGCGTCGGGTTAAGGAGCTTCTCGAACTGCACCGATTCAGCGGAAGCATATTCATACAGCCGTGATCGAATTCATTCTACGCCCGTCAGCGGGAGCTATAGCGGCGCATGGATGAGCTGCCATATCAAGCAATGCGCGGGGCGTGAAGCGCCCGTGGCAATAACCCGACAGTGGCGTTCGCGATGCTCGGGAGGTAGTGGACGGGCCCGCACGAAGGAGGCGAATTGGTAGCCGAGGATGATGCGAGCCAACTTCGCCGGTTCGCCTACCACCTTCGCCCGGACCAGAGTCACATCCGCTTTAGGGGTGCCTGTTTGATCCCCGCTTTACGCAATGTCGCCGCCTAAAGACTTCAAGGGTCCGCGCAAGGTGCGAATTACACCGCCGATTTGTCCCCGAGCGTGGGTGAAAGTTATGAGATGGCCATGGAGATGTTAGGCGTGGATGAGGCTGCGTGTGCAAAATATTTCACCATGATGCTTGAAGGCACGGCTCGTACTTGGTTGAAAAGCCTACCGCCCAACTCTATCAGCTCATGGGCCCGATTGCGGGCCGGTTTATCAAATTTCAAGGATACATGTAAGCAGCCCAAGTCCATAGTAGACTGGCGGCTTGTGTCCGAGGAGGAAGGAGAGTCAATGACCCGTTGGATGCGCCGTGTTTGGAGATTTTGCACTCGTCGGACGGGATCAACGCGACTCTGCGATCTTAACCCTAGAAGGCAATTGCCGGTTTGAGCCCTTAAAATTGAAATTGGGGCGCACGAAGCGGTTCTGTAATGACCTGGGAACCCTCATGGCCGCGTTGGTGAAGTATGCTGATTCAGACAGTACCAAGGATCCCAAGGCTGATGATGATGAAGCAGGGAAGGGAAAGAAGAATGGCAACTCCAAGGGGAAACAATACAAACCGGCGGGTCATGGAAACGGAGGCAAGCGCAAAGCGGATGGAAACATGGATTTCGTGGACAATACTAATGCACAAGATAGGGGGCAGCGGCGCAGAGGCAAAGCGAATCGTAATGGGGGTCCCAATCCTAATGCGAGCCGTTTGAATTACTTGTTGAATCAGCCTTGCCCCAAGCACGGGACAAAGGAGTCGCCAGCTACCCATCTCTGGAAAGATTGTTATATTATGCAGGAGTTCAAAAATTCTAATGCCTTCCGAGTGCGACCGAAGTCGGTGGCGGTTCAGATCCGGTTTCCACGGGCGGGTCACGATGGAGCTTCCGGTTCAGGTCTTAATCGAGGCGGTCACAATAATCGAGAATAATCGAGCGGCCGGCGAAGAACAACAGCGAATGGGTTATCAGAGCCAACCGAAGCAGTTGAACAATGGGCAATATCATGTTTTCACGACTAGTTTGGATAAGCGCGATCGGAAACTTCACAAGCGCGTAGTGAACTCTGTTGAACCGGCCTTGCTGCGTTATTTACGCTGGTCAGAGCAGCCTATCGTATGGAGCAGAGAGGACCATCCTCCCCGGGTTGATAATCCGGGCCAGCTAGCATTGGTGGTAGACCCTCAGGTGGGGGGTTATAAGTTCACCAAGGTACTTATGGACGGAGGAAGCGAGATTAACATACTATATTATGAAACTTTCCGCCGCATGGGTCCGGACCGACAAGGATCTCGAACCGTCAATCTGATGTTCCATGGTGTAGTACCAGGCAAATCTACATCTCCTGTTGGTAAGATAGCCCTGGATGTGGCTTTTGGAGACGAGCACGATTCCTGGTCTGAAAAACTAACCTTTGAGGTAGTGAAGATCCGGAGTCCATATCACGCGTTGTTTGGGCGGCCGGCTTATGCTAAGTTCATGGCACGACCTTGTTATATCTACTTGCAGCTCAAAATGTCGGGTTACAAGGGAACGATAACGGTGCATGGAAGCCGCCGGGTCGCTTTGGAATGTGAGGAATGTGATGCAGCTTATGCAGAGGCGGTCTGTGCCACGGAGGAGTTGAAGTTTTATAAGGACAACGTTGATCCGGCAGATATGACCCCTTTAAAGAAACCAACTACAGAGCATGAATCGGATCTGAAGTTCAAATCGGCAGCTGAGACCAAACTTGTTGACTTCGTGCCAGGCGATTCGTCCAAGCAGTTCACTGTCAGTGCCAATCTGGATCCTAAATAGGAAAGCACGCTCATCGAGTTCATCCGTGAGAATCGGGATATCTTTGCATGGAAGCCATCTGACATGCCAGGTGTACCGAGGGAACTCGCTGAGCACACACTTAATGTGGATCCTAAGTATAAACCGGTGAAACAGTTCCTCCGCCGGTTTAACGAAGAAAGGCGCAAAGCCATTGGAGAGGAAGTGGCCAGGCTTTTGGCAGCTGGCTTTATCATTGAAGTGTTTCATCCAGAGTGGCTTGCTAATCCGGTGCTGGTCCTTAAGAAAAACGGCACTTGGCGTATGTGTGTGGATTACACAGATCTTAACAAGGCCTGTCCAGCAGATCCTTTTGCCCTCCCCCGCATTGATCAGATTATTGATGCCACAGCGGGCTGCGAGCATTTAAGTTTTTTGGATGCGTACTCTGGATATCATCAGATCAAAATGGCAGTTAAGGACCAGGAGAAAACAGCGTTTATTACTCCTTTGGAACCTTCTGTTATGTATCTATGCCTTTCGGGCTCAAGAGCGCTCAGGCTACTTATCAACGGTGTGTACAGAATTGCCTGCATACACAGATCGGCCGCAATGTGCATGCTTATGTGGATGATATTGTAGTGAAATCAAGACAAAAGGAGACGCTGGTGGATGATTTAAAGGAAACCTTTGACAACTTGCGCATTTACAAGATGATGCTTAATCCGGCCAAATGTGTCTTTGGTGTTCCGGCAGGCAAGTTATTGGGTTTCCTGGTATCTAACAGAGGAATTGAGGCTAATCCGGAGAAAATTAAAGCTATTACTTCCTTGGCTAAACCGAAGTGTATCAATGATGTTCAGCGTTTGGCGGGCAGAATCGCTGCGTTGAGCCGGTTTATCAGCCACCTCGGAGAAAAGGCCATCCCTTTGTACCGAATCTTTGAGGAAGGCAGATAATTTAAATCGAGTCCGGCTGCTTGATGAAGCATTTGAGGACTTAAAGCGGCAATTGGCCAATCCACCTGTTCTTGCGGCTCCGGTTGACAAGGAGCCCTTTGTTGTTATATGTCGCAGCCAATGCTCGGCGATTAAGCGTGGCTATTGTGGTAGAAACGCAAGGAGGCGAGCAAGGAATATCCGATCGTGGCGGTTTATTATATCAGTGAAGTGCTTATTGAGTCCAAGCAAAGGTATCCGCATTGGCAGAAGCTAGTCTATGGTGTTTTCATGGCCAGTCGAAAATTGAAGTAGTATTTTCAAGGGCACCCCATCACAGTGGTAAGTTCAGCTCCTTTGGGTGATATCATACAGAACCGGGAGGCGACTGGCCGGATTGCCAAATGGGCTATAGAGCTTGGGCCGCATGGACTAAAGTATATACCACGGACAACGGTGAAGTCTCAAGCACTTGTTGATTTCATTAATGATTGGACGGAGTTACAAGCACCAGAGGAGAAGCCGGATCACACGTATTGGACTATTCATTTCGATGGATCTAGGCAGTTGGAAGGCTCGGGGGCTGGAGTCGTTTTAACTTCCCCACGAGGTGATAAGTTTTGTTATGTTCTCCGCTTAATGTTCCCTTGTACTAATAATGCAGCTGAATACGAAGCCTTGCTCCATGGTCTCCGGATGGCTAAAGAGATGAACTTAAGCCGGGTTAAGTGCTTTGGTGACTCGGACCTTGTGGCTCAGCAAGTGTCTGGCACTTGGGACTCTAAGGATCCGCTCATGGCCGCATATCGTCGGGAAGTGGATAATATTGCGGGTTGCTTCAAAGGTTATCAAGTGGATCATGTGGACTGCCGGAAGAATGAAGCGGCGGACGCTTTAAGCCGTTTGGGTTCTCAGCGCAAACCGGTCCCGCCTAATGTCTTTTTGGATGTATTGCACAATCTGTCAGTCAAGCTCCCAGGTGAAGCGGATTTGGCTGTTCCTGATCCGGAGGCTCAATTGGTGGCAGCACTACATGCTATTCCGGATTGGACGGTTCCTTTTCTTGCGTATATGACTCGAGGGGAATTGCCAGAAGATGAGATTTTGGCCAGACAGATAGTCCGGCGCTCCAAGTCTATGACGATTCTTAATGGTGAGTTGCATCATTGCAGTATAACAGGGGCATTTCAACGTTGTGTTTCTCCTGAGGAAGGCTGTGAAATCTTAAGAGAAATCCATGAAGGGGATTGTGGACATCACGCCGGTTCAAAGTCTCACGGTGGCAAAGGCGTTTAAATCACGGGTTTCTTGGTTGACAAAGACTGCTGCGATCACGGAGGACTTGGTTAAGCGGTGTGATGGATGTCAGAAATTTTCAAGGCGTGCTCATGTACCGGCACAAGAGTTGAGGATGATCCCAATAACGTGGTCGTTTGCAACTTGGGGGCTGGATATGGTTGGACCTTTTAAACGATCCAAGGATAAGAAGACCCACCTTTTGGTGGCAGTAGACAAATTTACCAAGTGGGTTGAAGCGGAGCCTATCAGCAAGTGTGATGCAGCAACAGCAGTGCAGTTCATCAAAAGGTGATCTTCGGTTTGGCTTTCCACAGTATCATTCTTGACAATGGTACCAATTTATCCAAGGGTGCTATGAAAGAGTTACGTGAGCGTGAGCACATCCGCTTGACGTGTCGTCGATGGCTCACCCCAGTCCAACGGCAGGCGAGCGAGCTAATCAAGAAATCTTGCGAGGCATCAAACCCGGCTTATGGTCCCGTTCTGAGAGGACACCGGGTGCTGGGTTGAAGAACTACCATCGGTGCTATGGAGTATCAATACTACACCAAACCGGTCCACCGGATATACACCGTTCTTCATGGTCTATGGAGCGAGGCGCTTCTCCCGGCGATATCCGCACGATTCGCCCGTGTGGCGGCTTATGTTGAAGCGGACAACGAGGCGGCACGGCAAGACGCTTTGGACCTATTGGATGAGGAGCGTGATATGGCAGCTGCCCGTTCGGCGATTTACCAGCAAGATCTTTGGCGTTATCACAGTCGTCGGGTTAAAACCAGAACCTTTCAAGAAGGAGATTTGGTGCTTGGCTCATCCAAGACCGCACGATATGCACAAGTTATCCCGCCTTGGGAAGGACCTTTTGTGGTCGACAGAATCTACATAACGGATCATACTATCGATTGATATTCGAGAGCATCAAGACTCACTCACATCGAGAGGAGACCAACAGCCGTGGAACATAGCTCATCTTGACCTTACTACACTTGAGCCATCGGCTCTATTTATGTACATATCATGACAATGTATATATTATCTTGATATAATAAAACCGGAGCCTCGGCTAAGCGGGGTCTCTGTCTTTCTCATCATGCGTGGTTACATGGAGTGACTCTGTTTTTAAAACGGCCTCCGGTTTACCCCTTGACATTTGTTTTTATATATCACTTGGGGGCTTGGTCGTGTCCGGACCAATGCAACACCTCTTGATAGGCGAAAGGCACCAGATCACTTGGGGACACGGTCAAGTCTGAACCGGTCACGCCTCTTGGTCGGCCTATAGGCCTTAGAGTCATTTGGGGGCTTGGTCGAACCCGAACCAATGTCATGCCACTTGGCCGGCGTAATGCCACGAGTCTTTTAGGGGACCTGGCCGACTGGCACCATCGCTACGCCTTCGGGGAGCTTGGTTGCGTCTGACCATGGTAATGCCATCTGACCAGCTCAGTATAGCTTTTCTTTTTGCAAAAAGTTGTTGCCTCTGTTTCCATATTTTTTCATAATTGGTATTCGATTTTTTGTTGCGTTTTTTAAACCGACAACGTTTTCATCCGGTTCAACTGTCAATTACAAATTGACAGAACACGGTTAAATCTTACTCCAGAGGTTATTTACCCGGTTTACCTTTTTCTTGTTATCATCATTGAATAACAAGGGGCTTGTGCTGATTCGGCGCGGTTTATATGGGAGTTGTTCTCTCCCCGCTATACCGACGGTACTGGTTTTTAAAGGCCTCCGCTTTAAAAATTGGCTACGCCAGCTTCATGCCCAGACATGGCAGGTATTTGTATCACATATTTGTTGTATTACTGATACATATATTCAACATCATAAACCGGCTGGCGGTATAACCGCCACCAAAGTTCAACTTTTTTCTGATTGCAGGAGGTACGAATCGAGCAAAAGCTTCAGTACTTATGCACGAAGGCATATTCAAGATAAAAGTATTAACTAAGCTATTACAAGGCAACACGGTGCCCAAATAAGATCATTGTTCTTTTGGGACAGCCGTCAACGACAGCTATTTAAACCGGCTTCCGGTTCAAGCCTGCTCTTCATCCTCCGCCGCTTGACCTCCTCGTCTCTACCCATTGGCTGAAATCAGCAGTGGACGATCGATTCCCATTAACGCTTGGAAAACAGCCTCTTCATGGATCGGGAAGGCGGTTCAATATCGAGGGCGTAAGTATGCTTACGGATTGGAGGGATCAGATTTTCCGCTTCAAAAGTTGGGCGAGCACTCGCTTGTTCTCGGTCATTGTATTGTGCTTGATAATGCTCCAAATCTGCTTCTTCGCCGGTTGACAAGCGGAGGCGCCTTTGCACGGTTTATTGCCCGTAAATCCTCTTCATTAAAATCAGAACCATCTTCCTTCACCTTTGGGTAGCCTTGAGTCGCTTCCACGAGGTCAAAATCTGTACCCATGCCTTGGCTCGGATCAAAGCATTAATAGCTCCGGTTGGGCGGCAGATTTTTCACCTCCTCAATCCGGCGGAAGCATGGACAACCTGTTCGAGTATCTTGGATTAAGGAAGGTGCGGGTTATTGTCGAGGCTGTGGTGATGATCTGTTGGGCTCGGTATATAGCTGTTCTACTAAGGTGTAGACAGCCTTGATTTCTTCCACACATTGTTTCCTAAGTGCCCAATGCGTGTGCCTACAACAATAAAGAGTTAGTCTCAAACCGGATTTATACTATAGCAGGTTCAAAACATCACAACTGTTCAAAGGAGCTTACCAAAGATTGCCGCGGTCATGGAGTGTACTTGCCGCTTTACGGCTGTCAGATCATCTACCACCAGTTTAAGGGCAGCTTCAGTGTTTTCTGCTCGTTTGATTAAATTGGCCTTCTCAGTGGCCCAATCAGCCTGTTCTTTCTTGAAGCCTTCCTTCAATTGTTCAGTGGCGTTCAAGACACTGGTTAATTCTTTCTTGGCCTTCTCTGCTTCGGCCTGCTGGGTTTTCAACGCCTCTTGTAAATCGGCAATCTGGTCCCCTTTGATTTTCACCTCAGCCTGCATATAGATAGTATTTTCAACAAGCAGTTCAAGAAAGTCAAAGTCTCAACCACACAACAAAGTTATATGCTTGACACTTGGGGGCTAATGCACCTTTGATTTTTATATTACTGCTAGATGGCAAAGTCCCAAGCTCAATACAAGTATTCAACTTGGCACTTGGGGGCTAATGGCTATTTGATCTACGTATGTTTCCAAAGGCAGTTTTTATTGAAGCCCCGGTTTAAGTATGCAAAGTTAAACTGGCCCTTGGGGGCTATGCAGGTGAATTTCAAAGTTGTTAAGGAATATATTCAAGTCCCGGTTTGATCAAGATTACAAACCGGCCCTTGGGGGCTAGAAGGACTGAGATAATGGCAGTAAGTAAAAGAGTGGGTTACCTCAAACTTGTCCCTCATTAACTTGACCAGGACAGCTTCATAGTCACGGCTAGTATAAAGCCGGTTTAAATAGCCAGAATGAAGGTCTTGGGTGCTCAGAGCAGCATATGTCTCCAGTTCAACATCCCATTTTCCTTTATTCAAAGCGGAAAAATCTTCTTTTACAGTGTGCCTGGTTAAAGTTGCAGGATTCCCCGGTTCAGAACGGCCCATACAAGTAATCACAACGTCATCATCTTTGGACTCGACGGATTGTGTGGGCACGGCCATCTTGTCAGCAGGACTGTGGGATTTATCAAACCGGACGGTGGTGGCAGGAGGATCGACAGAGATTGAAGTGTTAACAGGCCTCTCTTCGGGAATAACAGCATCTTGTAGCGGAGGATCATTGGGAACGTCTTCAGAGGCAAAAATTTCAAGGTCTGGTGCTCTCTCATGATCTGAGGCGGCATCTTCTTCAGCCGTTTTATCCAAACGGGCCTTCTTGCTGGGTTTCGGTTTGGTTCTAAGAGACAAAGAGTCAGGGAAAAGCATAAACCATTACACAATATATTAGAAGCATATGGTCGGTTTGGCTTACCCGGCGGCTATCTTCAATGGTGGTAGCTGAGTGGCCGATGATTCACCAGAGGATGAATGGGAAGTGACCTGATAATCGGTCGGACGGATTAAGAGGTTGACGGAAGAAACCCGCTTTAGAATTTAAAGCAATAAAAAGGTCGGAGACCTCGGAGCGGCGCTTTCGAACCGGGCTGTTTGGTAAACCGGCAGAGGTAACTACCTGACCACTGTGCCGGGTTGTGCGGCGAGCTTCATGTTGCTGCGTCTTCATAAGAAATTTGGGATCCAAATAAGCAAGAGGGTGAGAAAAATTAACTTTCCGGTTTGCCTGGCGAAATTTTCGCAAAGGCAAATTTTCTGAATCGGAAGAGAAAATGGTTACCTCAGCGAATCCTGCATTGCTGGCCTCAGCGTCGTCCTGACAAGCATCATCATCAATAAGGCATGTAAAAAGCAAGCCAAGAGAATCAAGTTCTACCTCAAGATCCGGATTACCCACATCATCGTCAATGGCTGGGTCAGATGAAGCAGTGGTCTTTCTCTTATGAGCTGGTTTCTTGACAACTTTGGTCTTGGGCCGGGTTGGCCGCCCTGTTTTCTCCGCTTTATCTTGTGAAAGTTTCTTGCTCCAAAACGGATTATCACCCTGGATCAGAAATAATTAAATATTAGACACATGAAGCAGTAACAGGTTTAATGATGGAACAACTAGAAACTTACCGCATGCGGTTTGTTGGTGGTGCAGTAAGGAGGTAGACCGGTTTGAGCACAGAGGTGCTCCGGTTCATTCAGCATCTTCTTTACCGAGTCTGTAACTTCATCATCAGAGAGTTGAATTTTGGTGTGTCGGAGTGGGTCGTCGACACTGTCAGTATACTGGCACATCAAACCGGAGCGCCGGCTCAGAGGCAGTATGCCCCATGATAACCAGCAGCATCACGAGGTCTATTCCGTCAAACCATTAGCCATAAAAGCTCGGAGCTTGGGCAGATTCTGGGCATATTTGCTTCTATCTTTGGCACTCAATCTTTGTGGAAGCGGATGGGTGTTGCTTAGCCGCTCGGGCGAAAGCCGGTAAGGGATTTTCATTTTCGGAGAAGTATCTTTGCAATAAAACCAAGTCGCATTCCACTCCTTGGGGTGAGTATGGAGTTTGGCGTGGGGATAGGTGATCTCCTTCCTCTTTTGAATAGCCATGCCACCCAATTCAGTATTGGGGCCGTCGGTGAATTCAGGTCTGACGGTTTAGATGGAAGAGGTCTCTAAACAGTTCAATGAAGGTTCCTCTTGAAGATATACTTGAGATAGTACTTGAAAGTGGCATAAATTGGTGATGGAGTTGGGGCCAATGTCACGGGGGCGGAGCTGAAAATTAGCTAACACGTCCGGTAAAATTTTGAACCAGGCGGTTTGAAGCCCTGCCGTGTGATCTGCGAAGACTACAACTTCTCCTTCTTGGGGTGTGGGAGGACATTCCTCTCGTGGACCCTCCAAAGGACTGTATTTTTATCATCTAAAGCGCCAATCGAGACTAGATCATTCAGCTGTGATTCGGTGACGCGAGAAGGAACCCAGTTGCATTCATACACTTGTTTGGCCATGATAAGATCTACAAGAAATAATTGATCCGGTTCAAGAGCATACTTGGTACAAGGTGTTGATCTATGATAAACCGGAGGCAGTGTCTATAAACCGGTTTCCTGTGATATGATATCAGGTGGATTCTGGCGGTTCAACAAGGGGACTAATGATATATATGTGCCGGTTCAGCAGTCTTTTCCTGTGGTAAATTAAACCGCCTAATCTAGGCTTTGGAAGTGATTGAAGCTATGGATAATTAGTATGCAGAAACAAGTTTCACAACATCCTATTATGGCTGTGGATCAAACGCGAGCTTACAGAAAATAGAAAATATTTCGAGGAGTAAGGCAAAAACAGAAATGAACTATGAAGCAGATGTATATGCGGAAGATCTATGGGCTTAGATGAGAGACTACAGCGGATGTGCAGGGATCACTATTAAAATACAGCACAGGTTCATGGAATCATTCAAAGTCAAAGGAACAGATATGAACGCGCGAAGAACACAGCATGAAACTGGAACCCTAAAGAACAGATCTAGGTCATGAAGGGAAAGAAGTTTACCGGGAACGGAGAAGACGCGGAAAAAAGGCCGCAATACTCTGGTACGTTCAGGTCGATGCAGCAGCCCAGGACGAGGCAGAAGTCGACGACGGTGGCGGAGCTCCAAGACCAGCGGCGCGAGGAAGACGAAGAAGAGAGGACGAAGGGAAAATAAAGAAATGACCCTTCGGTCCTATTTATACAGCAACAAAGCTAGGTCAAGCGCGCGGATCCAGGAACTGCCGTTTAAAGAAGGCGTTATAAATGATAAATTACAGGATGACGTCATGCCGGTTTACAGTAACCAGAAGTGGTGACGACACGGCGGTTTACCAATCACTGGAAGATGTCCAAGATACAAGTTTTGTGAAGGATTGACATGAACCAGTTCAAATCAATCTGGGGCCTATTGTTGGGGATATTACCACTAGGTGTAAACCGGCCAGCCTGGGCCGGGTTAACTCCGTAGGTGGTATAAACAGAGAAAGGCCCAAGGCCTGTAGTCGGTTTAGAACTTATAGCCGTAAACCGGCCTGATGTATAACTTGTATTGTAAGTTAGGAATAGAGATACCAACCGGGATACAGTATGAACGGTTGGGACTCTATGAACCGACAGGCGTCACCCGTGTATATAAGGGACGACCGGCGACGGTTCAGGACGATAACATCAACTCGAGCCTAGGCGAAGCTTGTTTGCTCCTAGCCATCGAGACCACATCAATTCCATCACAACTAGACGTAGGCTTTTACCTTCATCGAAGGGGCCGAACTAGTATAAAACCCTCGTGTCTTTGTGCCCGCTTTAACCCCTTCAAGTAAACCCGTAGCGATGGCTCCACGACTAAGTCCTTTCACTAGGACATCTGCCGTGACAAATCCACGACAGGTACCTTGTGTTAGGAAAAGGGAGCATAAAAGACTATATGATTTTGTAGGGATATTATGAAAGACATAATTGCTTGTTGGGATACCCGAAGTATTATTGTTTTTATGTAAAATGATAGACGATTGCCTTGAATCACTCGTGTCTTAATATTCATGCCATGATTAGATTACATGATCAAGATTATGCTAGGTAGCATTCCACATCAAAAATTATATTTTTTATCATTTACCTACTCGAGGACGAGCAGGAATTAAGCTTAGGGATCTTGATCGTCTCCGTCAGTATCTATAATTTTTATTGTTCCATGCCAATATTATTCAACTTTCATATACTTTTGGCAACTTTTTATACTATCCTTGGGACTAACATATTGATCCACTGCCCAGTGCCAGTTCCTGTTTGTTGCATGTTTTATGTTTCGCAGAAAACCCATATCAAACGGAGTCCAAACGGGATAAAAATGGACAGAGAATATTTTTGGAATATTTATGATTTTCGGGAAGAAGAATCAACGCGAGACGATGCCCAAGGGGGGCACGAGGCAGGAGGGCACGCCCTAGGGGGGTGGCGCGCCCCTCACCCTCGTGGGCACCCTGTAAGGCGGTTGCTGCTCTTCTTTTGCCGCAAGAAAGCTAATTTCCGGGAAAAAAATCATGTTGAAGGTTTCAATCTAATCGGAGTTACGGATCTCCGTGTATATAAGAAACGGTGAAAGGGCAGAATCATCAACGCAGAAATAGAGAGAGACAGATCCAATCTCGGAGGGGCTCTTGCCCCTCCCATGCCATGGAGACCATGGACCAAAGGGGAAACCCTTCTCCCATCTAGGGAGAAGGTCAAGGAAGAAGAAGAAGAAGGGGGCTCTCTCCCCCCTCTCTCCCGGTGGCGCCGGAACACCGCCGCGGCCATCATCATCACCGCGATCTACACCAACACCTCCGTCATCTTCACCAACATCTCCATCACCTTCCCCCATCTATCTATAGCGGTCCACTCTCCTGCAACCCGCTGTACCCTCTACTTGAACATGGTGCTTTATGCTTCATATGATTATCCAATGATGTGTTGCCATCCTATGATGTCTGAGTAGATTTTCGTTGTCCTTTTGGTAATTGATGAATTGTTATGATTGGTTTAATTTGCTTGTGGTTATGTTGCTGTCCTTTGGTGCCCATCATATGAGCGCGCGCGTGGATCACACCATAGGGTTAGTTGTATGTTGATAGGACTATGTATTGGAGGGCAAGAGTGACAGAAGTTTCAACCTAGCACAGAAATTGATGCATACGGGATTGAAGGGGGACCAATATATCTTAATGCTATGGTTGGATTTACCTTAATGAATGTTAGTAGTTGCGGATTCTTGCTAATAGTTCCAATCATAAGTGTATAGAATTCCAAGTCAGGGATGACATGCTAGCAGTGGCCTCTCCCACATAAAACTTGCTATCCGCCTAGTAAATTAGTCAATTGCTTAGGGACAATTTCACAACTCCTACCACCACTTCTCCACACTCGCTATAGTAACTTTATTCCGTCTTTATCTAAACAGCCCCTAGTTTTTATTTACGTGCTCTTTATATCTTGCAAACCTATCCAACAACACCTACAAAGTACTTCTAATTTCATACTTGTTCAAGGTAAAGCGAATGATAAGCATGCGTAGAGTTGTATCGGTGGATGATAGAACTTGAGGGAATATTTGTTCTACCTTTAGCTCCTCGTTGGGTTCGGCACTCTTACTTATCGGAAGAGGCTACAATTGATCCCCTATACTTGTGGGTTATCACCTACCTCCCCCTTGTCGTATTCCTCCCTGTACACCCAGGACGCGGTGGACGCCTGGAGCACGTCCATGGTTGGGGATCACCATGCGACATGCATTTAGTTCCCCCTCGGCGTCTACAAGGACCCTTGCCCCCTGGAACCCTACCCACTATCCCCTCTTCCCACTCGTTCTCCTCCCCGATCTGGAGAGGCACCCAACATGGTCGTCGCTGTTGTCGCATCGATCCAAGTTGGTATCAGAGCCGGCTGCCTGTAGGAACCCCCTTCCAAACTCCTTGGTCGAATTTGAGTCCAGTCTTTGAAAAACTATTTTATTAACATTGTTGGGTGGCTTGTGTTAGTTATACCTGGCAATGGTAGGGTTTTTACGTTGTTACATTGTTGAAGTCATTGCTTGGATATGCCCGAACTGATTCTTCAGGGTGAAAATTTAGATGTAGCCTTGGGTGGCTGGATCCGGTGACGGCGATGATTGAGCGTCACTTCATTTATGAAAGGCGTTGCTTTGAAGAATCTCTTTATCCCTGTCGTGTCATTAGATGATTGGCGCGGATATGGTCATTGTTGTAGTTTTTTATCGCACATCTGATCATTTTTCCCCTTGTCTACGCATGGCTTTGGTCTTACATGATTTCGCTATTCGTCGACATATTTTTGTTTGCGTGTGTTGGTGTTGGTTATGTGCATCCCAACTATGTAGCGGTCGGGTGTGTGCCCAATGTGTTTGTATCCTCTTAATGCTCCATTTTGAGTTAATAAGATTCATCATTTGTCCAAAAGAACAACTCCTTCCTTATCCCGAACGGCTCTCTCACCCACTTGCAAATATCAACAACTCATTCCTTCTCCCGATGCACGTGTCGAGCATTCTCCCACTCCGTTCATGCCCTGGAGCTCCGTCACCATGGCTTGTTGCAAATCCATAGGTGATCCTGCAGCTCATAGTGGTTCAGCAGCAATGGCAGTGGTGGTGCTTGCAACTGCGGATGGCGGCCATTGGAGTTGCAAATTGAAGCTCATTGCAGGTCACGCGCAGCCACGCCTCCGATACGTCTCCAATGTATCTATAATTTTTGATTGTTCCATGCTATTATATTACCCGTTTTGGATGTTTATGGGCTTTACTTTACACTTTTATATCATTTTTGGGACTAACATACTAACCGGAGGCCCAGCCCGAATTGCTGTTTTTTTGTGCCTATTTTAGTGTTTCGAAGAAAAGGAATATCAAACGGAGTCCAAACGGGATGAAACCTTCGGGAGCGATATTTTGGAACAAATGCAAACCATGAGACTTGGAGTGGACGTCAAGCAACGAACAAGGCGGCCACGAGGGTGCACGGTGCGCCCTAGGGGGGTGTGCGTGCCCCCACTCTTGTGGGCCCCTCGTGGCTCCACCGACCTACTTCTTCCTCCTATATATATCCACGTACCCCGAGAACATCCAGGAGCACCACGAAAACCTAATTCCACCGCCGCAACCTTCTGTATCCGCGAGATCCCATTTTGGAGCCTTCGTCGGCGCTCCGCCGGAGGGGGAATCGACCACGGAGGGCCTCTACATCATCTCCAAGGTCTCTCCGATGAGTTGTGAATAGTTTACCACAGACCTTCGGGTCCATAGTTATTAGCTAGATGGCTTCTTCTCTCTCTTTGAATCTCAATACAAAGTTCTCCTCGTTCTTCTTGGAGATCTATTCGGTGTAACTCTTTTTGCGGTGTGTTTGTCGAGATCCTATGAATTGTGGGTTTATTATCAAGTTTATCTATGAGAAATAATTGAATCTTCTCTGAATTCTTTTATGTGTGATTGGTTATCTTTGCAAGTCTCTTCGAATTATCAGTTTGGTTTGGCCTACTAGATTGATCTTTCTTGCAATGGGAGAAGTGCTTAGCTTTGGGTTCAATCTTGTGGTGTCCTTTCCTAGTGACAGCAGGGGCAGGAAGGCACGTACTGTATTGTTGCCATCGAGGATAAAAAGATGGGGTTTATATCATATTGCTTGAGTTTATCCCTCCACATCATGTCATCTTGTTTAATGTGTTACTCTGTTCTTATGAACTTAATACTCTAGATGCAGGCAGGAGTCGGTCGATGTGTGGAGTAATAGTAGTAGATGCAGAATCGTTTCGATCTACTTGTTGTGGACGTGATGCCTATATACATGATCATGCCTAGATAATCTCATAACTATGCACTTTTCTATCAATTGCTCGACAGTAATTTGTTCACCCACCGTAATACTTATGCTATCTTGAGAGAAGCCACTAGTGAAACCTATGGCCCCCGGGTCCATCTTTTATCATATAAGTTTCAAATCTACTTTTATTTGCATCTTTTACTTTCCAATCTATATCATAAAAATACCAAAAATATTTATCTTATCTTATTATCTCTATCAGATCT
Source organism: Aegilops speltoides (assembly GCA_021437245.1). Taxonomy (NCBI): domain Eukaryota; kingdom Viridiplantae; phylum Streptophyta; class Magnoliopsida; order Poales; family Poaceae; genus Aegilops; species Aegilops speltoides. The sequence goes on from CM038146.1 coordinate 69,517,666, forward strand.
CACTTTCGCAAGTTACCGTGAAGGGATTGACAACCCCTTTATCGTGTTGGTTGCGAGGTTCTTGTTTGTTTGTGTAGGTACGAGGAACTTTTGAGGAGCCTCCTACTGGATTGATACCTTGGTTCTCAAAAACTGAGGGAAATACTTACGCTACTTTGCTGCATCACCCTTTCCTCTTCAAGGGAAAACCAACGCAATGCTCAAGAGGTAGCAAGAAGGATATCTGGCGCCGTTGCCGGAGAGGTCTTCGCTCAAGTCAAGACATGCCAAGTACCCATCATAAACTCATCTCCCCCGCATTACATTATTTGCCATTTGCCTCTCGTTTTCCTCTCCCCCACTTCACCCTTGCTGTTTTATTCGCCCTCTCTTTCCCGTTCTCCTCTCTCTTTCGTTTGCCTCTTGTGTGCTTGTGTGTTGGATTGCTTGTCACGATGGCGCAAGATAATACCAAATTGTGTGACTTTTCCAATGCCAATAATAATGGTTTCCTTAGCACTCCGATTGCTCCTCTTAATGATGCTGAATCTTGTGAAATGAATGCTGCTTTGTTGAATCTTCATATGAAAGATCAATTCTCCGGCCTTCCTAGTGAAGATGTCGCTACTCATCTAAACAACTTTGTTGATTTGTGTGATATGCAAAAGAAGAAAGATACGGATAATGATATTGTTAAATTGAAGTTATTTTCGTTTTCACTTAGAGATTGTGCTAAAATTTCATACGGGATTAACCGAACCCTTGGCATCGTGGTTCAACCGATAAAAGATCTTCATGGAATATGTAGGAACCAACATGGGCATCCAGGTCCCGCTATTGGTTATTGACCGGAGAGGTGTCTCGGTTATGATTACATGATTCCCAAACCCGTAGGGTCGCACGCTTAACGTTCGATGACGCTAGAGTAATATTGTGATATGCATGTTGGTGACCAAATTTTGTTCGGAGTCCCGAATGAGATCCCATACGTCACGAGGAGTCTCGGAATGATCGAGAGGTAAAGATTTATATATGAAAAAGTTGTTTTTAGGATTCCAAAAAAGGTGCATTTTTTCAGTATTGTATAGGGAAGCTTCCAGAAGGTTTTGAAGAGGTCCGAAAGTCCACAAATGGATCCATCATGTCACATGCCATCATGGGCTGAAGGGGGGCGCCCTGGCCTGCATGGGCTAGGTGCACCAGCCCCTAAGAGTCCCATGTGGCTAAGACATGTGGAAGAGGACCAGGAATCCAACTCCTACTAGGAGTAGGACTCCTTCCCCTTGGCGCCAACTCCTATTAGGAGTAGGGCTGGACTCCCAGCCCTCCCACGCACATGCATATAAATATAGGGGAGGGGGAGCAACAAGGCACCTCAACACATTGGCCTTGGCTGCTGCCCCGTCTCTCCCTCCCGACATAGTTCTCGTCCACGGTTTTTCGCTTAGCGAAGCGCTGTCGTTGCTCCACCACCACCATCACCACCATGCCATCATGCTGGTTGTGATCCCATCTACTTCTCTATATTCTCTTGCTGGATCAAGGAGGAGGAGAAGTCATCGAGCCGCACGTGTGCTAAACTCGGAGGTGCCGTCCGTTCGGCACTAGATCGGTTGGATCGTGATCGGATCGCGAAGAGTACGACTACATCAACCGCGTTATATACGCTTCCCGTTTCGGTCTACGAGGGTACGTAGACACACTCTCCCCTCTCGTTGCTACGCTTCTCCTAGATAGATCTTGGGTGTTCGCAGGATTTTTTTTTGATTTTCATGCTTCATTCCCTTACGTACGGTTAGTCCACAAATTGCATTGTTATCAATCATCAAAACCACTAAGGGATAAATATGCCCTAACAGCGAGGACACACATCGTGCGGTTGACGTGGCAAAGTTAAAACAAAACCAGGCTTCCAAAACTTTTTAGAAGGAAACTCCGACGGTTTTGAACCTTCCAAATAGTAACTTGCAATTTTTTATCAACTTTCAAAGCGGATTATTAAGTCACATCTAAAAAGATTCACATAGATATTCGCGCCAAATGAAATGATGTACGAGCTAGATGTGATTTACTTAATTCCCATCTACTAGATGAAAGCTAGTCACCCAACAGTAGTGTTGACCTTTCAATAATGTAGTTCAACTTTCAAAAAATAATTATGCTAAGTCTCAATCGACAGTGAATACTATATTCGTTCGATCTTACGTGGAGATCTTTGCAAAATTTTCCTTTTAGCTTTTTTCATTTTCCTTCTTATATATTATGTCACTTGACTGAGACTTGGTTAAATCCCAGTCGACTGAGACCTAACCACGTCCTTCAAAAATGAGTCCGACGTAGCTTTTCAAAGAAAATCCAGGATAAACCTAAGTTTTTTTCCCACGGTGCCTGAAACGGAGCCCATCGTCGGTGGGGGAGAAGAGAGAGCAGAGCAGAGGAGGAAGGAAGGGAGCACTCCATGTAGGTCGTTATGTTTTCATACATGTGCCCGCCGAGTAACCGTGTCACCCAAATTCCGCTTGGGATGCTACTGCCAAATTCCGCCGAGTAATATATAATCAACCAACCCAGATCTCCGTCCCTAATTAATTAACACAAGAGAAGAGAAGATATGGCTGCTAGGTGCGTGCACGCTACATGTCTGCCTTGTTGGCGGCGCCGGGCCTGGCCGGCCGGTGGCCCACGCGGCGGCGCCTGAGCGATAGCCGGTGGCCGCTGTCCTTGAACCTCGTCCGCTCCGACTCGACGAGGTCGCACTCCGGGAAGGGCACGGGGTAGCGCCTGGTGTCGTAGCAGTAGGAGTAGACCATGTTGCGCTCCCTGAACTGCCGCATGGCCTGCTGCTTGGCGAGCGTCATGACGGCGGGGTCGGACGCGGCCAGCGCGTCGGCACAGCCTTCTTCCGTGGGGGTGGAGGCGCCGTCGCCGGTGCGGCAGCCGGCGAGGGCGAGGTCGGTGAAGGAGGCGACGAAGGGCCCGTACTGGTAGTTGACGCGGTAGCGGCCGCCGGAGGTGGCCCAGTTAGAGGCGTCCCAGACGGTGGCGTAGAGCGCCATGGGCTTGGCCGGGAAGTCACGGCCGGCGCGGGCGCGGCGTAGGTTGCGCACGGGCACGTCGTCGACGTAGAAGACGACGGCGTCGCGCGCCCAGAGGATGGAGTAGCGGTGGAACTCTGTGGTGGGGTCGAAGGGCAGCACGTAGCGCTCCTCTCGGCCCCGGCTAACGCTGCCGTTGCCGTACATGTTGGTCTGCATCCGCCACGGCTTGCCCCGGATGTTGCCCAGGAACTCGAAGTCCAGCTCGTCGTGCGTCTTGGGGAACACGTCGCCGTTGGACGTGTAGAAGGCCACCACCACCCCCGCCGTGTAGTCGGACGGCAGCTTGATGGACGCGCTGAAGAAGCCGTGCTCGTACATGGCCGACGAGATGAACCCCGACCCTACCGATTTTAATTAATTACCATTAACTGACGTAGTACGTTGCATGAAATGAAAAACAGACAAACGCCCCAGAAATTAACGGAGGAAATCAAGCCGCCATGCGCGCGCATGCCACGAACGTACGGCCGGCCGGTCAGCCGGGGAGGATGGAGGATGGATGGACGACCGCACTCGTACGTACCGGTGGAGCGGTCGAGTAGGAGGCTGACGGTGCGGTCGTCGGCGGAGCGGAGGATGTTGTCGAAGCCGAAGAGCGGCGTGTAGCCCTCCCCGAAGGCCACCGTCGCGGTCACGTCCACCGTCGGCCGCACCGCCACCGCCACCGCGGCCACCGTCGCCAGGGCCAGCAGCGCCGACGCCAACCGCGACATGCCGCCGGCCGCGAGAGCGATCGATCGATCGATCCCCTCTCCGCTCCTCTCCTCTGCTTGGAAGGGACTATACTAAAGCTATTTCCTGGTATATCCTCAGTTTTGGTGCTTGCCTAATTATTCACTCAGGCTGTTTTCGGGTCGGTTTATTCTTGGGTGGGTGACAAATTAAGGCGGAGGTGGAGAAACGGTGCAGGGAGGCCGGAAGACGGCCCCGTGACCGCCGGAGAACTAGGAGGAGTTACCTTAGGCTTAGGGTCTGCTAGCTTTTATCCATTCATGGCGCGCATGCAGACGCGCAGATGGAAATTATTTCGGAAACGGACGCGTACAAGGAAACTATCTCGCCAGCTGGCCAGGGACGGATTCAGGGGAGGGGAAAGATGAGAATGCTATTGTGCTGACGTTCCTGGGAAGGCATGGCAAAATGGACGTTTCTAGTTTACATTGTCTTTTCTTTTTTGCGAACTTCTCATTTACATTGTCTCGAGGATGACAAATTCCTTCTCAAAGCACGGTAAATCCCGGCCAAAAAAAATAATGAACTGGGCGGATATGCCGTGCTCAAGAAATTTACCAAATAATCAATCAAAATCAAGGTCGACCCATCTTTCTTTGCAGACACGAGAGAAGGAGGGCGGGTTGCTGTGGGCATGTACAATGGTTGATAAGATAGTTTTTTTTAAGTCATGCATGTAATTTAGAGATGACAAAAAAAATGTCTACACTGGGTCATTTCTTAGCCTTATCTTCAATAACTAGATATTTCTAAAAACGTGATAAGAAATATTGTGTTAAGAAATCATCTCTTAAATATCTTTTCTTATAATTTCTCTCTTCTACCTCATCATTTATCCTACGTGGCACTTTTAAGATAGCATCATTGTATATGCCCAATGGGAACGGCGAGGTTGCTGCTGGGAAATTGCTGAACCAGGGTACCGCTCTTCAGGGTGAAACTAAAGGCCTACAAGAAGGCCATCCAACTTGCGGAAGTGCATGGTATGGGACCGGTCTACTTCGAAACGGACTGTATGAGTCTTCACGGGGCGCTGTCAAGCACTGTCATGGACCGGGTTCGCTTGGTTTTCTCTTCCGCAAGGCAAAGTATCTCATGCATTTAGGTTTCTTTGAGTATAAAACCCTGTACTACTCTCTGGTCTGTAATCTCCCAGTGCATGTGTTGGCTAAGGCTGGGGTTTGTGGAGTTCCTGATAGCGAGCAAATATAGCTAACAAATTTCCCGTCTGATGTACTCCATGTGCCCACCAATTTGGTTGCCCCCGTAATCTGGAATGCAGAGGGTGTTCCATCTCAAAGGAAAAAATGAAAAAAAAAATTCAAAACGGAAAAAAATTGAATGAACGAATGAAATTTTCCATCAGCGAAAAACACCAATGATCATGCAAAACATTCACATTTGTCATCCTCAGCAAAATGTTCCCTGGTTAGGCCAGCCAAGAAAATAATCTTGGGATAGGGCCTCATAGTCTTCCTCGTGGCCCCCTCCTTAGAACATCTACAACCAGACTTAGCAAATCTGCCCCCCTAAAGGTCCACGAACCCCCTGGTAGCGGCATACATGATGCTCCAATGGGCGGGCAACGGTGTTCGGACCGGCGCCTGAAAGTATTGGAACCGGTGCATAGGATGCTGGTACCGGCCACCGCAGGTGTTGGAACTGGCTACTACGAATTCTACAAGCTGCTCACCGGCGGTGTTAGAACCGGCCGTGTGGGGAGCTACAACCGGCAAATTTCAGCGCTACAATGAGCATCATCAGATGCTGGAACCAACCGATTGTTTTGCTACAACCATGAGGAGGTGGTGCCGCTACGATGAACTGTGGTGCCAAGATGGCCACAACCGACAACAGTAGAAGCTGGAACCGGCAAAAGAAATTGTTACAATTGATGACAGTGATGCTGGGGCGACGACGGGGGTGGCGTCATGATTGTTGCGACCAGCAACCATAAAAGCTACGAAAGGTGAGTTGTTTTGCTACAATGGTGGAGAGTGGAAGTGATGACCAGTAGATGACGATGATGTGAGTGGTGTGCACCCGGCCGGCGGCCAGTCGGTGCTCCTGATACTGCAATCGCTGGTGGCCGAGGCTGCGAGGCGGGGATGTGACCGTCCGTAGCAGGAGCTGCCACGTCCAAGCCATGGCCTGTTGCAGGGGCAAATAACAACGGAGATAGACACCTTTGTGCCGCTGGAGCCGGGGGAGGGGGATTTATTTCCCCTTCACAGTGCCAGAGGAGGAACAGGTCGAGACCGGGAGGGAAGGCCAGGTCAACGTAATTCTGAACGTAGATTATATTTGAATCCAACGGTTCGCGAGCGAACGGCCTGGTGCTGGCGCCGGTCGACCGTCGCCTAGCACTGGCCTCTCGTTGAAGCTGTCCGTTGAAGTTGCCGCTGAACTTGGGTGGGAGTCCGACTCGGCCGCAACCTTCCCCGTACCATCCTATGCGTACTCGGAAACTCTCTCCACCTCAAAGAGCTATTGACGATCCGTACGAACTCCGGAGCTCTCCTAGATCCATATAGCACGTACGGGTTGTCGTGTTGACGGTGCGCAATGGAGAACACGAGGCCGAGCAAACGGACGCGCACCCCCGCGGCGGCGTGCGGCTGGTCGGACCTCCCGTCGGAGATCGGCGGCGCCATCCTTGGCCACGTGCCGTCCATGTCCGACCGCGCCCGCTTCCGCTCCGTCTGCCGGCAGTGGCGCCTCGCGGCCCAGCAGCACTGGCGGCTCCTCCCGCCGGCGCTCCCGTGGCTCACCACCTCCCTCAAGTGCGTCTTCGTGGGCTTCCCCGACGGCGCCCGCCACAGCCTCCCCGTCCACGTCCACGCCAGCTCCTGGGATGCCTTCGACCGGTGGCTCCTCTGCCGCGTCGTCCCCAGCCCCGCTGACGACGATGACGGCGGCGGCGGCTCGGAACACCTCCTCCTCAGGAACCCGCTGTTGTCAGAAGAGACGAGCATGGTGCTCCCGTCCATCGGCGGGGAACATGGGGTACGCAAGCTCGTCGTGTGCTCGAACGACCTCGTCGGTCGTCGCCGCCATCGCCTACGTCGACCGCGTCCGCACCATCGCCTTCTGCCGGCCGGGGGCGGGCCGGTGGTCGCCGGTGCAGCGTCCCGAGGGCGTAGGCCGGCTGCTGGACATCGCCGTACACCGCGGGGAGCTGTACGCGCTGTACGACCGGGACACGCTCTGCGCCTACGACCTGGGCGAGGCCGCCGACGGCCACGGCGTCTCCCGGCGCTGCATCACCGGCGTCCGCCCCAGGGAGGCCGAGGCGCGCTTCCTGGCGTTCGAGGCGAGGCACTACCTCCTGCCGTCGCCTTCACGCGGCACGCTGCTGCTGGTCCGCAGCATCGGCGCGACCTTCGACGTGTTCGAGCTCGGGGCGACGGACGGCGACGGCGGCCGGTGGTCGCAGGTGACGAGCCTGGCGGACGACGAGGCGCTCTTCCTCGGCGCGCGCTCCTCGAGGGCCCTGGCGGCGTCCCACTGCGGCGGCGCCGTGCGAGGGAACCGCATCTACTTCGCCGGCGAGACGCACCGCGGCAGGAACTACTTGGACGAGGCTCGGGGCAGCATGGGCGTGTACGACATGAGCAGCGGAGCCATCTCTTCGATTGGTCTGCCGCGCGGTTCGTTCGACGATGACTGCCAGACCACGGGGTCATGGCTCTTCCTTTCCACTGCTAGCTAGTTTGTGATCCATCCACCGATGTTGCAAGCTCTTATGTTTACACACTGAAGTTAGTTTCAGATTTTGTCAAATGGCATTTTGCAGTGATATGCGCAATTAAGAGCAACTCCAATGCGCCACCCAAACAGACGGAGATTTTGTCCGTTTTTCATCCGTTTGAGTCGGCCCGGCTTTCGCGTTTGGGTCGGCGCTTGCGCCCGACGCTGGCCTGGCCCATTTTGACAGCGCGCGGAAAAAAATGACCATAAATATTTTGCAAATAGAAAAAATATTAATCAAACATTAAAGCCGGCCATGAAGGCCGGCGAGAGTCCACGCGTCCACATTACATTAATTAGACATTAAAAACTACCTCGTCGTCGGCGTCGGGGCCGCTGAGGTCGATCAGCGTCGGCGCAGGGCCGGCCCAGGGAAACACCGTGTTCCAGACGACGGCGATGTCGGCCGCCGCGTGTTGTGCCACCGCGGCATGTGCCTGGCGCGCCTCCTCCTCCGCGTCGCGCTCCAGCTACTCGAGGTACTCGCCCTCGTGGCGCTCCTCAGCCAGTCGTTGCTGGCGCTAGTGCTCGAGGTACGTCACCTCCTGCGCCAGCGTCGCCCGCATCCAGATCGGCGGGCACTCACCCACTCGCTCACTACTCCCGTCCAGGAGTAGCGCTCGATGGGGGTCGGCTCCGGCTCAGCCTTGACTGGGGACGGTGGGGCCAGCGGCGGCACGACGAAATCGCCAGCCGCGGACAGCGCCATGGCCTCCGCCATGCGGGCCTGGTACGCCTCATCCTCCTCCTCCTCATACGCCGGCCTACGCCGCACGTCCTCCCCGCTCTCCCGAAGGACAGCCGCCATGGCCGCCTGGTAGGCGGCCTCCGCCTCCTGGTCCTTGTCGCGAACGATGATGGGCGGCGGCAGGGAGCCATGGGAGACTTGGCGGACACAGCGCCGCCTGGCCTCGTCGTGCTCGAAGGCAAACCAACACGCCCAATAGGGCGAGTCGGCGTCGTAGGCGGAGTCGCCACTACTATGAAAAGGGCTATAGATAGGATTGATACTAATGGCGCACCTGGTAAGCAGTGCGCCACTACTATATACTAATGGCACACCGGACGGAGGTGCGCCATTAGTGTGGAAGACACTAATGGCGCACCGGGCACAGGGTGCGCCACTAGTATTGATTTTTTTTTTCATTTTTTCATACACTCTAATGGCGCATGGCGCCGAAGTGCGCCATTACTAGTTCTACCAAGTAATGGCGCACCTTGTAAACAGTGCGCCATTAGTACATAATTTTTTTTACTTTTTGCAAAATTGCTAATGGCGCACCGTGTATATTTTTATGGACACTTTTTGATCTCGACCTCGATCCCACCCGCACCTTCCCCTGCTAGCTCCACCGCCGACGACCCACTGCAACCTCCTCGATCCACCGCGCCGACGAGCACCCGGCCCCAAGCACCTCCCCGCTCCACACCGCCAACGGGCACCCCGCACCCTCCCGCTAGCTCCGCCGCCGCCGACCCACCGCAACCCTTCCCGCTCCACCGCCGACGAGCACCCGCCCCCGCACCCTCCCGCTCCACCGCCGCCGCCGATGATATTTCCAAGTAACAAATTTGAACATATTTTTATAAAAAATATTACTGTTTTTATAAAAAATATTACTGTTATGATTTAAACAAGTTTGAACATATTTAAACACAAATAAATATAAAAAACAGCATTTAAAATACAAACAACAACAATAACAAAGCCTTTAGTCCCAAACAAGTTGGGGTAGGCTAGAGGTGAAACCCGTAAGATCTCGCAACCAACTCATGGCTCTGGCACATGGATAGCAAGCTTCCACGCACTCTGCCCATAGCTCGCTCTTTGTCGATACTCCAATCCTTGAGTCTCTCTTAACGGACTCCTCCCATGTCAAATTCGGTCGACCCGCCCTCTCTTGACATTCTCCATGCGCTTTAGCCGTCTGCTATGCATCGGAGCTTCGAGGCTCTGCGCTGAATATGCCCAAACCATCTCGGGCGATGTTGGACAAACTTCTCCTCAATTGGTGCTACCCCAACTCTATCTCAGTATATCATCATTCGGACTCGATCCTTCCTCGTGTGGCCACACATCCATCTCAACATACGCATCTCCGCCACACCTAACTGTTGAACATGTCGCCTTTTAGTCGGCCAACACTCCGCGCCATACAACATTGCGGGTCGAACCGCCGTCCTGTAGAACTTGCCTTTTAGCTTTTGTGGCACTCTCTTGTCATAGAGAATGCGGAAGGTTAGCGCCACTTCATCCATCCGGCTTTGATTCGATGGTTCACATCTTCATCAATACCCCCATCCTCCTGCAACATTGACCCCAAATACCGAAAGGTGTCCTACGAGGTACCACCGGCCATCAAGGCTAACCTCCTCCTCCTCACACCTAGTAGTACTGAAACCGCACATCATGTACTCGGTTTTAGTTCTACTAAGCCTAAACCCTTTGATTCCAAGGTTTGTCTCCATAACTCTAACTTCCTATTTACCCCGTCCGACTATCGCCAACTAGCACCACATCATCCATAAAGAGCATACACCATGGGATATCTCCTTGTATATCCCTTGTGACCTCATCCATCACCAATGCAAAAGATAAGGGCTCAAGGCTGACCCCGATGCAGTCCTATCTTAATCGGAAGTCACCGGTGTCGACATCACTTGTTGAACACTTGTCACAGCATTATCGTACATGTCCTTGATGAGGGTAATGTACTTTGCTGGAACTTTGTGTTTCTCCAAGGCCCACCACATGACATTCAGCGGTATCTTATCATAGGCCTTCTCCAAGTCAATGAACACCATATGCAAGTCCTTCCTTTGCTCCTATATCTCTCCATAAGTTGTCGTACCAAGAAAATGGCTTCCATGGTCGACCTCCCGTGCATGAAACCAAACTGATTTTTGGTCACGCTTGTCATTCTTCTTAAGCGGTGCTCAATGACTCTCTCCCATAGCTTCATTGTATGGCTCATCGGCTTAATTCCACGGTAATTAGTACAACTCTGAACATCCCCTTGTTCTTGAAGATTGGTACTAATATACTCCGTCTCCATTCTTCGGCATCTTGTTTGCCCGAAAAATGAGGTTGAAAAGCTTGGTTAGCCATACTATCGCTATGTCCCCTAGACCTTTCCACACCTCAATGGGGATACAATCAGGGCCCATCGCCTTGCCTCCTTTCATCCTTTCTAAAGCCTCCTTCACCTCGAGACTCTGGATCGCCGCACAAAACGCATGCTGGTCTCATCAAAGGAGTCGTCCAGTTCAATGGTAGAACTCTCATTCTCCCCATTGAACAGCTTGTCGAAGTACTCCCGCCATCTATGCTTAATCTCCTCGTCCTTCACCAAGAGTTGGCTTGCTCCGTCCTTGATGCATTTGACTTGGCCAATATCCCTCGTCTTCCTCTCCCGGATCTTAGCCATCTTATAGATGTCCCTTTCACCTTCCTTCGTGCCTACCGTTGGTAGAGGTCCTCATATTCCCGACCCCTTGCTCACCAACAGCTCGCTTTGCGGCCTTCTTCGTCATCTTGTACTTCTCTATGTTGTCTGCACTCCTATCCAGGTATAGGCGTCTGAAGAAATCTTTCTTTTCTTTAATTGCCTTCTGGACATCATCATTCCACCACCAGGTATCCTTATCTTCGCTTCTCCTTCCCCTGGACACTCCAAACTCCTCCGAGGCCACCTTACGAATGCAAGTCGCCATCTTCATCCACACATTGTCTACATCCCCTCCTTCCTCCCAAGGGCCCTCCTTAATTACCCTCTCCTTGAACACCTGAGCTACCTCCCCCTTGAGCTTCCACCACTTCGTTCTAGCGACATTGGCACGCTTATCCCGCTGGACACGAATCTGGCGAAGTCAAGAACCACCAGCTTATCTTTGGGGTACAACACTCTCTCCGTGTATCACCTTACAGTCTAGGCACGCACGCCTATCTTCTCTTCTCGAGAGGATGAAATCAATCTGCTAGAGTGTTGGCCACTACTAAAAGTCACCAGATGTGATTCTCTCTTTCTAAAGAGGGTGTTAGCTACAATCATGTTGTAGGCTAGAGCAAAGCTTAAGACATCTTCTCCTTCTTGATTCCGATGCCATAGACAAAGCCCCATCGCCCCTTCAAAACCTGTGTTAGATGTGCCCACGTGGCCATTGAGGTCTCCTCCTATGAAGAGCTTCTCACCAATCGGTACACTCCTAACCATGTCTTCCAAGCCTTCCCGAACTCCCTCTTGGTGTTCTCATTGTAGCCTACTTATGGGCATACATACTGATAACATTGAGAACCAAGTCCTCAACTACCAGCTTGACCAGGGATAATCCGGTCCCCACGTCTCTTGACGTCTACCACTCCATACTTGAGGCTCTTGTTGATCAAGATGCCTCGCCATTTCTATTTGCAGCCGTCCCGTGTACCACAGCTTGAAGCCGGTATCCTCCACCTCGTTCGCTTACATCCTCTCCATTTGGTTTCTTGGGCGCAAAGGATATCAACACCTCTCCTCACCGCTGCATCAACTAGCTCCCAAGCTTCCACTGTCAGAGACCCTACGTTCCAGCTACCTAAGCGAATCCTCCTAGGCTTGGCTAGCTTCCTTACCCTTCGCATTCGTCGAGTCAAATGCGAAGACCCTTGCTCATTTTCCACTACATCCGGGCACCGATGTAGCGCGCCACTAAGGATGTGACGACCCGATCCTCGCTCACTTGCCACCGTATCCGGATCAAGATACGGCGCGCCACTTGAGGGTGACGGCCTGCCCTTGCCCATTTTCCACCACACCCGGTTCGATGTGGCGGCGTCATTGAGAGGGTTACGCCCCAACGAAAATCTTTTGGGTTTCATCTCCATAAGAGTGGATGAGTTTTTACGTTGGCCCGCCAAGCCTATCACAACCCTCCTCCTTTACCCGGGCTTGGGACCGGCTATGTTGAGACAACATAGGCGGAGTTAAAAAAAACAGCATTTAAAATGCATAAAAAATATTGGGGAGCCTGGGAATCGAACCCAGGACCTCCTGGTGTGTGTGCTGCGTGCCGAACAGTCGGGCTAGTGGGTGGGTTATGTTGTAGATAGGGTTAGGTTGTAGATAGGGCTAGTGGGCTAGATTACTTATGGTGCACGAGATGGTGGTGCGCCATTAGAATAGTCGTGCACTAATTAACCCCCAATCTCTCTAATCTCTCCCCTGCCTCATCGATCTCACCCACTGCCCCTCCCCCCCGTGTTCGCCGTCCCGCCTTGCTCCGCCCCCTCCGTCCGCCGCGCCTGCACGCCGTCGGTGACGCCGCCGCCTCTCCTGGCTGTGGTCTTGTGCTGCCCAGCGCGCCGCCCGACCGTCGCGGACTCCACCCCGCCACCCCGCACCCCGAGCAGGATCAGCCGAGCGCACGCGCTAGGGTTCCTCACCCTGCCGCCCGCTCCTCTCCTCTCCTCCTCCCTCGGACAAGCAAGGGCCTCCTCCGACCCCTACAGCAGCCGACAAGTGCGGCCCCGACGCGCCCACCCCGACTGCCCCTGCCGTCCTCCGCCACTGGTCACCTCCGCAGCAGCCGGTGAGCCAAGGACGGTGCCGTGACCCTCGCCGCCAACCCCGAGCTCCCCTGCTTCCTCTCTGCGCCGTCCAAGGTGAGCTTCCCTGCCCCTTCTCCCTCTCTCTCCATGTCTTGGACAGCAAGATCAAGAGAATTATGCTTTGAACAGTACAAACAAAAAACAGAGTATGGACCACTCATCCAATATTTTAAGTGTTCTGATTCATAAGTAAATCGCCTTAAATCATTCAGTGTAGGGGAAACTTAGAAGAGAATTCAACATCCTTGGTCTGTTTTATACAAATTTAGTTTAATGTTTGACACAACTGTCCAGTACCAAAGACTTAGGAGTATTGCAAAATATTAAGATAATGGTAACTGGCTTTTCTTCTTTTCGACAACACGCGGGTTGATGGTTTGATAGGCTCCTAACGGTTCATGTATCATCACTTACTGACATCCCAAACATATGCAGAAATATGCCTATATGGCCTAGACCTACAACTATCTCCTGCTATGGATGTTTGCTGAACCGAATAAATATGCCTATAAGGCTAGTACTAGTAGTGCTACTCTCTTACTAGTAGTGCTATGGATGTTTGTTGAACCGAATAAATATGCCTATATGCCTATAAATATGCCTATAAATCTGCTTGAATATTTGTTTATTCAAAGTAAATGAACATTTTATCGCTAGTGTCTTGATAGTGTAATCTAGCTATTGTCTTGATATTTCTGTTTCTTGAACATTTTACTATCAATAAAAATGATGTCTGCTGCTTTCAGTTAATTCAAATTAGCTAAAACCTTTTCTTGTCAAATAGTGCTAATTAAGTTTTACTCTATGAAATAAACTACTCCATGTCAAATAAACCTTGCTAGGTGAATCTTGTTTGCATTAGGAGTAGTTGCTGGAAATTTACTGAATTTTGTTATGTGCTTTATGGTGCTAGTTTGCTGGGTTTTGTCTCCGACCATTGTGTCGTGATGAATTTGCAGGTACCCCGAGAGGCCCTTGAGTTTGCCGGAATGTCGATTAACTTCCATTCCGGCAAATTCGGGTACTCCATATGTCCTATTTTCAGCAAAGGTAATGCTGAAATTTTCTGTGAATTTTAGCATTACTTTGCTAAAAATAGGACATATGGGGTACTTGCGACTAATGCCTGTTATCATGCATGGGTACTAATTGGTCTCTTCTGCTGCTTATCAAAGATGGCGGGAAGCAGCCACCGCCGATCTGTGACACCGCAGTACGAGTTGGATGCTTCCGAGTTCTTCACTACCATACTTGAGGCTTCAGTATCATCCATGACGCAGGTATATAAAACGATAGATCTCCCCTTCACCCATCTCATTATGATATCTATTGTTTGCTACATCACTCATTGTCCCAAACTGCAGAGGCTGCCTGACAGTTTTATGAACATCTTGATGGGTGAAGATCCGCCAATAATGTGAAGCTGCGACAGGCGGCAGCGGGTTTCGCAGCGATGGGATGTGCGGTTGGCGATCAAGAAGGGCCACATGTACTTGTCTCGTGGGTGGGAGAAGTTCTACCGTGCCTCACGACCTGCAGCTGGGGTACTTCCTTGTCTTGATGCACGCACGACAGCGCCAACATGCTCATCGTGAAGGTGTACAACAAGACTATGTGTCACATGCGCTCTGCCGCCGATGATGATGCCGATGCGTTCGCCTCTTCTTCTTCCTCTACATTTGGCTTTGTCTCACATCGATTGTTAACGGTCATTGTTGCATTTTGGACAGGTAGGAGCAGCAGAAGGTGACAGCTCTGAGCAAAGCAAAGGCGACTATGGCTGTCGAGAAAGCGTGATGATTACGGTCAGAAGCGAAGCAAGAGCGATTCTGGCAGCAACATAGACAACAAGAAGGATGATCCGGACTGGAGTGCGGGAGAAGAGGAGCAGTGAGGATGAGGAGCTGCAGGATGACGATGGGCATCGGTGAGGATGACCTAAGCGCTGGTGGTGGTGACCAATGGCAAGAGATGGTGGTGGTGACCATGGGCAAGAGATGGAGGTGGCTGAGGATGACCTAGCGATGGTCGTGCTCAAGGTGGCCTCGCGATGGTGGTGGTGCTCGACAATGACCACGCACCGTGGTGGCGCCGGCGATCCCACACCGGGCGACATGACCATGCCAATTGTGGTACAAGACTACATCCCACTGCCTCCACTGCCTCCACCGCCTCGCCGCTCTAGGCGCATCAGGGAGATGAAGGAGAAGAAGGAGAAGAACTGCCTACTTTGTCAGGTATGTCAGATATCCTATAGGTTAGCTATCCAAAATGATATATATATATATATATACTTAGTTACCTATGTTATCTCTAATATGCTTAGTTTCCTATAGGTTAGCTTCATTTTACCTAAGTTGGCTCTAATATACTAACTTAGAGCTTATATGCTTGGTTTCCTATAGGTTAGCTCCAAAATAACTTATGTTAGCACAAAATGATCAAGTTTACATAATAAGCTTATAGTCTTTTTCTTATTCTTCTTCTTTTCCAAAATGACATAGGTTAGCTTCATTTTACCTAAGTTGGCTCTAATATACTAACTTAGAGCTTATATGCTTAGTTTCCTATAGGCTAGCTCCAAAATAACTTATGTTAGCACAAAATGATCAAGTTTACATAATAAGCTTATAGTCTTCTTCTTATTCTTCTTCTTTTCCAAAACTCTTCTTATTCTTCTTCTAGTGTTCTTCTTCTTCTAGTATTCTTCTAGTCTTCTTCTTTTTCTTCTTCTAACTTCTTGTTTATCATTTTGCAGATTTGATTTAATTGACGGAAGCTTGCATGGATGGAGTGCTTCTTTTCCATTTGTGTTTTTATTTTGTATCAATGTGAAACTTTTGTGAATTGATGGATAATGGTGTTGGATGAACAATGTGAAACTTTTATAACGACGGAACTATGTGTTGGCTATGTATGTATATATGATGAAAACTTGTGTGTTGGATATGATTGCTATATGGATGCTTGTTGTATATATATGTGTTGAATATCTCATATGTGAAATAGTGACCTGAGATTAAGAAAAATAAAATAAAAAAGTTGTTACTAATGGCGCACTAACATGTGCTGCGCTATAAGTATAGCAGATAATAGTGGCGCCCTGTGGGCGACTAATGGCGCCTTCGCACAGTGCGCCATTAGAATACAGATTCTAATGGCGCACATGTGGTGCGCCATTAGAAAAAAATTCTAATGGCATGAGGCTAGTGGCGCACCAGCCATGCGCCATTAGAAGGCAAAACTGGTGCGCCACTAGCATGCCTTTTCCTAGTAGTGCGCGGCGCTGCTCCGCCATCAGCAGTGCCTGCCGGCGCCGCCGACACTGGGATCCTCTCCAGATCCAAGTGTCAGTCATGCGGTAGGGTGACATCGGGGCAGGGGAGAGAGACGCGATGCTGCCAGTGCCACTCCGCCTGGTGCACTGGCACGCTCACGTACTGCCTCGGCCGGCGGGAAGACGCCGGCGGAGGCGGGGGGACGGAAGGCGGGCGACTTGCCCTTGGCTTTGCCGCTGACATTGCCGGAGAAGAAGCCCATCGTGGCTAGGTGGCTAGGGTTGCCGCTGACGGGGGAGCAGTGGGTGGCGAGATGGGGGTGGCTTCTGGAAGCGGATGAGGACGCCGTCCCCCCCTCCCCGCACGGTCGGCTAAAAAAATGCTGACTGTCGTCGCCGACGCGTGTGTCCGAGGCCATAAATTAAGCTGACCAAAGTGACCGCGGGTAGTTGGACGGCCGCCAGGTGGGGTCGTGGCGGACACCGAGAAGGCGTGCTTCACGCCCCGCGCTGACGCATTTGCGGCCCAAATTTGGGTCGCAAATGCGTCGGCGCGGACGCAAAGGGACGCGTTTTTGTCTGGGTCGGCGCGTTGGGCCTTCACTTTTGTCCGCGTCGACCCAAACGGACGCAGGAGGACGATTTGGATCGCTGCATTGGAGTTGCTCTTAATATTGATGATAATCAGCAAATTTTTTTGCGGCAAGGATCAGATTTACTAAAAAAAGTTCATCGAAGGTACAAAGCATCTTTGGAAGTGTACGAAGTACTTGTTGTTCCCCAAGCACCTATACTTGTGATCCTCCTTCAGGTTCCATGTTAGCTGAACTGTATCAAAAAGGGTGTGCGGTGTTGGTCGGTGGAGCGAGTAGGCTGTGGTGAGAGAACGCGAAGGCACTCCGGCTTGCCGAGCGGTGGGAGCGCGAGGCTGTGGGGTGGCCTTGTTGCGGCACAGTCCGTCTGCGAGAAGACCGGAGGAAAGGACTGTGTGGCAGTCGTCGAGTGGGAGAACCCGCCTAGAAGCCGGGGGCTTGGGAACCCCGAGGCAGTTCGTGAACTTCGCAGTATTGTGAAGTTGGAAGGACCCCACTCTTCTCTTTGTGGAAACGAAAATCAAAGCAAAAAGAGTCGAGGTTTTGAAGCATTCGTTAGGTTTTAGCGGGTGTTTTGCTGTAGACAGTGCTGGCCTTAGTGGCGGTATTGGTCTTTTTTGGTCTCGAGATGTATCTGTCGAGTTAAAAAACTATAGCCAGAGTCACGTTGATGTGGTTGTCAAGAGTAACATTCAGAATATGACTTGGCGTTTCACTGGCTTTTACGGAGCTCCGCGAGCAGAAGATAGGCATCATTCCTGGCGGTTCTTGCGTACACTTTATACGCTCCCACATGCTGCATGGTTGAGCATGGGAGACTATAATGAGACACTATACCCCTCGGAGCACTTTAGCAGATCGGAGCGATCGGAAAATCAGATGCGTGCTTTTCGGGAGGTGATAGATGAGATCTCTTTCCAAGATTTGGGCTGGTCCGGTACGGCCTACACTTGGGATAATCGTCAAGCTGGAAGAGCAAATGTCAAGGCCCGACTTGATCGTGCTTTTGCAAATGAAGCTTTCAGACAGCTATTTCAGCATATACGGGTCAGGCACATTCCTTCGGTCGAGTCTGACCACTGTTTCGTGATTGCAGAGATTAGGGAGAACCTGCCAACGTCAACACCGAAGCACCAATTTAGATATGAGAACGTTTGGCAGACCCATGCAGATTATGACCGCTTGGTTAGTGATACCTAGCGGGGCATACAACATGAACCGGGGCTTCGAGGGGTGGCATCCGCGTTGAATACCTTGCAGGCGACGCTAGAACCCTGGAGCTCCAAGGAGTTTGGCAGCCTGACACGCTCTGTCCGGCAGTTGCAAAAGAGACTAGATCGCCTCCGTTGCCGATCCATTGGCACAGGCCCAACGGAGGAGGAGAAAACCATTGTCAAGAATCTAAAGGAGGCCTTGCATCAGGAAGAGATCTGGCTTCGACAGCGTTCTCGTGTCCCATGGCTTCGGGATGGGGACCGAAACACTTCTTACTTTCAAGCTCAAGCAGCCCAACACAAACACATGAACAGGATATCGGGTTTGAGACGTGTTGATGGATCTACTTGTGATTCTGAAAGTGAAGATAAGGAAGAGGTACAAATTTTTTATCAGGATTTGTATCGCTCCCAGGGTTGGGGAGATTCCAGCTTGCTATTATCGCATGTACCGGAGAGAATCACCCAAGCCATGAACGATGATTTGAACAAGCCCTACACGGCAGAGGAGGTCAAGGCCGCGCTGTTTCAGATGGCGCCCTCTAAAGCCCCTGGTGTAGATGGTTTTACTGCAGGGTTCTACTAGCGTCATTGGGATTTGTTGGGAAATGGGGTAACCTTGGCAGTCTTGGATTTTCTTAATGGGGGAGAACTACCAACCGGATTGAATGACACGTCTATAACCTTAATACCCAAGGTACGTCACCCCCAATCGATATCTCAATATCGTCCCATTGCCTTGTGTCCGGTGCTTTATAAGATCGCTGCCAAGGCTATAAAAAACCGGTTAAGAGGCATGATGGATTTGATAATTAGTGAAGAGCAAAGTGCTTTCGTTCCCGGCCGTCTTATAATAGATAATGTACTTGTGGCTTATGAAAGCATCCATACGATGAAAAGGAGAAAGAAGGGTAAGAACTTCTCTTGCGCGGTTAAGCTTGATATGATGAAAGCATATGACCGTGTCGAGTGGCATTATCTCGAAGCTATATTGACATGCTTGGGTTTCAGTATGAGCTTTGTCAGACTAATAATGAAGTGTGTTTCCTCTGTCCGGTTTGCTGTGCGAGTCAATGGGGAGCTACTTCCTTACTTTACTCCCACCAGAGGTTTTCGGCAAGGAGATCCAGTGTCACCATATCTTTTTCTATTGTGTGCCGAAGGTTTCTCCTCATTGTTGAAATATTACAATGGAGGAACTATTGATAGGGGACTACGGGTTAGCTATAGATTACCATGGGTAACCCATTTGCTTTTTGCAGATGATAGTCTCATCTTCATCAATGCAAGCAACCCTAGTGCCTTCCGGTTAAATGATATCTTGAGGATCTATGAGGAGGCCTCGGGCCAGTGTATCAATAAGGAGAAAAGTGCTATATATTTCAGTTCAAATACGCCAACAGATCTGAGGCAATTGTTGAAGACAACCTTGAATATCCATGTTGAGGCGTTTACAGAGAAATACTTGGGCCTCCCTACTGCCGTGGGCAGGATCACAAGTGGGACTTTTGATCACATTAGTGAAAGAGCCAGGGCCAGAATGCAGGGATGGTCGGAGAAATTACTTGCTTGTGCAGGTCGCGAGACCTTATTGAAATCAGTTGTTCAATCAATTCCGACCTATCCAATGAGTACTTTTCTGTTAACCAAAAAAGTTTGTAAGAGTTTGACAGCTCCTATGATCAAGTATTTCTGGAGTAGCTCTCTTGACAAAAGATCAATGCATTGGGTGTCTTGGAAGGAGCTCGCAACGCCCAAGTGTAAAGGTGGAATGGGTTTTAGAGACCCACATTTATTCAATCTTGCCATGTTGGGGAAGCACGGATGGCGTTTTCTAACGAACCCTGATTCCCTTTGTGCAAGAGTATTGAAGGGACGGTATTTTCCTGATATAGATTTCATGCATGCTGCCTTACCGAAGTCGGCTTCGGCCACTTGGAAAGCTATTATAGCAGGAAGAGAAGCCCTGAGAACCGGATTGATCTCCCGTGTTGGAGATGGCACAACAATTGATGTGTGGAATGATAAATGGATTCCAGGTACTATCTCTATGTCACCTATCTCAAGGCCACCGAACACTGGCATCCAAAGGGTGGAGGAGCTCATTGATACATCCAACTGGACTTGGAAACATGAGATGGTTTGGGAGAATTTCATTGCCCCGGATGCTGAGGCTATTCTTAATATTCCTATTCCGCAAGGGGGAGGAGATGATTACCTTGCTTGGGCATTCGAACGATCAGGCAACTACACTGTGAAGTCGGCATACCGTGCTCTTGTGAATCAGAACGAGCGTTTGGCTCTAGATGAAGGGACGGCTACCGGTACCTCCAATGATGAACAACAGATGTGGAAAGCCTTGTGGAAATTGAATGTTATCCCAAAAGTGAGAGTCTTTTGGTGGAGAGTTCATCGTGGGATTCTACCAGATGAAGCTACTCTCAACTATAGACATATTGCAGAAATTCGGCGATGCAAAGTTTGTCTTGCTATGGATGAGGATCTAAAACATGCGCTTATTCACTGCTCGCATGCTAAGCGTTTTTGGGAGGAGGCGTGTGCTTGGTTCGGGATACGGCTCCCATCGCTTCACCTGGACTCGTGGGCTCGCGACATTTTATGTGATGCGCGCTTCACGGATGACGACCGGGCAAAGATCACCACTATTATGTGGTCTATATGGCATTCCAGGAATCGTATCAAGCATGGTGAAGAAGGTCGTGACCCCACAGCGACAATCTGAGCCACAAAGGAGGCAATTGCACTCCTTCATTTGCCACGCAAGGATACGCTGGTCTTACCTGGCTATGGGTGGCGGCCTCCTGATGATGGGTTTGTGAAAATCACAACTGATGGAGCTCTAAACCTGGCGGATGGTAGGGGAGGCGCGGGAGGCACTGCTCGATCTCCTACGGCTCTCCTTGGTGCTTGGTGCAAGCCATATGTGGGGATTTCGGACCCCCTGATCATGGAGGGACTTTCCTTGCGAGATGGTGTTCGCTTCACTGCTCTTCGTGGCTTCTCGCATGTGATTATGGAGGTTGATTGCTTGGAGTTGGTGACACTCTGGACCACTCGCCACAATTCTCGGTCTATTGTGGCTCCTTTACTTTTAGAGATTGGAGAGCTTAGTACTCAATTTTCCTCTTTTGCTATTCAACATGTAAACAGGTCAGCTAATCTACCGGCTCACTTGTGTGCCAAACGTGCTTGCACACTTAATGTGACCGATAGTTGGCTTGACGAAACTCCTAGCTTCTTGGTGTCCAGCCTTCTGGCTGATTGTTCCAAGAATGCATTTACTCAATAAAGCTCTCTGAATTTCCCCGCAAAAAAAAAGAGAACCCGCCTAGAAGAGGTCGTGTCTTGGATAATATCGCATCTACATGCGGTGCATCACATTGGGCGGCCAGTGAGGCATTCGAGCGGGGCAACGAGATTTCTGACGTTTGCTGGTTGCATTTCCCTTCAATAAAATTTCAAGACCCAAAATATAACGTGCATAAATTTCTACCTATAAATATGCATGTTTGACCAGGATTCTAGAACAAAATATCAACATCAGCAATACAAAATAAATAAAATATGATTACATTTCATGATGGAACTAATTATACAAGTTGGTATTTTATACGTTAGTATCTTTTAAAAAAACTTGATACAAAATGCAAGTTTAACTGTTGAAAAAAACATCTACACTTTAGAGAATCTATAGGTAGGCGCCACAAATCTGTTCAAACATTCGGGCGGGCAGACGATCACAAAAAAAAGACCCACCCAGGATCCTCAAATCTGTCTCAAACATCCGGGCCAGCAGACGATCACAAAAAAGACCCACCCCGAATCCTCAAATCAGCCTCAAATGCGCGGACTGTCCGACGCCCCTCATGTCCAGCCAAAATGTACGGAGGGTATGGGTGGCCCGGGCACGTCCACCACGTTGGAGCTGACAGGCCCGGCCCACCACCGATCCCACGCCTGTCCCACAGAAAACCCCAATCCAGCTCCTCGCTCGGAACCCTAGCTCACCCACGCTCTTCTCTTGCTCCGTCCTCTCCTATTCCCTCTCCTATTCCGATCCAATCCGACGCAATGTCGAGCTCCGACAGCCGCTCCGACTTCAACCTCAACATCGACAAGGAGATGGCCCTCTGCATTGCCTTGGAGCGGTCCAAGGTGGACACCTGGGGAAGCTCCAGATCTGCAGCACCGTCGCAGCTCCTACACCGGCGCAACACGGACGCCGGGGCTGGCTCCTCATGGCCTGCGCACAGCTCCACCAGGGTAGCGCAGTCTGCTCCGCCCCCACGTTGTCCCCTTCCCACCGTCCGTTGCTTCGCGCGGAACAACGATGTGTGCTAGTGCCCGTGCCGCCGGCCCGAACGCGCACTCTGGAATCTGAGGCGCGCGCCGCCCGCCACAAGAGGTAGCGGGCAAGGAAAAGGGACACAGCGGAGCAGTCTGTGCATCGCCGTCATGGGATGCCGACAGAGCCTGACGAGGACGAGCGGCTCCATGCTTGGGTCTACCGTCGGTCACTCACGACGACGGAGACGGGCGCTCGCCGCCTATGGTGAGAGAACACGAAGGCACTCCGGCTTGCCATAGAGCGGTGGGAGCGCGAGGCGAAGGAGTCAGTGGCGGAGACGACTCGGCTCGCCAGTTGAAGCGGCAGCACGATAGGGGGATCGTCTTCTCCGATTCCGACTCCAACGACGGCGACGACCACAACTCCACTTCCTGCTCCAACGACCAACATCCTCCACCGGCCGGGACGCCTACAACTTGCCGGTGACCGAAGGGGGAAGACTCGGCGAGGAAGTGGTGAAGACCCTCATGCTCCTATGTTTGTTATCCTTTTATAGTTGTTGAAGTTAAGAACTTGAGCATTTACAACCGGAATAGCCAAATCCGATGGGCAGGAAGACACCCGCTCGCGTCGCTCTCCAGGGGAGCGGCCCGAGAGTACCATAGCACCGCCGTCGCCACCCCACTCGCTCCCCCCCTCCCCCTGCCGCCGCCGCCGCCGACGGGCGTTGATATGTGTCCAACGTATCTATAATTTTTGATTGTTCCATGCTATTATATTACCCCTTTTGGATGTTTATGGGCTTTATTTCACACATTTATATCATTTTTGGGACTAACCTACTAACCGGAGGCCCAGCCTGTATTGCTAATTTTTTTGCCTATTTCAGTATTTCGAAGAAAAGGAATATCAAACGGAGTCCAAACGGAATGAAACCTTCGGGAGCGTGATTTTTGGAACGAAAGTGATCCAGAGGACTTGGAGTGCAAGTCAAGAAGCAGCCGAGGCGGCCACGAGAGGGGGCGCCCCCCCTATAGGGCGCGCCCCCTGTCTCGTGGGCCCCTCGGGCAGCCACCGACGTACTTCTTCCTCCTATATAAGCCTACGTACCCCGAAAACATCCAGGGAGCCAACAAAACACATTTCCACCACCGTAACCTTCTGTATCCGCGAGATCCCATCTTGGAGCCTTCGCCGGCGCTCCGCCGGAGGGGGAATCGACCACGGAGGGCTTCTACATCAACACCATAGCCCCTCCGATGAGTTGTGAGTAGTTTACCATAGACCTTCGGGTCCATAATTATTAGCTAGATGGCTTCTTCTCTCTTTTTGGATCTCAACAATGTTCCCCCCCTCTCTTGTGGAGATCTATTCGATGTAAACTCTTTTTGTGGTTTGTTTGTCGAGATCCGATGAATTGTGGGTTTATGATCAAGTTTATCTATGAGAAATATTTGAATCTCCTCATAATTCTTTTATGTATGATTGAGTTATCTTTGCAAGTCTCTTTGAATTATCAGTTTGGTTTGGCCTACTAGATTGATCTTTGTTGCCATGGGAGAAGTGCTTAGCTTTGGGGTCAATCTTGCGATGTCCTTACCCAGTGACAGAAAGGGTTGCAAGGCACGTATTGTATTGTTGCCATCGAGGATAAAAATATGGGGTTTATATCATATTGCATGAGTTTATCCCTCTACATCATGTCATCTTGCTTAAGGCGTTACTCTGTTCTTATGAACTTAATACTCTAGATGCAGGCAGGAGTCGGTCGATGTGTGGAGTAATAGTAGTAGATGCAGGCAGGAGTCGGTCTACTTGTCGCGGACGTGATGCCTATATACATGATCATGCCTAGATAATCTCATAATTATTCGCTTTTCTATCAATTGCTCGACAGTAATTTGTTCACCCACCGTAATACTTATGCTATCTTGAGAGAAGCCTCTAGTGAAACCTATGGCCCTCGGGTCTATCTTTTATCATATTTGCTTCCAATCTACTTTTATTTGCATCTTTAATTTTTGCATCTATCTTATAAAATACCAAAAATATATCTATCTTATCATACTATCTCTATTAGATCTCACTTTCGCAAGTGGCCGTGAAGAGATTGACAACCCCTTTATTGTGTTGGTTGCGAGTTCTTTGTTTGTTTGTGTAGGTGCGTGGGACTTTTGAGGAGTCTCCTACTGGATTGATACCTTGGTCCTCAAAAACTGAGGGAAATACTTATGCTACTATTGCTGCATCACCCTTTCCTCTTCAAGGAAAACCAACGCAAGCTCAAGACGTAGCAGGCGTTGCTGCCGGGCAAAGCCCGTGCAGCAGCCGGTGGCGGCGGGCCTCTCTGAAGGAAATATGCCCTAGAGGCAATAATAAAGTTATTATTTATTTCCTTATTTCATGATAAATGTTTATTATTCATGCTGGAATTGTATTAACCGGAAACATAATACATGTGTGAATACATAGACAAACATAGTGTCACTAGTATGCCTCTACATGACTAGCTCGTTTATCAGAGATGGTTATGTTTCCTAGCCATGGACAAAAGAGTTGTCATTTGATTAACGGGGTCACATCATTAGGAGAATGATGTGATTGACTTGACCCATTCCGTTAGCCTAGCACTTGATCATTTAGTATGTTGCTATTGCTTTCTTCATGACATATACATGTTCACTGTAACTATGAGATTATGCAACTCCGTTTACGGAGGAACACTTTGGGTACTACCAAACGTCACAACGTAATGGGTGATTATAAAGGAGTACTACAGGTGTCTCCGAAGGTACATGTTGAGTTGGCGTATTTGAGATTAGGTTTTGTCACTCCGATTGTCGGAGAGGTATCCTGGGCCCTCTCGGTAATGCACATCATTATAAGCCTTGCAAGCAATGTGACCAATGAGTTGGTTACGGGATGATGCATTACGAGCGATTAAAGAGACTTGCGGTGGCGAGATTGAACTAGGTATTGGATACCGACGATCGAATCTCGGGCAAGTAACATACCGATGACAAAGGGAACAATGTATGTTGTTATGCGGTTTGACCGATAAAGATCTTCGTAGAATATGTAGGAGCCAATATGGGCATCCAGATCCGCTATTGGTTATTGACCGAGAAAAGTTCTAGGTCATGTCTACATAGTTCTCGAACCCGTAGGGTCCGCACGCAAGGTTTCGATGATGCTTATATTATGAGTTTATGAGTTTTGATGTACCGAAGGAGTTGAGTCCCGGATGAGATCCGGGACATGACGAGGAGTCTCGAAATGGTCGAGACGTAAAGATCGATATATTGGACGACTATATTCGAGTTCGGAAAGGTTCCGAGTGATTCGGTATTTTTCGAGTACCGAGAGTTACGGGAATTCACCGGGAGAAGTATTGGGCCTTATTGGGCCTGCGGGAAAGAGGGAGGCTGCCTAGGGCAGGCCGCGCGCCCCCATGGTCTAGTCCGAATTGACTAGGGAGGGCCGCACCCTCCTTCCTTCCTTCTCTCTTCCCCTTCCTAGTCTCCTGCTCCTACTACATGGAAGGACCCCTAGTTGGACTAGGAAAGGGGGAATCCTACTCCCGGTGGGAGTAGGACTCCCCATGGCGCGCCCCTCATAGGGTCGGCCTCCTCCTCCCTCCCTCCTTTATATACGGGGGCAGGGGGCACCCCATAGACACACAAGTTCATCTACGGATCGTTCCTTAGCCGTGTGCGGTGCCCCCTTCCACCATATTCCACCTTGGTCATATCGTCGCGAAGCTTAGGTGAAGCCCTGCGCCGGTAGAACATCAAGATCGTCACCACGCCGTCGTGCTGACGGGACTCTCCCTCGACACTCGGCTGGATCGGAGTTCAAGGGACGTCATCGAGCAGAACGTGTGCTGAACTCGGAGGCTCCGTACGTTCGGTGCTGGATCGGTCGGATCGTGAAGACGTACGACTACATCAACCGCGTTGTGCTAACGCTTCGCTTCGGTCTCACGAGTGCGTGGACATACACTCTCCCTCTAGTTGCTATATCATCACCATGATCTTGCATGTGCGTAGGAATTTTTTGAAATTACTCGTTCCCAACAATGGCATCCGAGCCTAGGTTTTATGCGTTGATGTTATATGCACGAGTAGAACACAAGTGAGTTGTGGACGATATAAGTCATACTGCCTACCAGCATGTCATACTTTGGTTCAGCGGTATTGTGAGATGAAGCGGCTCGGACCGACATTACGCGTACGCTTACGCGAGACTGGTTTCACCGTTACAAGCACTCGTGCTTAAAGGTGACTGGCGGGTGTCTGTCTCTCTCACTTTAGTTGAACCGAGTGTGGCTACGCCCGGTCCTTGTGAAGGTTAAAACGGAGTCTATTTGACAAACTATCGTTGTGGTTTTGATGCGTAGGTAAGAACGGTTCTTGCTAAGCCCGTAGCAGCCACGTAAAATTTGCAACAACAAAGTAGAGGACGTCTAATTTGTTTTTGCAGGGCATGTTGTGATGTGATATGGTCAAGACGTGATGCTATATTTTATTGTATGAGATGATCATGTTTTGTAACCGAAGTTATCGGCAACTGGCAGGTGCCATATGGTTGTCGCTTTATTGTATGAAATGCAAATGCCCTGTAATTGCTTTACTTTATCACTAAGCGGCAGCGATAGTCGTAGAAGCAATAGATGGCGTAAACGACAACGATGCTACGATGGAGATCAAGGTGTCGCGCCGGTGGCGATGGTGATCACGACGGTGCTTCGGAGATGGAGATCACAAGCACAAGATGATGATGGCCATATCATATCACTTATATTGATTGCATGTGATGTTTATCCTTTATGCATCTTATCTTGCTTTGATTGACGGTAGCATTTTAAGATGATCTCTCACTAAAATTATCAAGTAGTGTTCTCCCCGAGTATGCACCGTTGCCAAAGTTAAATCGTGTCGAGACACCACGTGATGATCGGGTGTGATAAGCTCTACGTCCATCTACAACGGGTGCAAGCCAGTTTTGCACACGCCGAATACTCAGGTTAAACTTGACGAGCCTAGCATATGCAGATATGGCCTCGGAACACGGAGACCGAAAGGTCGAGCGTGAATCATATAGTAGATATGATCAACATAGTGATGTTCACCATTGAAAACTACTCCATCTCACGTGATGATCGGTTATGGTTTAGTTGATTTGGATCACGTGATCACTTAGATGACTAGAGAGATGTCTATCTAAGTGGGAGTTCTTAAGTAATATGATTAATTGAACTTAAATTTATCATGAACTTAGTCCTGGTAGTATTTTGCAAATTATGTTGTAGATCAATAGCTTGCGTTGTTGCTTTCACATGTTTTTTTATATGTTCCTAGAGAATACTGTGTTGAAAGTAGCAATGATGCGGATTGGATCCGTGATCTGAGGTTTATCCTCATTGCTGCGCAGAAGAATTATGTCCTTGATGCACCGCTAGGTGACAAACCTATTGCAGGAGCATATGCAAACGTTATGAACGTTTGTCTAGCTCAATATGATGACTACTTGATAGTTTAGTGCACCATGCTTAACGGCTTAGAATCGGGACTTCAAAGACGTTTTGAACGTCATGGACCATATGAGATGTTCCAGGAGTTGAAGTTAATATTTCAAGCAAATACCCGAGTTGAGAGATATGAAGTCTCCAACAAAGTTCTATAGCTAAAAGATGGAGGAGAATCGCTCAACTAGTGAGCATGTACTCAGATTGTCTGGGTACTTCAATCGCTTGAATCAAGTGGGAGTTAATCTTCCAGATAAGATAGTGATTGACAGAATTCTCTAGTCACCATCACTAAAGTTACTAGAACTTCGTGATGAACTATAGTATGCAAGGGATGACAAAAATGATTCCCGAGCTCTTCGTGATGTTGAAATCGACGAAGGTAGAAATCAAGAAAGAACATCAAGTGTTGATGGTTAACAAGACCACTAGTTTCAAGAAAAAGGGCAAAGGGATAGAAGGGAACTTCGAAAGAACGGCAAGCAAGTTGCTGCTCAAGTGAAGAAGCCCAAGTCTGGACCTAAGCCTGAGACTAAGTGCTTCTACTGCAAAGGGAATGGTCACTGGAAGCAGAAATGCCCTGAATATTTGGTGGATAAGAAGGATGGCAAAGTGAACAAGGGTATATTTCATATACAGATTATTGATATGTGCTTTACTGGTGTTTATAGCAACCCCTCAGTATTTGATACTAGTTCAGTTGCTAAGATTAGTAACTCGAAACGGGAGTTGCAGAATAAACAGAGACTAGTTAAAGGGTGAAGAGACGATGTGTGTTGGAAATAGTTCCAAGATTGATATGATCATCATCGCACACTCACTATACTTTCGGGATTAGTTTTAAACCTAAATAAGTGTTATTTGGTGTTTGCGTTGAGCATGAATATGATTTGATCATGTTTATTGCAATACGGTTATTCATGTAAGTTAGAGAATAATTGTTGTTCTGTTTACATGAATAAAACCTTCTATGGTCATACACCCAATGAAAATGGTTTGTTGGATCTCGATTGTGTGATACACATATTCATAATATTGAAGCCAAAAGATGCAAAGTTAATAATGATAGTGCAATTTATTTGTGGCACTGCCGTTTGGGTCATATCGGTGTAAAGCGCATGAAGAAACTCCATAAAGATGGATTTTCGGAATCACTTGGTTATGAATCATTTGATGCTTGCGAACCGTGCCTTTTGGGTAAGATGACTAAAACTCCGTTCTTCGGAACAATGGAACGAGCTACCGACTTATTGGAAATAATACATACTGATGTATGCAGACCAATGAGTATAAAGGCTCGTGCCAAGTATCGTTATTTTCTGACCTTCACAAGATGATTTGAGCAGATATGGGTATATCTACTTGATGAAACATAAGTCTACAATAGTTGAAAGGTTCAAAGAATTTTAGAGTGAAATGGAAAATCATCGTAACAAGAAAATAAAGTTTCTGCGATCTGATCACGGAGAGGAATATTTGAGTTACGAGTTTGGTCTTCAATTAAAACAATGTGGAATAGTTTCACAGCTCACGCCACCTGGAACACCACAACGTTATGGTGTGTCCGAACGTCGTAACCGCACTTTATTGGATATGGTGCGATCTATGATGTCTCTTACTGATTTACCAATATTGTTTTGGGATTATGCATTAGAGACAGCTGCATTCACATTAAAAGGGCACCATCTAAATCCGTTGAGGCGACAACATATGAACTGTGGTTTAGCAAGAAACCCAAGTTGTCGTTTCTTAAAGTTTGGGGCTGTGATGCTTATGTGAAAAAGTTTCATCCTGATAAGCTCGAACCCAAATCGGAGAAGTGCGTCTTCATAGAATACCCAAAGGAAATAGTTGGGTACACCTTCTATCACAGATCCGAAGGCAAGATATTCGTTGCTAAAAATGGATCCTTTCTAGAGAAGGAGTTTCTCTCGAAAGAAGTGAGTGGGAGGAAAGTAGAATTTGATGAGGTAATCAGACTGTTCCCTTATTGGAAAGTAGTTCATCACGAAATCAGTTCTGTGACAAATACACCAATTAGTGAGGAAGCTAATGATATTGATCATGAAACTTGAGATCAAGTTACTACGAGAACCTCGTAGGTCTTCGAGTAAGATCCGCACAGTGGTGTAGTAATCATGTTCGGAAGTCATGTTACTAGACCATGATGAACCTACAAACTATGAGGAAGCGATGATGAGCCCAGATTCCGCGAAATGGCTCGAGGCCATAAAATTGGAGATATGATCCATGTATGAGAACAAAGTATGGACTTTGATTGACTTACTTGATGATCAGCAAGCCATGTTAAATAAATGGATCTTCAAGAGGAAGACGGACGCTGATAGTAGTATTACTATCTGCCAAGCTCGACTTGTTGCGGAAGGTTTTCAACAAGTTCAAGGTGTTGAATACGATAAGATTTTCTCATTCGTATCGATGCTTAAGTCTGTCTGAATCATGTTAGCAATTGCCACATTTTATGAAATCTGGCAAATGGATGTCAAAACTACATTCCTTAATGGATTTATTAAAGAAGAGTTGTATATGATGCAACCAGAAGGTTTTGTCAATCCTAAAGATGCTAACAAAATGTGCAAGCTCCAGCGATCCATCTATGGACTGGTGCAAGCATCTCGGAGTTGGAATATACGCTTTGATAAGTTGATCAAAGCATATAGTTTTATATGGACTTACGATGAAGCCTGTTGTCGGTGTCAAAACCGGCGGATCTCGGGTAGGGGGTCCCGAACTGTGCGTCTAGGCGGATGGTAACAGGAGACGAGGGACACAATGTTTTTACCTGTTTCGTGCCCTCTCGATGGAGGTAATACCCTACGTCCTGCTTGATTAATATTGATGATATGGGTAGTACAAGAGTAGATCTACCACGATATCAATGAGGCTAAACCCTAGAAGCTAGCCTATGGTATGATTGTTGAGATGTAATGTTGTGTCCTACGGACTACAGCCCTCCGGTTTATATAGACACCGAGGGGCTAGGGTTACAGAGTCGGTTACAATGGTAGGAGATCTACATATCCGTATTGCCAAGCTTGCCTTCCACGCCAAGTAAAGTACCTTCCGGACACGAGCCGAGTCTTCAATCTTCTATCTTCGTGATCCGGGAGTCCGGCGGATATTGATAGTCCGGCTGTCCGGACACCCCTAGTCGAGACTCCTCGGTAGCCCCTGAACCAGTCTTCAATGACGATAAGTCCGGCGTGCATAATCTTCCGCATTGCAAGGCGGGTTCCTCCCTTGAATAATCCAGAGAAGATAATGAACACCAGGATAGTGTCCGGCTCTGCAAAATAATTTCCACATTCCAACGTAGAGAGAATAAAACATATACACCGATCCAATCTGCTGACGCATTATGCGGCATGTCATCACGCCGCAGCCAAGCCCTCGTTTTAATTGTTTTTACTATTCCACCTCAGCACGTTTAGCGAAGCGGCTTCCTTGGCACGTCCTGTCGAGGCAGAGATCGTGTTCCCTTTTATTCCGGGATCCTCATCAATGCGTGCGTGGGTAACCCAACCGTTCCCGTCGCCACGCCTCCTCTATTGAAGGGGAATCTCAAACGGTCACGGAGACGGCCCTTGGTATTATTTCCCCTTTATAAGAGGACCAAGGCCTGTCCTTGTCTCTTAACCTCGCATCGAATCTTTCCTCTGCTCCCGTTCCAACACCAAGAGCTTGAGACTCGGCGCCTTGGATCCACAAGAATGTCCGGCTCCGACCTCCGGGCGGTGGGTGCCCTCCTCCGTCCACGGAGGAGGACATATTGAAGTCGCCGCAGTTGCCTGCCCCTAGGCAGGCCGTGCCAGCCCGAGCCCGGCGAATGTGTCGTTTTCGATCCCACCTCCGTCGGGATTAGGCTTCCGACGGATCCTTTCGTGAGGGGCTTCGTTCTTCTCGGGCTGGACTTCCACGACTTGGCTCCGAGTCCATCCTCCATATCTCCGCATTCATTATTGTCTGCGAAGCCTTCCTCCGCGTCATCCCCACTTCGACTGTGGCTGAAAACATTCAAGGTGGAGCCGAAGATGATCGGGGCGTCGGCAGAGTGTGGCGGGCGACCATAAGCAAGATGGTCGATGCCCGTGGCTCGAAGGTTCCTTCAAGAGGAGCAGGGATTGTGGCAGCAGGAGGGTTCTACATCACGCTCCAAGGGGCGACAAGCAAAGCCGCCGCCTCCTTCCGCCCGGGACCTCCACAGAATCGATGTCGTGGGTCAACCAAGGGCTCAGCTGGGGCCGTCCAGGGCGTGCCCGCACTGCAGGGCAGGATTCGGGACCTCCAAACAAGGGAGATCGATCTGGTCAAGGTGATGCGAGTCATGCTAACTAGGCACCTCCTACCACAAACGTCGTCCTCTCCGTTTATGGGAGTTCAATCCGGAGGGACCTCGTATCCTCCAGCATTTCATGGGTGCGACACCCCTGGAGATGTATGAGCTGTTCTTTGGACCGCAAGTGGCGTGTCCGGATTCGGCCGAGGATGCGGGACTAAGCCGCCATCGTCCGGATACTCAGGTAAATAGCTCAGAGCCCGGACATCCTGCTTGTATGCCTTTCAAAAGATCATCTCCTAACCCTTTTATTCTTTACAGGAATGGGTGGCGCGATCAAGGCTGATAAGGTGTCCGGCCCCCTCCAGAGACCGTGACTGGAGCCCGTCTTTGGTCGAGAATGTTGGAGGCCGCACCCACGGAAGGGGCGATGGGGAGATAAAGGAGCTAATACTTCGTCCAAAGAGGCGACTGAAGAGGAGAGGACCAAGGATCCCTCCCTTCAGAGGGAAAAGAGGGCCGCCCCCGAAGATCCGGAGGTCAAAGCCCCCAAGCGTGGGAAGAAATCCTCGTCGGGAGGTCCGGCGTCCGGAGAGAATCCGGACGCGCAGTCATCGCCCAAGGACCAGCCCTCCAACGAGCCGTGAGTATGAAAGAAGTTAAATAAGAAAGTACCTTCGTTTTATGCTTCTGTAGGTAACCGAAATATTTATATTGCAGTTCGGATCTGCAGCCGTCTCAGATGAGTTCGTCCTCGGGAGATCTTCTTCCGGAGATGATGGAGAGCGATCGCCTCCGTCGACGCTGCCGCCAGACGGCGGGCGAGCCCTAAGTGTAAATCCGAAGCGTCCCGAGTCCGGAGGGGTCGAAGAGTTCAACACCCACGAGCCCGGCGGGAATCGAAGAGTTTGCTTGAGAGGCGTCCATTTCGAAAGATCACCGTGCGTTAATGCGTATGGTGATTGGAAGGATTTCGCCCATCGAAAGCGGATTGCGTGATGCTGCCATGAGCTTCTTTGGCGGGTTTTGAGGTATGCGAGAATAGCGTACCCCTTTGCTTTTTAACAGTTGTGCATATAAAAGATGCGCTCTGTATAGATAGTAGCCCCTGAGACTCGGTAGGTTGTCGAAGACGACAGCGTGCCGAGGATCGAAAATCTAGGCATCTCAGGTAATAAATATCGCCGTTCTAATACAGGTGGCGGATAGTCCGGGGCCAGCGGACGATCGGTTCTTTAATCGAGTCGGCAATCGGACATGGCGATATCTTGACATGGCACTTGTCAATCAGCGACTTGACGAGTCGCAAGGTAACTAAATTCTCCATAGCCGCTTTATTGAGTGGGTTAAAGCCCTCCTCTGATAAGTTATATGCTGTTTATACAGACAGTGCTGCTGCTGTGGAGAGACTTGGGCGAGCTTGCACAAGCCAAGGAGCAAGCCGAAGGAGTGATTCGGCTGCCGCGAGGGCGGCCGAGGAGTTGAAGGTCGAAAAGGCTGCGCCTTTGCCTAAGCAGGCGGAAGTGGCCGAATTGGCTAAAAATTAAAGGATACTACCGACCGTGGCGAGGCTCTTGAAAAGGCGCCTATTGGGCGGGAAGACTGAGAAGGCCACCGCCGAGACCAAGGATGCCCGCTCTGCAATGCGAGCTATGAAGGAGGAGCTGCGCCAAGCCGGAGAAATCACGGTGGCAGGCCGTTTCTCATCGTCGCCGGTTTATGGATGCAGGTATGCCCAATTTGAAAAGTGGAGTTCGGAGGATCCCTACATGGACTTGGCTGCGAGTGCGGTGGCGCCGTTAAGCACTTCCGGTCGGGGGATCACGAGGTGGAAGAGTTATATTGGACTCAATTCCACAGTCCGGATCGCCCTCTTCATTGTCGGACAGAGTTGGCGAATGGGCGAACTGAATAGACTGTCGGGCTGGCTATGGTCGACATCGTGGCCCATGTGTGGCGAGAGGTCAAAGCGACGAGCTATTTTGGCCTACTACAGCAGTTCCTTGGGGCGGTGCCGCATATCAAGGAGATGAAGCGGTCGGCCTGCATAGAGGGCGCGGATGGCTCAGCCCGTGTAAAGGCGCATGTCCGGAGATGGATGCCACCGCTGTTGCTGCCCGAGGTTCGGATGGGAACCGCTTCTGCCGAACATTATTTCGGGAAGTTATCTTGCGGCGCTTCGTATAATAGAGTCGCGATGCTCGAAGAATGTAACGTTCAATTGAGCGCATTAACTTGTTTATGGATGATTATAGTATGAATGCTTTTTATACTTGTGCTTCCAAGTAGTAGTACTTCTCCTTGCGGCCGTTTAAGTATACTTGTGTATAACTTTGAAAGATGCAGTCTTGACTTCAGCCCCTTGCACAAGGTGCTGGGGTGTTCGCAAAATAGCGCTTTTTCACACTTTAATCCGGCGTCTCGGTCTGTTATAAGGAGGTGGTAGCGTAGCGAACGAGGCAATCCGGACTATAATGCTTTATCTCTTTCACTTAGCCAATGGAGCTCGAGGGTGGGGCTACGACATAGCCCCTAATGGCACCGCACATCTCCGGATTCGAGTGCGTATGTGCTGACCGAAGCGGCCCTTTATCAAAGCGAAATTCTAAACATTCCGTAGTCAATCAAGTGGTTGACGGACTCTCGCTATATCATGACGATCGGTTTTGGCTTTCTCTCTTGAGGTGCTCACCCAGCCAAACCGGGGCACAATCGCATAGTTCTCCTAGTGCGCGTTAGCGGGTGATCTGGAGCGTAAGGCAGCAAAACACGGGGCCGGCAAACCCAACATTTGACCAAAGACATGATTCGAGCTGATGCATATAGTGCCCAACTTGAGACACGAACACTCCACGAGGTGTTCGGACTTTATGATAACG
This sequence comes from Aegilops speltoides, assembly GCA_021437245.1. Lineage (NCBI taxonomy): Eukaryota > Viridiplantae > Streptophyta > Magnoliopsida > Poales > Poaceae > Aegilops > Aegilops speltoides. The sequence continues at coordinate 69,552,905 of CM038146.1, forward strand.
GGCAGAATTATACCCTAAGCCCCTTGTGTCCAGTGCAGGCATTGTCTTCGACGCGCCAATGCCAAATCGTCGAGCTCCGCCTCGGCTATAGGAAGAAGCGAGGCTGATTTAGCAACAAGAGACGGTAATAAAAGGTCCACGTAGGGTCTTAATCAAAAGAATCCTTGCGACGGGTCCCTACTACGTCTGCGCTGTGTCTCCGTTGTGCGTTATCACGGGCGGAATGCGCGTTGCTCATCTGTAGAAAAGAGAGGAACATTTCAAAAACAGTTAAATGCGAAAATAATGCAAAAGAATAAGCGTAAATAATTAAGGCTAGGTTTATATGAAACCGATGTTAATTGTCTTGCGCAGCCCCTTAATGAAAGGGTATGCGGCTAGGGAGCCCCTAACTTTCTGAGTCGGATTCGCCTATCCGAGTCCGGGGCTTTAAGTGACCCTCGCCTGAAATAGTGCCATGTGGACCGGGCATCTTAAGTGTAAGAGATGCGTGTGCGGTATGGCGTTGAAGCGGACAAAAGCCTTCGTCCTAATAGTGCTTGATGTTCACTTTTAAATGGGGCGATATGGAAAATTAACTTTTCTCATCGGAAATTGTTCGGTGATCCGAACACGACTTGAGTAATATCGAGCACTGTGCACGTGGCGTAAGGGCGGGCGTAACTCCTTTGAAGGAAGTGCGGCTGTGTCGAATTTTGGTAGGGTCTATCCCCATCCGACGGATTGTATTTGAATATAGCAGGTTTAAGTCACTGCCTCCGTCCATTAGGGCGTTTGTGAATTGTAGTCCGTCTATTATCGGATTCAATATCGAAGTCCGTCCCGGTTCAACACTTTTGGAATAATCCGGTTGTCGAAAGTGATTGGTTTTGATAGCCAATCTCTACGGTTTATGGGGCGGACCGTCTGAAGCTCTTTTAGAAAGTGCCGCCTGTTTTTCCGTGTCCTCACATGAAGTGAGTTCTTGCTTTGACCCCTTGTGGGAAAGTCTTTTGTTTTCGGTGTCCTGCTGGCGGGGTTTATCTTCTTAAGCTTGACGCGTCGAGCCCCTTGCGTTCGGCGTTTAGTCGGCGGACTGTTTGAAAACCCAACAATCCTGTGGGTGTGATTTGCGAGCCTTCCGGGTCTTGTGGATTTGACAGATCCGACCGAGATTTTGTGTAGGTTAGACGGTTCGTCGCTGTCGTCCTTGATGGGTTGAGCTTTATTATTCGCCGTGAGCTTTTAAATCCGGCGTTGACTGCCGTGCTCTTTGGGCTTTTCTCTTTATTCGGCGCTGATCTTTTTGCGCGTGATTTTCCGTTCCATCTCTTATCTCGGATGTACTTGGGTCGTTGGTGCTGCTTCTTGCCAACCAGCTGTCCTCTCTAGCAAAAGCGGGTCATGAGGCTTGTTAATGCGGTCATTGTCCTTGGTTTCTCTTGACCGAGGTGTCTGGCGAGCCATTCGTCTCGGACATTGTGCTTGAAAGCAGCTAAGGCTTGGCGTCCGGACGATCGACTATTTGGTTCTTTTGGTGAGGAACCTGTTCCGAATTTCATGGCCGACTCTCCGGGCTGTTGAGTTATGTGACTTAGGTCGCCTGCATCCGGAGGCGGACGTAAGTCCCTTGAAAGTTTGCTCTAAACGCTTCCTCGAGCTCTTCCCAACTTCCAAGAGTGTTTTCTGGGAGGCTTTTGAGCCAATGACGAGCTGGCCCTTTGAGTTTGAGGGTAGATATTTTATGGCGTGGAGATCGTCTCCTCTGGCCATATGTATATGTAATGTATAGTCTTCTATCCGCACTCGAGTGCATTGTTCTATCGTAGGCTTCTATGTTGATGGGTTTAAACCCTGCTAGGAATTCATGTTCCAGCACTTCGTCTCATGAAGCATAGTGGGTGTCTGGCGCCCTGTGCTTATGCGTGCGGCGTCGTCGGACACTTGCGTGTTCCTTAAGCTTATTGGGGCTTTCCTTTTGGGTCCATAGATGGACTGGCTGGAGCCATTGGACGGTGGGGGCTTTATGGCCTCTTCGTCAAATTCAGGGAGCAGCTTGCGCTTGGTAGCTCTTGGTTGGTGGCTGTTGCCTTGTTTGTCTGCGGTTTTGAGCACTTTGCTCCATCTTATCCGGGCGCGTCTTCCGCTGTGTTGAGCTTCCACTTTTCCTCCTTGGGCTTCTTGCTGTAGCGATGAGCTGCGTTTACAAAGATCTTGTTCGACGGGCTCTTGAGTTAAATGTCGTCATCGAGCTTGATTAGTCCTCGGAGGGAGGTACATAGTTGTGATCCTCAACCTTTTCTTCGCCGCCCTTTCATGAGGGCTTGCTTCTACATCCTCCTTGCCGAGTCTTCTTTGGAGGGTTTGTCTTGACACTCTCCGGAGTGTTATTATCTCCCGTGCTGGATTCTCCATTCCTATTGTGGCGGGATTTAGAGCGGCGCCGTCGGCGCTTGGGTTGCTTCTTTAGAGAATCTTCCTCCGCTGCTTTCTCGCCTTCCCCTTCTTTTGGGGTATCCACCATGTAGACGTCGTATGACGAGGTGGCCTTCCAGTGTCCCGTCGGCGCTGGGTCCTGATCATCTCCGACATCATCGTCCATAGCGTCGATGTCATCGGAGTCGTAGTCTAGCATGTCGGTTAGATCCTCGACAGTGGCTACAAAGTGGGTGGTGGGTGGGCTCCGAATTTCTTCGACGTCAGAACTCCAACCGTCCTGGCCATAGTCCTGCCAGGATTCTCCTGATAGCGAGAGATGCTTTAGAGAATTCAAGATATCGCCAAAAGGCGAGTGTTGAAAGATGTCCGAGGCGGTGAATTCCATAACCGGCGCCCAATTTGGTTTAATTGGCAGGGGCGCGGGAGGCTCGGAGTCCGGCAAGGAGTCCGGCGCCTCGGGATCACGAGTTTCGCGGGGGACAAGATTGGTATTCGGCTCCATCGCCGTAGATGTTGAAGCCCCCGGGGCGGCGTCTATCCACCGACCCTCGTCATGGGCGATCGGCTCCGGGCAAGTAGCCGGGGCGGATTCAAGTGCGGCCACCAAAGCACTTGTCGGCGGCGGCGAGCTAGATCATGCCCATCGTCACGGTCTTGGCGCTTGGCTGTGGCTCGAGTCCGTCGAAGATCAAGTCTCCGCGATGCGTCGGCCGTGAAGTTTAGGCTTCGAATCGACTGACGGCCAGGGCGTAGCTTCGATCTGCTCGGATGGCCAAGAGAGTTGGCCCGCATGCAAAGCCGCCGAATATGAAGATCTGTCCGGGAGGAAAGTCTCGCCTGGGCGGTGTCAAAGGTTGAAGATGCCATCGAGCCTATTGGTGGCGACACGAGGAACTCTCAATGAAAGCACCAATGTCGGTGTCAAAACCGGCGGATCTCGGGTAGGGAGGGGTCCCGAACTGTGCGTCTAGGCGGATGGTAACAGGAGACGAGGGACACAATGTTTTACCCTGTGTTCAGGCCCTCTCGATGGAGGTAATACCCTACGTCCCGCTTGATTAATATTGATGATATGGGTAGTACAAGAGTAGATCTACCACGAGATCAATGAGGCTAAACCCTAGAATCTAGCCTATGGTATGATTGTTGAGATGTAATGTTGTGTCCTCGGACTACAGCCCTCCGGTTTATATAGACACCGGAGGGGCTAGGGTTACACAGTCGGTTACAATGGTAGGAGATCTACATATCCATATTGCCAAGCTTGCCTTCCACGCCAAGTAAAGTACCTTCCGGACACGAGCGGAGTCTTCAATCTTCTATCTTCGTGTGCAGGAGTCCGGCGGATATTGATAGTCCGGCTGTCCGGACACCCCTAGTCGAGGACTCCTCACTGTATTTACAATAAAGTGAGTGGGAGCACTGCAGCCTTCGATTAGTATATGTGAGTGACATATTGTTGATCGAAATGATGTAGAATTTTACGCAAAGCATAAAGGAGTGTTTTAAAGGAGTTCTTTAAAAGAAAAGACCTCGAGAAAAGCTACTTACATATTGAGCATCAAGATCTATTGAGATAGATCAAGGCGGCTTGATAAGATTTTCAATGAGTACATACCTTGGCAAGATTTTGAAATAGTTCAAAATGGAGCAGTCAAAGAAAGAGTTCTTTCTGTCTTGCAAATGTATGAAATTGAGTAAGACTCAAATCCCGACCACAGCAGAAAATAGAAAGAGAATGAAAAGTCATTCCCTATGCCTCACCATAGGTTTTATAAAGTATGCTATGCTATGTACCGGACCTATTGTATACCTTGCAATGTATTTGGCAAGGGGTACAATAGTGATCTAGGAGTAGATCCTTTGGACATTGGTCAAGAATATCTGAGTAAGGACTAAGGAGATGTTTCTCGATTATGGAGGTGATAAAAGAGTTTGTTGTAAAAGTTACATCAGTGCAAACTTTTACACTGATCCAGATGACTCTAAGTCTCAACCTGGATACATATTGAAAGTGGGAGCAATTAGCTAGAATAGCTCCGGGCAGAGCATTGTAGACATAGAATATTTGCAAAATACATACGGCTCTGAATGTGACAGACCCGTTGAGTAAGCTTCTCTCACGAGCAAAACATGATCACACCTTAGTACTCTTTGGGTGTTAATCACATAGCGATGTGAACTAGATTATTGACTCTAGTAAACCCTTTGGGTGTTGGTCACATGATGATGTAAACTATGGGTGTTAATCATATACAGATATGAATATTGGTGTTAAATCACATGGCGGTGTGAACTAGATTATTGACTCTAGTGCAAGTGGGAGACTGAAGGAAATATGCCCTAGAGGCAATAATAAAGTTATTATTTATTTCCTTATTTCATGATAAATGTTTATTATTCATGCTGGAATTGTATTAACCGGAAACATAATACATGTGTGAATACATAGACAAACATAGTGTCACTAGTATGCCTCTACTTGACTAGCTCATTTATCAGAGATGGTTATGTTTCGTAGCCATGGACAAAAGAGTTGTCAGTTGATTAACGGGGTCACATCATTAGGAGAATGATGTGATTGACTTTACCCATTCCGTTAGCCTAGCACTTGATCGTTTAGTATGTTGCTATTGCTTTCTTCATGACATATACATGTTCACGTAACTATGAGATTATGCAACTCCGTTTACGGAGGAACACTTTGGTACTACCAAGCGTCACAACGTAATCGGGTGATTATAAAGGAGTACTACAGGTGTCTCCGAAGGTACATGTTGAGTTGGCGTATTTCGAGATTAGGTTTTGTCACTCCGATTGTCGGAGAGGTATCTCTGGGCCCTCTCGGTAATGCACATCATTATAAGCCTTGCAAGCAATGTGACCAATGAGTTGGTTATGGGATGATGCATTACAGAACGAGTAAAGAGACTTGCCGGTCACGAGATTGAACTAGGTATTGGATACCGACGATCGAATCTCGGGCAAGTAACATAATGATGACAAAGGGAACAACGTATGTTGTTATGCGGTTTGACCGATAAAGATCTTCGTAGAATATGTAGGAGCCAATATGGGCATCCAGGTCCCGCTATTGGTTATTGACCGAGAAAAGTTCTAGGTCATGTCTACATAGTTCTCGAACCCGTAGAATCCGCAACAAGGTTTCGATGAGAGTTATATTATGAGTTTTGATGTACCAAAGGAGTTGAGTCCGGATGAGATCGGGGACATGACGAGGAGTCTCGAAATGGTTGAGGCGTAAAGATCGATATATTGGACGACTATATTCGGAGTTCGGAAAGGTTCCGAGTGATTGGGTATTTTTGAGTACCGGAGAGTTACGGAATTCGCCGGGAGAAGTATTGGGCCTTATTGGGCCATGCGGGAAAGAGAGAGGACTGCCTAGGGCAGGCCGCGCCCCCATGGCCTAGTCCGGGTGGACTAGGGGAGGGCCGCACCCTCCTTCCTTCCTTCTCTCTTCCCTTCCTAGTCTCCTACTCCTACTACATGGAAGGACCCCTAGTTGGACTAGGAAGGGGAATCCTACTCGGTGGGAGTAGGACTCCCCATGGCGCGCCCCTCCTAGGGCCGGCCTCCTCCTCCCTCCCTCCTTTATATACGGGGGCAGGGGGCACCCCATAGACACACAAGTTTATCTACGGATCGTTCCTTAGTCGTGTGTGGTGGCCCCTTCCACCATATTCCACCTCGGTCATATCGTCGCGAAGCTTAGGCGAAGCCCTGCGCCGGTAGAACATCAAGATCGTCACCACGCCGTCGTGCTGACGGAACTCTCCCTCGACACTCGGCTGGATCGGAGTTCGAGGGACGTCATCGAGCAGAATGTGTGCTGAACTCGGAGGCTCCGTACGTTCGGTGCTGGATCGGTCGGATCGTGAAGACGTACGACTACATCAACCGCGTTGTGCTAACGCTTCCGCTTACGGTCTACGAGGGTACGTGGACATACACTCTCCCCTCTCATTGCTATATCATCACCATGATCTTGCGTGTGCGTAGGAAATTTTTTGAAATTACTTCGTTCCCCAACACTCTCTCGCGCAGATGTTTTCGGGACCAGGCCTAGACGGTGTGGTGCGCTCGGTGAGGCGGGACGCCAGGGCGGCAGCCCCGGGTTCTCTCTGTGGCGGTGGCGGCTGCGGTGGTCGCATGGGCGGCGCCTCGGTGCGTGGCGGTGGTGGGGGAGACTCGGCCCCCGGCGGTCTTGCAGTGCGACTTCGGCGGGCCGGCGGCTGGAGCACGGCGACGACCTCACCGGCGACCTTCTCCAACGGGACGGCGGCTCATACGGCTGTTTGGCGGGCCGCTCCGTCTGATCCTGGTGGTGGCTCGGGCGGATCTGAAGCTAGAGCTCGTGTGGCAGATTCAGATGGATATGGTGGTGGCAGCTCGTGGTGTCAACTTCATGCGGCTGGATCTGGAGCTTCGCTGTGGCAGACCATGCTCCTCACCTGGTGGTCTGGTCTGGTGGTGTGCGGCGTGTCGGCTTCGGCTCTTCGTTAGTGGCTTGACTCGGGAGGCTGCCGGATCCGACAGGGCTCGATCGGTTTGGCTCGCTAGTTCTTCTGGCCGGCGGCGAGGTATGTGGTGGCTTTTTCTTGGTCATGGCGCGATGGCTTCGTAGAAGGTGTGCCGGCTAGCGGAGGTGCAGTGCGTGGGGTTGTGGTGTTGGGCGGTGCTCCGGGCAAAAGCTTGCCGGGCTCTTGCCGGCCGACAGCGTCGGCGTCCGTGGACGTCGTCTCACCTCCTTGGAGGCGCCGCTAGGAGTTCTCTCCCTGCATACCCTCGGATCTAGTTCTTCGGGTGAAAGCCTAAGACCTGCTTGGGTCGGGCGACGACGTCGGCATCGTGGCTTCTCTCTTTGGGGCGTTGATACGTCTCCAACGTATCTATAACTTTTGATTGCTCCATGCTACTTTATCTACTGTTTTGGACTATATTGGGCTTTATTTTCCACTTTTATATTACTTTTGGGACTAACCTATTAACCAGAGGCCCTGCCTAGAATTGCTGTTTTTTTGCCTATTTTAGTGTTTCGAAGAAACGGAATATCAAACGGAGTCCAAACGGAATGAAACCTTCGGGATCGTGATTTTTCGACCGAACGTGATCCAGGAGACTTGGACCCTACTCCAAGTAGTGCCCGAGGAGGTCACGAGGGTGGAGGGCGCCCCCCTGGGCGCGCTCCTCTACCTTGTGGGCCCCTCGGAGCTCCACCGACGTACTCCTTCCTCCTATATATACCTCGTATCCCGAGCGATCGAGCAGGCCAAAACCTAATTCCACCGCCGCAACCTTATGTATCCACGAGATCCCATCTTGGGGCCTGTTAGGAGCTCCGCCGGGGGCATCCACCACGGAGGGCTTCTACATCATCACCATAGCCCCTCCGATGAAGTGTGAGTAGTTTACTTCAGACCTTGGGTCCATAGCTAGTAGCTATATGGCTTCTTCTCTCTTTTGGATCTCAATACAATGTTCTCCCCTCTCTCGTGGAGATCTATTCGATGTAATCTTCTTTTTGCGGTGTGTTTGTTGAGACCGATGGATTGTGGGTTTATGATCCAAGATTATCTATGGAAAATATTTGATTCTTCTCTGAATTTTTTATGTATGATTGAGTTATCTTTGCAAGTCTCTTGAATTATCCTTTTGGTTTGGCCAACTAGATTGGTAGTTCTTGCAATGGGAGAAGTGCTTAGTTTTGGGTTCAATCTTGCGGTGTCCTTCCCGGTGTGATGTAAGGGCAGCAAGGCACGTATTGTATTGTTGCCATCGAGGATAACAAGATGGGGTTTTATCATATTGCATGAATTTATCCTCTACATCATGTCATCTTGCTTATGGCGTTACTCTGTTTTTAACTTAATACTCTAGATGCATCTTTGGATAGCGGTCGATGAGTGGAGTAATAGTAGTAGATGCGTAATCGTTTCAATCTACTTGTCTCGGACGTGATGCCTATATACATGATCATTGCCTACATATACTCATAACTATGCTCAATTCATCAATTGCTCAACAATAATTTGTTCACCCACCGTAGAATACTTATGCTCTTGAGAGAAGCCACTAGTGAAACCTATGGCCCCCGGGTCTATTCTCATCATATCAATCTATATCACTTTATTTACTTGCTTTGTTTTTACCTTGCCTTTACTTTTTACTTTGCATCTATCTATCAAAACACCAAAAATATTATCTCTATCGGATCTCACTCTCGTAAGTGACCGTGAAGGGATTGACAACCCCTAAGCGTTGGTTGCGAGTTGCTATCATTTTGTGTAGGTACGAGGGACTTGTCGTGGTCTCCTCTTGGATTGATACCTTGGTTCTCAAAACTGAGGGAAATACTTACGCTACTTTGCTGCATCATCCTCTCCTCTTGAAAAATCCAACACGATGCTCAAGAGGTAGCAAGAAGAATTTCTGGCGCCGTTGCCGGGGAGGCTCACGCAAGCAAGTCAATAATACCAAGTACCCATCGCAATCCCTATCTCTCGCATTACATTATTTGCCATTTGCCTCTCGTTTTCCTCTCCCCCACTTCACCCTTGCCGTTTTATTTGCCCTCTCTTTCCCAATCTCCTTCTCTCTTTCCCGTTTGCCTTTTCCCGTTGCCTTTCTGTTTGCTCGTGTGCTAGCTTACTTGTCATGATAGCTCTACCTAGATTTAGGGACCTTCACCTTAAAAGGCTAGAGGAGAACAAAAGCAATGCCAGAAAGTTTATGGTTTTGCAATTTGAGCACAATAATTTTTTTACAAACGAGCTTAAAGAACAAAAAAGTTTTATGAGTTATATGAATAAAGAACTCGATGATATGTCTAAAGAATTTGATGGTATAAGGGCCCAAATTACTCGTCTTGAAAAGATGACCGCTGAAATTTCGGATATGCAAGCTACCTTAGTCAATAAGATGACCGCTAAACCGAATACCTATGAAAATCAAGATGAAGATCTAAAAGTTATTGATGTGTCCCCCATTAAATCTTTGTTTTGCAATATGAAACTTGATGAATCTGAAGATTATCTTTCTTTACTTAGAAGCCGTTCTAAGAATTTGGAGTTTCTAGATCTTGATGATGAATTTGATGAAAGTGGGATTAAAATAAATAAAAATCATGATGTTGCTAAACCCACCATTTTGGATCTCAAGGAATTTAATTATTAAAATTGCTCTTTGATTGGTTGTATTTCCTTGTTGCAATCCGTGCTAGATCCTCCTCATGCTTATAGTCAAAATAAGGCCTTTACCAAACACATTGTTGATGCTTTGATGCAATCTTATGAAGAAAAACTTGAGTTGAAAGTTTCTATCCCTAGAAAACTCTATGATGAATGGGAACCTACTATTAAAATTAAAATTAAAGACTTTGAGTTTCATGCTTTGTGTGATTTCGGTGCTAGTGTCTCTACTATCCCGAAAACTTTATGTGATTTGCTAGATTTCCATGATTTTGATGATTGCTCTCTAAACTTGCATCTTGCGGATTCCACTATTAAAAAGCCTATGGGAATAATTAATGATGTTCTTATTGTTGCAAATAGGAATTATGTGCCCGTAGATTTTATCGTTCTCGATATAGATTGCAATCCTTCATGTCCTATTATTCTTGGTAGACCTTTCCTTAGAACGATTGGTGCAATTATTGATATGAAGGAAGGGAATATTAGATTCCAATTTCCCTTAAATAAGGGTATTAAACACTTCCCTAGAAATAAAATAAAATTATCATACGAATCTATCATGAGAGCCACTTATGGATTGCCTACCAAAGATGGCAATACCTAAATCTATCCTTGCTTTTATGCCTAGCTAGGGGCGTTAAACGATAGCGCTTGTTGGGAGGCAACCCAATTTTATTTTGTGTTTTTTGTTTTTGCTTCTGTTTAGGAATAAATAATCCATCTACCTTCTGTTTGGATGTGGTTTTATGTTTTAATTAGTGTTTGTGCCAAGTAGAACCTATAGGATAACCTACAATGATAGTTGATTTGATTCTGCTGAAAAACAGAAACTTTGCGCGCACAAATTAAGTTATGATAAATCACAGGAACGTGCTTTTGCGTTGATTCTTTTTGCTTCTGATCAATAAACAACTTGTCCAGGACTTCCTGTTTTGGTAGAATTTTTGGAGTTCCAGAAGTTTGCGTTAGTTACAGATTGCTACAGGCTGTTCTATTTTTGACAGATTCTGTTTTTCGTGTGTTGTTTGCTTATTTTGATGAATCTATGGCTAGTAAATTAGTTTATAATCCATAGAGAAGTTGGAATACAGTAGGTTTAACACCAATATAAATAAATAATGAGTTCATTACAGTACCTTGAAGTAGTCTTTTGTTTTCTTTCTCTAACGGAGCTCACGAGATTTCTGTTGAGTTTTGTGTTGTGAAGTTTTCAAGTTTTGGGTGAATTCTTTTGATGGATTAAGGAACAAGGAGTGGCAAGAGCCTAAGCTTGGGGATGCCCATGGCACCCCAAGATAATCAAGGACACCAAAGAGTCAAAGCTTGGGGATGCCGGAAGGCATCCCTCTTTAAATCCACTTCCATCGGTAATTTACTTGGAGCTATATTTTTATTCACCAACATGATATGTGTTTTGCTTGGAGCGTCTTGTATTATTTGTGTCTTTGCTTGTTAGTATACCACAATCATCCTTGCTATACACATCTTTTGAGAGAGCCATACATGAATTGGAATTTTTTAGAATACTCTATGTGCTTCACTTATATCTTTTGAGCTTGATAGTTTTGCTCATAGTGCTTCACTTATATCTTTTGAGCTTGATAATTTTTGCTCTAGTGATTCACTTATATCTTTTAGAGCACGGTGGTGGATTTGTTTTAAAGAAACTATTGATCTCTCATGCTTCACTTAGATTATTTTGAGAGTCTTTAATAGCATGGTAATTTGCTTAATGTTAATATACTTAGTGTTCAAGACATGTGTAACTTTCTTTTGACTAAATTGAATACTAAGATAAGTTTGGTGCTTGATAATTGTTTTGAGATATGGAGGTAATAATATCAAAGTCGTGCTAGTTGATAATTGTGAATTTGAGAAATACTTGTGTTGAAGTTGCGAGTCCCGTAGCATGCACGTATGGGTAAAGTTGTGTAACAAATTTGAAACATGAAGTGTACCTGTGTAATGCCCCGAGACCGACGATCCAGAAGACTTCCATATTTTGTGACCTCCGTGTGTTTCATTTATGCTTGCTCTTTTATTTTTGCATTGCATCATGTCATCATGCCATCATGTCATTAATCTTTTGCAACTCAACTAAATAAATGGCATGGATCTTTGATCCATTTAAATCGAGGGAATTCACATGGTGATTCTCTTTAAAACATATCCTCTCGATATTTAGAGAGCTATAGTAAATATTCCAATTATTTGGATTTACATAAACACACTTACAAAATATCCTAATGCCTTTGTTGTCTTAATTCTTGATCTCCAACTTTGCCATTTATTCTTCCATCATCTTAGGAGCTCCACCAAAAATCCCAACATTTTTGGAAACCTCTAATTCTAGTCCTTGCTCAAACCTTTTGAATTAAATTCAAATGAGTTTGAATTTAAATCTTTCAATCATGGCCTTTCTATTTTCTTGGATCAAGCTCATTTTTTGAGTCCAGAAAATTATCCTCATGCATTTTCTTTCCCTAACCCCCTCTTCATTTTCGTTCTCTCTAATGCTTTTTGTTAGAAATATAAGAGAGAGGGAAAAGAGAACCCAGCATGCCATCTAGGCCGGCCTAGCCTCTAAGGCCCGTTCCACAGGCCCAGCTGCTGTGCCTCTAACCCTAGCCCGACCCCCTCGCTCGATCCATCTCTCCCTCGGTCCATCCCCTCGTTCCCCGCCAGCGCCGCCACCACACACACACGTCGCCAGGGAGAGGATCCCACGATCCTCCCGCATCTCTTCCTCGATCCATCTCCTCCTCCTCCTCGTTCCCACGCAGCGCTTGATCCCCTCCTCCCTCGTTGCGCCGTCGCATAGAGAGAGAGAGAGAGGAGCGCCGCGGCCTCGCCCTTCCTCCTCCTGCATCGAGCGCCCCCGCTCCACCTCGCCCCTGCCGGCCCCGCGCTCGGCCTCCGCAACACCACCTAGAGACCAACTCCGGCGGCCCCGTCGCCTCTGCGCGCGAGCACCGCGCGCCCAACCGCCTTGTCCTGTCCCCGCGGCCGCCGCCCGGATCCATTGTCCCCGCCGCGCCAAGCCCCTCTCTAGCAACCGTCGCTGCCTCTGTTCTTCCCCTGGCCAAGCTGCTGCCATGTTCCTGCGCCGCCCTCTTGCCGTTCTCCATCGTCGCCAGACCCGCGCCGTCCTCTGCTTCCTCTTCGGTGACCAGGAGCCACCTTGCCCGCGCATCTCCTCCACCATCAGCCTGCAACGCCCGAGCGGAGCCGAGCTCCTCCCGGTCCCCATGGTGCTGCGACCCCATCACTATTCCTGCTGGCCATCGCCAAGTTTCCCCAGGACCCGTGGAGTCATGCACGGGAAAACCAAGTCTGAAGATTCCGTGGACGTGTGCCTGGTGTCACCTGGATCGTCAAGTACCGTCTCCGTGGATTATTGAAGTCCCTCGACGACCGGCGCATAGTACCACTATGTTTGCCATGTACATCTACACCAAGACCGGACCGACAAGTACCTCGACAACGTGTGTACCTCTACCGCCGCCGAAGACCGTCAAGTGTACCACTACCATCGCCACGTGAACAACTACTTCCACGACATCCGTGAACCACTACTTCCACTACGACCGTCCCGTGAACGACTACTTCCCTCGACGATTTTGAACCACCCCGAAATGCACGCTTCGAAGGTATAACCCCGAGACGACCTTCCGAGAACGAATGTGGGTTGTATGAGATGCCCGTGTTTGCACCATGTCCGAGTTGTTCCTTGCGCGGTCCTCATTGCCTTGCCGTCGACCCGTGGGAACCCGGTAACCGGGAGCACCCCACCATCTTGCATGACTCGCTCACGCTCACTTCCTTTTGCACCGGTATCTCCGTGAGCTACCGGAACCGATATGTTGCTGTGGCATCATTTTCGGATTCGTTGCCGTGGCACCCATTTTTGTTCCGCCATAGTGACCAAATGCTTCATAACATGCTTATGTCAACATTTTTATAAAAATTGCATATAACTTGTATATGTCATCCGCATCATGATAACAACATTTAAAATGTTTAAACTTGTTGTTGCATTAAATTGCTAAATGCATATGGGGATTTACCGGATTTGTTGTTTTTATATCCGGCCCCATTTAAATTGTTTAGATGGTATAGTTTTTGTTATGCTTCACCACTTGCCATGTTAACCAATATTTAATATTGTTGGGTACATAACCGAGAGAGAACTAAATAATTGATGTGGTGTTTCGTCAATATGCAACTCATTGCATATTGGGCTCCATTTAACTTGTAGTTTTGCTTGTGCATATTGCCATGCCATGCTATTTAAACCGGGCATGCATCATACTTGTTTGCGCATCATGCCATGTTTATGTGATGGTTGTTCACTATGTTGTTTGTTTCTTTCCGGGTTGCTTCTCTCGTTAGCTTCGGTTTCGTTCCGGAGTTGTGAGGATCCGTTCGACTTCGACCGTTTGTCTTCTTCTTGGACTCGTTCTTCTTCCTTGCGGGATCTCAGGCAAGATGACCATTACCCTCGATATCACTTCTATCTTTGCTTGCCAGTAGCTTCATTCTATCGCTATGGTGCGCTACCTATCACTTGTTTACCAAGCCTCCCAAATTGCCATGAACCTCTAACCTTTGTCACCCTTCCTAGCAAACCGTTGTTTGGCTATGTTACTGCTTTGCTCAGCCCCTCTTATAGCGTTGTTAGTTGCAGGTGAAGTTGAAGATTGCTCCATGGTGGACAGGTTTATGTTGGGATATCACAATATCTCTTATTTAATTAATGCATCTATATACTTGGTAAAGGGTGGAAGGCTCGGCCTTATGCCTGGTGTTTTGTTCCACTCTTGCCGCCCTAGTTTCCGTCATACCGGTGTTATGTTCCCGGATTTTGCGTTCCTTACACGGTCGGGTGATTTATGGGACCCCCTTGACAGTTCGCTTTGAATAAGACTCCTCCAGCAAGGCCCAACATTGGTTTTACCATTTGCCTCACCTATTACCTTTTTCCCTTGGGAGTCGCGCATCCCAAGGGTCATCTTTATTTTAGCCCCCCCAGGCCAATGCTTGTCTAAGTGTTGGTCCAAACTAGAGCCACTTGCAGCGCCACCTCGGGGAAACTTGAGGGCTGGTTCTAGTTGTACGTAGTGCTCATCCGGTCGTGGCACGAGGCGAGATCTGCGGCTACTATCGGGATGTCGGCACGCGGGAGGTCTTGCTGGTCTTGTTTTACCATTGTCGAAATGTCTTGTAAACCGGGATTCGAGACTGATCGGGTCTTCCGGAGAAGGTCTATTCCTTCGTTGATCGCGAGAGCTTGTCATGGGCTAAGTTGGGACACCCCTACAGGGTATAAACTTCCGAGAGCCGTGCCCGCGGTTATGTGGCAGATGGGAATTTGTTAATGTCCGGTTGTAGATAACTTGACACCAGATCCGAAATAAAATGCATCAACCGCGTGTGTAGCTGTGATGGTCTCTTCTCGGCGGAGTCCGGGAAGTGAACACGGTCTTTGGGTTATGTTTGACGTAAGTAGGAGTTCAGGATCACCTCTTGATCTTCACGACTGTTCCTTTGTTTCTCTTCTCGCTCTCATTTGCGTATGTTAGCCACCATATATGCTTAGTCGCTGCTGCAACCTCACCACTTTACCCCTTCCTTTCCCATTAAGCTTTGCTAGTCTTGATACCCATGGTAATGGGATTGCTGAGTCCTCGTGGCTCACTGATTACTACAACAACAGATTGCAGTACAGGTTATGCGATGATCATGGCGCGAGAGCGATGTTTGCTTGTTTTGGAGTTCTCCTACGCTTCTTCTTGATCGGGGATAGGTTCTAGGTCGGCAGCTGGGCTAGCGAGGTGGATATTGTTTGAGTTTATGTTTATGATTCATCCGTAGTCGGATGTTGTTCTTGTATGTTGTACTGTTGTATTCATGTGACATTGTATGTATTGGATGTATCCCCATCTATTATGTAATGTTGATGTAATGATATCCACCTTGCAAAAGCGTCTTCAAGATGCGCTTCTATCCTTAGTGGGACCTTGAGTTCCTTTAGGATAGGGTCGCATCTTAGGCGTGACAAGTTGGTATCGAGCCTCGACCGACCATAGGAGCCCCTTGATTGTTGGCCGTTGTTGAGTCTAGAAGAAAACTATTTTGATTCTTAGGATTATATATATCGGAGTAGGATTCTTTTTACTCCTCAGTCCCTTCGTCGCTCTGGTGAGGACTCCTGACGTAGAAGTTTTGACTTTCCTCTCCTCAAATTTCACTAAAAAAAATTTTTAGGATCACGCGGGTATCTTGGAATCGTTTCGATGGTTTTATGATGAGAACATTGTCTTGGTGCCTCCTGTCAGGGGTTTAGTGGAAGTGTCCCGGGGAGTTGAGCTCCGAGGTGCTGTCGTCATAATTTTATCGTTGCAGTTATGGAATACCTGAGTTTTGCCGACATCGAAAATCTCTTTTGTACAGTTGTTGGTGAGATAACCCCGATAACCCAGTACTTAGGTGAGTTCGGGAGTATTGCCATAACTCGTATAACGGATGCTTTTCGAAGGTTGAGGTACACGATTTCCGGAGGTTTCTTGGTTATGTGTTGACGGATGGATACAGCTGGATGTAGGGATTGTTAGTTTTGGGTGAGATATATATTGCTTCCCCTGTATCCCCAACACCAGATTGCATAACCAGAAAGTTTTGGGAGTTTTATAGGTGGGAATTCAAGTAGCTCCTAGAATATCTTTCCGACAGATGCATGATATTGGATTGGGTAAATCTCTATCATATGTTTGTTCCGGCTTATTCTGCAAGCCAAATC
Organism: Aegilops speltoides; assembly: GCA_021437245.1. Lineage (NCBI taxonomy): Eukaryota > Viridiplantae > Streptophyta > Magnoliopsida > Poales > Poaceae > Aegilops > Aegilops speltoides. The sequence goes on from CM038146.1 coordinate 69,569,336, forward strand.
CTTTGTTTTGTTTTATTTGTGGTATTCGAGTTGCTTCGAAGTCAAATGTTGAATCCATACCTTTCCTAAACGGTGTTCTCATACTGCTATGTGAATACTAATCCTTTTGACCATTGAGGTTGTCATGTTAATTCTTTTCCAACCGGTGTGCTTCTCTTCGAGATGATCCCATCATTTTTCCCATCCGCAAGATCAATTCTAAGTTTTCTCAACGGTGTTTATTTCATTTGTTCCAAGTTGCCTTTGTTTTTCCCGCCCTACCACCCTTTTTCTTCAAGGACTCATATTTCTTAATCATGTATCCTTTTATTTGTGGGAAGTCTCTTCATTCTTTTCTTTCGATGTTCTTATCCGGTGATTTCCCATGAAGATGCTCAAAAGTTTCAAGTTTATCATCCTTCGTTCCTTTTCTTCTCCGGTGGATTCAATTCAAGCTTTCGATATTCATCATATTCCTTTCCTCGTCTCTAATGCTTTCTCATGCCGGTGCACCTCTCAATCACTCACCTCTTGCTATTCATTTGTTCCAGAGTGTTGAAGATATCTCACAAGACTTGTGTTTCCATTCTCAATCCGTTCAAGATATTTCGAGGTTGTTATCCCATTCAAGCCATTTAATTCAACCGGTGCAACCTCTCTTTAAAATTGTTCAACGGTGTTTTCTTTTGAGTGGGCCCTAACCCACAGGTCTTTCCCCAGGATCTTACCTGACTCTTTGGATTATCAGGAGCGATTCTCAAATTCATTTCCAAGTTTGACGTGAGAATGGAATTTTCATCAGTCATATTCCTTCTCCAAGATCGCTTTCATAATATTTTCATCATTGGTTCATCATTTCTATTCTTCTTTGTTCCTAAGTGACTCATCAATTTTGGTGGTTCTTGTCATCATTCTGAGCATGTGAAGACCGAAGAAGAGGTTCTCTTAAATCTTGTCCGTTCTCTTGAAGATTCATGGGTCTAGCTTCATGCCATTCTCATAACTGTTTTCGATTGTGAGAATTCTTTTCACGCATCCGGAGCATTTCATGAGTTGTTTCCATTTCTTTCCTCCGAAGGCCATCATGTCATAATTCTTCATTCTCAACGTGTAGCTTTCGTTCTCCAAATCTTACCGGTGCATCGTTCAAATATCCTCTAATCAGTTCATGATCTCTTTGTTCTCTTGTATTTAAATCCCCTCAAGTATCTTCATTCGTTTTCCAATTCTTCCGGGTGAATTGTGCCTTTACTACTTTCATTTTCAATTCTTATGGTGGTTCGTTCAAGATTTCACTTCCTTCGTTATCATATTAATTCATTCATTGTTTCCAAATCCCACCGGTGATTCCATCAGTACCTTCTCAAGTTTGCGCTATATCTCTCTTAATCCTTTCTGCGAGAATAAGTAGTATGCCAAATCCGTTGCTTGTCATCAATTTAAATTGGTGAAGGATAGGCATAATGTAATTCTTATTTATTGTTTCATCCAAGTGATTAATTGTTTCCTTTGGAGTTTGTTCTTCAGGAATAAATTCTCGGTTCTAAGATCATCTTTTCTTTTCGGAGTTCCAAGTTCTCTCGGTTATATCATCGTGAAGCTCCATCTAAATCATTGCAAGGCTTCACCTTGTGTTTTTAACTTCTTTTTCTTTTCATCATCCTTTTATTACCGGAGTTCTTCATGGAGGCTCTACATGGTGGTTTGTCAAGGATTCCTTTCATTCTCGATTTGTTCTTCAAGATTTCTCTTGAAGTTATGATCCGCCAAGCTACACTCTAAAATAAACATGGTGCTCAACACATGTTTTGTTTTGAGGCGTTCAAGTATTCTTCATCTTGCATTCCAAAGTGCAATTCTTTCTACCTTAGCTTTTGAGGTGGTGTTATATCATTCTTGGCAATTTCCATTCATGTTTCATGATTCATATGTTGTCAAGAATGAGGTAGTTTAAATCCATCAATATTTTGTTGGAGTTATATTGGGTTATATCTCACCTACAGCCTTCCCTAAGGAATGTAACTATTTGTGGTGCTTATCAATGATCCAATTTTCTCCTTCTCATCTCGATGAAGAAGTTGTACATCTCTTTGGTGCTCTCAATCTAATCAATGGTTTCCATTAGTGGCCGGTTGTCACCTCATAGTCTAGAGATGTTTTCCATAAGCCCACAACAAGCTTGTGCTTCTCGTTGTTGATTTTCCAACAACTCCGTTTGATTCTTCTTTGCAAGGATGCTTTTCAAGTTCATTTGTGGCAGAAGATGTCATTTTCTTCTCCGTTCTGTTATTCCAGTGATATAACTTCTATTCTTTCTTCCGGAGGCATTGTGATGTTGCTCTTTTCACTCATCATCTCGGATTGTGAGGATCATGTTTTTCGTGCTTATCCTTTTAACCGGAGTGTTGTGCTCTCTTCAAGGTCTTTCATCTTATCAAGTTTTCCTTCTTCTTTCAGTCGGAGTGCTGCCCAAATTATATCAATCTTATTCCTTCTCTATCTAGTTTTAACCGGAGTGTTTTCAACTTTCCTCATCTTCATTGCTTTCTTCCTTTCATTTTGCTCAACATCTCAAGGTTCATGGTTTCACTCGTTTGTCGAAGAAGCAACTTAGTTTTACCTTTCTTTTTCTCTTCCGTTTTCCCTCCGGTACCATTCTAGATCTCGGGACGAGATCCTCTCGTAGTGGTGGAGTGTTGTAACGCCCCGAGACCGACGATCCAGAAGACTTCCATATTTTGTGACCTCCGTGTGTTTCATTTATGCTTGCTCTTTTATTTTTGCATTGCATCATGTCATCATGCCATCATGTCATTAATCTTTTGCAACTCAACTAAATAAATGGCATGGATCTTTGATCCATTTAAATCGAGGGAATTCACATGGTGATTCTCTTTAAAACATATCCTCTCGATATTTAGAGAGCTATAGTAAATATTCCAATTATTTGGATTTACCGCAAACACACTTACAAAATATCCTAATGCCTTTGTTGTCTTAATTCTTGATCTCCAACTTTGCCATTTATTCTTTCATCATCTTCCGGAGCTCCACCAAAAATCCCAACATTTTTGGAAACCTCTAATTCCTAGTCCTTTCTCAAACCTTTTGAATTAAATTCAAATGAGTTTGAATTTAAATCTTTCAATCATGGCCTTTCTATTTTTCTTGGATCAAGCTCATTTTTATGAGTCCAGGAAAATTATCCCCTTGCGCATTTTCTTTCCCTAACCCCCTCTTCATTTTTGTTCTCTCTAATGCTTTCTGTTAGAAATATAAGAGAGAGGGAGAAGAGAACCCAACATGCCATCCAGGCCGGCCAGCCTCTAAGGCCCGTTCCACAGGCCCAGCTGCTGCGCCTCTAACCCTAGCCCGACCCCCTCGCTCGATCCATCTCTCCCTCGGTCCATCCCCTCGTTCCCTGCCAGCGCCGCCACCACACACACACGTCGCCAGGGAGAGGATCCCACGATCCTCCCGCATCTCTCCCTCGATCCATCTCCTCCTCCTCCTCGATCCCACGCAGCGCTCGATCCCCTCCTCCCTCGTTGCGCCGTCGCAGAGAGAGAGAGGAGCGCCGCGGCCTCGCCTTTCCTCCTCCTGCATCGAGCGCCCCCGCTCCACCTCGCCCCTGCCGGCCCTGCGCCCGGCCTCCGCAACACCACCTAGAGACCAACTCCGGTGGCCCCGTCGCCTCTGGCTGAGAGCACCAGCCAACCAACAGCCTCGTCCGTCCCATGCCGCCGCCTGATCCATCGTCCCCGCCGCGCCAAGCCCCTCGCCAGCAACCGCCGCTGCCTCCGTTCTTCCCCTGGCCAAGCTGCTGCCATGTTCCTGCGCTGCCCTCTTGCCGTTCTCCGTCGTCGCCGGACCCGCGCCGTCCTCTGCTTCTTCTTCGGTGACTAGGAGCCACCTCGCCCGCGCATCTCCTCCACCATCAGCCTGCAACGCCCGAGCGGAGCCGAGCTCCTCCCGGTCCCCATGGTGCTGTGACCCCATCAGTATTCCTGCTGGCCATCGCCAAGTTTCCCCAGGACCCGTGGAGTCATGCACGGGAAAACCAAGTCTGAAGATTTCGTGGACGTGTGCCTGGTGTCACCTAGATCGTCAAGTACCGTCTCCGTGGATTATTGAAGTCCCTCGACGACCGGTGCTAAGTACCACTACGTTTGCCATGTACATCTACACCAAGACTGGACCGACAAGTACCCCGACAACGTGTGTAGCTCTACCGCCGCCGAAGACCGTCAAGTGTACCACTACCATCGCCACGTGAACAACTACTTCCACGACGTCCGTGAACCACTACTTCCACTACGACCGTCCCGTGAACGACTACTTCCCTCGACGATTTTGAACCACCCCAAAATGCATGCTTCGAAGGTATAACCCCGAGATGACCTTCCGAGAACGAATGTGGGTTGTATGAGATGCCCGTGTTTGCACCATGTCCGAGTTGTTCCTTGCGCGTTCCTCATTGCCTTGCCGTCGACCCGTGGGAACCGGTAACCAGGAGCACCCCACCATCTTGCATGACTCGCTCACGCTCAGTTCCTTTTGCACCGGTATCTCCGTGAGCTACCGGAACCGATATGTTGCCGTGGCATCATTTTCGGATTCGTTGTCGTGGCACCCGTTTTTGTTCCGCCATAGTGACTAAATGCTTCATAACATGCTTATGTCAACATTTTTATAAAAATTGCATATAACTTGTATATGTCATCCGCATCATGATAACAACATTTAAAATGTTTAAACTTGTTGTTGCATTAAATTGCTAAATGCATATGGGGATTTACCGGATTTGTTGTTTTTATATCCGGCTACATTTAAATTGTTTAGATGGTATAGTTTTTGTTATGCTTCACCACTTGCCATGTTAACCAATATTTAATATTGTTGGGTACATAACTGAGAGAGAACTAAATAATTGATGTGGCGTTTTGTCAATATGCAACTCGTTGCATATTGGGCTCCATTTAACTTGTAGTTTTGTTTGTGCATATTGCCATGCCATGCTATTTAAACCGGGCATGCATCATACTTGTTTGCGCCTCATGCCATGTTTATGTGATGGTTGTTTACTATGTTGTTTGTTTCTTTCCGGGTTGCTTCTCTCGTTAGCTTCGGTTTCGTTCCGGAGTTGTGAGGATCCGTTCGACTTCGACCGTTTGTCTTCTTCTTGGACTCGTTCTTCTTCCTTGCGGGACCTCAGGCAAGATGACCATTACCCTTGATATCACTTCTATCTTTGCTTGCTAGTAGCTTCGTTCTATCGCTATGCTGCGCTACCTATCACTTGTTTACCAAGCCTCCCAAATTGCCATGAACCTCTAACCTTTGTCACCCTTCCTAGCAAACCGTTGTTTGGCTATGTTACTGCTTTGCTCAGCCCCTCTTATAGCATTGTTAGTTGCAGGTGAAGTTGAAGATTGCTCCATGGTGGACAGGTTTATGTTGGGATATCACAATATCTCTTATTTAATTAATGCATCTATATACTTGGTAAAGGGTGGAAGGCTCGGCCTTATGCCTGGTGTTTTGTTCCACTCTTGCCGCCCTAGTTTCCGTCATACCGGTGTTATGTTCCCGGATTTTGCGTTCCTTACGCGGTCGGGTGATTTATGGGACCCCTTGACAGTTCGCTTTGAATAAGACTCCTCCAAAGAAGGCCCAACATTGGTTTTACCATTTGCCTCACCTATTACCTTTTTCCCTTGGGAGTCGCGCATCCCAAGGGTCATCTTTATTTTAGCCCCCCCGGGCCAATGCTTGTCTAAGTGTTGGTCCAAACTAGAGCCACTTGCGGTGCCACCTCGGGAAACTTGAGGGCTGGTTCTAGTTATGCGTAGTGCTCATCCGGTCGTGGCTCGAGGCGAGATCTGCGGCTACTATCAGGATGTCGGCACGCCGGGAGGTCTTGCTGGTCTTGTTTTACCATTGTCGAAATGTCTTGTAAACCGGGATTCCGAGACTGATCGGGTCTTCCTGGGAGAAGGTCTATTCCTTCGTTGATCGCGAGAGCTTGTCATGGGCTAAGTTGGGACACCCCTACAGGGTATAAACTTTCGAGAGCCGTGCCCACGGTTATGTGGCAGATGGGAATTTGTTAATGTCCGGTTGTAGATAACTTGACACCAGATCCGAAATAAAATGCATCAACCGCGTGTGTAGCTGTGATGATCTCTTCTCGGCGGAGTCCGGGAAGTGAACACGGTCTTTGGGTTATGTTTGACGTAAGTAGGAGTTCAGGATCACCTCTTGATCATTGCTAGCTTCACGACCGTTCCTTTGTTTCTCTTCTCGCTCTCATTTGCGTATGTTAGCCACCATATATGCTTAGTCGCTGCTGCAACCTCACCACTTTACCCCTTCCTTTCCCATTAAGCTTTGCTAGTCTTGATACCCATGGTAATGGGATTGCTGAGTCCTCGTGGCTCCACAGATTACTACAACAACAATTGCGAGTACAGGTTATGCGATGATCATGACGCGAGAGCGATGTTTGCTTGTTTTGGAGTTCTCCTTCTGCTTCTTCTTCGATCAGGGGATAGGTTCCAGGTTGGCAGCCTGGACTAGCAGGGTGGATATTGTTTGAGTTTCTGTTTATGATTCATCCGTAGTCGGATGTTGTTCTTGTATGTTGTATTGTTGTATTCATGTGACATTGTATGTATTGGATGTATCCCATCTATTATGTAATGTTGATGTAATGATATCCACCTTGCAAAAGCGTCTTCAAGATGCACTTCTATCCTTGGTGGGACCTTCGAGATCCTTTAGGATAGGGTCGCATCTTGGGCGTGACAACCTGGCTTGTGCATCCTTATGAGTGGCGGTCAGGGACGAGCGATGGTCTTTTCCTACCAATCTATCCCCCTAGGAGCATGCGTGTAGTACTTGAATTTTTTGATGGCTTCTAAATTTTTGCAATAAGTATATGAGTTCTTTTGACTAATGTTGAGTCCATGGATTATACGCACTCTCACCTTTCCGCCTTTGCTAGCCTCTTCAGTACCGTGCATTGCCCTTTCTCACCTTGAGAGTTGGTGCAAACTTCACCGGTGCATCCAAACCCCGTGATATGATTCGCTCTATCACACATAAACCTCCTTATATCTTCCTCAAAACAGCCACCATACCTAACTATCATGGCATTTCCATAGCTATTCCGAGATATATTGCCATGCAACTTCCACCACCATCATCATGACATACATTACTTTTGTCATATTGCCATTGCATGATCATGTAGTTGACATCGTATTTGTGGCAAAGCCACCATGCATTATTTTCCATACGTGTAACTCTTGATTCATTGCACCATCCCGGTACACCGCCGGAGGCATTCATATAGAGTCATCCTTTGTTCTAAGTATCGAGTTGTAATTGTTGAGTTGTAAGAAAAATAAAAGTGTGATGATCATCATTATTAGAGCATTGTCCCAAGTGAGGAAAGGATGATGGAGACTATGATTCCCCCATAAGTCGGGATGAGACTCCGTACGAAAAAAAAAATATATATATATATATAAAAGAGGCCATAAAAAAAGAGAAAGGCCCAAACAAATAAAAAAATGAGAGAAAAAGAGAGAAGGGACAATGCTACTATCCTTTTACCACACTTGTGCTTCAAAGTAACATCTTGTTCTTCATGTAGTGAGTCTCATATATTGTGCTTCAAAGTAGCACCAAGGTCTTCATGATAGTGAGTCTCATAAGTTGTCTTTTTATACTAGTGGGAATTTTTCATTATAGAACTTGGCTTGTATATTCCAGTGATGGGCTTCCTCAAAATGCCCTAGGTCTTCGTGAGCAAGCAAGTTGGATGCACACCCACTAGTTTTCTTTTGTTGAGCATTCATAGCTCTAGTGCATCCGTTGCATGGCAATCCCTACTCCTCATGTTGACATCAATTGATGGGCATCTCCATAGCCCGTTGATTAGCCTCGTCGATGTGAGACCTTCTCCTTTTTGTCTTCTCCACACAATCCCCATCATCATATTCTATTCCACCCATAGTGCTATATCCATGGCTCGCGCTCATGTATTGCGTGAAAGTTGAAAAAGTTTGAGATTATTTAAGTATGAAACAACTGCTTGGCTTGTCATCGGGGGTATAGAAGTTGGGAACATCTTTGTGTGACGAAAATGAAGCATAGCCTAACCATATGATTTTGTAGGGATGAACTTTCTTTGGCCATGTTATTTTGAGAAGACATGATTGCTTTGATTAGTATGCTTGAAGTATTATTATTTTTGTGTCAATATGAACTTTTGTCTTGAATCTTTTGGATCTGAATATTCCTATCACAATTAAGAAGATTTATATTGAAATTATGCCAAAGTATCACTCCGCATCAAAAATTCTTTTTTATCATTTACCTACTCGAGGACGAGCAGGAATTAAGCTTGGGGATGCCTGATACGTCTCCAACGTATCTATTTTTTGATTGCTCCATGCTACTTTATCTACTATTTTGGACTATATTGGGCTTTATTTTCCACTTTTATATTACTTTTGGGACTAACCTATTAACCAGAGGCCCAACCCAGAATTGTTGTTTTTTTGCCTATTTCAGTGTTTCGAAGAAACGGAATATCAAACGGAGTCCAAACGGAATGAAACCTTCGGGATCGTGATTTTCCAGCCTAACGTGATCCAGGAGACTTGGACCCTACTCCAAGTAGTGCCCGAGGAGGTCACGAGGGTGGAGGGCGCCCCCCTGGGCGCGCTCCTCTACCTTGTGGGCCCCTCGGAGCTCCATCGACGTACTCCTTCCTCCTATATATACCTACGTATCCCCGAACGATCAGAACAGGAGCCAAAAACCTAATTCCACCGCCGCAACCTTCTCAGATCCACGAGATCCCATCTTGGGGCCTGTTAGGAGCTCACGGGAGGGCATCCACCACGGAGGGCTTCTACATCATCACCATAGCCCCTCCGATGAAGTGTGAGTAGTTTACTTCAGACCTTCGGTTCCATAGCTAGTAGCTAGATGGCTTCTTCTCTCTTTTTGGATCTCAATACAATGTTCTCCCCCTCTCTCGTGGAGATCTATTCGATGTAATCTTCTTTTTGCGGTGTGTTTGTTGAGACCGATGAATTGTGGGTTTATAATCCAGTATTATCTATGGAAAATATTTGATTCTTCTCTGAATTCTTTTATGTATGATTGAGTTATCTTTGCAAGTCTCTTCGAATTATCCTTTTTGGTTTGGCCAACTAGATTGGTAGTTCTTGCAATGGGAGAAGTGCTTAGCTTTGGGTTCAATCTTGCGGTGTCCTTATCCAGTGACAGAAGGGGCAGCATGTTGGAAATATGCCCTAGAGGCAATAATAAATTAGTTATTATTATATTTCCTTGTTCAGTATAATCGTTTATTATCCATGCTATAATTGTATTGATAGGAAACTCAGATACATGTGTGGGTACATAGACAACACCATGTCCCTAGTAAGCCTCTAGTTGACTAGCTCGTTGATCAATAGATGGTTACGGTTTCCTGACAACGGACATTGGATGTCATTGATAACGGGATCAGATCATTACGAGAATGATGTGATGGACAAGACCCAATCCTAAGCCTAGCACAAAGATCGTGTAGTTCGTATGCTAAAGCTTTTCTAGTGTCAAGTACCATTTCCTTAGACCATGAGATTGTGCAACTCCCGGATACCGTAGGAATGCTTTGGGTGTACCAAACGCGTCAACGGCATGGCGGGTGGCTATAAAGGTGCACTACGGGTATCTCCGAAAGTGTCTGTTGGGTTGGCATGAATCGAGACTGGGATTTGTCACTCCGTGTGATGGAGAGGTATCTCTGGGCCCACTCGGTAGGACATCATCATAATGTGCACAATGTGACCAAGGGGTTGATCATGGGATGATGTGTTACGGAACGAGTAAAGAGACTTGCCGGTAACGAGATTGAACAAGGTATCGGGATACCGACGATCGAATCTTGGGCAAGTACTATACCGCTAGACAAAGGGAATTGTATACGGGATTGCTTGAATCCTTGACATCGTGGTTCATCCGATGAGATCATCGTGGAACATGTGGGAGCCAACATGGGTATCCAGATCCCGCTGTTGGTTATTGGCCAGAGAGCTGTCTCGGTCATGTCTGCATGATTCCCGAACCCGTAGGGTCTACACACTTAAGGTTCGGTGACGCTAGAGTTGTTATGGGAATTAGTGTGCATTTATCGAATGTTGTTGAGTCTTGGATGAGATCCCGACGTCACGAGGAGTTCGGAATGGTGCGGAGGTAAAGATTTATATATGGGAAGTCCTATTTTGGCCACCGGAAAATGTTCGGGATTTTTCAAGATTGTACCGGGAAGGTTCTAGAAGGTTCGGAGTGGGGCCCACCTGCATGGGAGGACCCACATGAGCGTGGTAGTGGGGCAAGGCCCCACACCCTTGGTCAAGCGCACCAAGATCCCCCTTAGAAGGAATAAGATCATATCCCAAGGGATAAGATCAAGATCCCTAAAAAGGGGATAACAATCGGCGGGAAGGAAATGATGGGATTTCTTTCCTCCCACCTTTGCCAACGCCCCAATGGACTTGGAGGGCAAGAAACCAGCCCCCTCCACCCCTAAATATAGTGGGGAGGCGCATGGGAGCTTCACCCTTCCCCTGGCGCAGCCCTCTCCCTCCCCAACACCTCCTCCGTAGTAGTAGTGCTTGGCGGCTCTGCTGAGAGGCGCAAGCTCCACCACCACGCCGTCGTGCTGCCGGAGCTCTCCCTCAACTTCTCCTCTCCCCTTGCTGGATCAAGAAGGAGGAGACGTCCCCGGGCTGTACGTGTGTTGAACGCGGAGGCACCGTTGTTCGGTGCTTAGATCGGATTTGGCCGCGATCTGAATCTCTTAGTGAACAACTCCACCGACCGCGTTCTTGCAACGCTCCCGCATCGCGATCTTCAAGGGTATGAAGATGCACTCCCCTCTCTCTCTCGTTGCTAGTTACTCCATAGATTGATCTTGGTGATGCGTAGAAAATTTTGAATTTCTGCTACGTTCCCCAACAGTGGCATCATGAGCTAGGTCTATGCGTAGTTACTATGCACGAGTAGAACACAAAGCAGTTGTGGGCGTAGATGTTGTTAATTTTCTTGACACTACTAGTCTTATCTTGCTTGGCGGCATCGTGGGATGAAGCGGCCGGACCGACCTTACACGTGCGCTTCGTGAGACAGGTTCCACCGACCGACATGCACTAGTTGCATCGGTGGCTAGCGGTGTCTGTCTCTCCACTTTAGTTGGAGCGGATTCGATGAAAAGGGTCCTTATGAAGGGTAAATAGAAATTGGCATATCACGTTGTGGTTTTACGTAGGTAAGAAACGTTCTTGCTAGAACACCTATAGAAGCCACGTAAAAACTTGCAACAACAATTAGAGGACGTCTAACTTGTTTTTGCAGCAAGTGATTTGTGATGTGATATGGCCAAAGGATGTGATGAATGATATATGTGATGTATGAGATGATCATGTTCTTGTAATAGGAATCACGACTTGCATGTCAATGAGTATGACAACCGGCAGGAGCCATAGGAGTTGTCTTTATTTTTTTGTATGACCTGCGTGTCATTGAAGAATGCCATGTAAATTACTTTACTTTATTGCTAAACCATTAGCCATAGTAGTGGAAGTAATAGTTGGCGAGACAACTTCATGGAGACACGATGATGGAGATCATGATGATGGAGATCATGGTGTCATGCGGTGATTTATGATGATCATGGAGCCCCGAAGATGGAGATCAAAAGGAGCAAAATGATATTGGCCATATCATGTCATTTTTGATTGCATGTGATGTTTATCATGTTTTTGCATCTTATTTTCTTAGAACGACGGTAGTAAATAAGATGATCCCTCATTAAAATTTCAAGAAAGTGTTCCCCCTAACTATGCACCGTTGCGAAAGTTCGTTGTTTTGAAGCACCACGTGATGATAGGGTGTGATAGATTCTAACGTTCACATACAATGGGTGTAAGCCATATTTATACACACGAAACACTTAGGTTAACTTGACGAGCCTAGCATGTACAGACATGGCCTCGGAACACGGAAGACCGAAATGTCGAGCATGAGTCGTATAGAAGATACGATCAACATGAAGATGTTCACCGACGTTGACTAGTCCGTCTCACGTGATGATCGGACACGGCCTAGTTGACTCGGATCATGTAATCACTTAGATGACTAGAGGGATGTCTATCTGAGTGGGAGTTCATAAGATGAACTTAATTATCCTGAACATAGTCAAAAGTTCTTCACAAATTATGTCGTAAGCTCGCGTTTTAGTTCTATTGTTTAGATATGTTCCTAGAGAAAAGTCAGTTGAAAGTAGATAGTAGCGATTATGCGGACTAGGTCCGTAAACTGAGGATTGTCCTCGTTGCTTCGTAGAAGGCTTATGTCCTTAATGCACCGCTTAGTGTGCTGAACCTCGAACGTCGTCTGTGGATGTCGCGAACATCTGACACACACATTTTGATAACTACGTGATAGTTCAGTAATGTTAAACGGTTTAGAGTTGAGGCACCAAAGACGATTTCGAAACGTCGCGAAACATATGAGATGTTTCGAGGGCTGAAATTGGGATTTTAGGCTCGTGCCCACGTCAAGAGGTATAAGACCTTCGACGGTTTTCTTAGCCTGCAAACTATGGGAGAAAAGCTCAATCGTTGAGCTTGTGCCCAGATTGTCTGAGTACCACAATCACTTGAATCGAGTGGGAGTTAATCTTCCAGATAAGATAGTGATGTTTCTCCAAAGTCATTGCCACCAAGCTGCTAGAGCTTCGTGATGAACTATAACATATCAAGGATAGATATGATGATCCTTGAAATAGTTCGCGATGTTTGACACCGCGAAAGTAGAAATCAAGAAGGAGCATCAATTGTTGATGGTTAGTGAAACCACTAGTTTCAAGAAGGGCAAGGGCAAGAAGGGATACTTCATGAAAACGGCAAATCAGCTACTGCTCTAGTGGAGAAACCCGAGGTTGAACCCAAACCTGAGACTAAGTGCTTCTGTAATAAGGGGAACAGCCACTGGAGCAGAATTACCCTAGATACTTGGTAGATGAGAAGGCTGGCAAGGTTGATAGAAGTATATTGGATATACATTATGTTAATGTGTACTTTACTAGTACTCCTAGTAGCACCAGGGTATTAGATACCAGTTCGGTTGCTAAGTGTTAGTAACTCGAAATAAAAGGCTACGGAATAAAGGAGACTAGCTAAAGATGAGCTGACGATATGTGTTGGAAGTGTTTTCCAATCTAGATGTGATCAAGCATCGCACGCTCCCTCTACCATCGAGATTGGTGTTAAACCTAAATAATTGTTATTTGGTGTTTGCGTTGAGCATAGACATGATTGGATTATGACCATCGCAATACAGTTATTCATTTAAGGAGAATAATGGTTACTCTGTTTATTTGAATAATACCTTCAATGGTCTTGCACCCAAAATGAATGGTTTAATTGAATCTCGATCGTAGTGATACACATGTTCATGCCAAAAGATATAAGATAGTAATGATAGTACCACCTACTTGTGGCACTGCCATGTAAGTCATATTGGTATAAAACGCATGAAGAAGCTCCATGTTGATGGATCTTTGGACTCACTTATTTTTGAAAAAGATTGAGACATGTGAACCATGTCTATTGGTATATACACATGAAGAAACTCCATGCAGATGGACAGCTTGGACTCACTTGATTCTGAATCACTTGAGACATCCAAATCATACCATATGGGCAAGATGACTGAAAGCCTCGGTTTCAGTAAAATGGAACAAGAAAGCAACTTGTTGGAAGTAATACATTTTGATGTGTGTAGTTCAATGAGTGCTGAGGCACGCAGTGGATATTGTTATGTTCTTACATCACGGATGATTCGAGTAGATACTGAGTATATTTACTTGATGAAACACAAGTCTGAATTATTGAATGGTTCAAGTAATTTCAGAGTGAAGTTGAAGATCATCGTGACAAGAGGATAAAATGTCTATGATATGATCATAGAGATGAGTATCTGAGTTACGAGCTTTGGCACGCAATTAAGACATTGTGGAAATTGTTTCACAATTAATACTGCCTAGAACACCATAGTGTGATGGTGTGTCCGAACATCATAGTTGCACCCTATTGGATATGGTGCGTACCATGATGTCTCTTATCGAATTACCACTATCGTTCATGGGTTAGGCATTAGAGACAACCGCACTCACTTTAATAGGGCACCACGTAATTCCGTTGAGATGACACCGTTTGAACTGTGGTTTGGAGAAACCTAAGTTGTCGTTTCTTAAAAGTTTGGGGTTGCGATGCTTATGTGAAAAAGTTTCAGGTTGATAAGCTCGAACCCAAAGCGGATAAAATGCATCTTCATAGGACACCCAGAACTGTTGGGTATACCTCCTAATTCAGATCCGAAAGCAATAGGGATTGTTTCTTGAATCGGGTCCTTTCTCGAGGAAAAGTTTGTCTCGGAAAGTTGAGTGGGAGCATGGTGGAGACTTGATGAGGTTATTGAACCGTCACTTCAACTAGTGTGTAGCAGGGCACATGACGTTGTTCCTGTGGCGCCCACACCAATTGAAGTAGAAGCTTATGATAGTGATCATGAAAGTTTCGGATCAAGTCATTACCGTACCTCGTAGGGTGACAAGGATGTTGGGTAACGTAGCAGAAATTCAAAATTTTCCTACGTGTCACCAAGATCTATCTATGGAGAAACCAGCAACGAGGGGAAGGAGAGTGCATCTACATACCCTTGTAGATCGCTAAGCGGAAGCGTTCAAGAGAACGGGGTTGAAGGAGTCGTACTCGTCATGATCCAAATCACCGGAGATCCTAGTGCGAGCGGACGGCACCTCCGCGTTCAACACACGTACAGCCGGTGGCGTCTCCCACGCCTTGATCCAGCAAGGAGAGAGGGAGAGGTTGAGGAAGACTCCATCCAGCAGCAGCTGGCGGCGTGGTGGTGGTGGAGGCGTGGTAGTCCAGCGAGGCTTCGCCAAGCACCGCGAGATCGAGGAGAAGGGAGAGAGGAATGGCTGCGCCAACAGAGAAGTTCTCTTGTGTTGATAGCAGCCCCAAACCTCAAGTATATATAGGGGAGGGGAGGGCTGCACCCCCATCTAGGGTTTCCCCCCCAAGGGGTGCGGCCAGCCCTAGATGGGACTTGGGGAGGCGGCCAAAGGGGGGAAGAGAGGGGGCGCCTCACTAGATGGGCCTTAGGCCCATCTGAGGCTAGGGTTTCCCCTCTCCTGTAACACCCCGGATCCGATACGCCAGGTGTCCGCCAGTTTTTCGCCGTCGTTGCCATGTCATGTGCTTGCGTGTTGCTCTTTGCCATGTCATCATTTGCATTTTATCATGTCATCATGTGCATTTCATTTTGCATACATGTTCGTTACATGCATCCGAGCATTTTCCCCGTTGTCCGTTTTGCAATCCGCACTCCTATGTCCTCCGGCGTCCCCTTTTGCCTCTTCTCTTGTGCGGGTATTAAACTTTCTCGGAATGGCCGAGGTTTGCCAAGCGGCCTTGGTATAGCACCGTAGACCGCTTTGTCAAGTTTCGTGCCATTTGGAGGTCGTTTGATACTCAACGGTTAACCGGGTAACCGAAAGCCCTCTTTGAGTTGCAGCCCAACACCCTTCCAAAGTGGCCCAAAACCCACCAAACTCCTTTCCATGCTCTCGGTCGTTCGATCACGATCGCGTGGCGGCCACACCTCATTTGGACTCTCCTAGCTTCCTCTACCTATTTATATGTGTGCCTCCCGATTTTTCGCGGTCAAACCCTAGCCCGCTCCCGCCATGGCGGACATGTCCAACCCGCGGACATGTCCAGCCTCACACCGGCCAATCCTGGCACTGCCACGTCTTCGGCGCCGCCCGTGTCCAACCCGCGCCCGCCACGCCGCCCCGCCTCACTGCCGCCGCCGTCCAACCCGCGTCGACCAGCAGCAGCCCAGCCGCCGCCGCCGCCCACCATGCGCCCTCCATGCGCCAGCGCGCCGCTCTCCGCCGCCCACCCCGCCGCCACACAACCCTGCTGCCGCCCGTCATCGCCCGCGCATTGCCTTCATTGCGCCATCACGCCGCCGCCCGCCCGCCGCCGCCATTCGCGCCATCATGCCTGCGCCGCCGCCGCCTCGCCCACCGGCTGCTGGCGTCTGTGTCTGCCTCTGCCTCGGCCGCCATGCCGCCTCCTCGCCCGGCCCGCCTTACGCCAGCCAGCCGCTTCGCCATGCAGGCTCCGTGAGCTCGGCCACTCTCCTCACATGCGCCTCGCTGGATCCGGCGGATCCGGCGAGATCCGGTCCGGATCCGTCATCTCCGACCATCCCCTCCTCCTCGGCCTCAACTCCGGCGAGTCTCCGGCGAGCTCACGCCGCGCTTTGAAATCCGTCGTCGAGTTGACCCCTCCAAATCTCTAAGTCCCCAGGATTCTATTATTTTCTTGCATTTTCATCGCATCACATCTCCGCAACCGTGGCTCCGTTTTGGGCGTATAATATGTCAAATTGTTCGCCTCGAAGAGTACATCATTTCATTCCATTGCATCATTTGCATTTGAGCTCATCTTGATGCCCGAAATGCTGTTGGAAGATAGCTTCAGATCGTTAGTTCCAGAATCTTATCAGCTCGAGCTCTTTTGTCATTTTCGCCATGATTTATGTGTGCATCCTATGAGTATGAGCTCTACATGAATGTTGGACTAGGCCATGCCATTTTTCCAGGGGTGTTGACCTTGTATTTTTGTGAGTTGTGTGCTGAGTGTATCAAGCTTGTAAAGTAGGGTAGTTGCTGTTGTTGTTTTGCTAGACAGATTCTGTTATAATTTGATGCCATGTTAACATGCTTCCACTAATCAATCTATGCATAATCTGGAGATGCTCTATAAACATGATTTGGTATACATGTCTTGCTCTATCCATTCATGCCCTTGGTTGCATTTATAGCCTGCTGGAACATGTTCATTTCTTGCTCCAAAGTTGCTTGAAAATGTTTCCTGGCAGACTGTTTGCATGAGATTCAATTTTCACGAGGTTGTTGTAGTTGATCCGTGTATGCTATGACCTCGCTCTTGCCATGCTTAGCTTCATAATCATGCCTTCTTACTGTTGGTTGCCTTGCCATGCCATGTATTGCTCTGTAGTGAGTGCATCGAGCTCACGAACATGCCATGTTGAATCTGTTTTTGCCATGTCCTGATATTTCACTAAGTCTGAAATCTGTAATAAAACTTGCAATGTTTACATGGGTGCCATCATTTCTTAGAGTCCTTTTGGCTTATGGTCAGTAAGGGACTATTGATATATGCTTTGAGTAGAATCATGTCATGCCTTGCTTTGCTATTATAAGTTCCTGTAGCATGTTGTTTGCTTGCTCTAAACATGCCTTCTGATGTTAATTCCTGGTATGTTAGGATTTTCACTAAGTCTGTGAACCTGATATTTTGAGCACTTTCTCCATGCTTGTTTGAACATGTTATGATGTGATTTAGCCATAGCTCAGTGTTCCTCTTTTGTTAAGCATCTCCTGTAGTTCGTTGTCATATGCTTTGTTTTTATGTTGGAGTGCTGTAGCATAGTTTTGTGTTGCGTGCTAAGTAGCATCGGGCTGTTAAGCGCAGTTTTACATCATTCTTGTTTTGCTTGTCATTTGCAAACCGTGCATCCGATTCGGTGATCTTTATATCGATTTCAACGAAATCATCTCATCTTTCAGCGGCATACTTGGTTTGCCAAGTTGATGCCAGTTCATCATTTTCCTTCCGGAGCATACATATGCATTGCATATCACATCTCGCATCGCATGTCATGTATTGCATCATATTGCTTGTGCATTGTTCCTTGTTTGATTGTGGTTCCGTTGCTTGTGTTCTTGCTTTGGGTAGAGCCGGAGATGAGTACGTGAGCGAGGAAGCTGTTGAGAACGCCTACGAGGATCAAGTCTTCGACAACTCTGAGAACCTTGCAGGCAAGATGACCATACCCTCGAAATCACTACTATCTTTGCTATGCTAGTTTGCTCGCTCTTTTGCTATGCCTATGCTACGATGCCTACCATTTGCTTGTCAGCCTCCCAAATTGCCATGTCAAACCCCTAACCTTTGACACCTTTTCCCATGCAAACCGTTGTTTGGCTATGTTACCGCTTTGCTCAGCCCCTCTTATAGCGTTGCTAGTTGCAGGTGAAGTTGAAGATTTCTCCATGGTGGACAGGGTTTATGTTGGGATATCACAATATCTCTTATATATTATTAATGCATCTATATATTTGGTAAAGGGTGGAAGGCTCGGCCTTATGCATGGTGTTTTGTTCCACTTGCCGCCCTAGTTTCCGTCATACCGGTGTTATGTTCCCGGATTTTGCGTCCCTTACGCGGTCGGGTGATTTATGGGACCCCCCTGACAGTTCGCTTTGAATAAAACTTGTCCAGCAAGGCCCAACATTGCCTTTTATCATTTGCCTCACCACCACCTATTTTCCCTTGGGAGTCGCTCTCTCGAGGTCATCTTTTATAGCCCCCGGCGGTGCTTGTCTAGCGTTGGTCCAAACTAGAGCACCGTCTTGGGACCATCCCTTGGCAACTTGGGTTACGTCGGTTCTGACGCTTCGCTTATCCGGTGTTGCCACGAGAACGAGATATGTGCAGCTCCTATCGGGATTGTCGGCGCATCGGGCGGCTTTGCTGGTCTTGTTTTACCATTGTCGAAATGTCTTGATGTACCGGATTCCGAGCCTGATCGGAGTGTCTCGGTGAAGGTCTATTCCTTCGATGATCGCGAGAGCTTGTCATGGGCTAAGTTGGGACACCCTGCAGGTATAAACTTTCGAGAGCCGTGCCATGGTTATGTGGCAGATGGGAATTTGTTAATGTCGGTTGTAGAAAACCTGAAGTTGACCTTAATTAAAATACATCAACCGTGTGTGTTACCGTGATGGTCTCTTTCCGTGGTCCGGAAGTGAACACGGTGTTGGAGTTATGCTTGACGCAGGTTGCTATAGGATCACTTCTTGATCATATTTTTGTCGACCGTGCTTTGCCTTCTCTTCTCGCTCTCATTTGCGTATGTTAGCCTCCGTATATGCTAGTCGCTTGCTGCAGCTCCACCTCATGCCTTTACCTTACCCATAAGCTTAAATAGTCTTGATCTCGCGGGTGTGAGATTGCTGAGTCCTCGTGACTCACGAGATACTTCCAAAACCAGTTTGCAGGTGCCTATGTTACCGAGCAGGTGACGCAATCAAGCTCAAGGAGGAGCTCGTTGAAGATCTTGCCCTTTGTGTTGTTTCATTTCAGTTGATCAGTAGTGGAGCCCAGTTGGGGTCGATTGGGGACCTGTTGTCGCATTTGGGGTTCTTCTTTTGTTTTGGTTCCGTAGTCGGACCTTGATTGTATCTGGATGATGTAATGCTTTATTCATGTATTTGTGTGAAGTGGCGATTGTAAGCCAACTATGTATCTTTTTCCCTTATGTATTACATGGGTTGTGTGAAGATTACCTCACTTGCGACATTGCTTTCAATGCGGTTATGCCTCTAAGTCGTGCTTCGACACGTGGGAGATATAGCCACATCGAGGGCGTTACAAGTTGGTATCAGAGCCTTCCCCGACCTTAGGAGCCCCACTGCTTGATCGTTTTTAGTGGCCGAGTTGTGTCTAGAAAAATGTTTTGAGTCATTTAGGAATTATATATCGGAGAGTTAGGATTCTTTTTACTCCCCAGTCCCTTCGACCTTCTGGTGAGGTATTCTGACGTAGAGTTTTGACTCTTCTCTTCTCAAATTTCACTAAAAAAAATTTTTAGGATCACGCGGGTATCTTGGGATCGTTCCGATATTCTTATGACGAGAACATTGTTCTTGGTGCCTCGACATTTAGGGGTTGTGGCGGTGTCCCGGGAGTTGAGCTCCGAGGTGTTGTCGTCATAATTTTATCGTTGCGATTCGAATACCGAGTTTAGTACGCCGACATCGAAAATCTCTTTTATGCAGTTGTTGGTGAGATAACCCCGCTAACCCAGTACTGAGGTGAGTACGGGAGTATTGCCATGACTTGTATAACGGATGCTTTTCGAAGGTTGAGGTAGACGATTTCCGAAGGTTTCTTGGTTATGTGTTGACGGATGGATACAATTGGATGTAGGGATTGTTAGTTTGTGTGATATATATTGCTCCCCTGTATCCCCAACACCAGATTGCATAACCAGAAAGTTTCGGGAGTTTTATAGGTGGGAATTCAAGTAGCTCTTAGGATATCTTTCCGACGGATGTATGATATGAAATTGGGGTTCGACGTCTAGTGGTCCGCCTATTCACGGTTGGTTTTACAGTGGTCTCGTTGTGTCTTAAAGAGTCCTTGGCTATGCCGACTGGGGATGCTTCAGATGTCATGTGCACTGCCTTGTACATGATGGTGCTGTACGATTGAGCCCGTGTAGGCCCCACCACGAAAACTTCGGACGAAATCTCTATCATATGTTTGTTCCGGCTTATTCTGCAAGCCAATCCTTTGTTTTGTTTTAATTGTGGTATTCGAGTTGCTTCAATGTCAAGTGTTGATTCCATACCTTTCTGAAATGGTGTTCTCGTACTCCGATGTGAATACCAATCCTTCTTGATCATTGAGATTGTCATGTCAATTCTTTCCAACCGGTGTGCTTCTCTTCAAGTGGATCCCATCATTTTTCCCACCCGCAAGATAAATTCTAAGTTTTCTCAACGGTGTTTGTTCCATCTTCTCCAAGTTGCCTTTGTTTTCCCGCCCACCCACCCTTTTTCTTCAAGGACTTAGATTTCTTAATCATGTATCCTTTTATTTGTGGGAAATTTCTCCATTCTTTTCTGTCAATGTTCTTATCCGGTGATTTCCCATGAAGATGCTCACGAGCTTCAAGTTCATCATCCTTCATTGTTGTTTCTTCTCCGGTGGATCCAATTCAAGCTTTTAGTGTTCATCATATACCTTTTTCCACATTTCAATGTCTTCTCATACCGGTGCACCTCATTATCATTCTTCTTCTCGCTAGTTGTTATTCCGGAGTGCTCAAGATATCTCGAAGATTCGTGTTTCCACTCTGCATTCGTTCAAGCTCTTTCAAGATTGGTATCTCATTCAAGTCATTTAATTCAACCGGTGCAACATTTCTTTTAAATCTTTTCAACGGTGTTCTTTTGAGTGGGCCCTAACCCACAGGTCTTTTCCCAAGATCTTACCTGACTCTTCTATTTTCCTAGAGCTATCCTAAATTCTTCTACAAGTTTGACGTAAGAATGAGTTGTCATCAGTCAAATGCTTTTCTCCAAGATCTTTCAAATTCTTTTCATAGTTGGCTCAACCTCTTCGTTTTTGATTCTTCCGGTGTGCCTCAATAATTCTTGGTGGTGTTTCTCGTTGTCATTCTCATCATTTGAAGACCGAAGAAGAGTTTCTCTTTAATCCTGCTCTGTTCTCTTGAATATTCATGGTTCTAGCTTGTTGCCATCCTCTCATAATTGTCTTCGATTGTGGGAATCCTTTTCACCCATCCGGAGCATTTCATAAGTTGTTTCCATTTCTTTCCTCCGAAGGCCATCATGTCATAAATCTTCAACAGCGTGTAGCTACCGTTCTCCAAATCTTACCGGTGAATCATTTAAATATCCTCTAATCAGTTCTTGATCTCTTTGTTCTCATGTATCTAGTTTGTCTCAAGTATCTTCATTCGTTTTCCAATTCTTTCCGGTGTATTGTGCCTTTGCTACATCCATTCTCAGCTCTTACGGTGGTTCGTTCAAGATTTCACCTCTTTCGTTATCATTTAATTCATTTGTTGTTCCAATCCTACCGGTGGTTCATTGAAGTCCTTCCCAAGTTTATGCTATATCTCTCGTCAATCCTTTCTACGGGAATAAGTAGTATGCCAAATCCGTTGCTTGTCATCAATTTAAATTGGTGAAGGATACGCATAACATAATTCTTATTCTGGTTTCATCCAAGTGAGTAATTCCTTCTTTCGGAGTTTGTTCATGATGAATAAATTCTCGGTTTCATGTGTTTCATCTTTTCTTTTCGGAGTTCCAAGCTCTAATTATCACGGAGATCCATCTAAATCATTGCAAGGCTTCACCTTGTGTTTTCAACTTCTCTTTCTTTTCATCATCCTTCTATTACTGGAGTTCTTCATGGAGGCTCTAAATGGTGGGTCGTCAAGGACTCGTTTCATTCCCCAATTGTTCTTCAAGTTTTTCTTTTGAAGTTATGACCCGCCAAGCTATACTCAAAAATTAAACAGGGTGCCCAACACATGTTTTGTTTTGAGGAGCTCAAGTATTCTCCGTCTTGCATTCCGAAGTGCAATTCTTTCTACCTTATCATTTGAGATGGTGTTATGTCACTCTTGACAATTTCCTTCATGTTTCATGATTCATATTGTTGTCAAGAATGAGGTATTTTAAATCCATCAGTATCTTCATTGGAGTTATCTTGGGTTATATTTCACCTAAAGCTTTCCCTAAGGATTGTTGCTATTTATGGTGCTTATAAATGACCCAAGTTCTTCTTATCCTCCCGGTGGTATAGCTTTCTCGTCTCCTTGTTCGTATCAATGAAATTCTTTTCCCGTGCTTGGCAGGTTGTCGCCTCATAATTTGAGATGCATTCCTTAAGACCATATCAAGTTTGTTCTTTTCGTTGTTGGTTTTCCAACAATTCCATTCTAACCTTCTTGGAAGGATGCTTTCCAAGTTCACTTGTGGCAAAGATGTCATTTTCTTCTCCGTCCCTTTATCCCAACGATCTATCTTCTATTCTTTCTTCCGGAGGCATTGTGATGTTGCTCTTTTCACTCATCACCTCGTTTTGTGAGGATCATGTTTTTTTTTCTTGCTTATCCATTTAACCGGAGTGTTGTGTCATCCCTTCAAGTGTTTTTCCTCTTATCAAGTTTTCCTTCTTCTTTCAGACGGAGTGCTGCCCAAATTATTTCATTCTTATTCCTTCTCTATCTTGTTTTATCCGGAGTGGTTTCAATATCTATCTTATCACTAAACCTCTTGGTTCTCATCATGTTCCTTGTTCCTCTTTTTCTAACGGATTGTTTGCAATCTCGTTCTTCTCAGTTGTGCTCTTTCTTTTAAATTGCTCAACCTCTCAAGAATCGTGGTTTCACTCGTTCGTCAAAGAAGCAACTTAGTTTTACCCCTTCTCTTTCTCTTCCGTTTTTCCCTCCGGTGCCATCCTAGATCTCGGGACGAGATCCTCTCGTAGTGGTGGAGTGTTGTAACACCCCGGATCCGATACGCCAGGTGTCCGCCAGTTTTTCGCCGTCGTTGCCATGTCATGTGCTTGCGTGTTGCTCTTTGCCATGTCATCATTTGCATTTTATCATGTCATCATGTGCATTTCATTTTGCATACATGTTCGTTACATGCATCCGAGCATTTTCCCCGTTGTCCGTTTTGCAATCCGGCACTCCTATGTCCTCCGGCGTTCCCCTTTTGCCTCTTCTCTTGTGCGGGTATTAAACTTTCTCGGAATGGCCCGAGGTTTGCCAAGCGGCCTTGGTATAGCACCGTAGACCGCCTTGTCAAGTTTCGTGCCATTTGGAGGTCGTTTGATACTCCAACGGTTAACCGGGTAACCGCAAAGCCCTCTTTGAGTTGCAGCCCAACACCCCTTCCAAAGTGGCCCAAAACCCACCAAACTCCTTTCCATGCTCTCGGTCGTTCGATCACGATCGCGTGGCCGAAAACCACACCTCATTTGGACTCTCCTAGCTTCCTCTACCTATTTATATGTGTGCCTCCCCGATTTTTCGCAGTCCAAACCCTAGCCCTCACCATGCGCGGACATGTCCAACCCGCACGGACATGTCCAGCGGTCACACACGCCCGCCAATCCTGGCTCACACGTCTTCGGCGCCGCCCGCGTCAACCAGCGCCCCGTCGCCACGCCGCCCGCACTTTCCCGCCCGGCCCACGAGGCCAGCGTCGGCCCTGCGGCAGCTGCCAGCCCATAGCCGCCGCCGCCGCCAGCCCCCCTCGCGCCCAGCGCCGCCGCCGCTCTCCGCGCCGGCCCCGCGCCGCCGCAAACCTTGCGCCGCCAGCGTCGCCGCCAAGGCCCGTAGCCGCCTCCCACACCCCGCCGCCGCCTGCCATTCGCCATCGCCATCGCCATCGCTGCTATCTGCTGCGCCGCTCGCCTTGCCCTGCGCCCAGCTTCTTGTAAGCCTCGCCTCGCCGGCCGCCCGCCTCTCCTC
The DNA here is from genome assembly GCA_021437245.1 of Aegilops speltoides. Taxonomy (NCBI): domain Eukaryota; kingdom Viridiplantae; phylum Streptophyta; class Magnoliopsida; order Poales; family Poaceae; genus Aegilops; species Aegilops speltoides. Next base: position 69,593,609 of record CM038146.1, read on the forward strand.
GCCCGCCCGCCTTCATACCCGCCCATTGCATTACGCCATCGAAAACTCCGGCGAGCTCGGCCACCTCCTCCTGCCTCGCTGGGATCCGGCCGGATCCGGCGAGATCCGGTCCGGATCCGTCATCTCCGACCATCCCCCTCCTCCTCGGCCTCAACTCCGGCGAGTCTCCGGCGAGCTCACGCCGCGCTTTGAAATCCGTGCGTCAGGTTGACCCCCTCCAAATCTCTAAGTCCCCAGGATTCTATTATTTTCTTGCATTTTCATCGCATCACATCTCCGCAACCGTGGCTCCGTTTTGGGCGTATAATATGTCAAATTGTTCGCCTCGAAGAGTACATCATTTCATTCCATTGCATCATTTGCATTTGAGCTCATCTTGATGCCCGAAATGCTGTTGGAAGATAGCTTCAGATCGTTAGTTCCAGAATCTTATCAGCTCGAGCTCTTTTGTCATTTTCGCCATGATTTATGTGTGCATCCTATGAGTATGAGCTCTACATGAATGTTGGACTAGGCCATGCCATTTTTCCAGGGGTGTTGACCTTGTATTTTTGTGAGTTGTGTGCTGAGTGTATCAAGCTTGTAAAGTAGGGTAGTTGCTGTTGTTGTTTTGCTAGACAGATTCTGTTATAATTTGATGCCATGTTAACATGCTTCCACTAATCAATCTATGCATAATCTGGAGATGCTCTATAAACATGATTTGGTATACATGTCTTGCTCTATCCATTCATGCCCTTGGTTGCATTTATAGCCTGCTGGAACATGTTCATTTCTTGCTCCAAAGTTGCTTGAAAATGTTTCCTGGCAGACTGTTTGCATGAGATTCAATTTTCACGAGGTTGTTGTAGTTGATCCGTGTATGCTATGACCTCGCTCTTGCCATGCTTAGCTTCATAATCATGCCTTCTTACTGTTGGTTGCCTTGCCATGCCATGTATTGCTCTGTAGTGAGTGCATCGAGCTCACGAACATGCCATGTTGAATCTGTTTTTGCCATGTCCTGATATTTCACTAAGTCTGAAATCTGTAATAAAACTTGCAATGTTTACATGGGTGCCATCATTTCTTAGAGTCCTTTTTGGCTTATGGTCAGTAAGGGACTATTGATATATGCTTTGAGTAGAATCATGTCATGCCTTGCTTTGCTATTATAAGTTCCTGTAGCATGTTGTTTGCTTGCTCTAAACATGCCTTCCTGATGTTAATTCCTGGTATGTTAGGATTTTCACTAAGTCTGTGAACCTGATATTTTGAGCACTTTCTCCATGCTTGTTTGAACATGTTATGATGTGATTTAGCCATAGCTCAGTGTTCCTCTTTTGTTAAGCATCTCCTGTAGTTCGTTGTCATATGCTTTGTTTTTATGTTGGAGTGCTGTAGCATAGTTTTGTGTTGCGTGCTAAGTAGCATCGGGCTGTTAAACGCAGTTTTACATCATTCTTGTTTTGCTTGTCATTTGCAAACCGTGCATCCGATTCCGGTGATCTTTATATCGATTTCAACCGAAATCATCTCATCTTTCCAGCGGCATACTTGGTTTGCCAAGTTGATGCCCGGTTCATCATTTTCCTTCCGGAGCATACATATGCATTGCATATCACATCTCGCATCGCATGTCATGTATTGCATCATATTGCTTGTGCATTGTTCCTTGTTTGATTGTGGTTCCGTTGCTTGTGTTCTTGCTTTGGGTAGAGCCGGGAGATGAGTACGTGAACGAGGAAGCTGTTGAGAACGCCTACGAGGATCAAGTCTTCGACAACTCTGAGAACCTTGCAGGCAAGATGACCATACCCTCGAAATCACTACTATCTTTGCTATGCTAGTTTGCTCGCTCTTTTGCTATGCCTATGCTACGATGCCTACCATTTGCTTGTCAGCCTCCCAAATTGCCATGTCAAACCCCTAACCTTTGACACCTTTTCCCATGCAAACCGTTGTTTGGCTATGTTACCGCTTTGCTCAGCCCCTCTTATAGCGTTGCTAGTTGCAGGTGAAGTTGAAGATTTCTCCATGGTGGACAGGGTTTATGTTGGGATATCACAATATCTCTTATATATTATTAATGCATCTATATATTTGGTAAAGGGTGGAAGGCTCGGCCTTATGCCTGGTGTTTTGTTCCACTCTTGCCGCCCTAGTTTCCGTCATACCGGTGTTATGTTCCCGGATTTTGCGTCCCTTACGCGGTCGGGTGATTTATGGGACCCCCGACGTTCGCTTTGAATAAAACTTGTCCAGCAAGGCCCAACATTGCCTTTTATCATTTGCCTCACCACCACCTATTTTCCCTTGGGAGTCGCTCTCGAGGGTCATCTTTTATAGCCCCCGGGCGATGCTTGTCTAAGCGTTGGTCCAAACTAGAGCACCGTCTTGGGACCATCCCTTGGCAACTTGGGTTACGTCGGTTCAGACGCTTCGCTTATCCGGTGTTGCCACGAGAACGAGATATGTGCAGCTCCTATCGGGATTGTCGGGCATCGGGCGGCTTTGCTGGTCTTGTTTTACCATTGTCGAAATGTCTTGATGTACCGGATTCCGAGCCCGATCGGAGTGTCTCGGTGAAGGTCTATTCTTCGATGATCGCGAGAGCTTGTCATGGGCTAAGTTGGGACACCCCGCAGGTATAAACTTTCGAGAGCCGTGCCTGCGGTTATGTGGCAGATGGGAATTTGTTAATGTCCGTTGTAGAAAACCTGAAGTTGACCTTAATTAAAATACATCAACCGTGTGTGTTACCGTGATGGTCTCTTTCCGTGAGTCCGGAAGTGAACACGATGTTGGAGTTATGCTTGACGAGGTTGCTATAGGATCACTTCTTGATCATATTTTTGTCGACCGTGCTTTGCCTTCTCTTCTCGCTCTCATTTGCGTATGTTAGCCTCCGTATATGCTAGTCGCTTGCTGCAGCTCCACCTCATGCCTTTACCTTACCCATAAGCTTAAATAGTCTTGATCTCGGGTGTGAGATTGTTGAGTCCTCGTGACTCACCGATACTTCAAAACCAGTTTGCGGTGCCTATGTTACCGAAAGCAGGTGATTTAATCAAGCTCAAGGAGGAGCTCGTTGAAGATCTTGCCCTTTGTGTTGTTTCGTTTCAGTTGATCAAGAGTGGAGCCCGGTTGGGGTCGATTGGGGACCTGTTGTCGATTTGGGGTTCTTCTTTTGTTTTGGTTCCGTAGTCGGACCTTGATTGTATCTGGATGATGTAATGCTTTATTCATGTATTTGTGTGAAGTGGCGATTGTAAGCCAACTATGTATCTTTTTCCTTATGTATTACATGGGTTGTGTGAAGATTACCTCACTTGCGACATTGCTTTCAATGCGGTTATGCCTCTAAGTCGTGCTTCGACACGGGGAGATATAGCCGCATCGAGGCGCTACATCTCCCTCCTAGCTGCGCCTTGGGCAAGGTGGAGGCGCACCAGCCCACTGGGCTGGTCCTTTCCACTCTAGGCCCATACAAGCCTCCGGGGTTGGTGGCCCCACTTGGTGGACCCGGGACCCTCCCTGGTCCCAGACGCTATCGATAAAACCCAAACTTTTCCGTGACCAAAACATGACTTCCCATATATAAATCTTTACCTCCGGACCATGCCGAACTCCTCGTGATGTCCGGATCTCATCCGGACTCGAACAACATTCGGTAACCACATACAAGCTTCCTTTATAACCCTAGCGTCATCGAACCTTATGTGTAGACCCTACGGGTTCGGGAGACATGTAGACATGACCGAGACGTTTCCCGGTCAATAACCAACAGCGGATCTGGATACCCATGTTGGCTCCTACATGTTCCACGATGATCTCATCGGATGAACCACGATGTCAAGGACTCGGTCGATCCCGTATACAATTCCCTTTGTCTAGCGGTATTTTACTTGCCCGAGATTCGATCGTCGGTATCGATACCTTGTTCAATCTCGTTATCGGCAAGTCTCTTTACTCGTTCCGCAACACATCATCCCGTGATCAACCCCTTGGTCACATTGTGCACATTATGATGATGTACTACCGAGTGGGCCCAGAGATACCTCTCCGCTTACACGGAGTGACAAATCCCGCCTCGATCCGTGTCAACCCAATGACACTTTCGGAGATACCTGTAGTGCACCTTTATAGTCACCCGATTCACGTTGTGACGTTTGATACACCCAAAGCACTCCTACGGTATCCGGAGTTACACGATCTCATGGTCTAAGGAAGAGATACTTGACATTAGAAAAGCTCTAGCAAACGAACTACACGATCTTTGTGCTATGCTTAGGATTGGGTCTTGTCCATCACATCATTCTCCTAATGATGTGATCCCGTTATCAACGACATCCAATGTCCATAGCCAGGAAACCATGACTATCTGTTGATCACAACGAGCTAGTTAACTAGAGGCTCACTAGGGACATATTGTGGTCTATGTATTCACACGTGTATTACGATTTCCGGATAATACAGTTCTAGCATGAATAAAAGACAATTATCATGAACAAGGAAATATAATAATACTTTTATTATTGCCTCTAGGGCATATTTCCAACAGTCTCCCACTTGCACTAGAGTCAATAATCTAGTTCACATCGCCATGTGATTAACACTCACAGGTCACATCGCCATGTGACCAACATCCAAAGAGTTTACTAGTGTCACTAAACTAGTTCACATCATCATGTGATTAAGACTCAATGAGTTCTGGGGTTTGATCATGTTTTGCTTGCAAGAGAGGTTTTAGTCAACGGGTCTGCAACATTTAGATCCGTATGTACTTCGCAAATATCTAGGTCATATTGTAAACGCTGCTTCCACGCTCCACTTGGAGCTATTCCAAATGGTTGCTCCACTATACGTATCCGGTTTGCTACTCAGAGTCACTCGGATAGGTGTTAATGCTTGCATCGACGTAACCCTTTACGCCGAACTCTTTATCACCTCCATAATCGAGAAACATGTCCTTATTTACTCCAAGGACAATTTTGACCGCTGTCCAATGATCCATTCTGGATCATTCTTGTACCCTATGACCGACTCATGGCAAGGCACACTTCAGTGCGGTACACAAGATAGCATACTATAGAGCCTACGTCTGAAGTATAGGGGACGACCTTCGTCCTTTCTCTCTATTCTGCCGTGGTCGAGCTTTTAAGTCTTAACTTCATACCTTACATCTCAGGCAAGAACTCCTTCTTTGACTGATCCATCTTGAACACCTTCAAGATCATGTCAAGGTATATGCTCATTTGAAAGTACCATTAAGCGGTTTTTGATCTATCCTCATAGATCTTGATGCTCAATGTTCAAGTAGCTTAATCCAGGTTTTCACTTGAAAAACACTTTTCAAATAACCCTATATGCTTTACAAAAAATTCTACATCATTTCTGATCAACAATATGTCAATAACATATACTCATCAGAAATTCTATAGTGCTCCCACTCACTTCTTTGGAAATACAAGTTTCTCATAAAACTTTGTATAAACAAAATTCTTTGATCATCTTATCAAAGCACATATTCCAACTCCGAGATGCTTACTCCAGTCATTAGAAGGATCGCTGGAGCCAACATACCTTTTAGCATCCTTAGGATCGACAAAAACTTTCGGATTGTATCATATACAACCTTTCCTTACGAAGACTAGTAAGTAAACTCGTTTTGACATCCATCTGCCAGATTTCATAAATGCAGATAATGCTAACATGATTCCGACGGACTTAAGCATCGCTACGGATGAGAAAATCTCATCGTAGTCAACTCCTTGAACTTGTGAAAAACTCTTCGCCACAAGTCGAGCTTCATAGACGGTGACATTACCGTCCACGTCCGTCTTCTTCTCAAAGATCCATTTATCTCAATGGCTTGCTGATCATCGGGCAAGTCCACCAAAGTCCATGCTTTGTTCTGATACATGGATCCTATCTCGGATTTCATGGCTTCTAACCATTTGTCGGAATTTGGGCCCATCATCGCTTCTCCATAGCTCGTAGGTTCATAGTTGTCTAGCAACATGACCTTCAAGACAGGATTACTGTACCACTCTAAAGTAGTATGCATCCTTGTCACCCTACGAGGTATGGTAGTGACTTGATCCAAAGTTTCATGATCACTATCATAAGCTTCTACTTCAATTGGTGTAGGTGCCACAGGAAAAACTTCCTGTGCCCTGCTACACACTAGTTGTAGTCACGGTTCAATAACCATATCAAGTCTCCACCATCCTCCCACTTAACTTTTCGAGACAAACTTTTCCTCGAGAAAGGACCCGATTCAAGAAACAATCCCTATTGCTTTCGGATCTGAATTAGGAGGTATACCCAACTGTTTTGGGTGTCCTATGAAGATGCATTTTATCCACTTTGGGTTCAAGCTTAACAACCTGAAACTTTTTCACATAAGCATCGTAGCCCCAAACTTTTAAGAAACGATAACTTAGGTTTCTCAAACCATAGTTCAAACGGTGTCGTCTCAACGGAATTACGTGGTGCCTTATTTAAAGTGAATGTGGTTGTCTCTAATGCCTAACCCATGAACGATAGTGGTAATTCAATAAGAGACATCATGGTACGCACCATATCCAATAGGGTGCAACTATGATGTTCGGACACACCATCACACTATGGTGTTGCAGGCGGTATTAATTGTGAAATAGCTTCCACAATGTCTTAATTGCGTGCCAAAGCTCGTAACTCAGATACTCATCTCTATGATCATATCATAGACATTTCATCCTCTTGTCACGATGATCTTCAACTTCACTCTGAAATTACTTGAACCATTCAATAATTCAGACTTGTGTTTCATCAAGTAAATATACTCTACATCTACTCGAATCATCTCGTGAAGTAAGAACATAACGATATTCATCAGATGCCTCAAAGACTCATTGGACTGCACCATCAAAATGTGTTACTTCCAACAAGTTGCTATCTTGTTCCATCTTCTCAAACCGAGGCTTTTCACTCATCTTGCCCATGTGGTATGGTTTGCATATCTCAAGTGATTCAAAATCAAGTGATTCCAAACGATCCATCTGCATGGAGTTTCTTCATGCGTATACACCAATAGACGTGGTTCGCATGTCTCAAACTTTTCAAAACGAGTGAGTCCAAAGATCCATCAACATGGAGCTTCTTCATGCGTTTATACCAATATGACTTACATGGCGATTGCCACAAGTAAGTGGTACTATCATTACTATCTTATATCTTTTGGCATGAAAATGTGTATCACTACGATCGAGATTCAATAAACCATTCGTTTCAGGTGCAAGACCATTGAAGGTATTATTCAAATAAACAGAGTAACCATTATTCTCCTTAAATGAATAACCGTATTGAAATAGACATAATTCAATCATGTCTATGCTCAATGCAAACACCAAATGACAATTATTCAGGTTTAATACTAATCTTGATTGTAGAGGGAGCGTGCGATGTTTGATCACATCAAACTCGGAAACACTTCCAACGCATATCGTCAACTCCCCTTTAGCTAGTCTCCGTTTATGCCGTAGCTCTTTTATTTCGAGTTACTAACACTTAGCAACCGAACCGGTATCTTAATACCCTGGTGCTACTATGAGTACTAGTAAAGTACACATTAACATAATGTATATCTAATATACTTCTATCGACCTTGCCAGCCTTCTCATCTACCAAGTATCTAGGGCAATTTTGCTCCAGTGGTTGTTCCCTTATTACGTAAGCACTTAGTCTCGGTTTGGGTTCAACCTTGGGTTTCTTCACTAGAGGAGCAGCTGATTTGCCGTTTCATGAAGTATCCCTTCTTGCCCTTGCCCTTCTTGAAACCAGTGGTTTCACCAACCATCAACAATTGATGCTCCTTCTTGATTTCTACTTTCGTGGTGTCAAACATCGCGAATAACTCAAGGATCATCATATCTATCCCTGATATGTTATAGCTCATCACGAAGCTCTAGCAGCTTGGTGGCAATGACTTTGAAGAAACATCACTATCTCATCTCGGAAGATCAACTCCCACTCAATTCAAGTGATTGTTGCACTCGCATAACTGAGCACAAGCACAACGATTGAGCTTTTCTCCTTAGTTTGCGTGGCTAAGAAAATCGTCGGAGGTCTCATACCTCTTGACATGGGCACGAGCCGAAATCTCAATTTCAGCCCTCGAAACATCTCATATGTTCCGCGACGCTTCAAAACGTCTTTGGTGCCTCAACTCTAAACCGCTTAACCGAACTATCACGTAGTTATCAAAACGTGTATGTCCGATGTTCGCAACATCCACAAACGACGTTTGGGGTTCAAAGACACCGAAGCGGTGCATTAAGGACATAAGCTTCCTATCGTCCGCATAGTCGCCATCACAACTTTCAACTATATTTTCTCTAGGAACATATCTAAACAGTGGAACTAAAGCGCGAGCATACGACATAATTTGCAAAGATCTTTTGACTATGTTCAGGATAAGTAAGTTCATCTTATGAACTCCCACTCAGACAGACATCCCTCTCGTCATCTAAGTGATTACGTGATCCGAGTCAACTAGGACGTGTCCGATCATCACGTGAGACGGACTAGTCATCATCGGTGAACATCTTCATATTGATCGTATCCTCCATACGACTCATGCTCGACCTTTCGGTCTCCGTGTTCCGAGGCCATGTCTGTACATGCTAGGCTCGTCAAGTTAACCCTAAGTGTTTTGCATGTGTAAAACTGTCTTACACCCGTTGTATGTGAACGTAAGAATCCATCACACCCGATCATCACGTGGTGCTTAGAAGCGACGAACTTTAGCAACGGTGCACAATTAGGGGAGAACACTTCTTGAAATTTTTGTAAGGGATCATCTTATTTACTACCGTCGTTCTAAGTAAACAAGATGCATAAACATGATAAACATCACATGCAATCAAATAGTGACATGATATGGCCAATATCATTTTGCTCCTTTGATCTCCATCTTGAGGCTCCATGATCATCATCGCCACCGCATGACACCATGATCTCCATCATCATGATCTCCATCATCGTGTCTCCATGAAGTTGTCTCGCCAACTTATTACTTCTACTACTATGGCTACCGGTTAGCAATAAAGTAAAGTAATTACATGGCGTTGTTCAATGACACGCAGTCATACAATAAATAAAGACAACTCCTATGGCTCTCGCCGTTGTCATACTCATCGACATGCAAGTCGTGATTCCTATTACAAGAACATGATCAATCTCATACATCACATATCATTCATCACATTCTTCTTGGCCATATCACATCACATAGCATACCCTGCAAAAACAAGTTAGACGCCCTCTAATTGTTGTTTGCATGTTTTATGTGGCTGCTATGGGTTTCTAGCAAGAACGCTTCTTACCTCACGAAAACCACAATGTGATATGTCAATTGCTATTTACCCTTCATAAGGACCCTTTTCATCGAATCCGTTCCGACTAAAGTGGGAGATCGCGGCACCGCTAGCCACCTCATGCACCAAGTGCATGTCAATCGGTGGAACTTGTCTCACGTAAGTGTACGTGTAAGGTCGGTCCGGCCGCTTCATCCCACAATACCGTCGAAACAAGATTGGACTAGTAACGGTAAGCATATTGAACAAAATCAACGCCCACAACTACTTTGTGTTCTACTCGTGCAAAGAATCTATGCAATAGACCTAGCTCGATACCCTTTGTTGGGTAACGTGGCGAAATTCAAAATTTTCCTCGTGTCACCAAGATCTATCTATGGAGAAACCAGCAACGAGGGAAGGAGAGTGCATCTACATACCCTTGTAGATCGCTAAGCGGAAGCGTTCAAGAGAACGGGGTTGAAGGAGTCGACTGCCGTGATCCAAATCACCGGAGATCCTAGTGCCGAACGGACGGCACCTCCGCCTTCAACACACGTACAGCCCGGTGACGTCTCCCACGCCTTGATCCAGCAAGGAGAGAGGGAGAGGTTGAGGAAGACTCCATCCAGCAGCAGCACAACGGAGTGGTGGTGGTGGAGGAGCGTGGTAGTCCAGCAGGGCTTCGCCAAGCACCGCGAGATCTGAGGAGAAGGGAGAGAGGAATGGCTGCGCCAACAGGAGAAGTTCTCTTGTGTTGATAGCAGCCCCAAACCTCAAGTATATATAGGGGAGGGGAGGGCTGCACCCCCATCTAGGGTTTCCCCCCCAAGGGGTGCGGCCAGCCCTAGATGGGACTTGGGGAGGCGGCCAAAGGGGGGAAGAGAGGGGGCGCCTCACTAGATGGGCCTTAGGCCCATCTGAGGCTAGGGTTTCCCCTCTCCCCTCCTAGCTGCGCCTTGGGCAAAGGTGGGAGGCGCACCAGCCCACTCTGGGCTGGTCCTTTCCACTCTAGGCCCATACAAGCCTCCGGGTTGGTGGCCCCACTTGGTGGACCCGGGACCCTCCCGTGGTCCCAGACGCGTCGATAAAACCCAAACTTTTCGGTGACCAAAACATGACTTCCCATATATAAATCTTTACCTCCGGACCATTCCGAACTCCTCGTGATGTCCGGATCTCATCCGGACTCAACAACATTCGGTAACCACATACAAGCTTCCTTTATAACCCTAGCGCCATCGAACCTTAAGTGTAGACCCTACGGGTTCGGGAGACATGTAGACATGACCGAGACGTTCTCCGGTCAATAACCAACAGCGGGATCTGGATACCCATGTTGGCTCCTACATGTTCCACGATGATCTCATCGGATGAACCACGATGTCAAGGACTCGGTCGATCCCGTATACAATTCCCTTTGTCTAGCGGTATTTTACTTGCCCGAGATTCGATCGTCGGTATACCGATACCTTGTTCAATCTCGTTCGGCAAGTCTCTTTACTCGTTCCGCAACACATCATCCCGTGATCAACCCCTTGGTCACATTGTGCACATTATGATGATGTACTACCGAGTGGGCCCAGAGATACCTCTCCGCTTACACGGAGTGACAAATCCCGCCTCGATCCGTGTCAACCCAATGACATTTTCGGAGATACCGTAGTGCACCTTTATAGTCACCCGATTCGCCAGGACGCTTGATACACCCAAAGCACTCCTACGGTATCCGGGAGTTACACGATCTCATGGTCTAAGGAAGAGATACTTGGCATTAGAAAAGCTCTAGCAAATGAACTACACGATCTTTGTGCTATGCTTAGGATTGGGTCTTGTCCATCACATCATTCTCCTAATGATGTGATCCCATTATCAACGACATCCAATGTCCATAGCCAGGAAACCATGACTATCTGTTGATCACAACGAGCTAGTCAACTAGAGGCTCACTAGGGACATATTGTGGTCTATGTATTCACACGTGTATTACGATTTCCGGATAATACAGTTCTAGCATGAATAAAAGACAATTATCATGAACAAGGAAATATAATAATACTTTTATTATTGCCTCTAGGGCATATTTCCAACAAAGGATGCGCACTACTTCAGAGTGGTACAGTAATCCTGTCTTGAAGGTCATGTTTCTAGACAACAATGAACCTACGAGCTATGGAGAAGAGATGGTGGGCCCATATTTCGACAAATGGTTAGAAGCCATGAAATCCGAGATAGGATCCATGTATCAGAACAAAGCATGGACTTTGGTGGACTTGCCCGATGATCGGCAAGCCATTGAGATAAATGGATCTTTGAGAAGAAGACAGACGTGGACGGTAATGTCACCGTTTATGAAGCTCGACTTGTGGCGAAGAGTTCTTCACAAGTTCAAGGAGTTGACTACGATGAGATTTTCTCATCCGTAGTGATGCTTAAAGACCGTCGAAATCATGTTAGCATTAGCTACATTTATGAAATCTGGCAGATGGATGTCAAAACGAGTTTCCTTACCAGTTTTCGTAAGGAAAGGTTGTATGTGATACAATCAGAAAGGTTTTGTCGATCCTAAGGATGCTAAAAGGTATGCTAGCTCCAACGATCCTTCCTTGGACTAGAGCAAGCATCTCGGAGTCAGAATATACACTTTGATGAGATGATCAAAGATTTAGGGTTTATGCAAAGTATATGAGAAACTTGTATTTCCAAAGAAGTGAGTGGGAGCACTATAGAATTTCTGATGAGTATATGTTGTTGACATATTGTTGATCAGAAATGATGTAGAATTTCTAGAAAGCATATAGGGTTATTTGAAAAGTGTTTTTCAAGGGAAAACCTGGATTAAGCTGCTTGAACATTGAGCATCAAAATCTATAAGGATAGATCAAAACGCTTAATGGTACTTTCAAATGAGCACATACCTTGACATGATCTTGAAGGTGTTCAAGATGGATCAGTCAAAGAAGGAGTTCTTGCCTGACTTGTAAGGTATGAAGTTAAGACTTAAAGCTCGACCATGGCAGAAGAGAGAGAAAGGACGAAGGTCGTCCCCTATGCTTTAGACGTAGGCTCTACAGTATGCTATGCTGAGTACCGCACCTGATGTGTGCCTTGCCACGTGTCTGGCAAGGGGGTACAAGAGTGATCCAGGAGTGGATCATCAGACAGCGGTCAAAATTGTTCTTGAAGTAATAAGGACATGTTTCTCGATTATGGAGGTGATAAAGAGTTCGGCGTAAAGGGTTACGTCGATGCAAGCTTTAACACCTATCCGAATGACTCTGAGTAGCAAACCGGATACGTATAGTGGAGCAACCATTTGGAATAGCTCCAAGTAGAGCGTGGTGTTGGGGAACATAGTAATTTCAAAAAAAATTCCTACGCACACGCAAGATCATGGTGATGGCATAGCAACGAGAGGGGAGAGTATTGTCCACGTACCCTCGTAGACCGTAAGCGGAAGCGTTAGAACAACGAGGTTGATGCAGTCGTACGTCTTCACGATCCGACCGATCCAAGTACTGAACGTACGGCACCTCCGAGTTCAGCCCATGTTCAGCTCGATGATGATCCCCGGACTCCGATCCAGCAGGGTATTGGGGATGAGTTCCGTCAGCACGACGGCGTGGTGACGATGATGATGTTCTACCGACGCAGGGCTTCGCCTAAGCACCGCAACGATATGACCGAGGTGGAATATGGTGGAGGGGGGCACCGCACACGGCTAAGGAACGATCATGATGATCAACTTGTGTGTCATGGGGTGCCCCCTGCCCCCGTATATAAAGGGGCAAGGGGGAGGGGGCGGCCGGCCAAAGGAGGGCGCGCCAGGGAGGAGTCCTACTCCCACCGGGAGTAGGACTCCCTCCTTTCCTAGTCCAACTAGGAGAGGGGAAGGAAGGGAAGGAGAGGGAGACGGAAGGAGAGGGAGGAAAAGGAGGAAAGGGGGGCCGGCCCCCTAGTCCAATTCGGTTTGGGCTAGGGGGGCCGCGCGCCCTGCCTACTCTCTTCCACCACTTGGCCCATGAGGCCCATTGCTTCTTCCTCGTATTCCCGTAACTCCCCGGTACCCCCCAAAATAGCCGAATCACTCGGAACCCTTCCGATGTCCAAATATAGTCGTCCAATATATCGATCTTTACGTCTCGACCATTTCGAGACTCCTCGTCATGTCCCCGATCTCATCCGGGACTCCGAACTCCTTCGGTACATCAAAACTCATAAGCTCATAATAAAACTGTCATCGAAACCTTAAGCGTGCGGACCCTACGTGTTCGAGAACTATGTAGACATGACCTAGAACTATTCTCGGTCAATAACCAATAGCGGAACCTGGATGCCCATGTTGGCTCCTACATATTCTACGAAGATCTTTATCGGTCAAACCGCATAACAACATACGTTGTTCCCTTTGTCATCGGTATATTACTTGCCCGAGATTCGATCGTCGGTATCCAATACCTAGTTCAATCTCGTTACCGGGCAAGTCTCTTTACTCGTTACGTAATGCATCATTCGTAACTAACTCATTAGCTACATTGTTTGCAAGGCTTATAGTGATGTGCATTACCGAGGGGCGGAGATACCTCTCCGACAATCGGAGTGACAAAACCTAATCTCGAAATACGCCAACCCAACATTTACCTTTGGAGACACTTATAGTACTCCTTTATAATCACCCTGTTACATTGTGACGTTTGGTAGCACCCAAAGTGTTCCTCCGTAAACGGAGTTGCATAATCTCATAGTTACAGGAACATGTATAAGTCATGAAGAAAGCAATAGCAATATACTAAACGATCAAGTGCTAGGCTAACGGAATGGGTCATGTCAATCACATCATTCTCCTAATGACGTGATCCCATTAATCAAATGACAACACATGTCTATGGTTAGGAAACATAACCATCTTTGATTAATGAGCTAGTCAAGTAGAGGCATACTAGTGACACTATGTTTGTCTATGTATTCACACATGTATTATGTTTCCGATTAATACAATTCTAGCATGAATAATAAACATTTATCATGATATAAGGAAATAAATAATAACTTTATTATTGCCTCTAGGGCATATTTCCTTCACGTGGAAGCAGCATTTACAATATGACCTAGAGATTTGCAAATTACATACGGATTTGAATGTTGCAGACCCGTTGACTAAAACCTCTCTCACAAGCAAAACATGATCAAACCCCAGAACTCATCGAGTCTTAATCACATGATGATGTGAACTAGTTTAGTGACACTAGTAAACTCTTTGGATGTTGGTCACATGGCGATGTGACCTGTGAGTGTTAATCGCATGGCGATGTGAACTAGATTATTGACTCTAGTGCAAGTGGGAGACTGTTGGAAATATGCCCTAGAGGCAATAATAAATTAGTTAATATTATATTTCCTTGTTCATGATAATCGTTTATTATCCATGCTATAATTGTATTGATAGGAAACTCAGATACATGTGTGGGTACATAGACAACACCATGTCCCTAGTAAGCCTCTAGTTGGCTAGCTTTTGATCAATAGATGGTTAAGGTTTCCTGACCATGGACATTGGATGTCATTGATAACGGGATCACATCATTAGGAGAATGATGTGATGGACAAGACCCAATCCTAAGCCTAGCACAAAGATCGTGTAGCTCGTATGCTAAAGCTTTTCTAGTGTCAAGTACCATTTCCTTAGACCATGAGATTGTGCAACTCCCGGATACCGTAGGAATGCTTTGGGTGTACCAAACTTCACAATGTAACTGGGTGGCTATAAAGGTGCACTACGGGTATCTCCGAAAGTGTCTGTTGGGTTGGCACGAATCGAGACTGGGATTTGTCACTCCGTGTGATGGAGAGGTATCTCTGCCCACTCGGTAGGACATCATCATAATGTGCACAATGTGACCAAGGGGTTGATCACGGGATGATGTGTTACGGAACGAGTAAAGAGACTTGCCGGTAACGAGATTGAACAAGGTATCGGGATACCGACGATTGAATCTCGGGCAAGTACTATACCGCTAGACAAAGGGAATTGTATACGGGATTGCTTGAATCCTTGGCATCGTGATTCATCCGATGACATCATCGTGGAACATGTGGGAGCCAACATGGGTATCCAGATCCCGCTGTTGGTTATTGGCCAGAGAGCTGTCTCGGTCATGTCTGCATGATTCCCGAACCCGTAGGGTCTACACACTTAAGGTTCGGTGATGCTAGAGTTGTTATGGGAATTAGTGTGCAGTTATCGAATTTTGTTCGGAGTCCCGGATGAGATCCCGGACGTCACGAGGAGTTTCAGAATGGTCCGGAGGTAAAGATTTATATATGGGAAGTCCTATTTTGGCAACCGGAAAATGTTCGGGATTTTTCGGTATTGTACCGGGAAGGTTCTAGAAGGTTCCGGAGTGGGGCCCACCTGCATGGGGGGATCCACATGAACGTGGGTAGTGGACGCAAGGCCCCACACCCCTGGTCAAGGCGCACCAAGATCCCCCTTAGAAGGAATAAGATCATATCCCAAAGGGATAAGATCAAGATCCCTAAAAAGGGGGGATAACAATCGGTGGGGAAGGAAATGATGGGATTTCTTTCCTCCCACCTTTACCAACGCCCCAATGGACTTGGAGGGCAAGAAACCATCCCCCTCCACCCCTATATATAGTGGGGAGGCGCATGGGAGCTTCACCCTTCCCCTGGCGCAGCCCTCTCCCTCCCCAACACCTCCTCCTCCGTAGTAGTGCTTGGCGAAGCTCTGCCGGAGAACTGCAAGCTCCACCACCACGCCGTCGTGCTGCCGGAGCTCTCCCTCAACTTATCCTCTCCCCTTGCTGGATCAAGAAGGAGGAGACGTCCCCGGGCTGTACGTGTGTTGAATGCGGAGGCACCGTTGTTCGGTGTTTAGATCGGATTTGGCCGCGATCTGAATCACTTAGTGAACAACTCCACCGACCGCGTTCTTGCAATGCTTCCGCATCGCGATCTTCAAGGGTATGAAGATGCACTCCCCTCTCTCTCGTTGCTAGTTACTCCATAGATTGATCTTGGTGATGCGTAGAAAATTTTGAATTTCTGCTACGTTCCCCAACACAGCAAGGCATGTATTGTATTGTTGCCATCGAGGATAACAAGATGGGGTTTTTATCCTATTGCATGAATTTATCGCTCTACGTCATGTCATCTTGCTTACGGCGTTACTCTGTTTTTAACTTAGTACTCTAGATGCATGCTGGATAGCGGTCGATAAGTGGAGTAATAGTAGTAGATGCAGAATCGTTTCGATCTACTTGTCTTGGACGTGATGCCTATATACATGATCATTGCCTAGATATACTCATAACTATGCTCAATTCTGTCAATTGCTCAACAGTAATTTGTTCACCCACCGTAGTATACTTATGCTCTTGAGAGAAGCCACTAGTGAAACCTATGGCCCCCGGGTCTATTCTCATCATACCAATCTATATCACTTTATTTACTTGCTTTGTTGTTTACTTTGCCTTTACTTTTTTACTTTGCATCTATCTATCAAAAATACCAAAAATATTATCTCTATCAGATCTCACTCTAATAAGTGACCGTGAAGGGATTGACAACCCCTAAACCTTGGTTGCGAGTTGCTATCGTTTTGTGTAGGTGCGAGGGACTTGTGTGTGGTCTCCTACTGGATTGATACCTTGGTTCTCAAAAACCGAGGGAAATACTTATGCTACTTTGCTGCATCATCCTCTCCTCTTCGGGGAAATCCAACGCAGTGCTCAAGAGGTAGCAGGCGTCGTCTTGAAGAGCTTTGGATCCCGTTTGCGCGCTCCATGGGCTGGACGCTCGCGACATTGCGTTCGGCTGGTGCCCGTCCGGCGATGTGGATGATTTGCGCGGCTTCTTGTGTGGCAACAATGGCGGCTTCGAGCGGAGTCGGGTTTGCAGCTATGTTCTAGTAGTCGGTCTCATCCGGCGTGTTCGAGGGGTCGTCGGGCCTCGCTTGTCTTCTGAAGTCGGAGCTGCTGAAGAGAAGCCTTGCGGTGACGATGACGCGAGACGGGTGGTCGGTTCTGGCGCTGGCTCGGCGCAGACCCAGTGCTTTTTCGCCTACAATGCTCGTCGACAGAGTTGGAGCTGCCTGGTCGCCGGCATGAGTGGTGGACTGTTTGGCATTGACCGGCGCAGGCCTCTGTGCTTGTCTGCGGTGGGGCTACATCGTTGGTCGTCAATGGTGGAGTTGGAGTCGCCTTCGTGGAGGTGTGATGACGATGACGCCGGATTGCAACCTCGACGTCGCTTTTCTCCTCGGTGGCGTGTGTGCGTTCTTGTGTGGGTTGCGAGGCCGCCATGTGTGCCTTGTTTTTGTGGGCGTGTTGTGACGGTTTTCGCCCGGTTTTCCGTTAATTAACCGGGCAACTCTATTCGACCTTTTTTAATGAATTGGGCCCTAAGGGACGATTTTTTTGAAACTATGATGATTTTTATAGCAAAGTCGGAAACTATACACCCTAATGCAGAAAAATCAAAAGTATTACCCCGTCCGCCTCCTGTTGGCCGAAGAGGGACTTTTCAGCCTACGGTGTCGAAGAGGGACTTTCCGGCCAACGTTGGCCAAAAAGGACTTTTTCGTGACAGTTGGCAAAGAGTCACTCTTGCCAACACTCTTTGATTGTTTTAGAAAATTCATATCAATTAGGATTTTTAGTATTTTAATTTGATTCTTTTTGCATTAGATTATAAATTTTATGAAGTTTCTGTAGATAGATTTGATAGTTTTAATTTGAATTTTCATTAATTTGCTCAAATCACTAGATTGCCTATAATTTGAGCTAGGAGTATTTTTTTCAGATGATTCTTTTTGCTACTGGTTCTTTGTGACTTTGTTTATCAGTAGTAATTAATTGGCGAATTTTATAATTATTTAAAATTAGGTTTTTATGAAAACAGTTTTGTTTTAGTGTTTTATAGGTTTTATGCTATTTCTTTTAATTTTAGTTGCTTTAAATTGTTTTCTTTAGTTTTTTTGACATATTCTTTTTGTTTCTGTTTAGTTAACCGTAGCTATTTTATTTGTAGTATTTTTTTGTATTTTATTTCTTTTATCCTACTAGAAAACTTGTTTTGAGCTTTATATGAGTTTATATTTAAAAGTGCCTTATAAATCCTATACAACCATTGCCGTTTTATACATGAAAAAAAAATACTTTTCCGCAATCTTTTTCCCTCCATTTTCTTTCCCATCTTCTTTGCCGCCATTTTCTCCTGCCATTCTCTCCCGCCATTTTCTTTCCCGCCATTCTCTCGCGCCACACTAAGGAGTGCTGCATCGACGGAGGATAACTATGATGCCTTCATGTGGAGTATGAAACACTATGTGAGAGAAGTCATAAGTGTGAAACACTCTCCGATGATGACGAAAGCTGCAAACACTTATGAATTCTCTCAGACAGGGTTTCACACTCTACCAGCAGCACCGACGCAGGAGACACAGACCGTGTCAAACGATGTTATCTACGGTCGTGGACACCATGATGCTCGTTTTATAAGTTGAGAAGTGAAGATGGCGAGAAAGAAGATGGAGGGAAAGAAGATGGCGGGAGAGAATGGCTGGAAAGAAAATGGCGGGAGAGAATGGCGGGAGATAATGGTAGGAAATAAAATGGCGGGAGAAAATGGAGGGAGAGAATGGTGGCAAATAAAATGACGGGAAAGAAAATGACAGGAGAAAATGGCGGCAAAGAATGGCGGGAGAAAATGACGGCAAAGAATGGCGGGAGAAAATGGCGGCAAAGAAAATAGCGGGAGAAAATGGAGGGAAAGAACGACTGGAAAGAAAATGGAGGATAAAAGAAATAAAATACAAATAAAATACTACAAATAAAATATCTACTAATAACTTAACAGAAACTAATAGAATATGTCAAAAAAATAAAGAAAACAATTTAAAGCAATTAAAATTAAGAGAAATGGCACAAAACCTATAAAACACTAAAACAAAACTGGTTTCGTAAAAACCTAATTTTAAATAATCCTAAAATTCACCAATTAATTACTACTGATAAACAAAGTCACAAAAAACCAGTAGCAAAAAGAACCATCTAAAAAGAATACTCCTAGCTCAAATTATAGGCAATCTAGTGATTTGAGCAAATTCATGAAAATTCAAATTCAAACTTTCAAATCTAGTCAAACTTGATATCTACAGAAACTTCATAAAATTTCTAATCTAATGCAAAAGAATCAAATTAAAATACTAAAAAACCTAATTAATATGAATTTTCTAAAACAGTAGAGTTGGTGTTGGCCGAAGAGGGACTCTTTGGCCAACGGTTGGCCGAAAAGTCCCTCTTCAGCCAATGGTAGGCCGAAAAGTCCCTCTTCGGCCAACGGGAGGCCGACAGGGTGATACTTTTGATTTTTCTGCATTAAGATGTATAGTTTCCGAATTTTCTATAAAAATCATCATAGTTTCAAAAAAAATATCAAGAGTTAAGAACTTGTCCGGTGATAAACTTCAATATTCTTTTGGATGATGTACAGTTCATTTATATGCATTTGGTTATTCGTTTGACCCCGAGTCGTTGTGTGTTGTTTGTTCGCGTAGAGTGGCTCTTAAGCTGCATTCATACTATGAGTATAAGGTGCCAGGCATGAGGTACATGAGAAGATGAAATTTTAAGGTGTGACCGCCAGTGTTTGCGGACGCGCAGGTCGTGTCCGGGGTGTTTAAAGAGTCGGATTTGATGTCCACGGTTGTAGACGCTCTTAGGGCATCTCCAGCCGCGCCCCCAACAGGCCCTCCCCAGGCGATTTCGCTGCGCCGGCGCCGAAAAAGCCCCAACACGCCTCAGAGGTCGTTTTCCGCGGCTCGGGCCAAAATCTGGTGCCGGCGGACCCAGTCGAACCCGACGCCTGGGCGCTTGGAAGCGGCGCAAGCGAAAAAGCGCGTGGACTCGCGCTGAGGCGATCAAGGCCCTTTCGCCGCTGCTTTTATCGCTTTTTTCACTTCTCTCCCGCTGCTTCGCTTTGCTCCCGCCATTCTCCCCTTTCTCCGCCAACCCGCCCGCAGCCCGCCGCCCATGCCGCCGAAGAAATTCACCATGCCGCGCGCCACGGCGGCCGCGACGGCGCCGCTACCCAACCAAAACAGAGAAGCCGAGGGCGCCCAACGGCCGCCGCCGCCCTGTCGAACGCCGAGTGGAGGTGGAAGTGCAGCGCCGAGAAGCGGTCATCGCCGACAAAGCGGAACGAGATAGCCAAGAAGGCCCGCGACAACGCGGCAGCGCGCGGCGGCGCCTCTTCTTCCGATGCTCGTTGTCGCCCACGCCACCAATCTGCGCCAGGGGCAGCAAGGCGCCGGATCTCCATGGGGTTCGCTGTCGCCAGTTACGCCGACGGCGACGCGCGACGTGGGTTCAACCCGAACGTGACCTTCCTCATGGTCACCTCGCCACGCCAAGACGCCGTCGCCGGCCTTCGCCGGTGTGCAAGACCGCCATACAACTACTACGCCGCCGCCTCGCGACCACGCCGACTCCACATCTCTACAAGGGGCGCTGCCCTTCTCGCACCTCGGCGACGCTGACGACACGGGAGCCGACATGGACGACATCATCGTGACAGGATCGGCCGCGGGTACAGGAGTCCATCGAGCACTGCCTCGCCGACGTTCAGGCCCGGGCCGTCCTACGCGAAGAGGAGACCGAGGCGCGGTGGTCGGCGCTGATGAAGAACAACGCCATCAAGCTAGACTGCCCGGACGAACGCCGCCAAGAAGAGAGGAACACCGACATGGCTTTCTGATGGGCGCGGCGGACTTGCTTCAGAGCAACGACGAAGCTCAAGGCGTGGTACCGTCCAGCCGCGGCCTCATCTCGAACGAAGCCGCCGATGGTAACGCCCACGACGCCGACGACGCTTAACGGCCGACGGACGCCGAAGCGAAGACTCCACGCCGCCGCCAAGCGATGTCGGCTTGCCGGCCAAGCAGCCTAACACCGGCAGCCCGACACCGCCGAAGCTCGCGACGCCGACACCGCCAACACCAGGGACCCATCCCGCCGAGTGATGAATGAACACGCCGAGGCGGCGGCGTTCTATTTTTTGTAACAACGAACTATGCCCGATCGTCGGACTTGCGGCGTCTTGAGAGCGGGAACGGCCGAGTTTGAATTATCTCGCGTCCCCGGGCGGCGCGTTGGGTGCGTGTCGGCGCTAGCTTCGCCTCAGGCCGAGCTAGCTGCTCGCCTCAGATGCCGAATTAGACGCCTGGGGGCCGAACGGTTGGAGATGCCCTTAGGGGGTGTTTGGTTCTCTAGTCCTAGGACTTTTTTTAGTCTCTATGATTTTTTGAAAAAGACTCTCAAGGAGGTGCTTCTAAGGACTTTTAGCAAAAAGTTCCAAAAAAGTTCCACCCTCTTTGGTTTGCTAGGGACTTTTTCTAATCCCAACACAAAAAAATCCCTGGAACCAAACACCCCCTTATATTGTGTCAAAAATCAGAATGAGAAAATATATAGCAAAAGAAAAGAAAAAAGTCTTATCGGTTGGTTGTTCTTGTTCGCACGCCACACGTCACCGGTGCCGTAGGCTCGCGGGACTCTTCCTCCCTTCCCGTCTGACCCGGCCTCCCTCCCCGACTACAAAATCCCCGCCCCCTCCCGTCCCCTCTTCACCAAACCAATCCAATCTCCTCTCCGCGATCTCACCGGGAAAATCCTCGACCGATCGAAAGGCAAGGCCGTCTCACCCTCCTTCAAGGTACGCTGGTTTCCGATCCCTCTACCTTTCGATTCCGCTCGATTTACGTTCTATTGGTTAGATCTGCGGGCTGTAGACCTATTATGTCTTGATCGATTCCTGTTGATTCGATCATGCGTCGATTCACCGAGTAGATCCGCCGGTTGTTGTTGATTCGGTCCATCTAGATGTGTGTAGCTTTTGTTGATTCTGCACGTTTGTTCCAATTTTGCTTGTCGCGTTCTTGTAGCCTAGCCCTAAAGTTGATTTTGCTCGGCTCTTTGTTAAATCCCGACCGTGATTATGCATGGACTATCCAGTAGATCTGCTTACTGTTGTTGGTTCGCCACATCTAGGTGTAGCTGGTTGGTCCCGTACGATTGTTGCCAAGTTTATGCTAGGTTCTTCTACAGTCGCGGATTCCGGTTTTATTTACCAGCTTATTCGTAGTTCAGCCTCGTAGTTGCCTGTCGGTTCTACTCTGAAATTCGTGATATTATTATTGTTGCACATCTAATTACCCAGTAAATCAGAAAAGGAAAGAAAATACCCACATAAATCTCCATGTAAGATCAACGATAACTTGGATGTGCTTTAGCAAAACTGTTATTGTTGATTCATCTAAACCTTCCTACATTGCTGCGTCCAACTTGAGCATATATCTGCTAGAGTTTAGATTATCCGGCCTTCTCACCAGCCTAGGAAAGATTGTGCTGATAGATCGGGAGTTCTGCTAGCCAGGATTTTATCTCTCTCTGTACTTGTATTGTTTATGTCCTCATGTTTCCATTTAACTGCTCCTTACTCAGGGTTTACTTTACTTTGTATTTGCAGATGCAGATCTTTGTGAAGACCCTCACCGGCAAGACCATCACCCTTGAGGTCGAGTCGTCTGACACGATCGACAATGTCAAGGCCAAGATCCAGGACAAGGAGGGAATCCCTCCGGACCAGCAGCGCCTCATCTTTGCCGGCAAGCAGCTTGAGGATGGCCGCACCCTGGCTGACTACAACATCCAGAAGGAGTCCACCCTCCACCTGGTGCTCCGCCTCCGTGGAGGCATGCAGATCTTTGTCAAGACCCTCACCGGCAAGACCATCACCCTTGAGGTGGAGTCCTCGGACACCATTGACAATGTGAAGGCCAAGATCCAGGACAAGGAGGGCATCCCCCCGGACCAGCAGCGCCTCATCTTTGCCGGCAAGCAGCTCGAGGATGGCCGCACTCTGGCTGACTACAACATCCAGAAGGAGTCCACCCTCCACCTGGTGCTCCGGCTTCGTGGAGGCATGCAGATTTTCGTGAAGACCCTCACCGGTAAGACCATCACCTTGGAGGTGGAGTCCTCGGACACCATTGACAATGTGAAGGCAAAGATCCAGGACAAGGAGGGCATTCCCCCGGACCAGCAGCGTCTGATCTTCGCCGGCAAGCAGCTCGAGGACGGCCGCACCCTGGCAGACTACAACATCCAGAAGGAGTCTACCCTTCACCTGGTGCTCCGCCTGCGTGGTGGCCAGTAAGTGCCTGCTCATGGCGCTGCTTCTGTCTCTGGGTTCACAGGTCTGGTGTCGGCGGTGTACTCCAATTCTGTCGTGTTTCTATCTCTGTTATGTTTGTTTGTGTTTACAAACTTATGATGTGATGTGGCTTTTGAGTTTGGATGATGAAAACGTGATGAATAAGTGAACCCTTTATATCGTGTGTAATTTTATTGTTTGTGCCATACCTGTGTTGCTACTACTGCAGATTCTTGCATTGAACTGGTCATTAAGTATTGAGAAAATTCTAGCATTGAACTGTCTTTGTGTTCTGGGTTTTCTTCTGAAGAATCAGCAAGAGCTGGTTGTGATCTTAATGGTTCTTGTCTTCTGGTCAAGCTTAGAACTGTTACATAACTTAGCATTGAGCTTGAAAAAATTAAGTTGAGGAGTTTTCCAATTCGATACCAAATCTATATAAGAGTCTACCGCAATAAGTACCTTTGTACACCCGGGCTCAAATGCTCTTGTTGTGAACAGTGAAATGAAAGAATAGGAAAAAATTTCAAAAAAATCTTTTTTTTGGTATACTTCAAGAAATATGTTTTGTGCATGCAAAATTTTATCATGAAATCACATTGGTGAGAGTCATGAAAAAAAAACAAAATCAGAGCTCCAAAATGTGTTTGAAAATAACATTTTTAGAGCAACATTTTTGTTTTTTCGCCACGCCTTCCATCGATGTGATTTTGTGATAATTTTTTGTATACACTCCAAACCTTAAATTTTACCAAAAAATATTCAGAAATTTTTTAGATTTATTTCCTATTTTTTCGAATGTACTGTTCACTCGGGAGCATTTGGGCCAGGGTGTAGAAACTCCAATATACCCAAAACTTCTATGGTGTGAGGTTGTTTGTGGTTTGAAGATGGTGTCAATGATTTGAATATCGTAGAATCATGTGAATTGCATTTGTTGAATTATGTTGCGCTGGCTACTAGATGCTATAATCTGAATTAATAAAAACGCCCTTTATAAAAAAAAGGTTGCGCTGGTTATTAAATAATAATCCTAAAACTAGCTAGTATGACCGACCACTTTTTCTTCCTCCACAAGAAAGTCCTCCGGTGACTAGGGTTTCTCCGCCTCCTGTAGGCACCGCCGTCGATCTGCTTCATCTTCTCTGGCCTTAGAGCCATGGAGGCGTGGTGTATCCCGGCCCTTACCGGTGGGAGAGCTTCTGCTCCGTTTTAAGGTGTTTTTTTTGGAAACCACATGCTTGTAAGGGGCTTGATAGGAGGGGGAGGGGCGGGAGCCCTTATGTGCCGCTCGCTACGGTAGAGTGTCAAGCAAATGCGCATAGGTTGCTCGCCTGGGCTAGCCCACGAGTCACATAAAGTGTTTGTGTGTGGCGACTCGGGTTTCATACTGTAGCGACTGGGTTTTCCAAACACGGTACCGAACATTTCTTGGAAAAATACCAAACAATTTAAAATTTGTGAATAAGTTTTGCAAAAGGCAGCCAATTTTTGAAAACGCGTTCTTTTTGAATTTGTGAACAAATTTTACAAAATAGGAGATTTTATTCATTCCCCTTTTTTGAGAAACATGAACATTTTTTGAAGTCCTGAATATTTTTTGAAAAACACGGTCATTTTGTATTTCTGTTTTTTACAACAAGACATTTTTGAAAAATTTAACATTTTTAAAATAAACTTGGAAAGAAATTGAAAGAAAAAACCAAAAAAATGGAAAAAAGAATGAGGGACCCTTTAGAAGGTTTCCCAAACCGGCTAGGAACCTTTCAAAAGGCTCCAAAAACCGGCTTGTACAACGCAGTTCAATCAGTCACTAGCCCGTGTGAAATAGTGGCAATCTGCCGCAGAATGCGACGTATAGAAATTTGCTAGGAGGGTCATCCTCACCCTTATATTTGCGACTAAGCCCAACATGACCATGGAGATTAATCATAGCGAAATTAGGAAAGGTTGCTTTCTTGGCACATCCGTGGTTGTGCATGGAGGGGTGATGGACCCAAACACGATGGAGCCTTGTGATGTCCGAGAGTAATTCAAGATCTACACGCCACGAAGCAGCTGGGAGACAATTGCATGCTCCTGAAGGAGATCTTTAGTCACTCGACTTCTCTTTTGGCCTGCGAATTTGACCATGAGCAGCACATTTGTAATGTGTAGGCTCTTAGACTTGCCCGTGCGGCGACTACCTTAGATCCTGGACGCCATCTTTGGTTATCCAATCCTCTCCACAATCTTTGTATCCCTTTGAACTTTGCTATATGAAATAGGCTTTCCTTAATTATTTATGTCACTAGTTGTGTCCCACCGCTCAGTTTTGCTACTAGAAGTTTTCACTGCTAAAAAATGCCATCACTCCGTTAGGCGCATGCCCAAAAATGCCACTAGACACCATTACTATCGGCTCAAAGCCCATTTACCATATTGTGTGACCAAAATACCCATGGACTCACATGTCAGCTCTCCCTCTATATATCGCACTACGTGAAAGTGTGGGTCCCACTCGATCTCCAACAACATTCTTATTTTTGTCTATATTTTTTTGCTTGCTTACTCCTGACAAGTGGGGCCCACAAGGCCACAATTATCATTGTGATGTAGAGAGAGCTGACATGTGGGTCTAGAAGTATTTTGGTTATATAACATGGTGAACGAGTTTGATCTGATAGTAACAATGTCTAATGACATTTTTGAGTAAACATCTATCGGAATGATGACATTTTTTAGGTGTCTAATGGAATTTTTGAGAAAGCATCAAACAAAACGATGTCATTTTTTAGCAGTTGTAACTACTAATGTCAAAACTAAGTAACGAGACACAATTAGTGACATAAATGATAAAAACCTGATGAACCAAAGGTCGCTGTTTATCTCTAGAAAAATAAAAATAAACCATCAGAACGGAAGGCCATATGAATATGAACAAGATGAAAAGTTGCTTTTATTCTATTCTCTTCAAAGCACTCAAATGATTCGTATGATCTTTGGGGAAAACAAATCCTTTATCAGTGCGTGTAGCCATCGAATAATGAATCCACATCCACTAGTTTTCCACAAGCTCCTAGAAGATGGATGGCATCTATGCACAGCAAGTAATAATCCATTCATGTACCCATGCTGTCATGCATCTATAAATAGACAAGGCAAGTAGCCCAAAGGTTACATATCATCAACAAAGCTAGCTAGAAGAAGAAGAAAGAAAGAATCTGATAAATTAAGCTAGGCAGCATGTCGATGATCTCCAGCATGCTGGGCCGGAGGCAGCCGCCGGCGCAGCCGCAGCCGCAGCAGCACGCGGCGGGCCACAAGGCCAACGGCCACGGCGGCGGCGGGGACGAGGTCGTGGAGCCGGTGAGCATCGACATCCTGGAGCCGTTCATGGAGGCCATCTCGCTGACTGCGTTCGGCGGCGGCGGCTGCCGGCCGGCGCTGGGCCTGCCGTTCTCGACGGCGAGCATGGACTGGAAGGAGACGCCGACGGCGCACGTGTTCATGGCGGACGTGCCGGGCCTGCGGCGGGAGGAGGTGAAGGTGGAGGTGGAGCAGGAGCGGGTGCTCCGGATCAGCGGGCAGCGCGCCCGCGCCGCCGAGGACAAGGGCGACCGGTGGCACCGCGTGGAGCGGAGCGCCGAGAAGTTCGTGCGCACCGTGCGGCTGCCGCCCAACGCCGACGTCGACGGCGGCAGCGTCCACGCAACGCTCGACAACGGCGTGCTCACCATCACCATCCCCAAGGACGACGGCAAGAAGGCCTACGGCAGGATCATCCCCATCACCAACTAATGATCAGCCACGCGCATGCACCATCGACTCAATCAAATACAGTACTACCAAGTATCACCACTGCTTAATTATACTTCATTAAAGAGAACCGTAAGATGCCGGAGATATCCCGGCGGCGTATGTATGTGCCGGATGGAATTCTGGAAGATTTCCGTCAACTATACCATAGACGCAGTCAACCCTAGCTTCTGCATCGACTGATGCACACAACCATCGCACGCTCTAGTATGAGATATGACTCCAAATAAGCAATGTATATGTAGCAGCAGCTGTGAAAACATATCTATATATAATGTATATTTGTGTTGGGTTATTAAGAGCATCTCCAACGGCCGTCCAATGCACGGCGCGCTAAAAAAACGTTTGCAGCGCGCCGATCGCCTGTTTTCCGCGGTAGCGCGCGTGAGTAGCTCCAGCAGCCACTGCAAAAATACTATGCGTGCGCTCTCGCA
This sequence comes from Aegilops speltoides, assembly GCA_021437245.1. Lineage (NCBI taxonomy): Eukaryota > Viridiplantae > Streptophyta > Magnoliopsida > Poales > Poaceae > Aegilops > Aegilops speltoides. The sequence continues at coordinate 69,621,396 of CM038146.1, forward strand.
CAAACAACATATGCACTCCAAACACAACCAAGAAAATCAAACACAAACAAAATAAATCAATAATAAATAGTTTAATTTCGTTATTACAACTCAAAAAATAGTTTATCTTTCAATACAACAAATACTTCAACAATACAATATCAAACGCACAAATCATGATGCTCTTTGTCGGTCATTCCATGCCCACCACTCCTCGATGAGATCCTTATCATCATGCGTTTCGGCATGTCGAATGGCATGATAGGAGGCAACAAAACGGGTCACCCTGTCAGCCCTCTGCCGCACTCGCACGGGATCTCCCAAGAGCTCATAGTGAGAGTAGTTTACATCTGGCCACGCTCATTCTTGATGATCATATTGTGCATGATCACACAAGCGTGCATGATGTATCAAAGCATCTTTTGATCCCAAAAATCTAGCCGGTCCTCTCACAGTAGCAAATTGGGCTTGCAAAATCCCAAAAGCTCTTTCCACATCTTTTCTAGCCGCCACCTGAGCATTGTGGAAATTAAGATTTTTCTTACCTTCCGGCTTTTCAATGGCTTCACAAATGTTAGCCACTTTAGGTAGATGCCATTTGCAAGATAGTAGCCATAGTTATATGTACAACCATTTGCTACAAACTGCACCGGTGGCAGTTCACCATTTGCAATCTTATTCATTAGTGGTGACCGATTAACAACGCTGATGTCATTCAAAGATCCAGGCATTCCAAAAAAAGCATGCCAAATCCAAGACTCTTGATTGGCCACCGCTTCAAGGATTATAGTGGAAACCTTTTTTTGCCATGGAATTGGCCATGCCAAGCCTTAGGACAATTCTTTCAACTCCAAAGCATGCAATCTATTGAGTCAAGCATACCTGGGAAAGCCGCGAGCTTTGTTCATCTCCAAAAGCCTTACGGCGTCTTCGGCATTGGGAGATTTCAAATACTCCTGACCAAACACTTGCACGATTCCCGACTGCGAAGCGCTTAACACACATGATGGCTTCACTCTCACCCATGCCCAAGTGATCATCAACTAGATCAGTGGTGATACCGTATGCCAACATAAGCAAAGCGGTTGTCACCTTATGAAAGGTGCTATGCCCGAGCTCTCCGGCGACATTCCCCCTTTGCTAAAAAAACCCGGTCATGGCTCGCTAGTTTCTCTGCAATGCGCCTGAACAACTCGGTGCTCATCCTAAACCGGCACCGGAAGTACGACTCGGGGTACACGGGAGGATCTGTAAAATAGTGCCTGGTCAATCTGTTGTGGGCATCGATCCTATCCCTCCAAATTTTCTGCCGGCCCATAACCGAACCACCGTGCTTCGGTTTTTTATTGATGTGCATAGCTAGGATCATTGCAAGATCCTCCTCCTCTTTAATATCAAATTCTTCTTCGGAAGAATCATATGACGAACTCATCTACAATGTTCAATTTAAACTAGGCTATAAAAACTATAAACAACATGCACCAAATTCATGTAAAAAATATGAAGTTGAAGCAATATATACCTTGCAAGCGTTTTGTCGAACACCTTGCGGGCGCCGAGCGGCAGTGGGCGGCCAGGCGCTGTACGTCGGAGGAATGCCGCGCGAGAGAGGCGGCGGCGACTAGAGGGAGATAGAGGAAGCAGCGGCGGCGCGGGGATACGCCGGGGAAGTGTCGGAACGGTCGCCGGAACAAATGGGGTGGCGCGGGCGGCGGCGGCGCAAACGGCTGGATGGGGGTAGGTGGAAGTTGCGAGCGGGCGCTCGGGTGTCCAGTGCGCGGGAGCGGGCGCGACAAATAAACGGCGCGCGATGGCGTTTCGGCCAGCGCGCTGAACTAGTTATGCCGCGCGCGCGATTTTTGTACCTCCGATGGAGCGCCCGGAGCGATAACGCGCGCGCAAAAGCCACTAATCTTTTAACGCGGAGCTTATATAGCGCGTTTGTTGAACATGCTCTAATAGTGTGATTGTTGTGTGTTTTAATGTGGATGTTATGCCCTACCAAACCAATTGGCCTCCGGATCACCCATCGCGATGGATGGCTATATCACACGATGCAGGACAGGAGTCGTTGCGTGCCAGATATTATGATGAACATTTGCTCGACATTTTCCCCAAAAAAAGTTATAAAAGGGTTGGACTCAGCAATTCTAAAGTAAAAAAAGGCGCATGAAAATGATGTATAGGAAAAATTGAGGTTTTTTTTTTGAAACGGAGGCAAAAGATTTGCCTCATCGATTAATTAAGCAGAAGAGAATTGCCCAGTTAATTAACGGAAAACCAGGCGAAAACCGATACAGACCAACCACACGTAGACTACTCTCAGGGCTTGCAACCTGACAACCAAACCCAACACCTAACGACCACCAATACATCGCAAACACACCCCAACAAAAGTAACTCGGCCGAAGACCACGATCACACTCAAATCAACGAAGACAAGTCAGGCCATAAGGACAACCCAAGAGACTGATAACCATCCATCAAGTAGTTGTGGACGCCTTTTCTGTGACGCCACTCTTCTTTCCTTTGCTCTTGAGATCCTCCTCCACAATCGCCTTGCCAGATCCAGGGCTCATCCTCTCCAAACGTTTGAGCAAGCTATGAAGCTCTATTTGAAAGAGAATCTCATTGACCTTGTCACGCACAGAAACCTGCCCAACAATCACGTGTGAGTGGGTGCCCGCAACATCGGAACTTCCACGTTCCATAGGGGCGAGCTGTTGGTTGGGCTCAGAAGGATCGGGCGCCAATGTACCAACCGCCTCAACATCATCAGTCACAGGTATCACTGACACGATGGACTCAGGCGTCTCCACTTGCTCAGAATTAGGTGCCAACACACATGTCTCATCAACCTCTCCACTCAAAGATGCCACATGCCCAATGGCCATAGATGAGGCAGTGATAGAACCAACCAAGTCTCCATTGTTCGCAAAGGCGGGCGACTGAGGTAGCGAGGGTGTCATGGCCTCCACCAAGGACTCCAATGAGCCCAGCTCCATCGGTAACACCATAGATGATTCCCCACAAAGCTCCTGCAACTCAGGCATAATCTGCATAACTGGAGCCACAACCTCGGAGATGACCCCACTCCCCGGGGAAGACGGCGTCGCATGTAGAGCACGAGGAGAAAAATCTCCGAAGAGGCATTCAGCCTCCTCAATGGAACCAATCGGGAGCTCAGGCAACAAAGGCACAACCGATACAACCTGAAGTTTGGCAAGTGCGTCGTGAAAAGCTCAGTGCGAAACAACTCAATCTTTTGAAGGAGCTCCGTACGAAGCAAGGCAAGCTGGGATTCAAAAGTAGAGTCCAAAAAGACACTAACATTGGAATCCTTACAACACCCAGATTGGGACCTTGGCGGCACCGACACACGCAACGACGAACGGCCCACGACCTCTGCCCAACTCCTAGTCAGCGAAGTACAACTAATCTCTCTAACAGCATGGATGACCTAGGCCATCTCTCTAACAGCATGGATTGCTACCTATCAAATAATCTCTCTAACAGCATGGATGACCTAGCCCATCTATATATCTTTTTGTAAGCTGCCGTACGGGATAAGTTGATCAGTTATAAATCATATTTGTCATTTTTAAAAATCCAACGTCAGATTTATAGCGAATTATTTTATTCGCCGCAAAATATATAAAAGCACACACAAAAAGAAAATGCCAATTCTGAACTTATCGAACAAGAAGAGGAGAAGTTGCTTCCCCACGTCTCCCCAGTGAAAAGTCCCAGCCCACAACTCCCAACTCCCAAGCAGCGAAAGGAAGGAAGGAGCCATATCCCCATCTCCCACCGACCATTGACATTCGCGCCCGGCCGCCGTCGGATCAACCGCCGCTCCCCCTCCCCCTCCCGCGGGATCCCGCCGGCGATGGGCTTCTTCCGCCGGATCGCCGGCATCTTCGGCGGCTCCAGGGACGACGCCGACCACCACCACGACGCCGGCGGCGGCGGCGTCGGCGGCGGCGGGGACATCCCGCACGAGAAGGTGGCCGCCGCCGCCGCGGCGGCGGCGGCCTCCGGGCACGCTACTAGGCGCGGATTCAGCGTGCAGGTGCCCGTGCCGGTCGACCGGCCGGCGGCCGGGCCCGTGCTGGCGCCCTGCCCCGCGGGAGACGGCGGCGTCCAGGTATGCCGGATTGCAACTGCAACCCCCCCTGTACTACGCGGTGACGTGCGTGCTGCCAGTAGTTCCGCTGCTCCTCGTAGGTCTTGGATATTCACTGGCGCGTGAGATCTTGGCAGAGCTCTTACTTTTATTTTTTTTATCTTTCTACTGTACTGCTAGTTGAAATGTATGATTGCTCGCCGAATTGCTGAGTTGATGACTTCGAGCAGTAGCTCCGATGGCGGGAATCTCGGGCTCCGAGGATCTTCTCCGTCGCAGCATCGCATATGCTGCGATTAGATGGCGGCGCCTTGGAGGAATCCAATCTTGGCTGACGTCTGTGCCAGTTTTGTACTGCCTTTTAGCTTCATGCCGTGGGTTTGCTTTGCGTGCTTATGCAAACTTTAGGTTTTAGGGCGTCTGTTCTCCTTTTCTCCTGTTCCGACAATTGCAGTGCAGCTGTACGTTTTTAAAGTTTGGTATTGGCAGGCGACTATGGATACTAGCTCCTGGTCCTGGTGCTGCAGTTTTTCCCCATCAATTTCAGGTTGTGCGGGTGTAGGTTCCTTATGCAACTTTGTGAAGATTATATTTAGTCCACCGCCAAAAGATGTTTCCTTCTTGGTCATGACTTGGGCAACGTAGCTAGTCGGTTTAGCACAGTGATGCCTTTTTTTTAACTGCAATAGAGGGAAGCTGCAAAATGGTTAGGAAATAACGCCAACATATTTTGCCAGTCACTCAGAAGAGGGGGGCCTTTAGCATGTATTGGTGAACTTTGTACCTGACTGTTACGGAGGGTTTGGAAAGGAGCTCGCCCAGAAAATAAGCAATGTGGATAATTCGTGTTAAAACATATGTTGTTCATTTAGGGCCATATACAATGTGTCTGATAGATTATGCTGTGCATGGGGTTTACACTGAGATTTTCCATAGAAGGTAGAATATCGTGCCATCGGATGCATGACCTCGTCACTTCAAAATAAACTTAGTTTGAGATACCAATTGTTTAGAACATATTAAGGCAGGTGTATATCTTTAGAGTACAAATTCATTTGGTTACTGATCAATTATGTAGCCACTCTTCTACAAGCTTAACTCGCTTCATCTGATTGCCCGTTTCTTTTTCTAGTTTAACAGTACTTATTTAATCTGGTAGGCATACTTTATCATGTTTTAGAGATACCAACAGGACCTCTGTGCATTCATTATGTAAAGATTAAATTTTGTTACAAACACATCCACTTACATGGCTTGCAGACTACTCCTAAAAAGAGAAACAATGGGCGCCGACCGCACCTACTTGGCCACATTCCGAGCGTAGCACCATTGACCATCGTATAGGCGCACCTTGTCCCCCAGCTCACCATACATGCAGGCCCACGAAACATGGCTACTAGCATCATCTAACTGCCCACAATGACTAAATGAAAACCCGAGAAACCAACCCATTGATGAGGACTACCACTACAAATTCTATGCTGATGACACAAAGCACTGAGTGGCATTTATCAGGTAGTTGTGGTTGCCTCCCCTTGGCGGTAACCTTCTTGTTTTTATTCTTGTTCACGTTCTCCGCATTCTTCATACGGCGTTCTAGTGCCGTGATGGACCAAGTTGGCAATGGGCTCTTGAAATTGAAGTCCGCATTTTCTATGAGGCCTGCACAACTATTGTTTTTTTCCAAGCTTTGGCTTCACGTCCAAAAAAACACATGTCCGCGCAAGTAACTCCTGCGCCTCAGACTTGCTCTTGTTTCTAAACCCTTCCTTCTGCTTCTGCTTGATGTGACTGCTTCAGTGGGGTGTGTTGATGCCATGCTCATGCTGGCCTCCATAGGCACCTGCTTAGAAACAGGACCACATCTTGGTTTAGCAAGAATTGGCACCAGCACTGGCTTAAGATCATGGCCAAGAAGTCACTGAGCTTGCCACGGAAGCTTGTACTGCATAAGTAACAACACATCTGCTGGGCATCTTTGTCCATAGGCTGCTCGATGAGCGGCCTGGATGTCAGCTTAGCTAAGCATTTTTTGGAATTCGAGTCCTTTTTCTTTTGGTACTTATCCAAGTTCAGTAGTGATTCAAAATTACCAGCTCTAGGTCCTAGCTAATGGAATTGCTCATCTGGTGGTCGCTGTTGACCTGTTGGTTTAGGTGTTTTTCTAGTGCCTGTAGGAATTGTGCAATTAATACTCCACCAATACTTTTTGATAATGGCAAGGGCCAAATGGGATAATTAACTCATGATGAGTTAACCCATTTTTGTTTTTTTGGTATTCAATGTTGGTTTGCTGAGTGTTGGTAGTTTTTATGCAATTGTGGTCTATTTAACTCAAAAGCACAATTTTAGTTGTCTATTCAGTATGTTGTCGTCCTTCAGTACGTTATCGTCCTATTTCTCTTTTAAGAGTCACTTCGGGATGTGAATCCTTTTAGTCTGATTAGATCTGGTATGACCATTTAGCCTACTTTATCATCAGATTTGACTCTGGTATTATGTGATGTGTAATGGGTTATACGGAGATAGACCTTTTGGTTCTGATTTTGATAGTGTTTAGTCTGGGAGCGCCCCTTGTTTGATCCTTGAGCAGTTACTGGTGATGTCCTACAGTAATCCCAGGACAGAGATGCACCTTACAGTGCCTAGTGCAAATAGAGCTGTTCCCCTGTTTTTTGTTAAAAATGTTTTTTTTGCTGTGAATACGATATTATCGTTTTCGTAATTTATGTGATAGTCTATGGCATTGGATAGCGGATATGAGTTACTGTCACGTGTCACCATTAAATGATGAATTAGACCTAGCACCAGGCCTGGAGAGTGCACTCTTCTTGCACTAGAGTGTACACAAATGGATAATGTACAGAATTTCCCAAATCCATCACGAGTGGTGCCTAGACACTTCTCCAAAGTTTGATATGGACTTGGAAATCTGGCTGCTGCTATGATTACTGATGGTTGATATAACTTCTACAAATATGAGTTTGGATATGCATCATATTCATGTCATTCAAGTGATCATGTCCATTTTAAGCATAAAGGTCACACATGTGGTTTAATAATTTGTTATCTGCCCAGGTCCGACATTGGATCAAAGGCCACAGTTATTCTAATATACCTTATTCTGCAAGTTGCATAAAATATTTGTGGTATTGAACGCCAGGAATTTGAAGATAGCATTCAGGGATTACTGATCACCAAATCTGTTGTAGGACACCAGACTAGCTTTGTGTGCGTGCATGTGTGAGCGCTTGCTCTGTGGGTTGGTCCATGGGTGTGTGGGAAGATCTTAAAAAGAGTGTATGTGGAGTATTCTGTATGTTGTACAAGCCCATGGTTTTTCTGTACACTGTAGCTACCAAATTTGGTGTTATTTGCCTACTCTTGACGAGCAAATGACAAAACACATCACCGTTTTCTCTAGTGATGCAATACGGAGTGCCAGTTGTTACCCATCAATTGTTCTTTTATTTTTTGGATGGTTGTGCTGTCAACACATTAAAATGTTTGTTTTGTATCATGGAAAATGTGATATTCCTGCGATGTTGTTAACTACCTGATATTTTGCTGTTTCCATCGTGTTGTTTGAATACGTATTTATTCATGCCATGTCTTCATCCAACCAGGGATTCCGGTGGTATACAAGGAGGCTAAGGATTGACGAAGACGGCGACGTCGCCGACGAGTTCTTGGACGAGGTCCTCCCCGAAAGCTCGAACAACAACGACGCGAGCCCAGTTGGAAGGTTCCAGGTGAAATACAACACGAGACCAACCGCTCTAGCAATGAGGAAGCAAACGGTCGCCGTAGACGGCGACATCCGCCATTGTGTGGAGCATCAAGGGCAGCTCCAGTGGGTGTGAGGGTGGGTGTAAACGCAAGCCTGGGTACTAGCGCGCCTTCGGCTGCCGCCTCGAGAACTGTCATCCACTCCCCCTCCGGCCCGAGGAGCAAAGGAGCTTTACCTTGTGCCCCTCACCGTCTGGAGCCTCTGAGGAGTGGGTCTGGTTTGCACCATTCTCAGTTGAGTGTGTTGGGATCAGGCCTGGTTCATGGCTGATCAGATCCCTTGTACCACTATTAGTAGCTGTACATTGTTGAACAGTGAGAGGAAAGCAGACAAAGCTGAATTGTTGAAGGGTGGGCCGTGTACTTTCAAAATAGAGCAACCAACTAAACCCTTGAACTGAAGGGCTGATGACTTTGTGTGAGATCCCTTTTCTTGCCTGCTGTTCTCGGTCTATTTATTTCTTTGCCATCTAGGATTCGTCATGGTGGATTATGAATTTATGATGATTTGTTTACGTGATCAACTTTGTGCGAAAATTCATATTTACAACATAGACTACCACTACCTACAACCACAAAGCTTTCGTTCATCGCACTGTAATGTGATCTGAATTTATACATCCCTGAGCTTGAAGAATTGTTTGTTTTGATTGTAGTAGAAACAGCAAAGGAAGGGTCTTTCCAATGAGTTTGGCCAATGAAAAAAAAAATCCTATCAAATATAACCCTAGACCTTAAACCCTGATTCCTTTAGACCCCTGCATTGCTTTCATACATCTGTCGTCGCCGGTGCGATGACTTTCAAGAATAAAGGGATGCGATGAATGCGACCTTAAGTAACAACGATTTTGTGAATTCCTCTATTTAAGGTCCAACAAACCTTGGCACCGCAATCATACATACTTATTTTTTGTGTTAACAAAAATCATACGTGCTTTTTTTCTTCGGTTTCCACACTTAGGACTCTCACTCATTTCACAAGTTGCTCTTATAAAAATCTAAATTTATCTCCATCCTTTCGCAGTGGGAAAACTCATGTGAAATCTACTATCCTCAGTTTAGAACTTGGTCACCTGATTTTGACCGGGTCAATATTTCTAAAGGAACTCTCCCATTTAATTAAATAATTCATCATATTCCCTATTTTTGAAGCTCTTTTTTATTTATTGAGATATTCAATTTTGAATTTGGTTTACGATTTTGATCGGTCCAATGATTTTTCAAATCAATCAACACTAACCAGCTAGAAAAATATATCAACCCCCTGCACCCTCTTACCACCTAGAAAAAAGAAGCGTCACCATGTGATGATACTATAGCACCAATATAGTACATGTAACCACCGCCGTAGAAATTTACCTATAAAAGTATGAGTTGATTAGCGCATAATACAGTAGCACACCATGAAAGGCCCATCAAATAACCACATTATAAATAAATATAAAACACATTCCATCATCTCCCTCATCCGCCAAACTAAATATCCCATCAGTTCCAAAATATAAGGGGTATTAGTTCTTTGAAAAGTCAAATTTCTTTAACTTTGACCAAGTTTAGAGCCAAAAATATCAACATCCGCATATTAAACCAAAAAATTATAAAAATATAATTTCATGATGAATCTAATAAAACAAATTTGATACTACGAATTTTGATATATTTCTTTCTTAATTTGATCAAACTTAAAGAGGTTGGACTTTTAAAAAAAGTAATACACCATATATTTTAAAACAAAGCGAGTACTTTTTTTAAGAGTCTCAACAACACCAACGGCACAGCAAAACGCGCCCAGCCCTTCTAGTATAATCCAAAACTTAAAACCTTGATTTCTTGAGAACGCTGACCACCACATAACTTTCATATATCCACTGTCGCCGGAGTGATATCTTTGTAAATCCCACGTGCTTTGATCATAAGATTCGACAATCCATGGCGCGGCGATCATACATAATTTTTTCTTCGGTTTATTCCACGCTCTTAGGACCCTCACTCATTCCACAAGTTGCTCTTATAAAAATCTAAATTTATCTCCATCCTTCCGCATTATTAAGGATTCATCATAATTGGCATGACATGGCCTCACAATTCATCACAAAGAAATGATTAATTACTCCTAGTTGAGAGAAAGAGAGAGGGAGGGGTGAGGATATGGGCAGGCCAGCATGGCGCCGGCGACGGTTGTTGCCGCCGCAGCATCCATCCAAGTGGGCCACTCCCGGCCTATCCATCCATCTACCCAGCAGCCAGTTGCGCTTGCTCACGCCGTACCCGCCGTGGACCCGGCCCACCAATCACCGCCCGCCTGGACCGCGGGCCCCGCGCGCCAGCGGCCCGTCCCCGCGTCCTCTCGCCCGCCGCCCGCCGTGAACCCGGTCCACGCAGTCGCCCCCCGCGGAGCTTCCATCTCTTCTTCCTCGATCCCTCCCTCCCTCCCTCCCAATCCCTCTCCCACCACCACCACCCCCCTCCCCCCGCCGCCGCGCATTTGCTGGTTCCGGCGAGGTCCGCTCCTCTGCACGCGTGGGTGGCGGCGCCCTCGCCGGCGTCGCGTCGCGCCGGCCCCCGAATCTCCGGCGAGCCGCTCGCGCCCCAAGCCCGAGCCCGGTGAGGCCTACTGGTAATTTTTTGAAGCGCTCGGAAGGGTTACGTGGCGTATCACTCGCATTGGACGAGGGACCCGCGGATTTCTGATCTCTGGGGTGGGGGTTTGAAGCCGTGGCGCCGGATGGACGCGGCTCCGGCTCCGCGCCCGAATCGGCTAGGGTTAGGTAGATAGGGTTCGGCGGTTCATCAGAAATTTTTAGCTGGCGTGGATTCCTGAGGTGGCGCTGGGTAATGCGTCTTGGAATCCCTCTTGAAGTTCAGTGCGATTTACTTTTTAAATTCGTTCTAGTTTACTGCTCGATTGGACGCCAGGGGATCACCAAACGAGTGAAATCTTGCTTCCCTTGCGAAATTCTTAAACCTTTCGCTCCTATCATGATAAAACTTGCTGAATGTTTGATCTTGTAAGAGACCTGATCACACCAGCACTCAAGTGCTCACAAGCACCGTTGGTTCAAGTACAGAGTATCGATTACAGACTAATTGGTAGCTGGGTAAGGAAGAACAGAGGAAGGGGAACGAGATGAGAAGAGAGCCGAGCCGCCAGGGTGCCGGTTCCGTAGACGTCGCCTCCTCCCAGACTCTTATCGCCTTCGTGGTCCCGAACGGGTCAGGCCCAGCTGGCCCAAGGGGCCAGCCTAAACACGTGATGGTAGGAGGGCTCCTAACAGATTTCCTTTCTGCTGCAGCTCTAGGTCTTCCTGCCACCCAGAGTTTTCGATATACTGGTTTTGATATGGAGTGATTGGTAGAGCTGGTCGTCCGGAAGCTCTGCTGGTGAATCCGATGGGGAGCAATGATCCTAGCACGCCACCTAAGGCTTCGAAGCCACCAGAACAGGTGCCTGATTGCACAACGTCTTCATCTTTTCAAATGAATGGATTGTGTTGTGGTGCTTATTTTGGTTCTGACCATTCGCTTGAAAAGATAAAGTTGATTGGTTTTTTAGTGCTCCTTCCCGTGTTTCCGTGTATGTATTTTGGATGTGTTGCAAGCACTTAATGGTACTTAGAATGATGATTTATTAAAATGACCGTAACTTTGTTACATCCTAATTAGAAGACACTTTCAATAAGTATTGTATGATATAAATTATACTAGCAGAAGTGCACATTTCCTTACTACTCAGATTATCATGGTTTGGCTGGCTCAAGAACATTGATGCCTTGCAAGTCTTGTTTTTGTAATTGAAGTGCGTAGATCTGTTCAAGCAGTGGCACTGATAGACCCCTTAACTTTTTACCTTTTTAGTAAATATCAAGGAACCCAATCTCTGGGGCAGTAACCACGCAATACCCCAACCTTTGGAAATTTTACCACACAAATTGTCTCTTTCATGGAACTAACACAAAAACTGACAGGCATGGCCCACATGGCAAGGAGATAGATGATTAATTGAGCTAAGGTTAGGGTTATAAAAAAATTGTAGTTTTGCAAGGGAATAAAATGGAATTGGTGCTGCAAATGGTACTGTTTAGTTTGATTAGTTCATTCTGGCAGGAATTTTGCGGTGGGTTTTGTGTTTAATGTCCTGTGTGGGAGCGCCAAAATTTGTGGTTACATTTCGGGGGTGTGCGACTAGTGCTCCAATTCTCGATCCCACAGCTTGTCAGTCTAATCGTCATTGTTTTGAACCAACATTTAACAGCATGGACTGCATTACTGAAAGATATTTTGGCTACTTCAGTTCTAGTTACTTTCTACTAATCCCATTTTGGAAGGAGATACCTGTTGGATCAAAATACAAATTCCCCGTTTCTGTTGTAATAAACATTTTCTTTCTACTAATCCCATTTTGGGTTCTTACTTTCCTATTCTCAGGAGCAACCTCCGGCTACTACCTCTGGCACTACAGCTCCAGTTTACCCTGAATGGCCCGGCTTTCAGGTTATTCTATGATTTTTCTACCAATGAAGATGGATGTTCTTTTATTTTACTAAATCAATTATGTTATTTACTGTTTTCATTGACTTTATTATCTTGTAAATCTTGGCAGGGCTACCCAGCGATGCCACCACATGGGTTTTTCCCCCCTCCTGTTGCTGCAGGCCAGGCTCATCCATACATGTGGGGAGCTCAGGTGCCCTCTATAGGAAACTTTGTCCCTTTTCCTCATAAATCCCTGTTCAGCTTAGAGCAAGACCAGCAAAGTATGAATTTGTGCTGTTTGGAATCTTGGTCTCTATTATTAGGGACTGCTCATCTGATCCTATCTCAGTTGATGTCTGCCTCAGCTTGAATTTGGGATCTTTCCTGCTTTGTTGATAGACCATTTATAGTTCTTATTACATGTGTTTCTCTTCTCGATATTATTAAAAAGGTCTCTCCAATATTATTTACTTAGCGATAAAGAATTCTGTAAGAGGAAGAAAGGGGGTGAAAGTTAGGCAGGTGGCGGTTTGCATTAACTGTAAAATCATGTTTATATGTAGGCATGTGCTTTTGTATGTAAACCTAAAAATATGGACCTGTTAATTGCAGCACATGGTGCCACCTTACGGGACACCACCACCCCCCTATATGATGTATCCACCAGGAACAGTATATGCCCATCCGACTGCTCCTGTATGAACTTTTGTACCTGACAAGTGTAATCTACAAAGCTATCTTCCTATTCGCACACCATATGTATCCAATTTTACTGACACGCTCGTACGAATCAATAACTACTTGTACAGGGTGTGCATCCATTTCATTATCCTATGCAAACAAATGGAAATCTTGAACCTGCTGTAAGTAATAATCTCTTTGTTTCTTCTTTTTCTTCTGATTGTCACTAGTTCATGAAATTTTGACATGTCTTTCAGGGAGCTCAGGGAGCTGCACCAGGTGCTGCAGAAACAAATGGTAAGTCTTGTCCAAGATCAGTGTTAAGGTTATTTTAAGCTTGGGAACCAGGTTTAGATTTCTGTTCATAATTTCAGGGAAAAATGAGCCCGGCAAAACATCTGGTCCATCTGCCAATGGGGTTACGTCCAACAGGTTTTTGTTAGCAATGTGTGGTAATTACAAGTTTCTTTAGTTCCAAAACAACTAATTATAGGGTACCTTCAACCTGCAGTGAAAGCGGAAGTGATAGTGAAAGTGAAGGAAGTGATGCCAATTCTCAAAATGTGAGTTTGATATTACCTTGCACATCATATCTTTTATTTGGTTGAAGTTTCAGCTTTCTCTTGACTTGTGGACTAACTTTGTTGCAACAGGATTCACATTCAAAGGAGAATGATGTAAATGAAAATGGTAGGCACTTGAGGGCTTATTTATAGTTTTATGATAGATAAAGTGGATTTGCACATTTCTTTGCATAAGATGGAGGGTACATTCGGTGATGCAGGCAGTGCTCAGAATGGCGTATCTCATTCATCATCGCATGGAACATTTAATAAACCCATGCCGTTGGTTCCAGTACAATCAGGTGCAGTGATAGGAGTTGCTGGTCCTGCGACAAACTTGAACATAGGGATGGACTACTGGGGTGCAACTGGCTCTTCACCTGTTCCTGCAATGCGCGGCAAAGCACCGTCTGGTTCAGCTCGAGGAGAGCAATGGGTATAAGTCCTTGGCACATGCTCTGTCTCGCCTTACTTTCTGCACAAATGTTAGACTAAGATCTTAACCTTTGAAGACTGGCATGTCCTGCTATGTCACCAGAATGTTTCTCTCTGAGAAGGGAGTCAGGGCTATTAGTGCGCTATGTAATCATTGCTGGCTGTGTAGTGCTTGACCATACATTTGCATTACTAGAGTCCACCGAACCAAAGTTGCTATGCAACCGTGCTGCTTATACTTTAGTTCTTAGTCATGCATTATATTGTTGCCACCCACTGAGCCACACCTTTTGACGACATTTTGTTTCGTTTCCGAACTGCATCTCAAATTTTCCTTAGATTATTTGGAGATAGCTCTTCGTTGTTCAATGTGAAACCAGTTTGATGCGTTATGTTATTGCGCTCAAGTGTAGTTCTTGATAAGACATTTATACCAGAACATGTCTACAGTCCCTTGAACAAAACCCGGTCCTACCATGCGTGAATAATACCATCCTTTGGAGTTTTCTTTTACCGTATTCAGCCATTTTCTCCATATATCAATGTAGGACAGGCAATAAACTAATAATAATTTTGTTCTTGCCAATAAAAATCCAGGATGAAAGGGAGCTTAAGAAGCAGAAGAGGAAGCTATCCAACCGGGAATCAGCGCGCAGGTCCCGGCTGCGCAAGCAGGTACGATGTAAAACAGATGCCATACTCACTGCACACTTGAAAGCGCCAGTTGCTTCTTTTTAAAAAAAGAATGTTATTACTTGTTCCAGGCCGAGTGTGAAGAGCTCGGGCAGCGCGCTGAGGCTTTGAAGTCAGAGAACTCGTCCCTCAGGATCGAGCTCGACCGGATCAAAAAGGAGTACGAGGAGCTCCTTTCGAAGAACACCTCTCTGAAGGTAGCTAAACAAACCTCACATTGTCCCTGCCTCCCTGATCATGTGTTGTAATAATAATAATACCTTGATAAAAAGATGAAGGGAGCTTGACTAAACGCGGTGGTGTTGGCACCTGCTGCAGGCGAAGCTAGGGGAGTCCGGCGGCGGCGGCGGCGACACGGTCCCCGACATGAACGAACGGGGCGACACCAACGGCGGCAGCCACCAGAAGGAGCCCTGACTGACCGACCGACGACGCATGCGGCCTCCACCACTCTACTTACATAGCTCGTGATGATTGATGATGATGATTCTTGTAACAAACAAACATGGCGACCCCGATCCGCCACACACTCACACAATGAGATGATTCTTCTTTTTTGTGCCTCTTATCGACCTGATGACAATGGCGATGCTGTTGCCGCCACCTGCGGACTCCCGTGCTTGTTTCGTCCCTACTGTGGAAAGAGAGATCATTTGTGGGTGCGTGCACTTCTCAGTTCTCACCGCCAAAATTCATTGCAAATTTCTACTTTTTTTCTTAGTGTAGTATGTTCGAGCTCATATGGATACGGCGTGCGTCGTAGGGGGTGAGCATATGTGCGTGTGTATGAACGTCTGCGTTTGTAACGTGGTTTGATTTGGAAAGAAGGTCCGTGGATTCGTTGGGCGAATTTGCTTGTTGAGAGAGTGTTTTTCTGTGTGGGAGACGTGGACGGTATATAGCGCAGGACCGAAAACCCCTGGAGGGCGCGTCGTCTGCCTCCCAAACCCCAGTGCCCAGCCCCCCCACCACCACCCTCGCCCACTGCTTCCTTCCGCCGCCGCGAGGGGAGACGAGGCGAGGCGCCCGCGGGGATGGACGGCGACGGCTTCGACGACGGTTGGTGGGAGGCGAACCAGCAGTACCTCGACAACATCTGCCGCGAGGCCGAGGAGAGCTCCGCCTCCCGCAACCCTAGCACCGCCACCCCCGCTCCCGCTCCCGACCCAGCCGCCGCCGCCACCCAGCACCACGCGCCGCCCTCCGCCGCCTCGTGCCCTCCTCCTTCCTCCGCCGCTCCCCTCTCCCGCGTCCCGGCCGCCTCGTACCCTCCTTCGTCCTTCGCCGCATCTGCCGCTCCACTCCCCCGCGTCCCCGCCTCGCCAAATGCATTCGCCGCACCCGCCTCCACCCTCTACCGGCCTCCCGCCGCGCCGCCCCATGCCGCCGCCATCTCCCCCTTCGCGCACCCCTCCCACATGCCCGCCTCCGCGCCCCTCCACTTCTCGCCCCCGAGGGAGCTCTCCCAGCGCGTCCCGGACGCCGGCTGCGGCGGCGGCTTCTCTCCTCCGCGGGAGTTCTCCCAGCGCCCCTCCTCCTCGGCGGCGGCCGAGGACAGCGACTGCCAGATCACAGGGGCGGCGGGCCCCGACCGGCCCAGGGGTGCGCCGAGGGAGAGGGATGCCAGGGCGCCGAGCCAGGCCCATGGCGACCGCGTCAAGGCCGTGCCGCCCAGGGGGAGGCTCCCTAGGGCGGCCAAGGAGAAAGAGAGCAAGTCGGCCCAGGAGCTCAGGGTGAGATAGATAGCCATACATACTGCTTTCATCACCGTGCCGCCTTTTGTGATCTGACGATGCTTGTGACCCCACTGGATGTTGCAGAGGGAGCTGGAGCGTACCTTGAAGCAGATGAATGACTTGGTGCGCATCTCACTGCCCGCTCATTGTTATTGGTTCATAAATAGTAGCACTACTAGTTTTACCATTCATCGATGCCCATGCTGTGTTGTAACTGGTTCGAGCTTGGTGTGTTTTGATCCTGTGTGATCCTACTCTGTGATGTGGACTGCTGCAAGGTCATGGCAGCTACTAGGCCAGTGTTGAATTTGACTCGCATATTTACTTGCAAATCAATCATGCAGAAAAACGAGCACATTGAGCTGAAGAAAGGCATGAAAGAGAAAGACCTTGAAATCGAGGCCAAAGAAGCAGAGATTCATAATCTTAAGAAGGCAAATGTGTAAGTACCATTCTCTTCAACTCATGTAACACATGTTTTCTGTGTGAACTTCTGTAAATATAACTAACTGGCCTTGAACCAGCTTCGATGGTAGGGAATGCTTTTTTGAAACTGTACTTGGTTCACATGACATTCTGTAAATATAACTAACTGGCCTTGAACCAGCTTCGATGGTAGGGAATGCTCTTTTGAAACTGTACTTGGTTCACATGACATCCATACTGCATTTGGGTGCATGCTTGATGCTATTAACATTAGATATTTTCTTTTGGTGTAGCAGAGATATTTCTAGTAAGGAGATGGATATTGATCAGCCTTGCCATACCCCTGCAAATGAGGCTTTGCATGCCAGGGGTTCTGGTTGGACATCCACGAAGAGAGTATCTTTGGAGGTACTATGCCTATCTTATTTGTATTGTTCTCTATTATATTGTCGAAACAAATTTCATTAATGATCAGTTCTGCTGTCAATGGTAGGAAAGCGCCCACCCTGAATTAGAAAGGAACAAATCTAAGGATATTAAGACTAAAGGAGCCCAGACAGATCTTCCACTGAACAGTTGTCATCTTGAGCGCAAGAAAGTTTTAATGAATAACATCTCTAGCAACCTATGTGCAATCTGGGGCAGGCCAGCTAACAGTATGTTAGGGAGGAGTTTGATCTCGAAGATCCTTGCTTCTTGCTCGGAAGAAATGTTGACACTTTTCCAATCCGCGAGATTGCCAGACAAGTGTGAAACCTCTACTGAAGCGAGCTCCTCCATGAATAATGCTATCTTAGAAGTATATGATATTATTGTCAAGGTGATGGTCATGTAAACACAAAAACTATCGATTCCTTTTTCTCTGTTGCAGCTCGCACTAAGTATGCATTTCAAGATTGAAACTCTACTTTGCTTTTCAACTTTACTTTTCAATGCTAAAATCTGTTATAAAATGCTTGCAATTTATTTGCCTTGCGATAGGACAGAGTGGTAAACGATTTGTTTCCACAAGAATAATGCACCATTTAAATTGGGAACACTGCACTCACCCATTTTCTGTTTATTCAGCAGCTAGTGTTAGACACATGTATAGTTGTTTTACATTAGCTGTGTAGCATCTTCGTTATATAAGGGATTTCCACCACACCTGTACGTGCATATGTACCGTCCTATGGTCTCATAGGAATACAGGTTGCTATTTCTTCTAACAGCTAGAATGCTACTGTTAGCTTGTCTTCCTATATTGCCTTCTAATCCAGTTAGTTCCTCTGAAAAAAGGTACTAGTTTGTATTGTTTTTGTTCGCAGCCCAATGCAAAATAAGTGTGTTGTCCCCCATATACCTAGCAAATATCCAGCTTTACGTTTTATTCCTCCATGCATGCACTGAATATAGTACTTAGAGCCAAGACTAGTACGTGGTACATTCTGTAACGAAGGGAGTATTTTTCTTTTGAAATAACATCTCATATCTCCAACCTGTTTATTTTGCTTCTGCAGATGAATAGTGACACCATACCTATACAGACGCTTCTTGAAGCATTGCTAAATCTGTGTGTTGTCGGTAATGTGAGAACCGATTATCCTGCTTTATCTCCATAGCAATGGTTGCTTATTTAACCATTTCATTGTTGTTTGTATGACTATCTGTTGTGCTTCTTCACTGGCATAGGAAAAGAAATAGCTCTAGCACTCTATAAGCTAATACCCCTTCCGCCCTGAAGTGTCGCTGATTACTTTGTACTATTTCAACGACAATTATTTTGGGACGGAGGGAGTACTAATTAGGTTATTAATGATTTTTAACATAGTTGATTAATTTGACTTGAATGATTGCAAAATGGTGTTCTCTGTGTTGTTTGTAATTCCTTTGGGGGAGGAAAATGATTGATTTTCTGTAATTACCGATGAACACAGGGTTACCTTCGACCAATTTCCACCCATATTTGGGTGTAAAAATCCTAGCCAGCCAAGAACCTGTTCTTATTAACAAGGAATCATCATTATTTTGCAAGCTTAAGTTCTGAGCACTTCTATTCCTCTTCCCTTGCTTGTTGCTTAGTTAAAGAATAAAAGGCTGACCAGTTGACATTATGTAGGCTCTGGAAAATGCTAGTGTTAATAGCTGTATAGTTTTCCTGTGCAACTATGCATCTGTAGGTAGAGTCTGTTCGATTGGATATAATGTTTCTACTGATTTGAAGAATGGTAACTGTGACACATCATGATTGTTTTCTCTTCTGTAGTGCATAGTCATTAAACCCTCTTAGCTTTGGCTATGTATGTCGAACTGAGGCAATATTTTCTTTTTAATTACGAGTTTTGGACTTCGACTGGCCAGCTGGTTTATGCATGTATTTACCTGTTCCCTTTCTTTTCAGGCTGTTGTTGTCAGTAGAGCGCTGCGGATATTGCATAGCATCTTGCAGAACTTGCTCACTCATGGAACCAGGTCTAACCAAAGGTATGCCTTACTTCATTGAATACATTTCTTGTTGCCAGGATTCCCTGGATAGCTGTTATGTGGTTAGCAATTTGTCTGCATCTTTGGAAGGCTAAACAAATTTTAAAAGAAAGTAGTAATTAAGACAAGGGAAATGCAGAACAGCCGTTTTTACCACCATATTCAGTATCAATGTTATCTTTCTCTAATGATCCAGTGGCCTTTTCTTTGCTTTTGTTCGAGGGGCAAGGATGCCTTTTGGTTTGTCAAATGTTCAACCTAGATAATGTTAACCAGTAGCTATAGTAACACATTAACAACTATAGAAAGAAGGCACCATAATGACACAAATGACAGCTGAACACCAAAAGAAAAGCCAAACCAGGAGCGAAAACACCTAGGCCTACCTAAAGAAAACAGCAAAAACAAAGAAAAATCTATCCTAAGGAACAGAATTACAGCTAGAGCTACAGCTATGGCCCAGACCTAAGAGACACCAGGGGGTACTGTGAGCTGGGGTACCCTTCTCAGTATCTTTGCGCCTGCCAATTGCCACGGCCCTGCTTCCACCCAAATGGAGTCTACCTGCTCCTGGTAGCATGACAATACTTTGTCGAGCATGCAGGAATTGTGCAGTCTCCAGAGCCTTCAAATCATGAAGACGTTGAGTGGCCAAGCGCCTTCAGCTTGTCATCACCAGCGCACTCTGCCGCACTAAAAAAACCGATCACGGCACCGGGTGGAGGGTCATGCCATGAAGTCCATGTCTGGCCAAAGCTAAATGGCAGACCTGCTGGGTGAAAGTGCATTCTGACAGCAGGTGCAAACTTGTTTCTCCTTCCTGGTCGCAAAGGAGGTCTGTCTCAGGATGATCCAGCCCTCGTTTCACGAGGTAGTCCACCTTCCAACACCGGTTTTGCGCTGCTAAGGTTAATAACTCCATCGATAATAGGTATGGTTGCTAGTAGTTATGCGAGTCCAAGTCCCGGAAAGACTACACTTCCTGCTCTTCTTCCACTGCGTCAGCCCCAATCTACTAGTTTAAAGGTTTTCTTTGGATGATATATGATGGGTCAATCATTTGCTTCATTAGTTCCTTTCTCTTGTGTGACTATCATGAGAAAAACTCCATTCCAAGAAGTCAAATGACAAGAAAAAGAAACGAGTTCAAGATACGTTGTTATCAGTATTGATGAAATGGAGAAAGTGTCATCCGGGGCCAAGTGAAGATTTGCATTTCAAGGATGCCCAGCAGTGTCAGTTTCCAAGCTAGCAACTTGGCTGTGCTGACGAAAAGCTTCTGGTATGACAAGCTGGCCAAGTAGAGCCCTGACTCGGTCCATTGCAAAATAAATTGGTCGTCATCGTCAGGGTTGAGGCTAACACCATCAATGGCCTCCACAAGATGAAGGAATTCCATTTCATTGCACATTCAGTCCTAGGTGCCGTTGTCTTGAATGGAATTAGAAGAACAAACCATTTACCACATGCCTCCCCACTAGCTGAGCCACTAATGCTGTAGGAAAATATCTGCTTTAATCTACCTTTCCATTGAAGACTATGTGGACATCAGATTAGAAAAATCTAAAAAAAGCATTATGTTGGGGAGGTGGCATTTTTCAAACACGTAAAAATTCAAGAACGCACTCTAGGCCTCCAGCGCATTTGGGAACTATGAAAAAGAGAAACAAGTACTCCCTCCGTTTCTAAATATAAGTCTTTGTAGAGATTCCACTAGATAGACCACATGCGAAGCAAAATGAATGAATCTAAACTTAAAATGCATCTATATACATCCGTATGTGGGAATCTCTACGAAGACTTATATTTAGGAACGGAGGGAGTAATAGCCAATAGTAAAAGCAACACTACTCAATGCTGACTTATTTAGCTTTTAAATGCAAATCATTTTGAACTTGAAAAGTTTCAGGTTTATATGACTTCACCTCACCTAAAGTGTCAAAAAAAAAAACCTCACCTACTTATGGAATTTCTTAGTTTTTTTTCCTTCAAAAACTTGCACACATGGTTTCTGCAGAGTTTTTAGCGAAAAGGTTTGTTTCCCTCGATATTTTCCTATTTATAGATTCCACCAAGTGCAGTTTTTGAAAATAGGCAGTAATACAGTAACAAGTGCGGATTGTATGATTACTTTATTTCACTTCTTTATAATGGTAGGCTGTCATGCTTATGAACTTTAATACGATTTTCCTCAGTGTAACCTCAGGAACAATGTTTCTATTGAGACGTATGTTGACAATAACATGGAAATGGAGAGGAACAATCAAGAACACAATTCTGCTTTGCTGAATACGCCTGACCCAGAGGAAGATGGACTTCACATTGGAAATATGTTTCTTCCTTCTACATTCTGGATTCCATTCTTCACTGGAGTGCTACAAATTGCGCTAAAATATTCGGAAGAGGGTATTCGTGTTGATGCATTATCCATAATGATTCTCATTGTAAGGACTAGTGATTCCAAAGGGGAGCGTGAAAAGTAAGCAAACATGTGAAGAATCTTTATTTTTCTTAAATTGGTTGAAATTACCTATGCTGATGCCTAATATATTATGCTGCTACTTTCAGATTTGGATTTATTTCTGTAATGGAAAGCTTGCATCAGTTGCTGCAGAAAGAGAATGCATTGCTCGTAAAGAAGCATTCGGTGCATCTACTTTTCTTGCTTTTGAACTGTAAGTTCTTGTGCTTAGATATTCTATCTTCTATATTTAAGAACATAATATGTTGCATACGAAGCACTATTCTTGTCAGTTGAATGCTCCACTCTGCCTTCTGCAGAATAGGTAGTTGCCTGACACCATATCCCTTGAATTTCTTATCTTTTTTAGGGGGAAATATTTACATAAATGCTTTGGACAATCACAAACTTGTGTTAAATGCATGATAGAAGTGTTTTGGACCCTCATCATTTTCCCGAACCTTTTGCTGCCCAACTGGCTTATTCCAAACACACATCGTGTGCATAATTGCGTGTGGCATCTCTCATAAATTAAGTTTTTCCCGATTTGTGCATACTTTATATTAAAGGAGATGGGGACAAGAGCCCCTCCAGGTTGGTGTTACACTTTACATGATACCAACTCCACCGCGTCTCATAAATTAAGTTGGTTGCTGTGTCTCTATTGCAACTAAGCATCATATAGTTCCTCCATTTTATTTGAAAAAAACTGATGCAGTGCTCCAGTTTTAATGTAAAAATTGTATTAAATCGATGGTGCACTGTCATGATGTGGACTTATGCTATCTTGGTGTTGAAAGCCTAAAACTGTGGGTTCATTTTCCATATTAAAAATAATTGTGTACATATGACAATGCACGGACCTTTAAACGTAAATATGGTGTTCACAAGGATTCTATACAATTCTCCAAGTTACAGATATTTTCTGCTAACTGTTCACTCTGTTAAAAAAAACACGTGCTCCAAGAAGAAATGCTATTTTGGCCACGTTCGTTCCTCTTGGTATACTAGATGTACTGGGACACAATCTTCTTAGTACTCCCTCCGTCCGGAAATACTTGTCGGAGGAATGGGTGTAACTAGACGTATTTTAGCTCTAGATACATCCATTTTTATGCATTTCTGTGACAAGTATTTTCGGACGGAGGGAGTACTTGTTTTCTGATTCTTTTTAACAGGATGTAAACATCTTTTGTTGGTGTTATTTTGATTTCCCTGTGCCCAGTAACTGCAAGCTAATACCTGTTTGTTCCTTGCTGTTAGGCCCTGCGATGTTGAAGATGCTTTGCAGTGGAGGTAAAGATGGTTCTGAACTGATGGAAACTGTTGGATGTGAAAATGAACCACAACAAGCTATAAACTCAGTTCTTAAGGACTTGTCTGAATGTTTGACTTGTGAAGCAACAACTTCTCTGGTATGTTCCTTGGTTCTTTAGTGATTCAGTCAGGACTCTGCATAAACATATTTAGCTTTTCTGTAGCATTTATAGGTTGGAACCTTTGATTTAAGGGTTTGTTTTGTTTGAGGTCAAAGAGGGATGGGTTGGGGATCAGCCTGGGAATGGTTTGAAACCCACACCGAATCCAAGACAATCCACTCACAGAAAGTCAAAGATCCAAATCAATCCAGTCCGCAGAACAATTTGCAGAATCCAACTCACATCAGACTATGGGAAACTTCCATCCAACCCACACCAAACCGTTCCGAACTTTTGGGTTTTACCCGATTCCTCAAACCGTACAAGCCCGCGGTTGTGAAGCTATCCAACCTGCAGGACGTCTTGGTGTGGTCGTGCCATATGGAACTGAAGTTTCTCAGCTCCATCCACCTCTTGGTGTGGCCGTGGTTGCAGACGTCAGGAAACCGGTGTGGTGTTCGCATGGATTGCCAGCTCTTGATTCAATCGTTTCTCATGTGATGCCTTGGCATGTCATGCCACTCAAATCAATGGCGGAGAGCGAGAACTTGAAGCGGCGCCGGCGGGGTGCATGGAGGAGGACGATGCTGGCGGCATCACGTTATGACGGCAGCAGTGGAGGCGCATAGAGGCAGCCATGGAAGCGCCATAGAAGTAGAGAGTCTGCTGCTGGTGGCTATTGGCCTGGAGCGGCTGTACTCATGTGGGTTGAACCCGTGGCCTCTCCATTCGGACTCTGCCCGCACCACCCCAATCCAGACCACTTTTGTGCTACACCCGCACTGCTCCCTCATTTAGCGTTTTCTGTCCATCATAGCCCAACCAGAGTGAAACCAATCAGTAACCCGCATGGAAAGGGACACCCTCACCTGCACTCACGGGACCCGTGCAAGCAAAGGGTAGTTGCCCTCATCCAGCAGATATCCAAACAGTCGGCGGCACGGCACCCAAAAAGTGGATATCTCTGGCTCCCCTTAATCAAATGCACCCTAAAAAGAGAGTAATGGGTTCTTTCCCCTGCCATGCTAAAAAACATTGCTGCATGAGCATATTATTTCTTCCAAAGTTTTAAGCTTGATTGCAACAATAGAAGTTCATCATAGCTAAATAGCGTAGCATTTGTATTTCCAAATTTTATCAACTAAAGAGAGCTGATGTTTTTCAGGAGCTCAAGCTTTGTCGGCTAGTTGTGAATCTATTAGCGTACATAGCTTCTAGTGGCAAATTGGGATATGAAGTGCTTCTAGGTTCAGTGACTGCCCACGGTGCTAGTTTTCTTGAGTTGACCATGGAAGTCCTTGCTTCACAGATGGAATGCAAAGTTGATTTTTCAACCGAGGTACATGAGCTATTGAATGAAAGGTATTCTTCAAACTTCTCTATCCTGAACTGAGCATTTTTTTCCCAGTTTGTCGGATCTTAGCATGAATGTATGTGCTGGTTACTGGCAACTTTGAAGCTACTCCCTCTGTCCCATAATATAAGATGTTATTCTTGAGTTGACCATTAACTTTGAAGCTACTCCCTCTGTCCCGTCGTATCATTCGCCATATTGGATGTAATAACATCTTATATTATGGGATGGAGGAGTACCTTTTTGTTCATTCAGTATTTTTAAAATGTTGTAAAATAGTTGCACAAATAATAGATCAGAAGGCTAACTTATTGTCCTAAGATACATCACTATAAGGAATAATTGATTGAAGTTTGGATGCATAGTTGTATTTCTTTGTTAGGGAGCTTGAGCCCACCTGAAGATTAGATGTATATTGCTTTGCCCAACTGTTCAAGCACATAAAGTGTGGGCTGTATGACATATCTGAACAGTTGTTGCAACACAATAATCTGTAATTTTATCGTAGATTGCATGCTTTTGTGTTGTTGAACAAGTGCTGTAAATATGAGTTTTCTGTGCTTCCCTATTTGCATTTGATGCAAATAATAATTTTTCAACGCAGGTATTTGCTGATGAGAGAAGTTCTGATCCTTCTAAACCGACTAGCCTCACACGCCATGTTTTCGAAGCCAACCCTGGAGGTGCTGATGGGGAGCAAGCGATGCGCGGGGTTGACAATCGACATCGCGAACCGGCTGCCCCAGAGGAGCAAGTACCCCTTGAGGCAGCTAAACCCTCAGATGGCGAATGATCTCGCCGATTTGGCCCAGAAGTTCCGTTCGCGGGTGTACGGTTTCCTGGAGGAGCAACAGCATTCGACAGCTGAGCGTTGCGATACAGGCGCCTCGGGCAAGCCTCCGAGAGTTCCAAGATAGCTGGGTGTGGACAACAATGTAACATTGGAATCAGCTGGACCGTACATATCTCGCTTGGTTAGTAGAGATCTCTTGTTTTGCGCTAACCGTAGTAGGGTCTTTCTGTTTGGGTTGGCTGGGGCGAGTAAATAACTTTTGGCTCGTGTGGTGTACAGAGGGTAGGGTGCGCGATATAACTCGCCATTTTGGGGGCAACGTAAGCCTGCTAAACAAGGGGAATGTATTAGCAAAATTTTCCTTTTCACCGCAAACAATCATCTCTTTTCTGTATTCGAAACGAATTGGCAGCTAAGTTTTGCAAGATGGCTAATTCTGCTGATTTAACAAGTAACTACATTTTCCTTGCATTTTTTTTTTACGTGAGGAAGACTTTGACAAAAGATTTTCCTTCCTTGTAAGGACAATTTAGCTTTCATCGGCCGTTGAATCATATTATTATAGCTTTGAAAGAGGGATAACTATGGTTGAGTGTTCAGTAATAGCGTTGACAGGAAATTAACACGGCAGCCACTAAAACACATTCGCCAGATACTAAACTTCATTTGGTAACTTCTAGGAAGTGGAGTGAGTCAATACTCCCGTAAGTTCCAAAATTCATGTCTTAGATTTGTCTAAATATGTATGTATCTAGTTACATTTTAGTGTGAGTATTTTAGTGTGAGTATTTGGTACCGAAGACCTCCAACTTTGAATTTGTTAGCTTAGGACCCAGTTATTCGTCACAGTTAAAAGCTTAAGAAATTCAAATAGAGGAACTACAAACATATACATCAACTAATTACAGATGCTATCAGCCATGTGATTATGACAAACATACTACTCCCTCCGTCCCATAATGTAAGACCCTTTTTGACTCTACTGTAGTATTAAAAAACGTCTTATATTATGGGACTGAGGGAGTACAAAGTTAACAACTCCCAGCAATACGAGAGCACAATGAAAATTTAAGAAAAAAACAAAATTGTCGATGAATAAACATGTTAGTTCTTCCTGATTCTTTAAGACATGCTTGTGTAATACTTTTTTTTTCTCCTTTTCCCAACTCAGCCTGACGGGCAGCTCCCATCAGTGAGAAACCTCATCAAAAATGGCTTTGCGAGTGGTAAATGCGAATAACGTTTATAAAAAATAGTAGGTCCACAAAACGAATTGCAGTGGCAAACGGCTAATCAAGCCTCAATAGTGGTGGTTTTAGGATATTAACTCCATTTTGAACGCTAAACTGTACACCTCGGGTTCCTCGATGAACATTGACGGTTTTAGGGCCCAAGGGTGGCTCACCTTGTCGGTTGCCGGCCTAAGTAAGCCTGCCCGAGGTCCACTAGGTCGGTTCCCCCGGGGCCATCAGTTCGGCTCATGGACCCTGCAGAAGGAAGACTCGAGAAGCCTTGTTGTTCAAGACAAGGAAGCTGGAGCCATGGAGGACTCCCCTCCACCAACATAGCTGACTAGGTTGTGCAACCCTAGGGGGCCTGATATCTTATATAAGCCTGGGCCGGGCTAGTTGATAGAACACATAAGAATCTCTCGGTATTACCTATACTTTGTAGTGCACCCCAATCGCAATATACGGAATAGAGTTTTACCTCTAAGGAGGGCATGAACCCGGGTAAATCTGTCTCATGTTTCCTCTCCGACCCAGTCGCCACTCCAGGATACCCTATCGAGGGATTTACTGGAATCAACTCCGACAAACATTGAATCCCTCGAGACCAACATGATCCTAGCGTCGTCTGGAAACACAATCCTCAGATTATTTAGACGCCATCTTCTTTCATGAACTCTCACGTTGGAAGCAGGTCTGCTTACTTGACGCCCCGACTAGGTATAACCCTTGAATCCGACAAACATGCAATGTGGTAGCATAGTTACGACGTCCCGGTGTCGAAGAAACACATCATCATCTGGCTCCAGTTGATCGGATGCCAAGGCTGGCTGTTCCGACCGCGATGTTTGGCACATGGACAAAGTAGTTGTCATGGCCGGGGCTGGTGTGACGCCGCTTGAGGAGACGGTGGCAGACACGCCCCTTGCAGTCCCTCCCTCGGTGAGGGTGCCGCGGGGGCGTCCCCCCACGCGTCTCAGCCCCACTGAACACTAGATAGAGGTGGGTGGGTCTAGATCCAGGCCTGCTTCCCTAGGGCCAGAGGACTCCGTTGCCCCCCCCCTACACGGGGGTGGCGTGGCCGTTCGGTGAAGGCACCCCCCCGACCCGCGATTACCGGGCGGGCTAGCTCGGCCCTGCCTGAGGGGTCTAGTGGTTCCAATGAGGTTATTAGATGAAGCTCCTATGTTGGAACATTAGGGGCTTCGGCCTCACTGGCCGGCGTTGGCAGCTCATCGAGTATTTGCGGCAAGAAGAGATTGACATTATGGGACTTCAGGAGACGATTCACCAGGATTTTAGCATTCATGAGCTCCAGGGGCTCTCCCGCCACCAGTTTGCCTCGCAGTGGTTGCCTGCTACAGGGCAATCTGGAGGCATCTTGCTCGGAGTCAGGGAGGATGCTTTCTAGGTTGAGGATATGGACCGAGGGGAGTTCTTCCTTAGCATGTCCGTCACCGACCGATGAGTTCACCTCAGCTGGGAGGTGATCTTTGTCTATGGTCCTGCGGATCATGGGCGCTCTGCCGACTTCTTTGCCGAGCTAAAAAATAAGGTGGAGAGGTGTACCACTCCGGTGGTGGTGGCCGAGGACTTCAACCTCATTAGGTGGGCTTTAGATAAGAGCTTCCCTAATGTTGATCGTATCCGCATGCGTCTATTTAATGACTGCATTGCGGACCTTGCTCTTCGTGAGATAGCCCGCGTAGGGGCTAGGTTCACGTGGACGAATAAACAGGCGAACCCCATCTGGAGTGTTTTGGATAGGGTCTTTGTGTCGGCTCAGTGGGAAGTTATGTTCCCGTTGTGTTCCCTCAAGGCGGTCACTCGGATTGGATCTAACCATGCCCCCTGCTCTTCTCTTCGGGGGATGATGCCCCCCTAGGACCCGTCGCTTCCGCTTTGAGGCGTTCTGGTTGGAGCAACCGGGTTTCTTTGAGTTGGTTCATGATGACCCACAAGTGTAGGGGATCTATCGTAGTCCTTTCGATAAGTAAGAGTGTCGAACCCAATGAGGAGCAGAAGGAAATGACAAGCGGTTTTCAGTAAGGTATTCTCTGCAAGCACTGAAATTATCGGTAACAGATAGTTTTGTGATAAGGTAATTTGTAACAAGCAACAAGCAATGAAAGTAAATAAGGTGCAGCAAGGCGGCCCAATCCTTTTTGTAGTAAAGGACAAGCCTGGACAAATTCTTATATGGAGAAAAGCGCTCCCGAGGACACATGGGAATTATCGTCAAGCTAGTTTTCATCACGCTCATATGATTCGCGTTCGTTACTTTGATAATTTGATATGTGGGTGGACCGGTGCTTGGGTACTGCCCTTTCTTGGACAAGCATCCCACTTATGATTAACCCCTATTGCAAGCATCCACAACTACAAAAGAAGTATTAAGGTAAACCTAACCATAGCATGAAACATGTGGATCCAAATCAGCCCCTTACGAAGCAACGCATAAACTAGGGTTTAAGCTTCTGTCACTCTAGCAACCCAGCATCTACTTATTACTTCCCAATGCCTTCCTCTAGGCCCAAATAATGGTAAAGTGTCATGTAGTGGATGTTCACATAACACCACTAGAGGAAATACAACATACATCTCATCAAAATATCGAACGAATACCAAATTCACATGACTACTAATAGCAAGACTTCTCCCATGTCCTCAAGAACAAACATAACTACTCACAAATCATATTCATGTTCATAATCAGAGGGGTATTAATATGCATTAAGGATCTGAACATATGATCTTCCACCAAATAAACCAACTAGCATCAACTACAAGGAGTAATCAACACTACTAGCAACCCACAGGTACCAATCTGAGGTTTTGGTACAAAGATTGGATACAAGAGATGAACTAGGGTTTGAGAGGAGATGGTGCTGGTGAAGATGTTGATGGATATTGACCCCCTCCCGATGAGAGGACCGATGGTGATGATCTCCCCCTCCCGGAGGGAAGTTTCCCCGGTAGAACAGCTCCGCTGGAGCCCTAGATTGGTTCCGCCAAGGTTCCGCCTCGTGGCGGCGGTGTTTCGTCCCGAAAGCTTGCTTATTATTTTTTCCAGGGTAAATGACTTCATATAGCAGAAGATGGTCACCTAAAGGCTGCCAGGGGGGCCACAAGGCAGGGGGCGCACCCCCACCCTCGTGGACGGTGGATGCCCCCCCTCTGGTACTTCATCTGCTCAATATTTTTTATTAATTCCAAAAATGACTTTCGTGGAGTTTCAGGACTTTTGGAGTTGTGCAGAATAGGTCTCTAATATTTGCTCCTTTTCCATTTTTCCCAATCCCACCCGCATTCTCCTCTTCATGTAAACCTTGTAAAATTAGAGAGAATAGGCATAAGTATTGTGACATAACGTGTAATAACAGCTCATAATGCAATAAATATCGATATAGAAGCATGATGCAAAATGGACGTATCAACTCCCCCAAGCTTAGACCTCGCTTGTCCTCAAGCGGAAGCCGAAATCGAAAAATATGTCCACATGTTTAGAGATAGAGGTGTCGATAAAATAAAATACAGACATGAGGGCATCATGATCATTCTTATAACATCAACACATATTTTTTTCATATGATTTGTTATGATAAAGTAACAATCTATTCACAATGTCGAGTATGAATCAGAAACTTCATTGAAAACTAACAAACTATGATCTCGGTCATTGAAGCAATTGCAATTTATCATAACATTGGAAAGAGTCAATATAAGAGCTTTTCAGCAAGTCCACATACTCAACTATCATTTAGTCTTTCATAATTGCTAACACTCACGCGATACTTATGGGTATGGAGTTTTAATCGGACACAGAGAAAGATAGGGGCTTATAGTGTTGCCTCCCAACCTTTTACCTCAAGGGTAATGTCAACAATAATAGTTCATGCTAACACTCACGCGATATATATATCAGGATCTTTCCAACACGAGGTGCTTGCCAAAGGATAAAGTGTAAAAAGGAAAGGTGAAGATCACCTTGACTCTTGCATAATGTAAAAGACAGAAGTAAAATATAGGCCCTTCGCAGAGGGAAGCAGAGGTTGTCATGTGCTTTTATGGTTGGATGCACGGAATCTTAATGCAAAAGAACGTCACTTTATATTGCCACTTGTGATATGGACCTTTATTATGCAGTCCGTCGCTTTTATTGCTTCCATATCACAAGATCGTATGAAGCTTATTTTCTCCACACTAATAAGTCATACATATTTAGAGAGCAATTTTTATTGCATGCAACATGAAAACTTACTTGAAGGATCTTACTCAATCCATAGGTAGATATGGTGGACTCTCATGGCAAAACTGGGTTTAAGGATATTTGGAAGCACAAGTAGTATCTCTACTTGGTGCAATGAATTTGGCTAGCATGAGGGGGAAAGGCAAGCTCAACATGTTGGATGATCCATGACAATATACTTTATTTCGGATATAAGAAAACATAACCCATTACGTTGTCTTCCTTGTCCAACATCAACTCTTTAGCATGTCATATTTTAATGAGTGCTCACAATAATAAAAGATGTCGAAGATAGTATATTTATATGTGAAAACCTCTCTTTCTTTATTACTTCCTATTAATTGCAACGATGACCAAAACTATGTTTGCCAACTCTCAACAACTTTTATTCATCATACTCTTTATATGTGAAGTCATTACTCTCCATAAGATTCATATGCTCTCTTTTATTTCTTTTTATACTTTCAAGATCATAGTAAGTTAGCAAAGCCCTTGACTCAACACTAATCTTTATTATATATAGCTCACGGACTTGATTACATAGAGGGATCATAAAGCAAAACTCAAAACTAAATCATACCAAAATTTTATTCTACTATATCAAGATATTACCAAAAGGATCGAACTAAGAAAAACAGTAAAGAAAGGGGTGTGATTGTGATTTGATACCGGGGCACCTCCCCCAAGCTTGGCAGTTGCCAAGGGGAGTGCCCATACCCATGTAATTATGTCTCCTTTGCTGGTGATGATGATGGAGTTGTTGATGATGTAGGCTTGTCATCCGTCTTCGAAGGCATAGGCTCACCATCATAGAAGGATGATCGAGTCTCCAGGATCCTCAAATCTGCAGCCAAACTCATCCTCTTGAATCTATATTCATACTCACAGTTTTGGTTTTGCAGGTCATAGATCTGGGCTTGGAGGTGCTCGATTTTCTCATGAAGCTTGAAGATGGTCTCCCCAATGTTCTTGGCATCCAACTTGTGGTTGTTGGTGAACTCTGCGATCATCATCTGGTTGGCGTTGAGTCCATGTTCCACCATCCCTTGGCACTTGAAAACTTGTTGTTCCATTGCTTCGAGTCTTGTCTCCGCGCTTCCGGTCCTCCTTGGTCCCTCAACATCGCGGATGTGCAGCACCCCCTCACGCATCTCAATGGTTAGAGGGTGATGCAGCACCTCTGTGAAGTAGGGGTTGATGACTGAGGGAGTCCTAGATTAGGGGGTATCCGGACAGCCGGACTGTGTACAACGTCTGGACTATTGAAGCGTGAAGATACAAGACTCAAGACTTCGGCCCGTGTCCGGATGGGACTTTCCTTGGCGTGGAAGGCAAGCTTGGCGATCCGGATATTACCTTTCCTTCCTTGTAACTGACTCCATGTAAACCCTAGCCCTCTCCGGTGTCTATATAAACCGGAGAGGTTGGTCCTTAGAAGGCCGATCACAATTACAATCATATCATCATAGGCTAGCTCCTAGGGTTTAGCCTCTACGATCTCGTGGTAGATCTACTCTTGTACTACCCATATCATCAATATTAATCAAGCAGGAAGTAGGGTTTTACCTCCATCGAGAGGCCCAACCAGGTAAACATCTGTGTCCCTTACTTCTTGTTACCATCAGCCTTGACGCACAGATCGGGACCCCCTACCCGAGATCCTCCGGTTTTGACACCGACATTGGTGCTTTCATTGAGAGTTCCTCTATGCCGTCTCTGTCAGGCTTGATGGCTCCTTCAATCGTCATCAACGATGCTGTCCAGGGTGAGACTTTCCTCCTCGGACAGACCTTCATGTTTGGCGGTTTCGCGCCGCGGGCCAATTCGCTTGGCCGCCTGGAGCAGATTGATAGCTATGCCCCTGGCCATCAAATCCGGTTCAGAAAACCTGAACTACACGGTGGATATCCGCGGAGACTTGATCTTCGACGGATTCGGGCCAGCGCCAGGATCGCCGAACAGTCACGATGAGCACGGCTTAGACCTGCTGTCAGGCGTTGCTCGGGATATCAGCCTGGCAGAAGCCTCGGATCTAAATCCGGGGCAGGTTGCCTCGCTCAAGGACGGAGGGCTGGACCCCGCCCCGCAGGCCGTACCCTCATCGGCGATGGAGCCGAACACAGGTCTCCCCTCTGAGGAAGCCTGTGACTCCGGACCCTCGGATTCATATCCGGATGCAGGTTCCAGTCCGCGCGCCCCCGAGCCCGCCGATCCTGGTTGGGCCCCGGTGATGGAGTTCACCGCGGCGGACGTCTTTCAGCACTCGCCCTTCGGTGACATGCTGGACTTATTGAAGTCTCTCTCCTTGTCAGGAGACTCCGGGCCGAACTATGTCCGACTCGACTGGGAAGCAGACAACGACGCAATTCGTTGCCCACCCACCACCCACTTCATTGCCACGATCAATGATCTAACCGACGTGCTTGACTTCGACTCCGAAGACATCGACAGTATGGACGACAATGCAGGAGCACTACAGGGACCACCGCGCACAGGGCGGTGGGCGGCCACCTCCTCATACAATATATATATGGTGTACACCCCAACGGAAACCAGTGGCGGTGAGGCAACGGAGGATAACCCCTCAGGGAGAAAAGTAAAACATGTGCGTTATCGGCACCACTCCAAGCCCCGCCACATCAAAAACGGCCACGGAAACGAGAGCAGTCCGGACGGTGCCAAAGAGGAACACAACCCTAGTCAGCCTACACTTAAACATGCCGGATCAATGACTATGTGATGCCTGGAGAGGGACAATCACACACCCCCCCTCCGACGACAAGGCAAGCCTCGGCAATGACGAATTCGGTGTACCGGAAGACCCAGTGGAACAAGTTCGCTTCAAGCGACGGCTCATGGCTACCGCAAGGAGCCTGCAAAGGAAGCAAGAGCAGCTTACAGCTGACCAAGATGTGCTAGAGGATAGGTGGACCAAGATACTGGCCGCCGAAAAGTACGAACTCGACAGGCCCAATAAAGGGCACACACGGCACAACTGGCTACCTCAACTCGAGTAGGAAAACCACGGGCATGCACACAGACGCCCA
The DNA here is from genome assembly GCA_021437245.1 of Aegilops speltoides. Taxonomy (NCBI): domain Eukaryota; kingdom Viridiplantae; phylum Streptophyta; class Magnoliopsida; order Poales; family Poaceae; genus Aegilops; species Aegilops speltoides. Next base: position 69,655,311 of record CM038146.1, read on the forward strand.
CACATCACTACGGTCCAAGGTGGTAAGAAGCAGACACGAAGAGGCACCCTCAGGCCTCGACACAAAGGTCATAAACATCAAGACAAGGAAGCTGGTGCCAAGTCCGGCAATGCTCAGTCCGCTAAACGGACAAAGAGCAGCACAAGCCTACTCGACCGAAGCCACACGCTGGATCAGCCGTGTGAAATTCACGGTACCCCGAGAAGGACGGCAAAGCATACCAATAGAGAATGCAGGATCCTCAAAACAAAGCGGCTGGTCGCACGCCGGAAGCAATAAGGGGAGATGCCTCGTCAAGACCCCCCCCAGAGCGTAACAGTACGGCCGACCGCCCAGGATCACATAAACCACGACAAGTCAATTGCAGTGCCTCTAGACCTAGTAGTCCAGGGGCTCCATAACACACAAAGCCCACAAGGGTATGACGCCACGGAAAACATCTCCTAAAAGATGTAAGGCGCAAAGGCCAAGTTTCATCGGCCCACCACTCTAAACGGTTGTCTTCGGATCACCCAAAAAATTCTACGCCAAAGAATAAATCCTTGGCGCCTTCCCACCATACGATAGTTTACCGTATGCTAACGGAAAAAACCACGTCAACTAGATTCCACGTGGTAAATCACCCAGGCCAACCATCGGGACATCCATTGCGGAGTCCGCACTACCTCACGGTCTAACGGCTGGGCACACGAGGGCCCGATTAGGGACCCTGGGAGCAACAACAAGAGGACACCTAGCTGCCTTCAAGCATTCCACATTTGCAAACTAACGATTGACGCAGAACAGAACTGGCGGCATGGAATTACCCCGGACACACAAAGGAAGGAACATGCAGGTAGAAGGCAGTTCGGATTCATTCTCGTTCCACTCACAACCCCCTCCAGTCCGGCAACAATAGGTTCCGCCAAATAACACCTCTTTCCATACATCATACTAATATGCATAGACATATCATCCTACTACAATGCGTAGACTTAAATAGCAATTACCGGCTGTCGTTTATCGCCGACGCCTCCTTGCCGAAAATGACAGCCATGCTTCGCGTTCGCCTGGTTGTACCAGGGGCTCCACAGTACGGCAATATAGTCCGACCACCTCTTCGGTCGTTCGGCACCCCGAACTTATAGCACTATATGCATCTGCTCCGAATCATGTCTTGGGTCATTGGTTGGGTTTGCCCGGCTCCCATGTTTTGGTACCTTACGTTCCGTTCTATCGGCTAAGGTAGCGCTGGGAGAACTACTGCGATTGTGTCCCGGTTCAGCCGGACGAGCACCTCAGTAGAGAAAGCTGAAAACCGACTCTCATGATGAAGCAAGAGCCGGTCCGCTGTTCAAGAGGTTATAAATCCTTAAAGATTTATTCCGCACAACGCCATTATAAATGCTAAGTGCGACGGATCGGTCTTTTGATCAGACGCCAATAGAGCCCCTAGTTTGGCCTTCCGAACACTAGGGGCTGCGCCGACCATACTCGAATTCCTATGGCTAAGTGAGAGTAATAAAGCCTTATAGTTCGATTGCCTGGTTCGCGGAAAGATACACCTCCTTAAAAGGACCCAACTATGGGATAACGAGCGTTCAGATATATCCCAAACACCCCCGTATCCTTTTTATGAGGGGGTAGAAGCCGCCGACTGGCCAACTCCCAGAATTTTCATACAATAAAACAGCCGCACAGGTAGAACATATGTTCAAATAAAACAGGCAATATATAATAAACATGCCATTATCCCATTTTACAACAAGCGGCACAAATGCCCTCAGGGAAATATGATGTCCTTAGCACACTTTTCCGCCACAAGGCGGGCCCCTTTCATCACACCTTCATAATACAGCTCGGGCTTGCGGTGCTCCTTACCCTCCGGCGGCCCCTCAGTCATCAGCTTCTCCGCGTCAAGCCTCCCCCAATGCACTTTCGCATGGGCAAACGCCATACGCGCGCCTTCTATGCAGACTGATCGCTTGATAGCATCAAGCTGAGGACAGGCACCCACAATCCGCTTGACGAGTGCGAAGTAGCTGCTCGGAATCGGCTCCGCAGGCCACAGCCGAACAACTAAGTCCTTCATGGCTAGTTCGGCCGCCTGGTGCAGTTCGACCAGCTATTTCATCTGATCGATAAATGGCACCAGATAGTTCGGCGCCAGATACTACGACCATAAGTCCCTCTCCGCAGTCTTATTCTCCTCGGTGCGGTAGAATTGAGTGGCATCTGATATGCTGCGAGGAAGATCCGCAAAAGCCCCTGGAAAAATAAGAATTCAGCTTGCTGCTTGGATTCTTCACATTCTAACATAAAGAAAGATAAGAATACAGAAGGCCTTACCAGCCGCTACATTCCGGGCCTCCTGAATGTCCCGCGCAGCACCTCGGGCTTCTTCCCGAGCACCTTCTGCATCCTTGAGAGCTTGGGCGAGCTCGGATTCTTTCCCTTCTAGACTCTGCTCCAAGCCCTCGCTTTTCTTCACAGCTTCTTGGAGATCTCGCTCAACTGTGATAACCCTGGCCTTGTGTTTTTCACGAAGCGCCTGTTCGGCCTCAGCCTTCTTGTTGGCATCAGCCAAAGCTTTCTTTAGTGCCTCGTATTCGGCACCCGCTCCTAGAGCACACAATACTATAACTTTTTTTATTCTGCACAACCATTCGTTCGTGCCAACTCCAAGACAAATGTTTTCAACATACCTTGCTTGTCTTCCAGTTGCTTTCTCACACGGCCGAGTTCTTCCTCGGCCCGTGCAAGGCTCTGCTTCAGTTCGGACACTTCCGCATTGAAAGCAGACGTCCTCTATGCGGATGCCTGTTTTCACACCAAAGGGTATACGTTATTTACATAGGCTCCTGCGAAGGTAGGGGGTTTGAAACCCTGCCCAGCTCTGTCTCCTTCGCCGGACAGTGCATCAGGGGCTACTACTCATATTATGATAGTTCCTCAAGGGTTTCCTAGGAAACATACCTCAAAAGCCTTTATAAGGATAAGGCAGGATGCGTTCAGCCCGCTCTCGGCGGACTGAATCCTTTCAACCACCTCTCCCATAAGGGCCCGATGCTCATCAACAATAGACGCATTCTTTAACGCCGTTGATAGACCGCCAGGCAGCTCTGCTTGAACAAAGGACGCCGGCGGCGTAGGCAGCCCCCCCGCCACCAGGGGTGGCTGCTCGCTCGATCCCGGAACCCTAGAGGTCCCGAGGGCCGTATCCATCCCTGCGTGTTCGGCACCAGGGATATGTCCTCCCTGGTCTGGGTCTTGTCGAGATGACACCTCAGTGTCGCGCCCAGACTTGGGGGAAGGGGCCTGCGGAGGCGTCTCGCTCGCCAAAGCGTTCGAGTCCAGTGAATCCTTCGACGAGGACTAGCCGACGCAGGACCTTGCCAGACTGTGCAATATAAAGGCAACAGTCAAAACTACTACACCCAAAAACAATCCTGGACGCATATGCATGTTCGGATACTTACGATTTCTCCAGGGGCTGGGCCCTGGGATCCCACTCCGAGCTGCTATCGGCAGCCGTGGGGGATGCCCCTGGGAGGGAATTTCTCCCCCTCTTGGGCGATCTGGCCTCCAGAGAGGTGGAGGCCGTCCTCTTCCTCCCACCGTCAGAGTGAGGCTCATCCTCCTCTGCTTCCTCCTCCTCGTCCTCGGACGAAGGATCGTCGCTGGAGTCTTCGGATTTGGCGTCTGAAGCCTCACGACGGTGAAGGCCACCCCGGGTATTCTTGACCTTATTGGAGGCCTCTTTCTTTGGCGCCTTGTAAGGCGCGAGGACCAGCATCTTCGTCAGAAGAGGTCCGGCCGGTTCCTCCGGCAGGGGGGCTGGACAATGTATCCGCTCCACCTTCTTTACCCATCCCTGAGGTCGCAATGAAACACGATTAAGGTGTCTCCCGCATAACATGCCAGCTGAGGCATGAATAGACAGAGTGCGGCTGTGACTTACCGAGCTTGGAGAATGGGATGATCGATACCCACGGTCCTCGGCGGGGCCTGGCCACGATTTGCCGGACTTAAAGAGCACCTTCCAGATATCCTTGTGGGAGGAATCATAAAGCTCCCGAAGGGTTTGGTGCTCAGCCGGGTCGAATTCCCATAGGGTACAAGCTCGACGCTGACAAGGGAGAACCAGGCGAACTAGCATCACCTGGACTACGTCGATGAGTTTGACGTCCCTATCGACCACACCCTGGATGTGCGTCTGGAGCAGTAACAGCTCATCGGACGAGCACCAGTTTGGGCCCTTCTCGGGCCAGGACGTGAGCCGCAGTGGAGCTCCAGATCTGAACTCTGGAGCTGCCGCCCACTTCTTGCCGTGTGGTTCGGTGATATAGAACCACTGCTGCTGCCACTCCTTGACGGAGTCGTTGAAGGCGCCTTTCGGCCAAATAGCCTTGGGCATCTTGCTTACCATGGCGCCGCCACACTCGGCGTGTTCGTCACTCACCACCTTGGGCTTCACATTGAAGATCTTCAGCCATAGGCCGAAGTGAGGTGGGATCCAGAGAAAAGCCTTGCACACGGCAATGAACGTCGAGATGTTGAGGAAGGAGTTGGGGGAAAGATCGTGAAAATCGATCCCGTAGTAATACATGACTCCCCGAACGAACGGGTGAAGGGGAAAACCGAGCCCACGGATGAAATGGGGAAGGAACACGACTCTCTCATGAGGTTCCGGAGTAGGGACGACCTGTCCCGCCGGTGGAAGACGGTGACCGATCTTCTAGGCCAGATACCCGGCTCCCCGGAGCTTCTTGATGCCCTTCTCCTGGACAGTTGAGGCCATCCATTTACCTCCTGCTCCGGATCCGGACATCTTCGGGAAACTTCCCTTCAACGGGGAAGAAGAGTGCTTGGGCGTTAGGGCTCCCACAGAGGGGAATGAGCTAGCGGGAGAAGAAGGCGTGGCTAAAAGATAAGGGAACCTGACCTCCTTATAAAGGCGATAGTCCCCACTTACCTGGTGGAACCCATCTTCCTCCCGCTCGCCGCGGTTAGCGGCACGGTTAGATTACCCCTACCCGTATTAATGCGGATCCCGTGATAAGGGGACACGATCTCTGCTTTGACGAGACGTGTCAAAGAAACCGCCTCGCAATGCGCGCTGTAGCTGGTTGTGGGAAAACAGATCGAATAATGATCCGACTGAAATAACATATCACGTCATCAGGAAAAAATTGTCAGCAGATGGCCTTTGTGAAATATCATTCCCTCTACGGTGGCATATGAAGACCATCTTGCAGATCCGGACACGATTTGAGTGTTCGATAATTGATTTGGAGTATTCGGAGAAGGAACCCGCCTTGCAATGTCGAAGACAATACTGCGCGCCGGACTCATCGTCATTGAAGCCTGGTTCAGGGGCTACTGAGGGAGTCCTGGATTAGGGGGTATCCGGACAGCCGGACTGTGTACAACGTCCGGACTATTGAAGCGTGAAGATACAAGACTCAAGACTTCGGCCCGTGTCCGGATGGGACTTTCCTTGGCATGGAAGGCAAGCTTGGCGATCCGGATATTATCTTTCCTTCCTTGTAACCGACTCCATGTAAACCCTAGCCCTCTCCGGTGTCTATATAAACTGGAGAGGTTGGTCCTTAGAAGGCCGATCACAATTACAATCATACCATCACAGGCTAGTCCTAGGGTTTAGCCTCTACGATCTCGTGGTAGATCTACTCTTGTACTACCCATATCATCAATATTAATCAAGCAGTACCTCCATCGAGAGGGCCTGGACCTGGGTAAACATCTGTGTCCCTTACTTCTTGTTACCATCAGCCTTGATGCACAGATCGGGACCCCCTACCCGAGATCCGCCGGTTTTGACACCGACAATGACCTTCTTGAAAAACTTGTCCTTGGGGGCGCTTGAAGACGTCATGGTGATCTAGATCTGTCAGAAAAACAGCTCGAAACAAAGACAGAGGATATTTGTGTGATACGGTGGTCAAAATCTTCGGGAGATTATATAATGATTTTTTACCGACCGAAAGAAGTACCGTGCAAGAAAACGGAGTCCGGAGAGCACACGAGGTGCCCACGAGGCAGGGGGCGCGCCCTCCACCCTCGTGGACGCCTCGTGTCCTTCCCGGACTACTTCTTATTTTCCTATTTTCTTAAATATTCCAAAATGGAGAAAGTTTGCTATTAGAACTGTTTTGGAGTCCGTTTACTTACCGTACCACATACCTATTCCTTTTCAGAGTTTGAAACATTCTGGAAAGTGTCCCTTATGTATTCCTCCAAGGTTACGGTTTCAATAACATTAGTTTCAACATTTATAGGATTACCTAAGATATAATGTTTGACTCTTTGACCGTTCACCACCTTCGGATTAATGCCTTCGAAGTTGTTGATTTTTATGGCACCGGAACGGTAGACCTCCTCGATAACGTAAGGACCTTCCCATTTAGGGAGGAGTTTGCCTGCAAAAAATCTTAACGAGAGTTGTATAGCAAAACATAATCACCTACATTAAACTCACGCTTTTGTATCCTTTAGTCATGCCATCTTTTAACTTTTTCTTTAAACATTTTGGCATTCTCATAGGCTTGAGTTCTCCATTCATCGAGTGAGCTAATGTCAAATAACCTCTTCTCACCGGCAAGTTTGAAATAATAATTGAGCTCTTTAATAGCCCAATATGCCTTATGTTCTAGTTCGAGAGGTAAGTGACATGCTTTTCCATAAACCATTTTATATGGAGACATACCCATAGGATTTTTATATGCAGTTCTATAAGCCCATAATGCATCATCAAGTTTCTTGGACCAATTCTTTCTAGATCTATTAATAGTCTTTTGCAAAATTAATTTAAGCTCTCTATTACTCAATTCTACTTGACCACTAGACTGTGGGTGATAAGGAGATGCAATTCTATGATTAACATCATACTTAGCAAGCATTTTATGAAAAGCACCATGAATAAAATGTGAACCACCATTAGTCATTAAGTATCTAGGGACTCCGAACCTCGGAAAAATAACTTCTTTAAGCATCTTAATAGAGGTGTTATGATCATCACTACTAGTTGGAATAGCTTCTACCCACTTAGTAACGTAATCAACAACAACTAAAATATGTGTATACCCATTAGAGGAAGGAAACAATCCCATATAATCAAAGCCCCAAACATCAAATGGTTCAATAACAAGAGAATAATTCATAGGCATTTCTTGACGTCTACTAATATTACCGATTCTTTGACATTCATCACAAGACAAGACAAACTTACGTGCATCTTTGAAGAGAGTAGGCCAATAAAAACCAGATTGCAATACCTTATGTGTAGTTCTATCTCCAGCGTGGTGTCCTCCATAAGCTTCGGAGTGACACTTGCATAGGATCTGTTCATGTTCATGCTCTGGTACACAATGTCCAATAACACCATCTACTCCTTTATAAAGGTGTGGGTCATCCCAGAAGTAATGTCTTAAATAATAGAAAATCTTTTTATTTTGCTGGTATGTGAAACTAGGTGGTATGAATTTAGCAACAATTAATTAGCTTAATCAGCATACCATGGAGCAGTACGAGAAGCATTTATGATAGCTAATTGTTCATCAGGGAAGCTATCATCAATAGGTAGTGGGTCATCAAGAACATTCTCTAACCTAGACAAGTTATGCGCAGCAGGTTCTCAGCTCCCTTTCTATCAATAATATGCAAATCAAATTCTTGTAGTAGGAGAACCCATCTAATAAGTCTAGGTTTAGCATCTTTCTTTTCCATAAGATATTTGATAGCAGCATGATTAGTGTGAATAGTTACTTTAGAATAAACAATATAAGGTCTGAACTTATCACAAGCAAGTACAACTGCTAAGAATTCTTTTTCAGTAGTAGCATAATTTCTCTGGGCACTGTCTAGAGTTTTACTAGCATATTGAATAACATTTAGTTTCTTATCAACTCTTTGTCCTAGAACAGCACCTACAGCATAATCACTAGCATCACACATAATTTCAAAGGGTAAATTCCAATCAGGTGGATGACAATAGGTGCAGAAATCAAAGCTTTCTTAAGTATTTCAAATGCTTCTACACAATCATCATCGAAGACAAAAGGAATATCTTTTTGTAAGAGACTAGTCAGAGGCCTAGAAATTTTAGAGAAGTCCTTAATGAACCTCCTATAAAAACCGGCATGACCAAGGAAACTTCTTATACCTTTAATGTCCTTGGGACACGGCATCTTTTCAATAGCATCAACTTTAGCTTTATCAACTTCGGTATCTCTTTCAAAATTTTTATTCCCAAAGACAATGCCTTCATTAACCATAAAGTGGCACTTTTCCCAATTCAAGACAAGACTAGTATCTTTGCATCTCTTCAAAACTCGACCAAGGTTGCTCAAGCAATCATCAAAAGAAGATCCATAAATAGAGAAATCATCCATGAAAACCTCACAAATCTTTGCACAAAAGTCAGAGAATATAGCCATCATGCATCTTTGAAAGGTAGCGGGTGCATTACATAAACCAAAAGGCATACGTCTATAAGCAAAAGTACCAAAAGGGCAAGTAAAAGTTGTCTTTTCTTGATCCTCCACGAACACAAGTATTTGAGAGAAACCAGAGTAACCATCTAGAAAGCAAAAATGTGTATGTTTGGATAATCTTTCTAGCATTTGATCAATAAAAGAAAAAGGGTAATGATCCTTTTTAGTAGCTTTATTTAATTTGTGGAAATCAGTTACCATCCTATAACCTGTAACAATTCTTTGTGGGATCAATTCATCTTTATCATTAGGAACGATAGTAATACCTCCCTTCTTAGGGACACAATGCACAGGACTTACCGACTGACTATCAGCAACATGATAAATTATACCTGCCGCCAGGAGCTTTAGTATTTCTTTTCTTACCACTTCTTTCATCTTAGGATTTAACCGATTTTGGTGATCAATAACTGGTTTGGCGTATTTCTCCAATTTAATTTTGTGTTGGCATAGAGTGGGACTAATGCCCTTAAGATCATCAAGAGTATATCCAATAGCAGCACTGTGCTTATTCAGAGTTTTCAATAATCTCTCCTCTTCTTGCTCTAAAAGGTTAGCACTAATAATAATAGGATATATCTTATTTTCATCAAGATAAGCATATTTAAGAGTATCAAGTAATGGTTTAAGCTCAAACACGGGATCACCCTTGGGTGGCCCTAGGATTTCAACAGGCAAGTTGTGTTTCAAAATAGGTCCCTGTTTAAAGAATACTTCATCTATCTCCCTTCTTTCATTCATAAACATGTCATTTTCATGGCCTAGCAAATATTGTTCTAAAGGATCATTAGGAGGCACGACAATAGAAGCAAGACCAATAATTTCATCCTTACTAGGCAGTTCTTTATCATGGGTTTGTCTACAAAATTTAGCAAAATTAAACTCATGAGACATATCTCCCAAACCAATAGTAACAACATCCTTTTCGCAATCTATCCTAGCATTAACAGTATTCAAGAAGGGTCTACCAAATATAATGGGACAAAAGCTATCTTGTGGGGAACCAAGAACAAGAAAATCATCATGATATTTAACTTTCCCACACAAGACATCAGCATCTCTAACTTTCCCACACAAGACATCTCTATTGGCAAGCTTAATTGTAACATCAATTTCTTCTATCTCAGCAGGTGCAATATCATGCATAATTTCTTTGTATAAGTAATGAGGTATTGCACTAGCACTAGCACCCATATCATATAAGCCATGACAACAATGATCCTCTATTTTAACAGAAATAACAGGCATGCCTACAACAGGTCTATGTTTATTCGTAGTATCAGGTCTAGCAATTCTAGCAGCTTCATCACAGAAGTAAATGACATGCCCATCAATATTATCAGCCAAGAGATCTTTAACCATAGCAATACTAGGTTCAACTTTAATTTGCTCAGGTGGTGTAGGTGTTTTAGTATTACTCTTACGATCCACAGTTGAAGCTTTAGCATGATCCTTTATCCTAACAGGGAAAGGTGGTTTCTCAATATAGGTAGTAGGAACAATAGGATCATTATAAGTGATAGTATTTTCTTCAAATTTAATAGGTGCAACTACTTTTACTTCAGTGGGAGGATTATATTTAAACCACTTCTCCTTAGGGAGGTCAACATGAGTAGCAAATGATTCACAGAAAGAAGCTACTATCTCAGAGTCAAGTCCATATTTACTGCTAAATTCACGGAAAACATCGGTATCCATAAAAGTTTTAACACAATCAAACTTAGGTGTCATACCTGACTCCTTACCTTCGTCGAGATACCAATCTTTAGAGTTGCGTTTAATTCTTTCCAATAAATCCCATTTGAATTCAATAGTCTTCATCATAAAGGAACCAGTACAAGAAGTATCGAGCATGGAGCTATTGTTGAGAGAAAGCCGAGCATACATTTTTTGAATAATCATTTCTCTTGAGAGCTCATGATTGGGGCATGAATGTAACATTGACTTAAGCCTTCCTCAAGCTTGAGTGATGCTTTCTCCTTCGCGAGGCCAAAAATTATATATATAATTACGATCACGATGAACAAGATGCATAGGATAAAACTTCTGATGAAATTCCAATTTCAATCGTTTGTAGTTCCATGATCCCATATCATCACATAGCCTAAACCATGTCAATGCATCTCCCTTCAAAGATAAAGGGAAGACCTTCTTCTTGACAACATCCTCGGGCATACCTGTAAGCTTAAATAATCCACAAACTTCATCCACATAGATTAGGTGCAAATCGGGATGCAATGTTCCATCTCCTGTAAAAGGATTAGCTAGTAGTTTCTCTATCATACCCAAAGGAATTTCAAAGTAAACATTTTCAGTAGGTTCAGTAGGTTGAGGAGCAACTCTTTGCTCTACTGGTCGGGGTGAAGATACCCCGAACAAGCCCCTCAAAGGATTATGTTCCATAGTAATAAGTGACAGTAAATTTCAGCACACTATATAAAATTTTCCTTACCAAGTTCCACTTACCAAAGGTGCTTCACTCCCCGGCAACGGCGCCAGAAAAGTGTCTTGATGAACCACAAGTGTAGGGGATCTCTCGTAGTACTTTTGATAAGTAAGAGTGTCGAACCCAACTGAAGGAAATATGCCCTAGAGGCAATAATAAAGTTATTATATATTTCCTCATATCATGATAAATGTTTATTATTCATGCTAGAATTGTATTAACCGGAAACATAATACATGTGTGAATATATAGACAAACAGAGTGTCACTAGTATGCCTCTACTTGACTAGCTTGTTAATCAAAGATGGTTATGTTTCCTAACCATGAACAAAGAGTTGTTATTTGATTAACAAGGTCACATCATTAGTTGAATGATCGATTGACATGACCCATTCCATTAGCTTAGCACACGATCGTTTAGTATGTTGCTACTGCTTTTATCCATGACTTATACATGTTCCTATAACTATGAGATTATGCAACTCCGTTTACGGAGGAACACTTTGGGTACTACCAAGCGTCACAACGTAATCGGGTGATTATAAAGGAGTACTACAGGTGTCTCCAAAGGCGATGTTGGGTTGGCGTATTTGAGATTAGGTTTTGTCACTTGATTGTCGGAGAGGTATCTCTGGGCCCTCTCGGTAATGCACATCACTTAAGCCTTGCAAGCACTACAACTAATGAGTTAGTTGTGAGATGATGTATTACGGAACGAGTAAAGAGACTTGCCGGTAACGAGATTGAACTAGGTATTGGATACCGACGATCGAATCTCGGGCAAGTAACATACCGATGACAAAGGAACAACGTATGTTGTTATGCGGTCTGACCGACAAAGATCTTCGTAGAATATGTAGGAACCAATATGGGCATCCAGGTCCCGCTATTGGTTATTGACCGAGAATAAGTTCTAGGTCATGTCTACATTGTTCTCGAACCGTAGGGTCCGCACGCTTAAGGTTTCGATGACAGTTATTATGAGTTTATGTATTTTGATGTACCGAAGAAGTTCGAGTCCGGATGTGATCACGGACATGACGAGGAGTCTCGAAATGGTCGAGACGTAAAGATTGATATATTGGAAGCCTATATTTGGATATCGGAAGTGTTCCGGGTGAAATCGGGATTTTACCGGGTTACCGGGAGGGTTACCGGAACCCCCCGGGAGCTATATGGGCCATAATGGGCCTTAGTGGAAAAGAGAAGGGGCTGCCCTAGATGGGCTGCGCCTCCCCTTCCCTAGTCCTATTAGGACTAGGAGAGGTGGCCGGCCCCCTCCTCCTCTTTTCCCCCTCCGGGGAATCCTAATTGGAATAGGATTGGAGGGGAGTCCTACTCCCGGAAGGAGTAGGACTCCTCCTGCGCCTCTCTCTCCTGGCCGGCGCCCCCTCCCCCCTTGGCTCCTTTATATACTAAGGTAGAGGCACCCCATGAACACACAAGTTGATCGTGAGATCGTTCCTTAGCCGTGTGCGGTGCCCCCCTCCACCATATTCCACCTCGGTTATACCGTCGCGAAGCTTAGGCGAAGCCCTGCGCCGGTGAAACATCAAGATCGCCACTGCGCCGTCGTCTTGACGAACTCTCCCTCGACACTCGGCTGGATCGAGTCGAGGGACGTCATCGAGCTGTCGTGTGTCAAGAACTCGGGCGTCGGATAACGGCGCGGGATCGGTCGGATCGCGAGGAGAACGTCGACTACTTCCTCTACGTTGTGATCGCTTCCGCCGGGTCTACAAGGGTATGTAGACAACACTCTCCCCTCTCGTTGCTATACATCACCATGATCTTGCGTGTGCGTAGGAAATTTTTGAAATTACTCGTTCCCCAACAAAGGGCATCCGAGCCTAGGTTTTTTATGGTTTGATGTTATGCACGAGTAGAACACAAGTGAGTTGTGGGCGATACAAGTCATACTACCTACCAGCATGTCATACTTTGGTTCAGCGGTATTGTGAGATGAAGCGGCCTGCACCGACATTACGCCAGACGCTTCGCGAGACTGGTTTCACCGCTACGAGCACTCGTTGCTTAAAGGTGACTGGTGGGTGCTGTCTCTCTCACTTTAGTTGAACTGAGTGTGGCTCGCCCGGTCCTTGAGAAGGTTAAAACGAGTCTATTTGACGAAATATCGTTGTGGTTTTGATGCGTGGGTGAGACTGGTTCTTGCTTAAGCCCGTAGCAGCCACGTAAAATTTGCAACAACAAAGTAGAGGACGTCTAACTTGTTTTTGCAGGCATGTTGTGATGTGATATGGTCAAGGCGTGATGCTATATTTTATTGTATGAGATGATCATGTTTTGTAACCGAAGTTATCGGCAACTGGCAGGAGCCATATGGTTGTCGCTTTATTGTATGCAATGCAATCGCCCTGTAATGCTTTACTTTATCACTAAGCGGTAGCGATAGTCGTAGTAGCATAAGTTTGGCGAGACGACAACGATGCTACGATGGAGATCAAGGTATCGCGCCGGTGACGATGGTGATCATGGTGATGCTGCAAGATGGTGATCATGAAGCACAAGATGATGATGACCATATCATATCACTTATATTGATTTGCATGTGATGTTTATCCTTTTATGCATCTTATCTTGCTTTGATTGACGGTAGCATTATAAGATGATCTCTCACTAAATTATCAAGAAGTGTTCTCCCCGAGTATGCACCGTTGCCAAAGTTCGTCGTGCCCAGACACCACGTGATGATCGGGTGTGATAAGCTCTACGTCCATCTACAACGGGTGCAAGCCAGTTTTGCACACGCAGAATACTCGGGTTATACTTGACGAGCCTAGCATATGCAGATATGGCCTCGGAACACGGAGACCGAAAGGTCGGCGTGAATCATATAGTAGATATGATCAACACAAGATGTTCACCATTGAAAACTACTCCATTTCACGTGATGATCGGTTATGGTTTAGTTGATTTGGGTCACGTGATCACTTAGATGACTAGAGAGATGTCTATCTAAGTGGGAGTTCTTAAGTAATATGATTAATTGAACTTAAATTTATCATGAACTTAGTCTGGTAGTATTTTGCAAATTATGTTGTAAGATCAATAGCTTGCGTTGTTGCTTTCATATGTTTATTTTGATATGTTCCTAGAAAATTGTGTTGAAAAATGTTAGTAGCAATGATGCGGATTTGATCCGTGATTTGAGGTTTATCCTCATTGCTGCCTGTAAGAATTATGTCCTTAATGCACCGCTAGGTGAGCAGACCTATTGCGAGAGCGAATGCGACGTTATGAGCGTTTGGCTAGCTCAATATGATGACTACTTGATAGTTTTGTGCACCATGCTTTATGGCTTAGAATCGGGACTTCAAAGATGTTTTGAACATCATGGACCATATAAGATGTTCCAGGAGTTGAAGTTAATATTCCAACAGAATGCCCGAGTTGAGAGATATGAAGTCTCCAACAAGTTCTATAGCTAAAAGATGGAGGAGAATCGCTCAACTAGTGAGCATGTGCTCAGATTATGCAGGTACTTCAATCGCTTGAATCAAGTGGGAGTTAATCTTCCGGATAAGATAGTGATTGACGAATTCTCTAGTCACCATCACCAAGTTAGTAGAACTTCGTGATGAACTATAGTATGCAAGGGATGACGAAAATGATTCCGGGCTCTTCGTGATGTTGAAATCGACGAAGGTAGAAATCAAGAAAGAGCATCAAGTGTTGATGGTTGACAAGATCACTAGTTTCAAGAAAAGGGCAAAGGGAAAGAAAGGGAACTTCAAGTAGATTGACAAGCAAGTTGTCACTCCCACGAAGAAGCCCAAAGCTGAACCAAACTCTAAACCGAGTGCTTACATCGCAAAGGAAATGGTCCTTTGAAGCGGAACTGCCCTAAATATTTGGTGGATAAGAAGGATGGCAAAGTGAAAAAGGGTATATTTGATATACAGTGTTTTATGTGTGCTTTACTAGTGTTTATAGCAACCCCTCGGTATTTGGTACTGGTTCGGTTGCTAAGAGTAGTAACTCAAACGGAGTTGCGAATAAGCGAAACTAGTTAAAGGTGAAGTGATGATGTGTGTTGAAAGTAGTTTCAAGATTGATATGATCATCATCGCACACTCCCTATACTTTCGGGATTAGTGTTGAACCTAAATAAATGTTATTTGGTGTTTGCGTTGAGCATGAATATGATTTGATCATGTTTATTGCAATACAATTATTCATTTAAGTAAGAGAATAAAACTGTTATTCTGTTTACATGAATAAAACCTTATATGGTTACACACCCAATGAAAATGGTTCATTGGATCTCGATCGTAGTGATACACATATTCATAATATTGAAACCAAAAGATGCAAAGTTAATAATGATAGTGCAACTTATTTGTGGCACTTTGCCGTTTAGGTCATATTGGTGTAAAGCGCATGAAGAAACTCCATGCTTGATGGGATTTTGGAATCACTTGATTATGAATCACTTGATGCTTGCGAACCGTGCCTTTTGGGCAAGATGACTAAAACTCCGTTCTCGGAACAATGGAACAAGCTCTTGACTTATTGGAAATAATACATACCGATGTATGCGATCCAATGAGTGTTGATGCTCGTGGCAAGTATCGTTATTTTCGACCTTCACAAGATGATTTGAGCAGATATGGGTATATCTACTTGATGAAACATAAGTCCGAAATAGTTGAAAGGTTCAAAGAATTTCAGAGTGAAGTGGAAAAATCATCGTGACAAGAAAATAAGATTTCTACGATCCGATCGCGGAGACAAATATTTGAGTTCTGAGTTTGGTCTTCAATTAAAACAATGTGGAATAGTTTCACAAATTCATGCCACCGAACACCACATCATAATGGTGTGTCCGAACGTCATAACCGTACTTTATTGGATATAGTACAATCTATGATGTTTCTTACCGATTTACCAATATCGTTTTGGGATCATGCATTAGAGACAGCTGCATTCACGTTAAATAGGGCACCATCTAAATCCGTTGAGGCGACACTATATGAACTGTGGTTTAGCAAGAAACCAAAGTTGTCGTTTCTTAAAGTTTCGAGTTGCGATGCTTATGTGAAAAAGTTTCATCTGATAAGCTCGAACCCAAATCGGAGAAGTGCGTCTTCATAGAATACCCAAAGGAAATTGTTGGGTACACCTTCTATCACAGATCCGAAGGCAAGATATTCGTTGCTTAAAATGGATCCTTTCTAGAGAAGGAGTTTCTCTCGAAAGAAGTGAGTGGGAGGAAAGTAGAACTTGATGAGGTAATCAGACTGTTCCCTTATTGGAAAGTAGTTCATCACAGAAATCTGTTCTTGTGACTACTATACCAATTAGTGAGGAGGTTAATGATGATGATCATGTAACTTCAGATCAAGTTACTACCGAACCTCGTAGGTAAAACAGAGTGAGATTCGCACCAGAGTGGTATGGTAATCCTGTTCTGGAGGTCGTGTTACTTGACCATGACAAGCCTACGAACTATGAGGAAGCGATGATGAGCCCAGATTCCGCAAAATGGTTTGAGACCATGAAATCTGAGATATGATCCATGTATGAGAACAAAGTATGGACTTTGATGGATTTGCCCGATGATCGGCAAACCATAGAAAATAAATGGATCTTTAAGAAGAAGACGGACGCTGATAGTAGTGTTACTATCTACAAAAGCTCGACTTGTCGCAAAAAGGTTTTTGACAAGTTCAAGGTGTTGACTACAATGAGATTTTCTCAACTGTAGCGATGCTTAAGTCCGTCCGAATCATGTTAGCAATTGCCGCATTTTATGATTATGAAATTTGGCAAATGGATGTAAAGACTGCATTCCTGAATGGATTTCTGGAAGAAGAGTTGTATATGATGCAACCAGAAGGTTTTATCGATCCAAAGGGAGCTAACAAAGTGTGCAAGCTCCAGCGATCCATATATGGACTGGTGCAAGCATCTCGGAGTTGGAATAAACGCTTTGATAGTGTGATCAAAGCATTTGGGTTTGTCTGCACTTTTGGAGAAGCCTGTATTTACAAGAAAGTGAGTGGGAGCTCAGTAGCATTTACGATATTATATGTGGATGACATATTGCTGATCGGAAATGATATAGAATTCTGGATAGCATAAAGGATACTTGAATAAGAGTTTTTCAATGAAAGACCTCGGTGAAGCTGCTTACATATTGGGCATTAAGATCTATAGAGATAGATCAAGGCGCTTAATTGGACTTTCACAAAGTACATACCTTGACAAAGTTTTGAAGAAGTTCAAAATGGATCAAGCAAAGAAAGGGTTCTTGCCTGTGTTGCAAGGTGTGAAGTTGAGTCGGACTCAATGCCCGACCACTGCAGAAGATAGAGAGAAATGAAAGATGTTCCTATGCTTCAGCCATAGGCTCTATCATGTATGCAATGCTGTGTACAGACCTGATGTGTGCCTTGCTATAAGCCTAGCAGGAGGTACCAAAGTAATCCAGAGTGGATCATCGACACAGCGGTCAAGAACATCCCGAAATACCGAAAAGGAATAAGGATATGTTTCTCGATTATGGAAGTGAAAAGGTTAAATGCGTAAGGGTTACGTCGATGCAAGTTTTGACACTGATCCGGATGACTCTAAGTCTCGATCTAGATACATATTGAAAGTGGGAGCAATTAGCTAGAGTAGCTTAAATGCGAGCATTGTAGACATAGAAAAATTGCAAAATACATAACGGATCTGAATGTGAAAGACCCGTTGACTAAGACTCTCTCACAAGCAAAACATGATCACACCTTAGTACTCTTTGGGTATTAATCACATAGCGATGTGAACTAGATTACTGAATCTAGTAAACCCTTTGGGTGTTGGTCACATGGCGATGTGAACTATGGGTGTTAATCACATGATGATGTGAACTATCGATGTTAATCACATGGTGATGTGATCTAGATTATTGACTCTAGTGCAAGTGGGAGATGAAGGAAATATGCCCTAGAGGCAATAATAAAGTTATTATATATTTCCTCATATCATGATAAATGTTTATTATTCATGCTAGAATTGTATTAACCGGAAACATAATACATGTGTGAATATATAGACAAACAGAGTGTCACTAGTATGCCTCTACTTGACTAGCTTGTTAATCAAAGATGGTTATGTTTCCTAACCATGAACAAAGAGTTGTTATTTGATTAACAAGGTCACATCATTAGTTGAATGATCTGATTGACATGACCCATTCCATTAGCTTAGCACACGATCGTTTAGTATGTTGCTACTTGCTTTTATCCATGACTTATACATGTTCCTATAACTATGAGATTATGCAACTCCGTTTACGGAGGAACACTTTGGTACTACCAAACGTCACAACGAATCGGGTGATTATAAAGGAGTACTACAGGTGTCTCCAAAGGCGGATGTTGGGTTGGCGTATTTGAGATTAGGTTTTGTCACTTGATTGTCGGAGAGGTATCTCTGGGCCCTCTCGGTAATGCACATCACTTAAGCCTTGCAAGCACTACAACTAATGAGTTAGTTGTGAGATGATGTATTACGGAACGAGTAAAGAGACTTGCCGGTAACGAGATTGAACTAGGTATTGGATACCGACGATCGAATCTCGGGCAAGTAACATACCGATGACAAAGGGAACAACGTATGTTGTTATGCGGTCTGACCGACAAAGATCTTCGTAGAATATGTAGGAACCAATATGGGCATCCAGGTCCCGCTATTGGTTATTGACCGAGAATAAGTTCTAGGTCATGTCTACATTGTTCTCGAACCGTAGGGTCCGCACGCTTAAGGTTTCGATGACAGTTATTATGAGTTTATGTATTTTGATGTACCGAAGAAGTTCGGAGTCCCGGATGTGATCACGGACATGACGAGGAGTCTCGAAATGGTCGAGACGTAAAGATTGATATATTGGAAGCCTATATTTGGATATCGGAAGTGTTCCGGGTGAAATCGGGATTTTACCGGGTTACCGGGAGGGTTACCGGAACCCCCCGGGAGCTATATGGGCCATAATGGGCCTTAGTGGAAAAGAGAAGGGGCTGCCCTAGATGGGCTGCGCGCCTCCCCCTTCCCCTAGTCCTATTAGGACTAGGAGAGGTGGCCGCCCTCCTCCTCTTTTCCCCTCCGGAATCCTAATTGGAATAGGATTGGAGGAGTCCTACTCCGGAAGGAGTAGGACTCCTCCTGCGCCTCTCTCTCTGGCCGCGCCCCCTCCCCTTGGCTCCTTTATATACTAAGGTAGAGGCACCCCATGAACACACAAGTTGATCGTGAGATCGTTCCTTAGCCGTGTCGTGCCCCCTCCACCATATTCCACCTCGGTTATACCGTCATGAAGCTTAAGCGAAGCCTGCGCCGTGAAACATCAAGATCGTCACCACGCCGTCGTCTTGACGGAACTCTCCTCGACACTCGGCTGGATCGAGTCGAGGGGCGTCATCGAGCTGTCGTGTGTCAAGAACTCGGGGCGTCGAGTAACGCGCCGGATCGGTCGGATCGCGAGGAGAACGTCGACTACTTCCTCTACGTTGTGATCGCTTCGCCGGGTCTACAAGGGTATGTAGACAACACTCTCCCCTCTCGTTGCTATACATCACCATGATCTTGCGTGTGCGTAGGAAAATTTTTGAAATTACTACGTTCCCCAACACCAACGAGGAGCAGAAGGAACCGAATGTACGTGTACAATGATCCCAGAGATCAATGCTCACTGAACACACAAAAGCTGAATAACAACAGCCTTACATCCATACATACCATATTACACAAGTAGGACCATTATGGTCGAGTCTTGAGTATATCATCGCAGCGGAAATCTTCGTCGATAACTTGGACCCATGCCATCTTCCTTAACCCTACAGGCATTCTGACTGGGAAACGTCCTAGCTCGCATGTTCGTCGCTGAAGGTATTCTTCATCATATCCTGTTCTTTCATGCCTGGCCAATAAAATAACCAGGGCAAGCCAATGAGTACTTTGAATGTACTCGCAAGCAACCCATGTTTTGGTTCAAGATACAACAATGCATGATATAGGTAAATTTTTGCAGAAAGCTAGTTTTGAGTGCAATGACATGTTCAACAACTTGTAAGACATGCATTAGGAGAATTCAAGTAACCATGAGGAAAGGTTACAGATATCAACATAAATAGAGTGGGCACCAACCCAACTCAATCATGTCAAGTCCTTTGACTTGACGCAAGTAGATCTTCCCACTTATCCAAACACACACTGGTTTGTAAACATGTGGACGTAGCCCAAGAGCGGTTACCCAATTGTCCTTGACCGTGGACACGGCTATTCAAATAGTTTTACACTCTGCAGAGGTTGCACACTTTACCCACAAGATCCGGGGAACTTCCATGTCATCCACGACCCGCGGTACCTCAAGTACCCGGGGTAAGCACCCGATCACTACCTTTCCCTAGACAACACTAACATGGAGTCCACTCGATTGGTAGTAACCCCACGTGCCCAACATTTCACATCTTAAAATTGTGGAGCATCTCCCCCATATTCATCACATACTGACACGGGGTACCAACGGTGTGTCCGGTGCCCCATAAAAATGTTCTTGGCCGCCCTACCTGGCACGACCCCCTCCCGAGAGAGTGCACCAACAACTCTCCCGTCACTAGTAATGCGGGCTCCAAGCTAGTATCGGTCTAGGTAATCAATAATGCCCTTTCCCATATAAGGGTAGAGTGGTTGCGCATGTAAGGTTGGAATAACGGTCGCAACTTAAACCAATCTGTTTTGGAAACAAGACACACTTGCCTCGGTACACCACTTCGTCCTCAAGTGGCTACCCAAATCATCATCTCCCCCAGGCATAAGTGGCACCCGATGGGGTTTTTGAAAAGTCTTTTGAAAATACTTTGTCTCCATCATCATGCATATTCCCGTCCCTTTTTGCGTAGCACTACTTTAGCCTCCTATCTACTCCCACCATAATAACCCTCATAAGAAGGTAGGGTCATGCACAATGCAAGTATCAACGAGGAAGTATGGTGGCAAACCATCAAAGTGGATACCACCTCATCATGATTCCGTCGCAACAACAATATGGTGCTATATGACATGCATAAAAAGGGTTTCATAGACATGGTCAAAGGGCTGCTTGCCTGTTTTAACAAAGTCTTGAGGTCTTCAAATATCTACGGTCCAACTCCGAGCATTTCGTCTACTTCACAACTATCGTCGAAAGCAGCCATAATAAGCAACACAACAAGTCAGGAAATAAAAGTGCTCTAAAAAAATATGAGTTGGACTTGTCTAGGATACCTCTGGTCATATGAGGGATGACCAAAGTGGTTTCATTAGGATTTGATCAATGGACATCTCTGAACATTTCAATATGATGGAATCAAGGGGTTTATGGATTTGCAAGAAGTGTACAGAAATATATTTTTGCAAAATGAGCAAAGGCACCCATTTAGCAAATCATGATTTTAGAAGCATCTGGGAGTTGGTTTCACTGGATTTGGAGTTCAAATGAATTTCCTATGAATTTGCAAAGTTGACAAATATGACAAAATGGCTCATTATTTTATGTGGTACAGAAAGTCTTAAGAAAAATGTTCATAAACTATCTTATGAACTTAGAGGCATCTAGGAATTTGAATCATGGCATTTGGATCAATTTTGAGCTCTCTGTGATTTTCTAAAGTTCATCATAGGAATAGGAAAAACAAGATTTGATAAATGTTTGTGAAGAAAAAGTCTCTGGAAAAATGTGCATGTTGCACCATGAGGTAGATCATGATTTATAGAGTCACTATAAATTTGAATCATCAAATTTGGAGTCCATTTGAATTGTTTATGGACTTTACAAGTCCACAAAAAAAGAAAGCAAAGGGATTTACCAAAATGGGCCAAATCCGGCGGCGGCGGCGCGCACCGGGCGGGGTTTAGCGCCGAGGCCCAACTGGGCCGGCCTATCGGCTCAGCCGCACGCGTGCAGGGTCCACGCCGGAGGCGTATTTGCCTAGTGCGTCTCCACTTAAACGGAGGGCCCCGTTGACGGGGTCACTGACCTGCGGGGTCCACCCGCAGGGTCGTCTCCCTCCTCCCGCGCGCGACAAAGGAGGCAGAGGAGGCGGGGCCGAGCGCTTGCCGGCGCCCGTTCCGGTGGCTTCGGTCACCTCCGGTGACGCCCAGCACACTGGCGGGTTCAGGGGATCACGACACATCCGGAGAGGTGCGCCACGACCTTGGGGGCGGTCGGCTGCGAGCGCAACGTCGGCCGTGGCGGAGGCCGGCGACGGTGAAGATGAGCATGGCGATGTGGCAAGGGATGGATGAAATGGAGCCCAGGGGTGGATCAGCGGTGGTGAGGAGAGGGTTCTGGAATGGCTAGAGGAAGGAGAGAGGGGTTATGGCGCCGGATTTTTGGCGGTGGTCGGCGGCTTGGCTCCGGCCGTAGAGGTGCAAGGAGGGCGCGGGGAGAGGAGTGAGTTGGTCGGGATGATGCACATGAGGGAGAGGGAGCGAACGGAGGCCAGAGAGGGCTCGGGGTGGCCTTTTTTGGCGGGGCGATGGTGCACCGTGGACGGGGCACACCGGCGGCCGCGGCGATGGCTCTGGTGGCCAAGGGAGCGAGCGAGGAGGGCTCTGCGGTGCTCGTGGGGATGGTGCATGGTGCTGGGGAGGTAGAGGAGGAGCGGAGCGAGCTCGGGGCGGGACCCGTGCTTGAGCTGGGCGGTGCTCTGTCCACGCGTGGGACGGGCAGGGGAGAGAGAGGAAGGAGGTGGCCGGCAGAGTGTCAAGTTGCGGACACCGAGGTGGTCCTGCTGGCGCGTGGGGGAGAGCCGAGGTCGTCGTAGACGTTGGGCAGAGAGCGGCTATAGTGCCTGGCCGCACTGTAGCGCGCTCTGGAGCGTGCATTTGGCATGCCATTGCATATTATATGCCTTGTGGGCGCGGCCACTGATGTCTGGCAGCTCTAGGGGGGAGTAAAGAAGTGGGAGATGGCCTTGGATGCTCTGGGTGGCCAGTAGGAGAAGAGAGAGGTAGAAGAAGAGGGAGAGAGGGGCTGTCCAGGGAGGTAAATGGGGGTATTTCACCCCTTAATCATTGAGCAATGGCCAGGGGAGGGTTACTGGAGGTAGGAGGTGACCTGGGGCAGCTGTGGTAAAAACATAGGGTCATGGAGATTAGTGGAAGTGATCAAAAATGTATTTTTGGTAAAGTGGCAGAAGGTGTGTCAGGACCCCGACTCAATGCCACATCGATCTAGCCTGTAACACCTCATATCACTTTGCGGCCTCACGCACGGTATTCCCACGGGTGTCGCCTTACCTTTGTCCGGGACCGTTTGCGCCTTTTGGCACACGTATATGATAGTGTCGCTAGCATCCATATGATAAGGAGCCCGGGATGTCATGGCTAGTCGTAAACCCAAAGTGGCACAGACTTACAGGGACAGGCATCCATGTCCCAGCATCGAACGTGTCGGTCATCAGCGAGTGAATCCGGGCTGTAGAACTGGGCTAGCAGGACTCCGGTAAACCGGGCTGTAGCGGGCTAACAGGACTCCGGTACTCAACACGTGACATTTCCCGAAGGATGTACACGAGCGAAGAAGGACACATGCCAACCAGCCTAAGTGTTCCGGAGCAAGAGCAAGCTACCATGGCTCGGTGGAGACACTAGGAGACATTTCCGTAAGAGAGGCTACTAAAGATAAACAACTAGATAGTCGGATCCCACACATACCAAGCATTTCAATAACATACACACAATATGCTCGATATGTGCAAATACAACATGGCATCACAACATGACTCTACGACTCAAGTATTTATTCATTAGGCTCCGAGGAGCGAGATATTACAAACATGGGTCTCATGACCCAACATTGAGCATACAAGTCAAGGCACATGCGAAGCTAACATGTCTCGAGTCACGACATCTACAAATGAAAAAGGCCGAGGAGCCTGACTAACTACCAGATCCTGCCGAGGGCACAAGATCGTAGCTGAGGTAACAAGCTAAACGTCGAAGTCCACGCGGAATTACTAGCGAGACTGAATTCTCTCTGCAAAAACATAAAATAGGCAAACGTGAGTACAAATGTACCCAGCAAGACTTACATCAGAACTAACTACATATGCATCATTATCAACAAAGGGGATGGTGGGGTTTAACTGCAGCAAGCCAGCTTTGACTCGGTGGCTATCCTGAACTACTACTGCAAGTAACTCTTTTGAGGTGGCGCACACGAGTCCACATATTCACCATATCAATACATCACTATGGATCCGCTCCCGTCTCCCTACGAGAACGCCATCCATAGCACTCACACTTATCTTGCGTATTTTAGAGTATCCACTTTCACTTGTCTATGAACTGTTATAGGCAACCCAGAAGTCCTTTACATGGACACGGCTATTCAATAGATGATGTTAACCTGCGGGTGTACTTCTTCATACATGTTTCCACCACTTAGCGTCTGCACACGACATGTGCTCGGCAGACTTCAAGCGAAAGCCGACGTGGGTGTAGACCACGACCTACCTAAACACCTAAGTCTCTAGTCCAGGTTTATCACCTATTCAGGTTCCATCCGCAGGGAGTCCGGCCGAGGTTTCCACATACGGCCCCGAACGATGTGAACAGGGTTCCGAGACACCTAACCGGTGCCCGGTGTACCCGGCCACGTACCTACCGCATCACAGCCCACCCCACGGTCAGCGCTGTCCACGGCCTCCAGTAGGCTACAAACACCAGAAACTACTTGCAACTCCTGGACAGAGAACTAGGGTGATTAAGAAGTCAAGCGGGGTCATATTTCAGGGCCCAATGCATGGTAGTAGCTGAATCATGGATCACAAACACAGAACTCAGTTCCTAAGGACGACTTCAATGAGACAACCCACCATGTACTCCTACATGGCCTCTCACCGCTACCTTCACCAAATCGTGTTCACACGCTTAGCTCACACATAGTAGGACATGTTCACACACTCGATTCATCCCGATGAATCGGACTGACTCAACTCTAAGCGATGGCAGGCATGACAAACAAACATGAATGAGTAGGCACAACAGGGCTCAAACAACTCCTACTCATGCTAGTGGGTTTCATCTATTTATTGTGGCAATGACAGTCATCACGAGAAGATAAAGGGGTTCAGCTACCGCAGCAAGTAACAGATGAATCGTTGTTGTCCTAATGCAGTAAAAGCGAGCAGGAGCGAGAGAGTGGGATTGTATCAGAATGAACAAGGGGGTTTTGCTTGCCTGGCACTTCTGAAGATAGCATTGAGTCTTCATCAGTGTCAACGATCACAACGTCGGTACAACGTCTACCGGGGGGGGGGGACAACACCGGCAAACAGAGAAGAAACACGATCAATGCAATGCACAATATGATGGATGCTATGACATGTCAATATGAATGTGTTTTGGGCTAATGCAGGCTAAAACAGATTGAAATGAGTCCATTTGAACCAAAGATTCAAATGCAAACCCATTATATGAAGTCATAAAGGTGCATTAACTTGTCTCACCTAAACAGCAAGGTTAAAGTGTTTTAACATGCATGAAACCAGTACAGATGGATAGATTGGATTTTTCTGATCATTTTCATATATAAATTATTTAATTTGGAGTTACGGTTGATTTTCTATGATTTTTAGAAGTTTGTACTATTTTCTAGAATTTCATGTATAAGAATAATTCCAGTAATTGAATTAATGCGTCAGCATTGCGTCAGGGTGATGTCAGCAGGTCAAAGGCGCCAGCCCAGGTCAAACCTGATGGCTGGAGCCCACGGGTCAGTGTAACAGGGCTGGTTTGGGTGGATGACATGTGGGACCTGTCAACGGCCGCGTCAGCAAAGTCAATGCTGACGTGTGGGTCCCAGTGGATTATTAACTAATCTAAACAGAAAAATAAATTAAACTAAACAGGCACAGGGCCCACATGGCAGTGGCACTAGGGGTGGTTTAGCTGGGTCATTAGTGGCTAACTAAACCGGGGTTAGGCCGACGGCTCGTCGCCGGCGAGGTCAGTGGCGGCGGAGCGCGTCGGGTTTCGCCCACAGGCGACCATTTGGACAGCGGATTGGTGCTACGCGTAGCTGGGGGTCGCGCGCGTCTGGTAGTGCAAGTGGGAGGAGCTGGGGTGGAGCGAGCTCGCCGGAGTCGAGCTCGTGGCGGCGGCCGGAGTTCGGGCAATGGCGGGTTCGGCGCTACGGTGCATGGGAGGAGGGGCTGGTGGGCGCTACGGGCTCCTGGGAGTGCACTGAGTACGTCTGCGTGCTTGGTTTGGACGGAGGCGAACCAAAACGACGACGGCGACAAGTCCGGTGCCGGTGAGGTCTCGGTCTCGACGGAAACGAAGGCTATGACGAGCTAATGGACATGGGAGAAGGGGGGATCGGTAGAGGAGCTCACGACGGGGTCGTCGGTGATCTCAGAGGGCTCGGGGACGGCCTGGTGTTGACGAATCGGTCGACAGCGGTCGTCGGTGTGGAGGACGAAGATGGCGTCGACGATGGCGCTCCAGGGCGTCCGGCGTCTTGTGGCTCGATGGTAAGGACGGGGACGTCACGGCGGAGCTCGAGGGCGCGTCGGAGAGGCTCGGAGATGGCTGTGGTCATGGTGGAGCTCGTCGGCAGCGACGGCTACGTTCGGTCGCGTTCGGGGAGAGAATAGAGGGCGAGGGAGAGAGCAGAGAGTGAGGGAGAGGAGCGAGGGGCCACGGGGCGTCTCCGTGGCGTCGCTAGAGGGCCCGGGGAGGAAGTAGGAGGTGGCCAGGGGCGAGCGCGCACGCGGCGACACGCCTCTGCCTACTAGCAGAGGTTGAGGACGACCGCTTCGGCCAGTGGGCTGGGCCAGCCAGCTACAGTGCTGGGCCGGTTGGTGGGCTGCACAGGTGAGGCCAAGTAAAATTCTCTCTCTCTTTTATTTATTTCTGTTTTCTATTTTTCTTCCTCTGTTTTGATTTAGTTTAGCAACTAAATCATTTTAATAAATTCTGTAGGTTATTATATGGCTTGCTAAAATATATACAAAGCCACTCACAAACTTACAGAATTATTGGAGTCACATTTAATATATATTAAATATAAATCCAAAGCAAATAGTTATTGGATTAATTCAAATGGCCAAAATAAATATTTCTGTGATTCCAAATATATTGGTTTGAATTTTACCTCTTACCAATATTTCTATAGAATATCAGGGACATTTTCTTGGACTCATTTGAGAAGATTTAAATGTTGGTTATTTTTAGAGGTTTTCTGAGGCTTTGAAAATTCCTCAATTCAAGTTTCATAAAATTTAAACATGATGCATGGATGCTTATGCAAAGACAGACAAGGTCTAAGCTAGGCTGTGACAACTCACCCCCACTAAGCAAGAATCTCGTCCCGAGATTCAAGACGTGAGGTAAGAAGACAAAGGGGACACTAAGTATCACAAACTTCATGATCCAACTGTCTTTCTCGAGGATGCTGATTCAGTGCTCCAATTGATCTTGGCGTCTTTGCTTTTGAGATCTTCATCCAACACGAGGACAGAGACACTCTACAAGGTTGAATCATCTCAATGATCACAAGATCAACCCATGGAATGAGATGTAGAACATCTCTTGAGCTGAGAGGAAAAACACACATCATGAAGGACGGAAGAAACAATTTGATAAGGTGTCAAAGTAGCGAGGAAAATAGTTGCCATGATACCATAACGAGACATCTTAGAGGAGGTGACTCATAGAAATATTCCCTTAAGTGGCTAAAATAATTACCTTTGATTCAGAGATCATTGAAACTCTTTATACCAGCCTAAGGTAATTCTTGAGCGATCGTTTGGAGGGGGTTGGGTAGAATGGTATACTCGGACCAGAATGGATGATGTGGATTACCTTGTTGAAGACAATGCCATAGATGATTTTGCTTATCATCGGCAATAGACAGGACCCAAGGTAGAATGGCACAATGGCAGTGCAAGCTAGAACAACGTGCAAATGCTGGGAATGACTCTGGTCACTGGGGAGAGGCTCAATAGTAGGGAGTGATTCCACTGTTGGAGTGGTTATAGCATAACCGAAAAGACTAGGAGCAATCCCAGTTAGTGCTGGTGATAATACCTAGTGCTTGTGCGTGCTCTCAAGAACTTGAGCATTTCCACAATCATCAAGGTTTTATCAACATCCGTGTCAAGGGTGCTGACAACACAACATACTTCCATGATGAATAGCGATGGACGAAGCAGATGCAAAGGAAGATAACACTTTCTCAGATTTCACCTTAGCAAGGCCAAGGAAACAAAATCTGGATGATCGACCGAGAGACATTTAGCACTCCGCTTCTAATGTTCTCCTTGATGTGCTAGTGTATCCCATTCATTGAAATGGTTTAGTATCTAGAACATCAAGTAACAGGTCGGACTTCGGGAGCTCAAGAATCCATAAGTAACAACTACTAGAATAAATTCTACGAGATCCTGATGGGGAGGTAGCCAACTTCCTCAATCAAGACACTACAATAATAGGTCTTCTGGCTGGGTGTGTTGCCCACGACATCCACTTACCGGATTACAAAGAGACCAATATTATAGTTCTTGGGAGATGTTCCAACCATCATATCTGCCTGAGATTCAGATCTGGTTGGTGTCAGAATAATCTGGACTCATCGAATCTAGAAAGTAAAATGAAAGTTTGCAACACAAATCGACGAGATAACGTTGCGAGATTCTCGGGAAATGGACTATGGTAGTAAGCTCCAAAACATGAGCTGATTCTGCTATTCACCTGCGAACACGCTGTCCCAGACAAGCATGATCACATGGTAGTCTTATAATAAAACACTACCAAGTTCTAGTTGGGAACCATCATCGAGGGTATCAAAGTCCTTATGCACTTATAGATGAACTTCTCATCCTCGAACAAATCAGTCAGTGGCTTGGTGTGCTAGGGATACGTATGGAATGAAGATGATCAGTCTATCAGACCATAGAATACTTCGCACGTGCATGACCGACTCGGGATGATTCCATAGGAAGTGAAAACATGCTTTCTCGAATTCACGGCGGCATCTTGCATCCAATGCACATGAACTAGAGGAAGTCACTTCTTTCATCCAAGCATATTCTTCATGAATGAAACACGAAGATAATGCTTATATAAGTTTCCAATACTAGCTGAATGTTCAACACGAATCATGGAGGAGATAAAAATGTTGCTGATGGGCTCAACAAAAATTCATCTAGGTTTCCGTATAAGTGGAATTCCACAATTATGTGAACAAGGCGATAGCATCGGTCAGACCAAAGGATATAACGGTGTATGCTCGAGGAAACAACCACGGGTAAGACAACATTACAAATATCATTGGTTCTGACTTGACTTGACGATAGCCCATACTCAAGTCAAAATTTTGACAAGGCAATAGATCCAACAACTGATCACAGGGACCAATCGGTGAAGATATCATCTTTCTTCAACAACCGCACAAACACAAGGATATCCCTTTGAAAATGAACTAAGTCGGACAAGCTTTTATCTTCCAACTCTCCAAGTTGTTGTTTAGCTTAGCCAACTAGCCCAGGGTATCCAACACGGATTTTAGGAGAAGGGGTGGTTCATAGAGAAACCAACTTGATCACGAGCTCAACATAGCGGTCAGGAGACAACCTGGTGATACTTCCGAGAAGATATTCAGAATATCACGAACCACCGACATGTTATTAAGCTCAGGAGCATTCTTGCTTTTCAGGGCAAGACGATGTGATCAAGAGAGTGATGGATTGACACAATCCTATCTCATTAATCGAGGAGTGCACCAGGAAAAATGGACTAGGTCGCACGATAAATCTTAGGATGCTGATTCAATAACCGGCATACTAAGAATAAGATTATTGTCCAATAACTACCGAGCATCGGAGTTGCTAGGGGTATAGATTTCACTCATCACGATTCACTTGTCGGCACTCCGGTTGCAACAACACAGAACCGAGAAATGAATAATGAGGGCGAGAAGTATCACTGCGTCAAGAACCCATAAGAGAAGGTGCAATCCTCATGATATTCCTGATGTAAAGTGGGTAATACTTCAGGTAGAATAGATCAAAAGCTGGGTTGGCATTTTGATCTGCGGAAAACAACTACTTTGACCCAATCCTGGATGTGGACGAGGTACTGGAGTTTGTTTCTCCTAGTCATCCTGAATAGAATGGCTTGACGGACCACAAGAATAATAAGCATCGATAACACGAATGCACAATTACTCCTGACTATCAATTGATAGACGAAGATCGGAATACGACTAAAGAGGGACAACTCAAAGGAACATATATCTTTCTGAGTTGTGGATGCATGGATTATCATGTCGAACGAATTCAACATATTTCTTCCGGATAACCCATGCAGAAAGGTTGAACTGGTAGAGTCACAATATAGAAAGAAGAACTCATCAAGAACACTCTGGTTGTGATCTTTCGGTTCAACGAGGAACTTCTACCATAAGAAGCTCATGGTATTTGGAAGAAAGAAATACCACGGACCTTGAGGACTATCGCAAGGGTTACTAATAACCTAAAGGAACGAGCAAACACTAACAACATGAGGTAAGTAGGGTGAATCTCGGGTTCAAGAACCCAGGAATAGAATGCCTACTAACTAAGTGGCATCACGGGATGCTTTCAAGAATGATGGCCAGAATCATCACACTAGGATACTAAACATGTCTAGACTACTAGGTGACACTCTAAGACACCTAAGGTCATAATAACAACTCCAACATAAATGCCGAGGCAGCAGAGTACCTCAACTCACCGATTAGCGTGGTTAATCTGGCCCAAAGAAACATTGGGAACGAAAAGGGGGATTTGCAAATGCATCAGACTATTTAGAAACCTGGGATGACTCGGACATCATAACGGCTGTAAATGCTCAAAAGATTGAGACATTCTACAAAAATGGTGGCATCGCCACTCAGAAGCACAATATCAAGGTTTCGAGATCAACAATTAACATACAGAAGTAGTAGGAACTTAACTAAGGCTTGAAACCAACAATCCTATAAGTCTACGGATTAGTAACACGTGATCCTAATAGAAAGAAGAGAAGGCCTAGTTATTAACCCCGGTAGAAAAGAAGAGTCTGACTCAGATCAGAAGGGCATAAGGTATAAGGAGTAAAAAGAGCCTTACGTTCCATCCCACAATCAATTCCCTTACATAACTAAAGCATTTCTAGACACAACTTTGACCAGTTTGGCTTAGTAATCCTACAGGCAGTCAAGCTCTGATACCAAAGCTGTCAGGACCCCGGCTCAATGCCACATCGATCTAGCCTGTAACACCTCATATCACTTTGCGGCCTCACGCACGGTATTCCCACGGGTGTCGCCTTACCTTTGTCCGGGACCGTTTGCGCCTTTTGGCACACGTATATGATAGTGTCGCTAGCATACATATGATAAGGAGCCCGGGCTGACATGGCTAGTCGTAAACCCAAAGTGGCACAGACTTACAGCGACATGCATCCATGACCCAACATCGAACGTGTCGGTCATCAGCGAGTGAATCCGGGCTGTAGCACTGGGCTAGCAGGACTCCGGTAAACCGGGCTGTAGCGGGCTAACAGGACTCCGGTACTCAACGCGTGACATTTCCCCGAAGGGACAGACACAGGAACGAAGAAGGACACATGCCGGCCAGCCTAAGTGTTCCGGAGCAGTAGCAAGCTACCATGGCTCAGTGGAGACACTAGGAGACATTTCCCGGTAAGAGAGGCTACTAAAGATAAACAACTAGATAGTCAGATCCCACACATACCAAGCATTTCAATAACATACACACAATATGCTCGATATGTGCAAATACAACATGGCATCACAACATGACTCTACGACTCAAGTATTTATTCATTAGGCTCCGAGGAGCAAGATATTACAAACATGGGTCTCATGACCCAACATTCAGAGCATACAAGTCAAGGCACATGTGGAAGCTAACATGTCTGAGTACAGACATCTACAAATGAAAAAGGCTGAGGAGCCTGACTAACTACCAGATCCTGCCGAGGGCACAAGATCGTAGCTGAGGTAACAAGCTAAATGTCGAAGTCCACGCGGAATTACTAGCGAGGCTGAATTCTCTCTGCAAAAACATAAAATAGGCAAACGTGAGTACAAATGTACCCAGCAAGACTTACATCAGAACTAACTACATATGCATCATTATCAACAAAGGGATGGTGGGGTTTAAGCTGCACAAGCCAGCTTTGACTCGGTGGCTATCCTGAACTACTACTACAAGTAACTCTTTTGAGGTGGCGCACACGAGTCCACATATTCACCATATCAATACACCACTATGGATCCGCTCCCGTCTCCCTACGAGAACGCCATCCATAGCACTCACACTTATCTTGCGTATTTTAGTGTATCCACTTTCACTTGTCTATGAACTGTTATAGGCAACCCAGAAGTCCTTTACCGCGGACACGGCTATTCGAATAGATGATGTTAACCCTGCAGGGGTGTACTTCTTCATACATGTTTCCACCACTTAGCGTCTGCACACGACATGTGCTCGGCAGACTTCAAGCGAAAGCCGACGTGGGTGTAGACCACGACCTACCTAAACACCTAAGTCTCTAGTCCAGGTTTATCGCCTATTCAGGTTCCATCCGCAGGGAGTCCGGCCGAGGTTTCCACATACGGCCCCGAACGATGTGAACAGGGTTCCGAGACACCTAATGGGTGCCCGGTGTACCCGGCCACGTACCTACCGCATCACAGCCCACCCCACGGTCAGCGCTGTCCACGGCCTCTAGTAGGCTACAAACACCAGAAACTACTTGCAACTCCTAGACAGAGAACTAGGGTGATTAAGAAGTCGAGCGGGGTCATATTTCAGGGCCCAATGCATGGTAGTAGCTGAATCATGGATCACAAAGACAGAACTCAGTTCCTAAGGACGGCTTCAATGAGACAACCCACCATGTACTCCTACATTGCCTCTCACCGCTACCTTCACCAAATCGTGTTCACACACTTAGCTCACACATAGTAGGACATGTTCACACACCTCTGATTCATCCCCGATGAATCGGACCGACTCAACTCTAAGCGAAGAGCAGCATGACAAACAAACATGAATGAGTAGGCACAACAGGGCTCAAACAACTCCTACTCATGCTAGTGGGTTTCATCTATTTATTGTGGCAATGACAGTCATGCAGAGGATAAAGGGGTTCAGCTACATGAGCAAGTAATGATGAATCGTTGTTGTCCTAATGCGATAAAAGAGAGCAGGAGCGAGAGAGTGGGATTGTATCGTAATGAACAAGGGGTTTTGCTTGCACAGCACTTCGAAGATAGCATTGAGTCTTCATCAGTGTCAACGATCACAACGTCGGTACAACGTCTACCGGGGGGGGGGGGCAACACCGGCAAACAGAGAAGAAACACGATCAATGCAATGCACAATATGATGCATGCTATGACATGGCAATATGAATGTGTTTTGGGCTAATGCAAGCTAAAACAGATTGAAATGAGTCCATTTGAACCAAAGATTCAAATGCAAACCCATTATATGAAGTCATAAAGGTGCATTAACTTGTTTCACCTAAACAGCAAGGTTAAAGTGTTTTAACATGCATGAAACCGGTACAGATGGATAGATTGGATTTTCCTAATCATTTTTCATATATAAATTATTTAATTTGGAGTTACGGTTGATTTTCTATGATTTTTAGAAGTTTGTACTATTTTCTGGAATTTCATGTATAAGAATAATTCCAGTAATTGAATTAATGCGTCAGCATTGCGTCAGGGTGACATCAGCAGGTCAAAGGCGCCAGCCCAGGTCAAACCTGACGGCTGGGGCCCACGGGTCAGTGTAACAGGGCTGGTTTTGGTGGATGACATGTGAGACCGGTCGGCGGCGCGTCGGCAAAAAGTCAATCTTGGACGTGTGGGTCCCAATGGATTATTAACTAATCTAAACAGAAAAATAAATTAAACTAAACAGGCACAGGGCCCACATGGCAGTGGCACTAGGGGTGGTTTAGCTGGGTCATTAGTGGCTAACTAAACCGGGGTTAGGCCGACGGCTCGTCGCCGGCGAGGTCAGTGGCAGCGGAGCGCATCGGGTTTCGCCCACAGGCGACCATTTGGACGGCGGATTGGTGCTACGCGTAGCTGGGGGTCGCGCGCGTCTGGTAGTGTAAGTGGGAGGAGCTGGGGTGGAGCAAGCTCGCCGGAGTCGAGCTCGTGGCGGCGGCCAGAGTTCGGGCAACGGCGGGTTCGGCGCTACGGTGCATGGGAGGAGGGGCTGGTGGGCGCTACGGGCTCTTGGGAGTGCATTGAGTATGTCTGCGTGCTCAGTTTGGACGGAGGCGAACCAAAACGACGACGGCGACAAGTCCAACGCCGGTGAGGTCTCGGTCTCGACGGAAACGAAGGCTACGACGAGCTAATGGACATGGGAGAAGGGGGGATCGGTAGAGGAGCTCACGGCGGGGTCGTCGGTGATCTCTGAGGGCTCGGGGACGGCCTGGTGATGACGAATCGGTCGATGGCGGTCGTCGGTGCGGAGGACGAAGATGGCGTCGACGATGGCGCTCCAGGGCGTCCGACGTCTTGTGGCTCGGTGGCAAGGACGGGGACGTCACGGCGGAGCTCGGGGGCGCGTCGGAGAGGCTCGGAGATGGCTGTGGTCGTGGTGGAGCTCGTCGGCGGCGACGGCTGTGTTCGATCGCGCTCGGGGAGAGAATAGAGGGCGAGGGAGAGAGCAGAGAGTGAGGGAGAGGAGCGAGGGGCCACGGGGCGTCTCCGTGGCGTCGCTAGAGGGCCTGGGGAGGAAGCAGGAGGTGGCTGGGAAAGGCAGCGCGCTCACGACCGCCTCGCCACCTTGGCGGAGGTTGAGGATGACCGCTTCGGCCAGTGGGCTGGGCCAGCCAGCTACAGTGCTGGGCCGGTTGTTGGGCTGCACAGGTGAGGCCAGGTAAAATTCTCTTTCTTTTTTATTTGTTTCTGTTTTCTATTTTTCTTCCTCTGTTTTGATTTAGTTTAGCAACTAAATCATTTTAATAAATTCTGTAGGTTATTATATGGCTTGCTAAAATATGTACAAAGCCACTCACAAACTTACAGAATTATTGGAGTCATATTTAATATATATTAAATATAAATCCAAAGCAAATAGTTATTGGATTAATTCAAATGGCCAAAATAAATATTTCTGTGATTCCAAAAATATTGGTTTGAATTTTACCTCTTACCAATATTTCTATAGAATAACATGGACATTTTCTTGGACTCATTTGAGAAGATTTAAATGTTGGTTATTTTTAGAGGTTTTCTGAGGCTTTTAAAAATTCCTCAATTCAAGTTTCATAAAATTTAAACATGATGCATGGATGCTTATGCAAAGACAGACAAGGTCTAAGCTAGGCTGTGACAAGGTGTTTGATGCTTGTTTGGTTAAGCAAATGAACTCCATTTGGCATGAGACTCAACAGGGTGAAATGGCACATATAATTAGGGCCTTCCACCAATTTGGAGCTTATTTGGGCAAAGTTGCCAATGCAACTTTTGTAAACCCTAGAAATTAGTAGAAATGGACTTGTGTAGATCTAGTTGAGCAAATCACTTCTCCTTGATGCACCACTTGGTGTAGTGGCTTCATTTGGTCATGTAAATATGCTCACCAAAGTTGGGGTCAAGGAGAGAAAGTTGGTAGTACAAAGTTGTTCAAATCAGATTCTGGTCAGAGAGGGTTTTGGGGCACTTGATCAATATAAAATTTTATCCCACTTGTGCAATTTGGTCTAGATGAATGATTAGACCATTTGAGCATGTTCACAAGGTTTGAGACCATTTGGACATGTTTGGCAATGTAAAGTTGCTCAAACTTCAAAATGGACAGAAATGGTTTTGAGGGGATTTCATGGGGTTATACTATTCTCCATGACATGATACTTATCAAGATCATCCAACATGTCATATTTGACATGATAGAATTTTCTTGGAATTTTTAGAGAATATTTCCTTTGTAAATATTTCAAAAGCTTGAAATATCCAGAAAGAGTTTTTGAGGTGTTTGACCAATATTTTGAACATGACCATGTGTTGAAACTCTTATATATGGACAATATATGTCCACTGAGTTTCCCTAAATTTTAAAAAATATTTTTAAAACCATAAAATATTTTTTCCCTATTAAGGACCATTTCTGGCCTTAAGAAAGAGCTTTTAAATAAAATAGGAAATAACTTTTAAAATTATATTTTTGTGGTTTATGGGAATCCTATATCTAATAGGTTTCAAATATACTCTTTGAAATATTTTTCATACCCCAAATCAAGTACTTGCAGTGCAAACCTCAATTCAGGGGGTTTTGGAAAACTAAATTTAGAAAATACTTTTTGGCCAAATTATTTTTGTAAGAAAATTCTATATTGTACTATAAACATGGTATGATCATTGGGCAGAAGTTTTGGATCAAGGAGAAGGAGTATAAGAGTTGGAGGATTTATTTTATTTTTAGAGCACTTGCAAACAACAGACAAAATCCAATCAAGGCAAAGTCCAAAACACTCAAACGTTTTTGTCAAACCACATTTTATCATGATTTATCATCTTAAGTGTTGTGCCATGAAAATCAGGGTGTGACAGACCTACCCCCCTTACAAGAATCTCGTCCCCGAGATTCCCAAACTAGGCGCGGAAAGGGATACAGAAACTTGGATCTGGGGTAGTCTTCAAGTCCTCATGTTGCTTCTGCTTCCATGTAGTGTTCCATTGAGCTTGAAGTACTTGATGGTGTGGCTTCGTGTATGACGCTCTTCTTGATCCAGGTTGCTAATGGGTAGCTCGCGACAGGTTCGATTGGGCTAGGGGTCGATGGCTCGGTGGTCAATGCCCTCGTAGAGATTGTGCAAGTTAGGAAGTTGGAAACACTTACGGGGTTGTGATGCATGGAAAGCGTTGTGCTCATCAGGTAACTCAGGTGGTAACTCTAGCTGGTAGCCGTCTACTCTTCGTCTTGAAGTGATCTCGGAGGGGGGGCTGTTAAATCTTGGAGTGATCTCGAAGGGGGCCGATGAATCTCGGTGTGGGTTCCCTTGTCATGGAAATGCTTGGTTCCTTAGAGAGGAGTGGCTTGCAGATACACCTGGTCTTCGACGCGGATGTTTACTTCTTGATGATGGTGTTAGTTCTTCCTCCTTGGCATGGCGGTTTTCAAATGTTCCTGGACTAACTGAACGGCTCTTCTTCCGTCTTCGGGTGAACAAGTAGGTCACCAAATGATGATGACAACTATCTTGTCTAAGCACTCCATGAAGACTTTGTTCACGGGGTACATAAAGTAGGCTGGGGAATTAGTGGTGGTCTTGTTGAGTGTGGGCCAAGGTGGTTCTAGATCTAGTGTCAAGGCCCTAAGGTCCTGATCCGACCATGTTGTAGCTTGGTAGGGCTTAAGGGTTTCAAGGATTCTAGTGTGCGAGTGAACATTTATCATCTTGTCTTTAAGCCCGGTTTCTGAGATGCCAATAGTCTATCTAGTCCTTTAAACAAATCACATCATATCACCGATAGCATCATTTTGCATAGGTCAACTCCAATCATCACTCATGTGATTCATATCCTCATGGCTCCCGAGAGGAGGTCTAACAAAATCATATATGTCTACAATCCCCAAACTCATATGTATGTCTACCCCTAAAAATCCATGGGTAGAACATACAAGCTACCAAGCTTCAATTAAACATGATAATCCAAGTGCTCAGCCCATTCTTCCAAGGTCCAAGGTAGTGCATCTCTATCCTAAGGAAACACGTCGTAAGCCACTCCAAGATCTTGTTTCCTTCCTATGAATCAACTCCAACAGCCCATTAACTTCCATCAATCACTACATAATCCATTTAATTCTACAAATCCAATGGTTAAGGTGTTCCACATGATCTCCTAAGGTTCCTATAATCCCTAGATACTTGAAAGGGCTATTTTTGCTATAGTCAGTCCACCGATTCCCATTATCATGGTCAAGTAAACTCCAAGGTCAAGCTTATATAGATCCCTAAATAAACTCTGACAATTAATCCAATCTCCTAGTTTATGGTCCACCGAGAAACATGGTATCATGATCAAGATCATCAGTCTAAATCCAATTTACTCCGAACCATGTAAAATTACTCCGCATCCATACTCCACTAGGGTAACCTATTTAATCCAAATCTTATGTCCCGCGAGAGTTTCCACACTTTCCCCCAAGTCATTATTGTAATATCAACTATCTCCTATCAATATCCCCTGGCTAAGACAAATCCCTATTCCTCCAAGAATTCCAACTTGCGATCATAATTGTCCTACTAAATCCAGTTTACTCAAGGGTAATGAAAGCTATGCTAATCCATAATCATGATCCCACCAAGTTCATCTATCAACATGGTAGCCTTATAATCTACCAAATAGTCTCATATAATTCCTCAAGTCATTGATATAAACTCATCAAGTCATTTGTCCTCTATTCCTATATCCTTAGATTGGTCTTTCCTATGGCATCGTCAGTTTTGGTGATATCTTAGGATGATAATGTGCTCGTTCACTATGTCCACTAGTTCCATAATGAACCCAATGATAAGCAAGGTTACAGAGGCTTAACTGGTTCTCTTGCAATTCTGTGGGTTAAGCACATGGTTAAGGATTCGAGCCGGGGTATCTTATGAAGTCTCGAAGGGTCTAGGAATGGGTTTCTAGTCTGGAGGGTTAAATATAACTCTACGGGGTTTCACTTGGTTGAGGAGGCTATAGAAAAGTTCCTCAGTGCTAGTTGGTTGTCGAAGTAGAATCCTTGGTGTAGCTTGTCTTCCGGTCTTCAGTTGAGGAGAGAGAGATGAGAAGGAAAAGTAGCATAGAGGAGGGGAATGCTTAAAGGGGGTTCTATTGTGCTAGTGCAAACAAACAGGTGCAAAGAGGGCCAAACAAAAGAAACAAGGTGAGGAAGGTGATATAGTCGCATACTTGTCGCCCAGGGCAAGAGTGCGACCTATATCAAAACACAAACAAATAAAAACAAGCAACACACAATCATGGTTCTATTCGAACCATCATACGGACTCGACTGCGCATAGGGGGTACACGACTCATCCTACCCTAGGGGTTCTCGGACTCAGTAGTCGTGCCTTGTGCCTCATGCAGTCTTCTGAGTTTTCCTCAGGTGTTGCTACATCTCTCGTAGTTGTTCGATGAAATAGTCCGGGTTGAGCCTGAAGATTCTTCAACAACTTCTTGCCTGTTGAAGTGATGCGGTGAAGGTGGCTCCTCATAACTGGCATTGACTTGGTCTTGTATTGTCTTCTTAATCACGACGATCCCTTTTTGTCTTCTAAGCCGTCGATGGTACCAGGTAGGTAATCCTTTATGCAATGACGTTATCAAGGCGTAATAGAGGTCCATCATGTCGGTTACGTTGATGACAACTTCGACACCAAGAGCGGGGGATGAGGAGAACCGTTTTTCTGCTCACTATGGTGAGGTGGACCAAATGGCTAGGTTCTCATCCATCGGTGGTTGCCGATACAACAACAGTAGTGACAGGGTTACTCTATTAGCGATGTATATCATGACCTTGCATATTCTATGCCCTGATCATCGTGGGCTAAGGTTGCATCATCTTGGGGCAGTGTCAAGGGTGTCACCATCTCCTGGTCTTGAGTCCTCATTCCTCGAGGATGTATCTTCTGTTGGTATCGTCTTGTTGTGATGTCGCCAATCTTGTGTTCAGGAGATGTGGGTGAATGTCTGGCAAGGCATCTTCCTTCTAGATTATCCATGAGGATTTCAAGGAATCCAGTGGTCAGGGGCATAAGGGTCCTAGCGACCAAAGGTTTTGAAGGGGAAGAGATCAATAAGGAAAGTATACCTCAGTTTTCGAAAAACTGAGAAGGGAAGAGAAGTATAGATTGTTTTGAAAACTAGAAGTAGTTTTGGAAATAATTTTACCCTAACTAAGGACCATGCTAACTAAGGCTTCCTACAGTCAGGATGGCTCTGATACCAGCTCTGTGGGGACCCCGACTCATAAGTCGAGATCACCGAATGCTGCGTGTCTGATGATCCCGAGATCAATGCTCACTGAACACACAGAAGCTGAATAACAACAGCCTTACATCCATACATACCGTATTACACAAGTAGGACCATTATGGTCGAGTCTTGAGTATATCATCGCAGCGGAAATCTTCGTCGATAACTTGGACCCATGCCATCTGCCTTAACCCTACAGGCATTCATGTCAGGAAGCGTCCTAGCTCGCATGTTAAATGCCAAGTATTCTTCATCATATCCTATTCTTTCATGCCCGGCTAATAAAATAACCAAGGGCAAGCCAATGAGTACTTTGAATGTACTACTTAAGCAACCCATGTTTTGGTTCAAGATACAAAATGCATGATATAGGTAAATTTTGCGCGAAAGCTAGTTTTGAGTGCAATGACATGTTCAACAACTTGTAAGACATGCATCAGAGAATTCAAGTAACCATGAGGAAAGGTTACAGATATCAACATAAATAGAGTGGGCACCAACCCAACTCAATCATGTCAAGTCCTTTGACTTGACCCAAGTAGATCTTCCCACTTATCCAAACACACACACTGGTTTGTAAACATGTGGACGTAGCCCAAGAGCGGTTACCCAACTGTCCTTGACCGTGGACACGGCTATTCGAATAGTTTTACACTCTGCAGAGGTTGCACACTTTACCCACAAGATCCGGGGAACTTCCGTGTCATCCACGACCCGGGATACCTCAAGTACCCGGGGTAAGCACCCGATCACTACCTTTCCCTAGACGACACTAACATGGAGTCCACTCGATTGGTAGTAACCCCCCATGCCCAACATTTGACATCTTAAAATTGTGGAGCATCGCTCCCATATTCATCACATACTGGCACGGGGTACCAACGGTGTGTCCGGTGCCCCATAAAAATGTTCTTGGCCGCCCTACCTGGCACGACCCCGTCTCGAGAGAGCGCACCAACAACTCTCCCGTCACTAGTAATGCGGGCTCCAAGCTAGTATCGGTCTAGGTAATCAATAATGCCCTTTCCCATATAAGGGTAGAGTGGTTGCGCATGTAAGGTTGGAATAACGGTCGCAACTTAAACCAATCCGTTTTGAAAACAAGACACACTTGCCTCGGTACACCACTTCGTCCTCAAGTGGCTACCCAACTCATCATCTCCCCCGGGCATAAGTGGCACCCGATGGGGTTTTCGAAAAGTCTTTTGAAAATACTTTGTCTCCATCATCATGCATATTCCCGTCCCTTTTTGCGTAGCACTACTTTAGCCTCCTATCTACTCCCACCGTCATAACCCTCATAAGAAGGTAGGGTCATGCACAATGCAAGTATCAACGAGGAAGTACGGTGGCAAACCATCAAAGTGGATACCACCTCATCATGATTCCGTTGCAACAACAATATGGTGCTATATGACATGCATAAAAAGGGTTTCATAGACATGGTCAAAGGGCTGCTTGCCTGTTTTAACAAAGTCTTCGAGGTCTTCAAATATCTCTGGTCCAACTCCGAGCATTTCATCTACTTTGTCAACTATCGTCGAAAGCAACCATAATAAGCAACACAACAAGGCAGGAAATAAAAGTGCTCTAAAAAATATGAGTTGGACTTGTCTAGGATACCTCTGGTCATATGAGGGATGACCAAAGTGGTTTCATTAGGATTTGATCAATGGACATCTCTGAACATTTCAATATGATGGAATCAAGGGGTTTATGGATTTGCAAGAAGTGTACAGAAATATATTTTTGAAAAATGAGCAAAGGCACCTATTTAGCAAATCATGATTTTAGAAGCATCTGGGAGTTGGTTTCACTGGATTTGGAGTTCAAATGAATTTCCTATGAATTTGCAAAGTTGACAAATATGAAGAAATGGCTCATTATTTTATGTGGTACAGAAAGTATTAAGAAAAATGTTCATAAACTATATTATGAACTTAGAAGCATCTAGGAATTTGAATCATGGCATTTGGATCAATTTTGAGCTCTCTGTGATTTTCTAAAGTTCATCACAGGAATAGGAAAAACAAGATTTGATAAATGTTTGTGAAGAAAAAGTCTTTGGAAAAATGTGCATGTTGCACCATCAGGTAGATCATGATTTATAGATTCACTAGAAATTTGAATCATCAAATTTGGAGTCCATTTGAATTGTTTATGGACTTTACAAGTCCACAGAAAAAGAAAAAGCAAAGGGATTGACCTAAATGGACCAAATCCGGCGGCGGCGGCGCACACCGGGCGGGGTTTAGCCCCGAGGCGCAACTGGGCCGGCCCATCGGCTCAGCCGCACGCGCGCAGGGTCCACGCCAGAGGCGTATTTGCCCAGTGCGTCTCCACTTAAACGGAGGGGCCCGCTGACGGGGTCACTGACCTGCGGGGTCCACCCGCAGGGTCGTCTCCCTCCTCCCGCGCGCAACGAAGGAGGCAGAGGAGGCGGGGCCGAGTGCTTGCCGGCGCCCGTTCCGGTGGCTCCGGTCACCTCCGGCGACGCCCAGCACACCGGCGGGTTCAGGGGATCACGACGCATCCGGAGAGGTGCGCCACGACCTTGGGGGCGGTCGGCTGCGAGCGCAACGTCGGTCGTGGCGGAGGCCAGCGACGGTGAAGATGAGCATGGCGATGCGGCGAGGGATGGACGAAATGGAGCCTAGGGGTGGATCAGCGGTGGTGAGAGAGGTTCGGAATGGCTATAGGAAGGAGAGAGGGTTAAGGCGCCGGATTTTTGGCGGCGGTCGGCGGCTCGGCTCCGGCCGTAGAGGTGCAAGGAGGGCGCGGGGAGAGGAGTGAGTTGGTCGGGATGATGCACAGGAGGGAGAGGGAGCGAACGGAGGCCAGAGAGGACGGGGCACACGGGCAGCCGCGGCGATGGCTCTGGTGGCCAAGGGAGCGAGCGAGGAGGCCTCTGCGGCGCTCGTGGGGATGGTGCATGGTGCTGGGGAGGTAGAGGAGGAGTAGAGCGAGCTCGGGACGGGACCCGTGCTTGAGCAGAGAGTGGCGAAGCTGGGCGGTGCTCTGTCCACGCGTGGGACGGGCAGGGGAGAGAGAGGAAGGAGGGGGCCGGCAGAGTGCCGTGTTGCGGACGCCGAGGTGGTCCTGCTGGCGCGTGGGGGAGAGACGAGGTCGTCGGAGACGTTGGGCAGAGAGCGGCTATAAAGGTTCGGCCGCATCAGAAGGCCTTCTGAACGTGCATTTGGCATGCCATGGCATATAATATGCCTTGTTGGCGCGGCCACTGATGTCTGGCAGCTCTAGGGGGGAGTAAAGAAGTGGGA
Source organism: Aegilops speltoides (assembly GCA_021437245.1). Taxonomy (NCBI): domain Eukaryota; kingdom Viridiplantae; phylum Streptophyta; class Magnoliopsida; order Poales; family Poaceae; genus Aegilops; species Aegilops speltoides. Next base: position 69,698,568 of record CM038146.1, read on the forward strand.
GATGGCCTTGGATGCTCTGGGTGGCCAGTAGGAGAAGAGAGAGGTAGAAGAAGAGGGAGAGAGGGGCATCCAGGGAGGTAAATGGGGGTATTTCACCCCTTAATCATTTAGCAATGGCCAGGGGAGGGTTACTGGAGGTAGGAGGTGACCTGGGGCAGCTGTGGTAAAAACATAGGGTCATGGAGATTAGTGGAAGTGGTCAAAAATGGAATTTTGGTAAAGTGGCAGAAGGTGTTTGATGCTTGTTTGGTTAAGCAAATGAACTCCATTTGGCATGAGACTCAACAGGGTGAAATGGCACATATAATTAGGGCCTTCCACCAATTTGGAGCTTATTTGGGCAAAGTTGTCAATGCAACTTTTGTAAACCCTAGAAATTAGCAAAAATGGACTCGTGTAGATCTAGTTGAGCAAATCACTTCTCCTTGATGCACCACTTGGTGTAGTGGCCTCATTTGGTCATGTGAATATGCTCACCAAAGTTGGGGTCAAGGAGAGAAAGTTGGTAGTACAAAGTTGTTCAAATCAGATTCTGGTCAGAGAGGGTTTTGGGGCACTTGATCAATATAAAATTTTCTCCAACTTGTGCCATTTGGTCTACATGAATTATTAGACCATTTGAGCATGTTCAGAAGGTTTGAGAACATTTGGACATGTTTGGCAATGTAAAGTAGCTCAAACTTCAAAATGGACAGAAATGGTTTTGAGGGGATTTCATGGGGTTATACTATTCTCCATGACATGATACTTATCAAGATCATCCAACATGTCATATTTGACATGATAGAATTTTCTTGGAATTTTTATAGAATATTTCCTTTGTAAATATTTCAAAAGCTTGAAATATCCAGAAAGGGTTTTTGAGGTGTTTGACCAATATTTTGAACATGACCATGTGTTGAAACTCTTATATATGGACAATATATGTCCACTGAGTTTCTCTACATTTTAAAAAATATTTTTAAAACCATAAAATATATTTTCCCTATTAAAGACCATTTCTGGCCTTAAGAAAGAGCTTTTAAATAAAATAGGAAATAACTTTTAAAATTATATTTTTGTGGTTTATGGGAATCCTATATCTAATAGGTTTCAAACATACTCTTTGAAATATTTTTCATACCCCAAATCAAGTACTTGCAGTGCAAACCTCAATTCAGGGGTTTTTGGAAAACTAAATTTAGAAAATACTTTTTGGCCAAATTATTTTTGTAAGAAAATTCTATATTGTACTATAAACATGGTATGATCATTGAGCAGAAGTTTTGGATCAAGGAGAAGGAGTATAAGAGTTGGAGGATTTATTTTATTTTTAGAGCACTTGCAAACAACAGACTAAATCCAATCAAGGCAAAGTCCAAAACACTCAAAAGTTTTTGTCAAACCACATTTTATCATGATTTATCATCTTAAGTGTTGTGCCATGAAAATCAGGGTGTGACAAAATAAGGTGCAGCAAGGTGGCCCAATCCTTTTTGTAGTAAAGGACAAGCCTGGACAAATTCTTATATGGAGAAAAGCGCTCCCGAGGACACATGGGAATTATCATCAAGCTAGTTTTCATCACGCTCATATGATTCACGTTCGTTACTTTGATAATTTGATATGTGGGTGGACCGGTGCTTTGGTACTGCCCTTTCTTGGACAAGCATCCCACTTATGATTAACCCCTATTGCAAGCATCCACAACTACAAAAGAAGTATTAAGGTAAACCTAACCATAGCATGAAACATGTGGATCCAAATCAGCCCCTTACGAAGCAACGCATAAACTAGGGCTTAAGCTTCTATCACTCTAGAAACCCACCATCTACTTATTACTTCCCAATGCCTTCCTCTAGGCCCAAATAATGGTGAAGTGTCATGTAGTTGACGTTCACATAACACCACTAGAGGAAATACAACATACATCTCATCAAAATATCGAACGAATACCAAATTCACATGACTACTAATAGCAAAACTTCTCCCATGTCCTCGGGAACAAACATAACTACTCACAAATCATATTCATGTTCATAATCAGAGGGGTATTAATATGCATTAAGGATCTCAACATATGATCTCCCACCAAATAAACCAACTAGCATCAACTACAAGGAGTAATCAACACTACTAGCAACCCACAGGTACCAATCTGAGGTTTTGGTACAAAGATTGGATACAAGAGATGAACTAGGGTTTGAGAGGAGATGGTGCTGGTGAAGATGTTGATGGAGATTGACCCCCTCCCGATGAGAGGATCGATGGTGATGATTTCCCCCTCCCGGAGGGAAGTTTCCCCGGCAGAACAACTCCGCCGGAGCCCTAGATTGGTTCCGCCAAGGTTCCGCCTTGTGGCGGCGGTGTTTCGTCCTGAAAGTTTGTTTATTATTTTTTCCAGGGTAAATTACTTCATATAGCAGAAGATGGTCACCGGAAGGCTGCAAGGGGCCCACTCGGCAGGGGGCGTGCCCCCCACCCTCATGGACGGTGGGTGGCCCCCCTCTGGTACTTCTTCCACTCAATATTTTTTATTAATTCCAAAAATGACTTTCGTGGAGTTTCAGGACTTTTGGAGATGTGCAGAATAGGTCTCTAATATTTGCTCCTTTTCCAGCCCATAATCCTAGCTGCCGGCATTCTCCCTCTTCATGTAAACCTTGTAAAATAAGAGAGAATAGGCATAAGTGTTGTGACATAACGTGTAATAACAGCCCATAATGCAATAAATATCGATAATGATGCAAAACAGACGTATCAGTTCACGACCGCTGGTTACAGGCGGTTGCGTCCCCGGTCGTGTGTTCTGTGCTGTGGATGTCTGGCATCACAATGCTAAAATGGCCTCCCAGGTCATGAAGGGCTAGGGGGCGAACCTTGGTGCTGATCTTCGGGCCCGTAAAGGGGCCCTGCTAGATCAGATTAGGGTGCTAGATGGCCTAGCTGATGGGCCGAGCCTGTCTCCTGACGACTGGCTTAGGAGATACTCCCTCGAGGCTTCGCTCATGAACATTTACAAGAGCGAGGAGCTGTTCTGGCAGCGTTGAGGGGGCCAGAACTGGCTCCTTAAAGGTGAGGCGAACACTGCTTACTTCCAGGCGATCGCCAATGGCCGCAGGCGGAAATGTGCCATCCCTTTCCTCTGGGATGGGGATGCTCTTCTAGAAAGACAAGAGGACATCTCCGCCCATATTTACTCTTTCTATAAAGAGTTGTTTTCGGCTGAGCCACGTGGAGGTATTTCTCTCGTGACGAGTTTTGGCAGATTTTTGACCAGGTCTCCGAGGCAGAGAATGCGGATCTGACTCTCCCTTTCTCCCCCGAGGAGGTGGGCAGGGCGATTGCTTCTATGAAAGCTAGCTCGACACCAGGGCCGGATGGTCTTCTAGTTGTTTTCTTCCAGAAGTTCTGGGAGGTCCTCCGTTCGGTCATTATGCCCATGTTCCATGAGTTTTATATTGTAACTCTGGACATGGCTCGGATAAACTATGGTGTCATATCCCTGATCCCCAAAGTAGTTGGGGCAACGAATATTAGGCAATTCCGCCCCATCACGGTGATTAATGTGTTGGAGCGAATCTTTGCAAAGGTTTGCGTGACCCGTTTATCCCCCGTGGTGAAACGGATTGCTCACCCCCTTCAGTCCGTGTTCTTGAAGGGCCGGCAGATCGATGATGGGATTCTTGCCCTTCACGAGATCGTCCACGAGGTGGCGTCAAAGGGGCTTAAGGAGTCTTCCTCAAATTGGACTTCCAGAAGGCATATGACCGCCTGGATTGGTCCTTTTTGAGGTTGGTTATGCAGCGACGAGGATTTGCTGAACGGTGGTGCTCCTGGATCATGCGATTGGTTAGAACTAGAAACACAACGAGCAACATCAATGGAGATGTTGGTCCCTTCTTCTAGGCCTTCAGGGGGTAAAGCAAGGGGATCCTGTCTCCCCCTTGCTTTTCAACCTTGCAGTTGATGCCCTTGCAGGCATCCTAGATAAGGCCAAGCTAGTCGGCCACTTAAGGGTGGGGTTAGTCATCTCATTCCGAGAAGGTTCAGGCTCGGACATTGTGAATCTTAAGTTCCTTTTGCTCTGCTTTGAGGAAATGTGTGGTCTTAAGATTAACTTTGACAAGAGCGAGGTTGTGGTCCTTGGCTACTCGGAGCTTGAGCAACATAGGATCACGGATAACCTCAATTGTAGGCTGACTTGATTCCCCATATCTTACTTGGGGATGCCCCTGGCTTAGTCCAGGATTTTGGTGAGTGGGTATGACCCGCTTGTGGGACGAGTAACGTCCCGTGTAGAGCCCTGGTGTGGTAGGTTCACTTCTAAAGGGAGCAAAACTGTCCTCATTAGCTCTAATCTTGCTAGCCTCCCCATGTATATGATGGGGATGTACATCTTGCCCAAAGGTGTGAATAGCTCCTTTGACAAGGAGCTGGCTAGGTTCTTCTGGCAGGCGGGGGATGGCCGTCCTAAGTACCATATGGTGAAATGGGCCGACATCTGCTTGCCGAAGGACCGAGGTGGGTTGGGTATCCCTGTATCCCACCATATGAATGTTGTGCTCATGCTTCGTTGGGTTTGGCGGATCTTGCGGGGAGATAGGAGTCCGTGGCTGCAGCTGATTGAGTCCAAGTACTTGCAGGGCCAGCCCCTCTTGGCTTGCTCGCACTCGGCTGGGTCCCAGTTCTGGAAATCTATCCAGGCCATCAAGGATGAGATTAGGCTGGGTTTGCGGTTCTCAGTTGGTAATGGGTCTGGGACCCAGTTTTGATTGGACCCCTGGCTTGATGGGGAGCCTATCAGCATTTGGTTCCCTAGGCTTTTGCGATTTGTGATGACCCGAATGTTCTTATCTCTGTGGATGCTTTGGATGAGGGGTGGAACATTGCGTTCCGCCCCTCATTCGGACCAGCCGAGGTGCAGGAATGGGAAAACTTGAGGGAAGTAGTCCCTCTTCCTTTGTCCCAGGATCCTGACACTGTTTCTTGGAGTCTTTCGCCCTTGGGAGACTTCTCTGTTAGCTCGGCCTATCAGGCATTATGCCGGCTGCCGTTCTCCAGTGGTTATCCCCACCGTGGAAGGCGCCGATGCCCCTAAAGATCAAGATTTTTTCGTGGCAGCTTCTCCGAGATCGCTTACCTTTGGGGACTGAGGTGCTTAAACGCCATGGTCTAGGCAATGGCCTTTGCCCCCTTTGCCTCGTCCCAGAAACGGGAATGCACATTATGTTCTTGTGCGTAGCAATGCAGGCACTTTGGTGCTTTGTTCATGAGGCTTTGGGTCCGGAGTGGGAGGCCCATGACCTTGCAGAGTTTCTGTAGGTTAGGGACACTCAGGTTGGCCGTAAGCGCCGATTGTTATGGATCATCTTCGCGGCTATGACGTGGACCCTTTGGACTACTCGCAATAAGATGGTGATTGAGAGGATATTCCCGCGGCGTGCCTCTAACTCGGTCTTCAAATTTCTTGCCTTCTTGCAGCACTGGCATCCGCTCGCTAGACCGAGAGATCGTGATCGGCTTCAGCTCTATCTGGATGCACTGTTGGCTTCCGCGCGCCAGCTTTCCGATCGGTCGCCTGCTTCATAGCTTGCCCCTGGTGGCCTTTTATGTTTCTTCTTCTTTCTTTTGGGCGTGCTTGTATTGTGACCCCAGCAGTTTCTTTCTTTGACTATGGTTGAGACGCGGTTGTATGGATGTTTGCTTTATCTATAAAGCGGGGCGAAAGCCTGTTTCAAGGACAAAGTAGTTGTAATCACTAAGGTATAGGGGGGTAAAGGTCAACATGCCCTGATGCTCATCGTACCACACAAACTATAAGAAGCCCCGCTTACGATGAGGAGGGAAGCAGGCGACTCTGGGCATGTGCAACAAGTGCGGTTGCACAAGGCTTCCAATACCCTAGGTTCGCGATACAAGTACTTACGATGAATATTTACATACAATGAATATTGAATATTGGACAAGCACTTATAAATGCAATGTAGCAAGCGACCTAATATCCTTAAACAATAAACAAGCAATGGTCCATGATGATAGGAATGAAGAAACATGATCTCTATATCAAAAGAGAATAGAGACAAGTCTCCTATTGCATGATGATAAGTTCCAAGACAAACAATCAGGACGAACGCCATAGACTTCAAGAGCTCCTATGTTGAGAGTGGAGCGAGAGAAGCAGATACTAGCTCGATCCCCAATTTTCCCAGGCGGCGATGCCGGCCAAAGGAGAGAAGGGAGAGAAGCACAAAGTAATTATGTATATATTTCTAGGTTGATTCATGCCCCTGTAGCATCCGAATCTATGCAGAGGTAGAGTATGCCGCCGCCGCGTTCGAGGAGCGACCAATGGCTAGCAGTGCATGCAGTCCTGGTTACAGTGATGTGGCAGTTCTGTGTGAGGATTGGGTCACCGACAACTCCCAGAATAAGCTTGTACGGTCTCCTGATCTGGAGGGGGCCCTCCCAATTCCTCTGCTTGTAAGGTTGCCATGGCGGCAAAGAAGGGAGATAGGTAAGATGGAGATCCACTTCGGGTTCAAACTCATCATTGATGAAGACCTTGGATGAGCTATGGTCCCGCTATTGTGGTCGATGTTGTGCTGCCGTCGTATCCTCTGACCGTATGGCGGTCTTTATTCTTCCTCTTGACCAAGAGCCAGATGGGAGGCATTGTGGCTTCATCTTGGAGTTCATGATTTGGTGCCATCGAGGGTTGGCTGCCCCAAGTGGTGTCGTCACTGATGAATAGGAGTCAAGATTCAGGTGGAAGATGCCAGGGACTGATTGCTTTCTCATCAATTCTTAGGGGTCCTCTTTGTAATAGTTAGGATCAGTTAGCAATTTCATTTTTCATCCAGGTACCTATTGTAAATCGCTATGCACCATTTTTTTCTTGTCAATGTAGATTCTGGGTCCTTCTAGACCCTGGACCCTTAGTTTGTTCCAAAAAAACTCACCATGAGCAGGACTGGCGCGTATCGAGTATTGACTAGAAAGCTCTAGTAGCTAGCCCGACTAAAGTGTGCTATATATACATACTAGTATGTACGCACGTGCATCGCACGTCAACATAAGTGTTTTTGGTGAAAGAAAAAAGCATTAGGCTACACTGCAAAAATGAAATGCAAAATAACACGCTCTATGTATGAATGCATTGAGGAATATTATTGTTGTAAAACAAAAAATATTAGAAGAGTGTAATTCCTATTGATTGATGATAGTTGTACAAAATAAAGGAAAATAACCAGCGGGATCAGATTCATTAACTGTTTAATTCAAGATTTCTTCTCTTTCTTGTTCTCTTTCTAGACCCATCTCAAGGCACTTAGCACGTCCTTGCTGATGTGATGGTTCTAGAATACATTGGAAGCATCTGATGGGTACTGTTCATGCGAATCCCAGTACTTTCAATCGTTAGACTGAGGATATCAACGATCAGGATCGATGCTCTGGACCCATTCGAAACGGATACACTATATAGTGGTATAGATGTAAATGTACATTGCTTGTCCTTACTTTTTCCCACATGCGACAAAACATGCCTTGCGTCAACGGTTTTTTTGAAAAGGAGGAATACCCCCGGCCTCTGCATCTGGTCGATGCATACGACCACTTTATTAATTATTAGCACAAAACCTTACAAAGTCGTACAACAGTAAGACCAAAGCCACCATCTTCGCAACCTCTATCGCTACTCCTATCTAACTGATGAAGGGGCTGATGGTCTGGGCCTAATACCAAACAGACCTCGCAGCCAAACGTAACATCTAAGACCTGAGGTCCCAACCTGGACGCCTGCCAGGTATGGGCACCCACCAGTCCGGCGTGCTCCTCAACCAGGCCGCCCGCCGGGTATGAGGCCGCCACAACCACCTACCGCATATCCATCTTCAGAGCTGTACTATTGTAACGGCCTTGCCCGGTCTCGCTGCCGCCGACGCCACCACGACGCCAGACAGCGTCGACCTCCTGCGCGTGTCCGTCACCACACATCTGACGCCAAGCCTCCACTGCTCCATGCCGCCAAGAGCCGCCGCCAAGAATATGTAGAACGAAACACCGCTCCACCGAAGGGAGGCAGCACACCCCCACCCCTCACCTGCAGACCCTTCCATCCGATCCCAATGTCCTTGGCGTTGCCTCCAGGAAGGTTACGGTGCACAGGGCGCCGCCGACGCCCGATCCGCATTGGATCTTGGGCTTTCACCCGGACATGGGTTGGAGAGGAGAGATGGTGCCCTCAGCAACGCCCTCAAGGAGGAAAGCGGCGCCAAAAATCGGCGTCGCCGCTGCCAGTCAGCCTAAGGCAGCCAAGGTTTCCCCCGGACACCGATCTGCTCCACCAGAACACACCGGAGGTGGATCCGGCAAGATCCAAACCAAACCGGGAACTGGGAAGGGATGCATGGAAGGGAGAGGGGCAATACCTCCAGATCTGGCACGCCTACGGCTCGCCGTCCTCACGGCCGAACCCACAGGCACGCCGCACGCCACCAGATGCGCCGCACCAGATCGATGATGGCCAGCCTCAGCGCCGCCCCCACTCTCCCGACGAGGGAGAGGAGGAAACAGTGCCGCCGCCGAGCCCGGGGCCGCCGCCCCGGCTTGCCCGCGCCTGGCCAGACGCAGCCGCCGCCGGATGCAGGCCTTCGTCCAGGGCCGAAGACTTGCGGCGCGTGACGAGGGTGCCCCGCCACCGCCGTCCGCCGAGTGGGCTTTGCCCGTCGGCCTCCTCCAGCGGTGGCAGGCGGAACGAGGGAGGAAAGGGGAGCGGGGGCGGCGGCGGCTAGGTCGCCCGAGCCGCCCCCCAGGGAGCGACGCGAGCGATAGGCGACTCCGTGCAGGTACTTCCCTTGCGTCAACGGTTATATCACCCAAGAACCATGGAAGCGGTCGCACCTTTGAGCTTTGAGCTTTTCCCACCTGGCTTGAGATTTCTGTCTCTACTCTTGGTTTCTACTTCGGTGAGTGCGAGTCATCATGCCCCCCAAGCCTGTCATGTTGCTCCTCATGTTCGTCTTTCTCATCGGAAATGCGCCTCAACTCAACACCCAATCCCACGCGACCACATCTGCTGCAATGAAGCTTAGGCTTTGTTGTTTGAGCATGTGGCCACCCGACGACACACCTACCTCAACCTTGTTGGTGGGCGCTTCCAATGCTCTTGTCTGCGTGTGAAGATGGTATTCCAAAGCCACCGCCACTTGAGCTAGTGGTTTCATGCGACCGATCCTCTGCGCACTACTGCTTCTTGCCATCGACATTGTTTTGGTGCCTTGACATTAAAGTCAACCTATAGGACCGACAAACAGGACGATTACCTTGGGCACGACGGTGGAGGCACATACACACATACTCCCTCCCTTTCTTTTTTACTTCGCATATTATTATTGTCCTATGTCAAGCTTTCCGAACTTTGACCTAGTTTGAACTTTCAACGGAAATCAAGGTTCCACTTCCAATCTTTCTGGCCTAAAATGGCAGGGTTTCAAGACGTCGTTGCTGCGGGCTGGTTCTCCACTGTACCCGTGGTTGATCCCTTTCTGGACCTGTTTAATAGACTGAAAGCAACTGCAAAGGCATTGTCCTCATGGAGTCAGAGATCAATCGGCAATGTAAAGGAGCAAATTCAAATGACACATGAGGTCATTCGTCTAATGGATACTGCTATGGATCAGCGGCCGCTCACTGATGCAGAGTTCTGGTTGCGCTGGCAACTTAAGAAGAAAATCCTAGGGCTGGCCTCCCTTCAACGAACCATTGCCAGGCAACACTCCCATCTTTTGTGGCTCAAAGAGGGTGATGCAAATACAATTTTTTCCAGTCATATGCCAGTGCTCGGCGACGCTGGAACCACATTTTCAAGTTACAAAGGGATGGATCTGAGGCCACTTCTCAACAGGCCATGGATGACCTTGCTGCTGAGTGTTAATTTGAGTACACAGTGAAGTACCCATGTGTTGGCGCATAGTGTGCGTGAGAGTGACGGAAAACTGTATGTGTTGCAGTAGATCGTCATGGCAATGGGCAACGACGTGCACTGCGTGTGCACAGTGTAAGTTGTCGGGTGGATGGTTGTAACCGGCCATCAAAGGGTCAAGAGTCTTGACCTGTATGTGCTGCAGGCTGTGAAGCAAAAAAAGAAAATATCGAAGGGCATGTGTTGCCTGGGAGAAAACCAACCTGTGTCTAATCTGTTCTTCGTACCCTCAAACACCTCGCATGCGTGACGAGAGAACGCAGGGCAGGAGAGATTAGAGTTGGATTTGGCTAACATTTGGCACCAGAGCCAACAAGGTTTGATCGGCGGAAATAGCTATGGCGTCGGAGGAAGCATTGAAAGCGGCGGAGGATGCGATGGCCGCTGCAGCGGAGGCCAGAGCGGAAGAAGATGCGTTGAGGGAGGAGTTGGCGGCGCTGAAAGGCAAGAAGTCGGAAGGGGAGGTGAAGCAGGAGGCCTTGATTCCAGTGGCGGCGGCGCTGCCGGTGAGGCCCCGCGGCCCCATAATCTACCCGCAGCTCACCCGCACAAATTACACGATGTGGGCGATGCAGATGCGGGTGGCGATGCAGTCAGCACGAGTTTGGGAGGCGGTGAGCTCTGAAGATTTCTCTTTCGAGATGGACCGCGACGCGCTGCTACCAGGGCATACCAGAGGATGTGCTGGCATCAGTCGCCGACAAGGACACGGCAAAGTCAGCCTGGGAAGCCATCAAGACTGTACGCGTCGGCCATGACCGCGTACGTGAGTCCAATCTTCAGTCGCTAAGGAAGGCGTTCGAGGGATTGGAGATGGGCGACGACGAGCAGACAGAAGCCTTCGCAACGCGTGTGAACAAGATGGTTTCGTCCATCCGCGCGCTCGGCGACGAAGTGAAGGAGCTCACGGTGGTCCAGAAAATTCTTCAGGCGGCGCCGGCGCGGCTCACGCACCTTGTGCCGTGCTAGAGCAGTGCATGGACTTGAAGACGCTAACCATGGAGGATTTAATTGGGTGCTTCAAGGCATACGAGGAGCGCATCCGGCAACGTTTCGGCGATCCTGTTGATGGTCAGCACCTAATGCTGAGCAGGAAACAATGGGAAGGCTACGTGGGGAAGAAGACCTGGGATGGTCATGGAGCAAGTGGTGGTGTGAAGGGAGGCGCTGACCGTGGCAGCAGCCATGGAAGAGGCGAGAACCAGCCATCAAGCTCGAGAACTGAATCAAATCCAAAGAAAAAATTCAAGTGCTACATCTGTGGTGTAAAGGGACATTTTTCAAGAGAATGTAAAGAACCCAAGAAGAAGAACCAGGAGAAATCCTTGATGGCTGAGAAGCAGGATGAAGAACCCGCACTGCTGTTGTCTGAAAGTTGTATCATGGCATGCAATGCAACAGTGGAACATGGGAGAGTTTTCCTCAATGAAGAGAAAGTGAAGCCAAGGCTAGGAACTGATGTGAGGTATGACACTAAGATTTGGTACCTTGACACTGGAGCTAGTAATCACATGACAGGCTCTAGGGCGATGTTCACTAGTCTTGACAAACCCATAACAGGAACAGTCAAGTTTGTGGTGATGGTTCCTTAGTTGAAATTGAAGGCAGAGGCACTGTGCTCATAACAACTTGAGATGGGGCTCATAAAGGACTAACTGATGTCTATTACATTCCAAAATTGAGAAGTAATATCATTAGTCTTGGTCAATTGGATGAGCACGGTTGCAACATTGTTTTGGAAGATGGTTACCTGAGAATCTTTGACGAAGGGCGTAAATTGCTAGTAAAAGTACCAAGGGGCAAGAATAGGCTATATGTTCTGAATATTAGCCTGGGCATCTGAACTTTGATGCTTTGAGGTCCCTTGCATAACACAACATGGTGGATGGTCTCCCTCTTGTGAAACAAGTTGACAAGGTGTGTGGTGGGTGTTTGGTTGGAAAACAGCGGCGTGCTCCATTTCCTAAACAATCAGTCTATCATGCAGGAAATGGTTTAGAGCTTGTGCATGCTGACCTGTGTGGTCCAATCTCACCATCCACACTAGCAGGAAATAGATACTTCCTGTTAATTGTCAATGACAAGAGTCACTTCATGTGGGGTCTGAGAACCAAGGACCAAGCCTTTGTGACATTCAGAAAGTTCAAGGTTGCAGCTGAATTGGAAAGTGGTCTGAATCTGAAAATGTTGCGTACTAACAGAGGTGGCGAGTTCACCTCTGTTGAATTTAATTCTTTCTGCGAGGATCATGGGATAAGAAGGCAGCTCACTACACCGTATACGCCACAGCAAAATGGTGTAGTAGAAAGAAGAAATCAAACCGTGGTTGCAATGGCCAGATGCTTACTAAAGAGTCAAAACTTACCCGACAGTTTTTGCGGGGAGGCAGTGGCAACGTCGATTTATTTGTTGAATCGAGCTCCTACCAAAAGTGTTGTAGGGATGACACCTTATGAATCATGGCATGGCCACAAGACAAGTGTGGAACACCTCTGCACTTTCGGTTGTTTGGCTCATGTGAAAGTTACAGGACCCTTAGGTGGCAAGCTGGCTGACAGAAGCAAACCTATGGTTTTGATTGGGTATGAAAAGGGATCCAAGGCATATAGATTATATAACCCAGATTCAGGGAAAGTTTGCGCGTCTCGGGATGTAGTGTTTGAAGAAGCAAAGGGGTGGAATTGGGAAGGTGTAGAAGGGCATGTAGACAACACCGATGAAGATTGGTTCACGGTTCATACTAAACCAGAACCAATGAGTTCCTCGGATGAACCAGACATGCAAGAAGCTGGGGAAGACTCACCGAATATTGAGCTTGAAGCACCAGGAGCACCTTTAGTGAATCCAGACCCTGAAACACCTGAGGCAGTAGTGAAAACTAGAAGCCTTGATGAATTATATGATGCTACTTCACCAAGATGGAGTCCAGCAGACTTTGATCATATGGAGGATCTTGAGTTGTGCATGCTTGGTGCTGATGAACCTGGAAGTCACATCGAAGCATTGAAACATGACTCATGGAAGCAAGCCATAGAAGAAGAAATGAAGTCCATCCATGAGAATGAAACATGGCAACTAGACACTCTTCCTGCGGGTGCAAAAGCAATTGGCTTGAAATGGATTTTCAAGTTAAAAAAGGGTACAACTGGAAATGTTGTGAAGCACAAAGCTCGACTCATTGCTAAAGGGTATGTGCAACATCAAGGGTTAGACAATTTTTTGCTCCGGTTGCTAGGATGGATATAGTAAGACTGCTGATTGCACTAGCAACTCATGAAAATTGGGAAGTTCATCATATGGATGTAAAATCTGCATTCCTCAACGGTGTACTAGAGGAGGAAGTATTTGTTGCACAGCCTTCGGGGTTTGAAGAAATAAGTAGTGGGAACAAAGTTCTAAGGCTAAAGAAAGCACTGTATGGGCTTCATCAGGCTCCAAGAGCATGGAATGTGAAACTGGATCAGACTCTCTTGTCACTTGGTTTTGAGAGAAGTCCTCTAGAACATGCAGTTTACAAGCGCAAGACTAGAAGTACTCGTTTGCTTGTAGGTGTTTATGTTGGTGATCTAATCATTACTGGGTCAAATGAAGATGAGCTACTGAAATTCAAATTACAAATACCAGTCAAAAAAATTCAAATTACAAATGAAAAATTTGTTCAGTATGAGTGACCTTGGGTTATTGACATATTACCTTGGCATCAAAGTTGACCAGTCCGAAAAAGGGATAACATTGTGCCAATCAGGTTATGCCATGAAAATCCTTGAGAGAATTGGAATGTCTGATTGCAACATTGCTCATATCCCTATGGAGCAAAGGATGAAGTTGAGTAAGAATTGTGAAGGCTCATTTGTTGATCCTACAACCTACATAAGCTTGATTGGGAGTCTCAGATACTTGGTAAATACAAGACCTGATCTCTCCTTTTCTGTTGGCTTGGTAAGTCGCTTCATGGAGAAGCCAAATTCCCAACACTTAGCCACAGTAAAGCAAATCCTCAGATATGTTTGTGGTACTCTAACTATGGATGTTGGTATGGAAGGGGAGAAGCTGAGAAACCGAGCTTGTTTGGATTCAATGACAGTGATCATGCTGGAGATGTCGATGATAGAAAGAGCACAACCGGCATGGTTTTTCTCCTTGATAAAAATCCAATTGCTTGGACGTCTTAAAAGCAAAGAGTGGTGGCACAATCTTCATGTGAAGCTGAATACATTGTTGCTACCTTATTGCGTCCCATGGAGTATGGTTGGAGCACCTACTAGCTGAGATGGTCGAGAGAGAACCCAAGAAGGTGATGTTGTTTGTCGACAGCAAGGTAGCAATATCACTGAGTAACAATCCTGTCCACCATGAGCGAAGTAAACATATTGATATTCGCTACCATTTCATCCGTGAATGTGTGGAAGAAGGGAAGGTGAAGGTAATGCATGTGGCATCTAAATGAACAACTTGCAGACCTCCCGATGAAGCCTCTGGGTCGTGTGAAGTTTGAAGAACTTCGGCGCAGAGTTGGAGTGGTGAACGTCAAATACAATCGCCAAGATTAAGGGGGCGAATGTTAATGTTAATCTTGTCATGTGTTAGTTTGAGTACACGTGAAGTGCCCATGTGTTGGTGCATAGTGTGTGTGAAAGTGATGGAAAACTGTATGTGTTGCAGTAGACCGTCATGGCAATGGGCAACGACGTGCACTGCGTGTGCACAGTGTAAGTTGTCGAGTGGGTTGTTGTAACCGGCCATCAAAGGGTCAAGGCGTGTATGTGCTGCAGGCTGTGAAGCCAAAAAAGAAAATATCGAAGGGCATGTGTTGCCTGGGAGAAAACCAACATGTGTCTACTTTGTTCTTAATACCCACAAACACCTCGTGTGTGTGACGAGAGAACGCATGGCAGGAGAGATTAGAGTCGGATTTGGCTAAAACTGAGCACTTCAGCAAGTTAATTGGGATCCCAGGGCAGTGTCAGCACTGCTTGAATTTCCAGCATCTGGACCTCCCCCCTGTGGATACATAGCATCTCGAGCGTGATTTCTCTGACAGTGAAATATGGTCTGCCATCAGTTCTTTGCCTCCCGACAAGGCCCTGGGGCCTGACGGCTTCTCTCTGCGATTCTATCAGTCCTGCTGGCCTACGATCAAAGAAGTGGTGTGCAAAGCTATTTGCACTTTCAGCTCCGGAGACGGACGAGGCATTGCTCGCTTGAATGAGGCGTATATTACTCTTCTGCCGAAGAAGCTTGGCATAGAGGACATCCGGGATTTCAGACCAATCAGTTTGGTGCATAGTATTGGGAAGATTGTCTCCAAACTAATGGCCAACCAGATCACCCCCTCATTCCATCCCTTGTGCATTCCAACCAAAGTGCATTTATAGCGGGCTGCTCCATAGTCGATAATTTCCTATTGGTGCAACAATCGATCAAGACTCTCCACCGGCGGCAAGTTTCTCCTATTATGATGAATATTTGTAGGACCTTGAAGTATGTCTAGAGGGGGGGTGATTAGACTACTTGACCAATAAAAACTTAAGCTTTTCCCAATTTTAGAGTTTGGCAGATTTTAGCTACTTTAGGACAAGTCAAGCAATCATCACACAATTCATGCAAGCATGCAAAGAGTATATAGGCAGCGGAAATTAAAGCATGCAACTTGCAAGAAAGTAAAGGGAAGGGTTTGGAGGATTCAAATGCAATTGGAGACACGGATGTTTTTGGCGTGGTTCCGATAGGAGGTGCTATCGTACATCCACGTTGATGGAGACTTCAACCCACGAAGGGTAACGGCTGCGCGAGTCCACGGAGGGCTCCACCCAAGAAGGGTCCACGAAGAAGCAACATTGTCTATCCCACCATGGCCGTCGCCCACGAAGGACTTGCCTCACTAGCGGTAGATCTTCACGAAGTAGGCGATCTCCTTGCCCTTACAAACACCTTGGTTCAACTCCACAATCTTGTCGGAGGCTCCCAAGTGACACCTAGCCAATCTAGGAGACACCACTCTCCAAGAAGTAACAAATGGTGCGTTGATGATGAACTCCTTGCTCTTGTGCTTCAAATGATAGTCTCCCCAACACTCAACTCTCTCTCAATGGGTTTGGATCTGGTGGAAAGAAGATTTGAGTGGAAAGCAACTTGGGGAGGGCTAGAGATCAAGATTCATATGGTAGGAATGGAATATCTTGGCCTCAACACATGAGTAGGTGGTTCTCTCTCAGAAATGGTAAGTTGGAAGTGTAGGTTCGTTCTGATGGCTCTCTCCACGAATGAAGAGAAGGTGGAGGGGTATATATAGCCTCCACACAAAATCTAACCGTTACACACAATTTACCAAACTCGGTGGGACCGAATTGTTAAACTCGGTCGGACCGATTTAGTAAATCTAGTGACCGTTAGTGATTTTCGGTGGGACCAACATGCATCTCGGTGAGACCGATTTGGTTAGGGTTAGGGCATAATGTAATCTTGGTAAGACCGATTACGCAAACTCGGTGAGACCGATTTGGTAATAAGCTTTCTAGAGAGTTGGTCAGGTAAACTCGGTGGGACCGATTTGCTCTTTTCGGTGAGATCGAAATGTTACAAAAAGGAAACAGAGAGTTTACATTGCAATCTCGGTGGGACCGATCGCTCACTTCGGTTCGACCGAAACGTTACGAAGGGAAACAGAGAGATTGCAACCCCATCTCGGTGAGACCGAGATCCCTATCGGTAAGACCGGTTTGCTTAGGGTTTGTGGCAGTGGCTATGACTTTTGGAATCGGTGGCGCCGGATAGGAACTTTCGGTGTGACCGATTTTGGCTTTGGGTTTAGGTCATATGTGGATGTGGGAAAGTAGTTGAGGGTTCTGGAGCATATCACTAAGCACATGAAGCAAGAAGCTCATTAAGCAACACCTCATCCCTCCTTGATAGTATTGGCTTTTCCTATAGACTCAATGTGATCTTGGATCACTAAAATGTAAAATGAAGAGTCTTGAGCTTTTGAACTTGAGCCAATCCTTTGTCCTTAGTATTTTGAGGGATCCACTTTCATCATCCATGCCATGCCATTCATTGAGCTTTCCTGAAATAATAGTCTTGGAATATTATTAGCTCAATGAGCTATATGTTGTTATTAATTACCAAAACCACCTAGGGATAGTTGCACTTTCAATCTCCCCCTTTTTGGTAATTGATGACAATATATAGATCAAAGCTTCGAGAAATGATAATAAGATTGAATAACATCGTCGCTTTGAGAAGTATGTGATAAGCAAGAGCTCCCCCTAAATTTGTGCATAGTTTAAGATTTGCTTTGGACTGCAAATGCACAATGAATTAGGCTCATGGGTTACTCTTCCATGTCACATAAATCTTGGTGGAGCGCTCAAAATAATAAACAATGATTACATGCACTCATCACCAAGCATAGTGAATGATCACATAGGATAGATAGGATAATATCAAGCATGCATAAGTGTAGCTTATGATCAAACACATGATCATCAATGTCTCACAGGCATAGTATCTCAACCAAAAGCAAACAAAGTTTGAAAAACCACCAAATACAGCAAGAGAGAATAAAAGCAACACTCTCTCTCGAAGCCTATGTTCTATACATTTTTCTCCCCCTTTGGCAACAAGTCGCCAAAAAGTTCATAGAAAATGCATAGTGCTAGATCGTCTCTCAGGCTTGATCTTCTGGTGGTGGTGTAGAGATGCCTCCTTGGACGAAGGCTTCAGTTGAAGTAGAGGGTGCTGGAGGAGTTGGTGCCGGAGCTGGTTGCACCGAACTGTTGGGGCGAGGCTGGTGCTGAAGTTGTAGCTCTAGTGTCTTTCATCGCACTGCAATCGACCTCTGGCTCGGGCACTCTGCAAACACATTGGTGGTTGTCTTGCCCTTCCTCTCCTGCATGTCATCCTGCAGCTGCTCTACAACCGATCAATCTCGCCATTTTGACATCTAGATCATCGAACTTTTGTTCCATGATTCTCTCCAGTGCTCTCCTGGTTTTGAGTTAGGGTGGCCAACCCTTTCTCAATCCTCAGAGTTGACGCTATCAGGTAACCAAGCTGCTCGTGTTTGGTCTTCAAGAAATACTCAGATGCCTCCTCTTTAGTTGGCATCTTGGCAGCCTTCTCCTTCTTTGCCTTCTCCTTCTTCTCCTGAGCTTGGACTGACTGTGGATCATCTTCATTCATGACAACCTCATTGTCCTCAAAGTCTGGATAAATTGGAAAATGTTCCTTATCCAACTGATATTTCCCTATGCCCATCTTTGAGTTGATCAATTCTTGAATTTGAGGTGCATATCCACAGCTCCTCTTCTGATCTGCTGCAGTCCTCTTGATTGTTTCAATGATGAGGCTCATGACTTTGAACTTCTGGGGCACATCAAACACATGCAGCATGTTGATGGCATGCCCTCAGATCATGTTATGGTCACCTTACTTGGGCAACAGAGTGAGCCTCAGGATCCAATTAATGGTTGCCAATCCTGACAGCAGAAAATGAACTAATCCAAACTTGTGAGTCTCTACAGCCTTGTCAGGAACTTTCTTCTTCAGGCCTGGCTTTGTGCTTTGTGCATAGCCATACTCTTTCTTGAGCACCACTTTCTTGGAAGTGGCCTCATCCTCCTCAGCTTTGTAATCCTCATCCTCTGAGTCTGAGGTTCTCTTCCTCCTTTGCCTAGTTGCAGCCTTAGGCAAATTGCTAGGAGTGCTTCTGCTCCCATCATCTGAAGTTGAGGGACTAGTGCCCTCACTCAAGTCCATGTGCTCTTCTGACTGTTCGGCTGTCACTCGATCGGACATACCGCAAAAGCTGACTGCTGACCCTATGAAGAGTTATAGATGAGATAGAATAGATGAGCATCACAAAATGCAGAGATTTTTGCAAAAGAATGATTCAAAAGTTCAGTTTTAGTTTTCCACAGAAAGCATTTCGGATCAACCGATTTTCAAACTCGGTGATATCGAAGCAGTTTTGGAACCTAAATTGATGATCTCGGTTGGACCGAGTTTCAGTTCGGTGGCACCGAGACTGCTAGGGTTTCACAGAATCTTCAAATCGGTCACACCGATTAGTAATTCTCTGTCAGACCGAGAGTCACTAGTGCAATGGCATGCGCCAAATCGGTGAGACCGAGTTTTTCAACTCGGTGGGTCCGAGATGGTTTTGGCGGAAACCTAACCCTAAAAATTTGAATCGCATCTAAACTACGGACTATTTTGGTTGGATAGAAGAATCTCAATCGTGGCAAGAATCAATATGAAAACAATGTGCTAGGAATCAGATGTGGATAGCACAAAGATCAAGTCCATACCCTAACTTGGCGGTGGACTTGCTACGGCGGCAACGGCGGGGATGATTTCCGTTGACGGCGGCGAAGACCAGCAACAGGAGGCTGCTGGCGGCGAGGAGACGATCCGGAGATCACGATGGCAGAGCAAGCTGTTGCGCGGGCGAAGGGTTTCGGAGAAATTTCCAAACTTTTGCCCGTTACTATATATAGCCCGACCCTGACGGTGTGACCGAGTGGAACAACTCGGTGGCACCGAGATGCATAACTGTGTTCAATTATAGCAAATCGGTGAGAACGAAAAGTTCAAACCGGTTGCACCGAGATTGAAAACTTAGATCAACTTGGCGATCTCGGTAGGACCGAAATGGAAGAATCGGTCAGACCGAGAATCACAAAGAGGTTTTGGAAGTTTAAGTCTATGACGACTCGGGAACTCCGAGTGCTCCTCACACAGAGTGGTTCGAATCTGACTTGATCAAATTTTGTGATGTAGCATGAATAGAGTTTGAGATGAGAAAATCATAGATAGCTAAAGAAGGTTCTTAGGCATTCTTGTCCATCCACTTGGCACAAAGAAAATAATCCAAACAATCAAAACAACAAGTGGATGTCCTTGAATGAGTAAAATATGCATCAACATGCTCACACAATAAGATAGCAAATGAAATATGTGGCAAGGCATGCACAACCAGTTCTAGCATCTATCAAACAATTGGCGATGACTAGGTCATCTATATATGAGTATATTGACTTAGGAGTCAAATGAGAACATTTGATCATAGGTCATACTCATCGTTTAAGCTCAAGTGGGGTTACCACTTTTACATAATGCATTAATGTGTTCACACCATTAGAGTTGCTTTGACTCAATTCTTTAGAGTTAAGCTCCCCCTAGATGTGAGATCCCCCCTTAGAGGGATGAACTAACCTTGGGTTTTGTCGATGATGACTTCATGTAGGTGTTGAAGATGTAGATGCTCAATGTTGATGTAGATCATTTGGAGCAATCCTTTGGAGTGAGTTGCACTTTCAACTTACCTACATGGGTTAGTCCCACAAGGAACAAACAAGAATATCCATAGACATAGAGTGATGCACACACAAGATGATGTCCATGAAATCATTATGTTACCTTGTCCCTTGTCTTACCAACATGAGGGTTTGTGACTCCTTGAACTAGTGCAAGATGTGGAAGTTGATTGTACTTGTTCTTGCCAAAATGATATGAGTGAAGAATGTTGGCGGAGTCACCCTCAAGAACTCTCTAGTTCTTCTTCTTCGGGATCCACATCATCTTGATGGGAATCCTTGGAGTTGTAGCTGTACTTGATGAAGTAGAACTTGACGTAGTCTTGGGGACCCACTTGAATGAGGCTTTAGGTGCTTCTTCAAATGCATCAATCTCTTCTTGAAGCTTGTCCTTGCCTTTGTTCTTGTGGTCTTGTGGTGGAAGATCATCTTGAGCTTGTGTTCCTTTGAAGGAAGTAGGATCATACTTCTCTTGTTGAGGAACAAACTTTGTCTTGGGGTATTGATCTTCTTCCCACTCAACTCCATTGGCATTGAACTTTTGTTCAAAACCAACACCTTGATTCTTCCGGTGCCTTCCTTGCTTGCGTACAATTTCCTCGAATTGCTTACTCCCGGCAAGGCTCTTGTAAACACCTTTCTCTATAATTCCCTTCAATAAGCTATTTTCCTGCTCAAGTGTAACTTGGCTAAGAGAATCATTAGTGGAATCAAGAGAACTACTAGAAGCAACAATATTGGATTTGACATTATTATTGTTACTACTAGAGGAAGTATCTTTCTTGTACTTGTTACTAGACTTGACTTGAGGCATGTAAGTAGATAAGAGTAAACACTTGGCAATGTAAGAAGAACTTTTCTTGCGAAGATCATCATTGATTGCTTTTAAGAACTCATGCTCTTGCTCAAGATTGAGCTTTTCAAAGCGTAACTTCTCATGAGCCCTTAAAAGTTCTCGATGATCTTCGTAGATAGTTTCATGAGCTAACTTAAGAGAGTTTAATTCTTTAGTTAGAAGTTCAATCTTCTCCGTATCATTGTCATTCGTTTTAGCATGATTAGCATGATTAATTGACGTTTCATCATAGTATTCATCACTAGAGTTGTCAACAAGTAAATCATCATCCACAAGCAAGTCATCTTCATCACTATTGAAATCAACATACTCGGGATGTGTTACCTTTGGGCCTTTGGCCATGAAGCATCTTCCAACACCTTCATTTGGTGAATCAAATATGTCGTAGGAGTTGGTTGACACAAGTGCTAGACCGGCAACACCTTCATCTTGAGTATATTCGGAGTCGGAGTGATAGCTTCTCTCGGAGTGATTGTCGGAGTCGGAGCCAGATACCCATTCACCAACATGAGCTTGATGTCTTCATTTTGTGTAGTTCCTTGATGACTTGTCCTTCCTTTCTGAATCCTTGCTTCTCCGCGAGGGTCTTCGTTCATAACGATCATCTCTACTCCTCTCTCTTGGTGGTGATTCTTCTCTTTTGCTCCTTCTTCTTGGAGAATCTTCTCTTCTTTTGTAGGGTGCCGTACACTCATTGGAGTAGTGTCCGGGTCTCCCACAATTGTAGCAATTGCGCTCTCGACTAGAAGATCTCTTGTCATTGTAAGACCTTGATTTGGTGCTTCTTTCTTTGCTTCTACTCTTGTAGAATTTGTTGAAGTTCTTCACCATTAAGCTCAATTCTTCATTGAAGGTTGGTTTCTCACTTGATGATGTGGGGGCTTCACTTGAGGCTTTGTAAGCACCACTTGACTTGTTGTGAAGTTCCTCCTTATCCTTGAGTGACATCTCATGAGCAACAATCCTTCCAATGACTTCTGTTCGCTTGAGATCTTTGTAGTTTGGCATCATTTGAATCAGTGTGCACATGGTATCATACTTTCCATCCAATGCTCTTAAGATCTTCTTGATGATGAATTTGTCGGTCATCTCTTCACTCCCTAAGCCGGCAATCTCATTTGTGATAAGAGCAAGCCTAGAGTACATTTTAGCGACACTTTCACCATCCTTCATTTTGAACTTGTCAAGCTGACTTTGGAGCACATCCAACTTGGATTCCTTGACGGACTCGGTGCCTTCATGCATATCAATCAAAGTATCCCAAATTTCCTTTGCATTCTCAAGACGGCTGATTTTGTTGAATTCTTCGGGGCACAATCCGTTGAAGATGATATCACAAGCTTGAGTGTTGTATTGCAGCATCTTCAATTCTTCCGCATTAGCTTCACGGTTTGGTTCTCTCCCATCAAAAAATTCACCTTGCAAGCCAATACAAATAATTGCCCAAACGGCGGGGTTATGTCCAAGAATATGCATTTTCATCTTATGCTTCCAACTAGCAAAATTAGTACCATCAAATTAAGGACCTCTACGGTGATAATTTCCCTCGCTAGACGCTATACTCTCGTAGGTTGTGAAACCAAGGCTATGACCACCAAAAGCTATGGAAATCAAAGCAAATGGAGACCAAAGCTTTGATACCACTTGTAGGACCTTGAATTATGTCTAGAGGGGGGGGTGATTAGACTACTTGACCAATAAAAACTTAACGTTTTCCCAATTTTAGAGTTTGGCAGATTTTAGCTACTTTAGGACAAGTCAAGCAGTCAGCACACAATTCAAGCAAGCATGCAAAGAGTATATAGGCATCGGAAATTAAAGCATGCAACTTGCAAGAAAGTAAAGGGAAGGGTTTGGAGGATTCAAACGCAATTGGAGACACGGATGTTTTTGGCGTGGTTCCGATAGGTGGTGCTATCGTACATCCACGTTGATGGAGACTTCAACCCACGAAGGGTAACGGCTGCGCGAGTCCACGGAGGGCTCCACCCAAGAAGGGTCCAGGAAGAAGCAACCTTGTCTATCCCACCATGTCCGTCGCCCACGAAGGACTTGCCTCACTAGCGGTAGATCTTCACGAAGTAGGCGATCTCCTTTGTCACGGCCCAAAACATAGCAGTGACAATTGCCACATGCTTATAAATTCAATTCAAATTTATAAGCATGTTAGGCCATCAGGTTAACAAAGGTAGTACACTGGGTTCATTTTTATTCATTATCATAGGAACAACTACAAGTGTTCTTGCTAGTACATGCATGCAAGTTTCTTTATTTCATCCCCTCCCGTAGTAGGTAGTAGTAGTAGAGCCGTAGCTGCTGGTGCAGAACAGGCGTTAGAAATCCTGCTGCTGTGTCGAGAGAATCAGGAGAAGGCAAGCATGCGTTCCATCTAGCTTCTCTAGATGTCCTGCTCCTTCTCTTTCTTTACTCATGCCATGCCGCTGTAACTAGTACTTCTCTAATATAGCTAGTCTGTAGTACTATTCTTGTTGTTAATTCATTCACATCAGCTAGTGTGTCCTTGTACAGTGCGCATGGTGGTTTGGTTCTGCATGCTAGTTGTGAAAGATGCATGCGTCCTATCTCCCAAGAACTCCTCTAGATTATTTTGTTTTTTCTCACTTTCTATCTTGTACCACATGCCTTGTTCTGACTAAGTACGCCTCACTTTTACTTGTTGGGCCGTACACTCATTATGCTAAGAATAGCACATGCAAGACTAGCTAATCTTGTGCAGAAGCTAGAGATGATATATTGGTGATCTTTTGAGATAATATTTTCTCTTCCAATGTTCCAGTCCTAATGAAAAATCTAACACTAAGGCATCACGACGGCAAAAACATTGTACCGGTCACAGTACAGGTATGGGACTGTCGTGGTTCTCCACCAAGAACGTCACCCGTTCGGAAGCGTGTCGATGATTGATCCGTAGGAGCGATCGACACTAGTAAGGTCGGGTAGTCGGGTCTTAGCGGGTAAAAGAATCTTGCTCAACTAGAGCCCGTGTGGTTCCAGTTGAGACTGTTGACGTCGGAGTACCCCTCTTAAGAGTGTAAAAGCGTGAAATTTCACCCCTGTGACTCCCGGGTCGGGAAGCTTGCGGACATGTGTGATGCCAAAATTATTATTTTCAAAGCACATCTTTATTTTCTCTACCATTCTTGTTCCTTTTATTTTCTTACGGCTAATCCATATACTTGCTTCCGGTGTCACATATTTTCCCTGCTACATGTGTGCTTGCTGAGTATGTCAATCATACTCATTCTTGATATCTTATTTATTTTTGCAGAGATGAGCAATGGAAATGATGGTGAACAGTAGAGGTAGTACTACGGGAGGGGATGAAATAAAGAAACTTGCATGCATGTACTAGCAAGAACACTTGTAGTTGTTCCTATGATAATGAATAAAAATGATCCCAGTGTACTACCTTTGTTAACCTGATGGCCTAACATGCTTATAAATTTGAATTGAATTTATAAGCATGTGGCAATTGTCACTGCTATGTTTTGGGGCGTGACAATTTAAATGGCATCAGAGCCCAGGTTAATAATAATAATAACTTGATAAATACACACCAATGTGGGATTAATTAAGGGGTAGTATAGGTGCGTAATGCAGGAACGACTTATCGGTTGAATGTTTTAATTTGTTTGCTTAGTTAGCAATTTTGTCAAGTTTGTTTCTTTAAAACTGATCCATGTATTGAAAACAGGGATGGATGAGCCAGTCATCTTCCATCTCAACTTTATCAAAATCCTTGAGGTTGTAACTGAGCACTTCGAGTTGGACCGACCGGTGATCTCTGCGGTTGAGCGTACTGACGGTGTAGGGTACCAAGGCGCGGTGCATGTACAGCTCAATCAAGATGATGAGAACTCTTACAAAGTAATTTATGGGTATGGTGAAGATGCTGCAGATGCAAGCAATATTGCGGCACGTGAGGCGCTGAAGTTTCTTCATCATTTTCTGAACTTTTCCTTAGTGGATCTGCACATGTATGAGTACTGGGAGGTGGTACTATCACTGGTACAGAGGGAGCAGCAGCATCGCATGGAGATGTCGCAACTCCATCAGTACCATGAAGCTTGCAGGCGGGAGGAACTGGAAAGGCTGGAGCAGGAGCATAATGATTGTGTTTATGAAATCAAGCATGATTTTGAACTGGAGATAGAAGACAGGGATCATTGGCTCGAGCTGGGGGAGCACAAGAACAAGAAACTGAAGCAAGAGCGTGATATGCTGGAGGAGATGACAAACAAGCAAGAGAGTCAGCTTATGGAGCTAAGGGCGGAGAACAGGAGCCTGCGTGACAAGCTTCTGGCGCAGGAGAGCGAGGCAAACGGTGGTGCTTAGATATTGGAAAGGAGTACTAGTTGCTAGCCTTAAATAAAATAATAGTATGGATAGTAATACCGATGGTGATGGATGTAACCAGTGGATGGTAGTAGACTTTTGTGTAGGTATGACTAGCTAGAACTAGCCTTTGTGACAACACTAGCACAGTTGTCAGTAGTTCATGCATGCAAGGATAGGAATAGTCGTTGGCAGCAACACATCTAGCAGCTCGGACGTGTAATTTTGGTTGTACTACTGCCATTCCCTAATAATCATATGGACTTAGTATAAAATGGTGTGTGATCTAATATAATTAATTTTTTTTACATGCGTAGATGGCTGGTAATAATGGAGATTTTTCTGCATCACAAACCGGTGGTAGCAGAGATGCGCTAGCAGCTGTAACCGAGCAATCACTTCCAAATGAGTTGCTCCTAAGCATCTTACGTCAACAGGAACAAACTCAAATGAGGCAAACTGAAATTCTGGAACATTTGGTGCAGCAATCAGCTAAAGGGAAGGAATTATCTCATGGAGAAAAACAGGGTGGACTACGCGAGTTTCAACGACTTAAGCCACCTTCTTTTCTTGGTAGTGCAAACCCGTTGGAAGCTGAGGATTGGCTAAAAGAAATAGAGAAAAATTTCGATGCCATGCACTGTCCTGATGAAGAGAAAGTCACGTTAGCCACATTTATGTTGCAAGGTGGGGCGTTTGATTGGTGGTCCGTGCATAACAAGAAGTATCCTGAGGATCATGTGTTCACATGGAAGTCATTTAAAGAAGAGTTTTATAGAAAATATTTTCCGGAAGTGTTCAAAGGAAAATGGAGTTAGCATTTCTACAGTTAAAGCAGGATCAGAAGTCAGTCGCTGAGTATGAAATAGAATTTTCTAGACTTGCTCGTTATGCTTCTGTCTATGCCCAGGACGATGAAGCTAAGGCTCGACGTTTCACGCACGGACTTCGTCAACCAATTAAAGCACGACCAGCAGCTACGGCTCTACTACTACTACCTCTAGTGAAAAGAGAGACAATGGTTGTGGTGTGAGGTCCAGCTACCCGGCCCTTGGCCCTTTATATAGGCGTGCAGCCGTGCAAGAGACAGTAATGCATGCGGTGATCTAAAATATCTACCACCCATCCAGGCTCTTCTACACACAGCTTTATTTTAAATTGCCACTAAGTAAAATTGATCTAATTGACACGTATGTCTGACAACATGAATAGATAAGCTTGCTGGCCTGTACCTGAGTCAGCAGCATACTCATTTCCATTTACTAAACATTTTATTTTCAGTTGCCTCCTCGACCCTTCCTACAACCAGCTACTTGTTGAGCAAAAATATCTGGTCTAACTCTTCTCACAAATTAAGGGAAAGAAAAAAAAAGTCTGCCTAGACCAGTACGTGTACATGCATTTGGGTTCTAAGCAACTACTACTAATTCTTAAACAGTGGCATCCATCATATATATTATTAATGCAAGCTGTCAATCCATCCGATAATCTATATAATTGGCTTAAAATATTATTACTATACTATTTTGCATAATTTAATTTTCACGGGCGTTACATCCTTGCCCTTACAAACTCCTTGGTTCAACTCCACAATCTTGTCGGAGGCTCCCAAGTGACACCTAGCCAATCTAGGAGACACCACTCTCCAAGAAGTAACAAATTGTGCGTTGATGATGAACTCCTTGCTCTTGTGCTTCAAATGATAGTCTCCCCAACACTCAACTCTCTCTCAATGGGTTTGGATCTGGTGGAAAGAAGATTTGAGTGGAAAGCAACTTGGGGAGGGCTAGAGATCAAGATTCATATGGTAGGAATGGAATATCTTGGCCTCAACACATGAGTAGGTGGTTCTCTCTCAGAAATGGTAAGTTGGAAGTGTAGGTTCGTTCTGATGGCTCTCTCCATGAATGAAGAGAAGGTGGAGGGGTATATATAGCCTCCACACAAAATCTAACCGTTACACACAATTTACCAAACTCGGTGGGACCGAATTGTTAAACTCGGTCGGACCGATTTAGTAAACCTAGTGACCGTTAGTGATTTTCGGTGGGACCGACATGCATCTCGGTGAGACCGATTCGGTTAGGGTTAGGGCATAACGTAATCTCGGTAAGACCGACACACAAACTCGGTGAGACCGATTTGGTAATAAGCTTTCGAGAGAGTTGGTCGTAAACTTCGGTGGGACCGATTTGCTCTTTTCGGTGAGACCGAAATGTTACAAAAAGGAAACAGAGAGTTTACATTGCAATCTCGGTGGGACCGATCGCTCACTTCGGTTAGACCGAAACGTTACGAAGGGAAACAGAGAGATTGCAACCCCATCTCGGTGAGACCGAGATCCCTATCGGTAAGACCGATTTGCTTAGGGTTTGTGGCGATGGCTATGACTTTTGGAATCGGTGGCGCGGATAGGAAGTTTCGGTGTGACCGATTTTGGCTTTGGGTTTAGGTCATATGTGGATGTGGGAAAGTAGTTGAGGGTTTTGGAGCATATCACTAAGCACATGAAGCAAGAAGCTCATTAAGCAACACCTCATCCCTCCTTGATAGTATTGGCTTTTCCTATAGACTCAATGTGATCTTGGATCACTAAAATGTAAAATGAAGAGTCTTGAGCTTTTGAACTTGAGCCAATCCTTTGTCCTTAGTATTTTGAGGGATCCACTTTCATCATCCATGCCATGCCATTCATTGAGCTTTCCTGAAATAATAGTCTTGGAATAGTATTAGCTCAATGAGCTATATGTTGTTATTAATTACCAAAACCACCTAGGGATAGTTGCACTTTCAATATTGACATTGCTAAAGCCTTCAATTCTGTGCATTGTGAGTTTTTGCTAAACCTTCTCAAGCACCGTGGTTTTGGGCCAAAGTGGATAGCCAGATTGGCCTGTTTACTGTCTTCAGCCAGCTCTCGTGTCTTGAATTCTTGATCAATGGCAGCCCTGGGCAGGAATTCTGGCACGCGTGTGGCCTCCGACAAGGTAATCTGGTGTCCCCTCTGCTCTTTGTAATCATCATGGACACTTTGACTACCCTCTTTCTGAAAGGGGAGCAAAGCAATCTCTTCAAAACTTTGTGTAGTTGGGGAATTAAGCACCGGCTGTCTGTGTATGCTGACAATGCAGTTTTGCTGATCAGGCCAGAGGTGCTAGAAGCCGAGGCAACTGCGCAACTGCTGGCTGCGTTCGGGTATGCATCTGGGCTGTCTTGCAACATGGCCAAGAGCTCCATCTCACTAATCCGTTGTAAGCAGGAGGATATACCCCAAGTGATAGCAATCCTTGCCTGCTCCATCAAGGAGTTTCCTTTAACCTATCTAGGCTTGCCATTGTCTGTCACCCGGCTACCCAAATCTGCTCTCCAACCGCTCATCGATAGAACTCCAGATTATCTGCCCACTTGGAAAGCTCGTTACCTTCGTAGTGCTGGCAGGCTTATCTTAATCAATTCAACGCTCACTGCAGCCTCCATCTACCTAATGCTTGTGCTTGACTTGCCAGCGTGGTTTATCTCGTGCATTGATAAAATCAGACATGGTTTCTTCTGGTGTGGACACGATGAGGCCAAAGGGGGGAATTGTCTAGTTAACTGGAAGGTTGTTTGCACGCCTAAAGTCTATGGTGGTCTCGGAATTCACAACCTCAAGTTACTGAACCAAGCTCTGCTCCTCAAATGGCACTGGTTCGAGAAGGGAGCCGGAGAAAAGCCTTGGCAAGGCCTCGACCTTGCTCTGCCTGCGGAAGTGGATGGCATTTTTAACGGTGAGTTGCGGTGCTCGCTCGAAAACGGTACTAAGCTTAGATTATTGACTGACTAGTGGATCAATGGCACCAGCCTACGACAGCTAGCCCCGTCTCTCTTGAAGTTTGTCCGTCCGGCTGCCATGCAAAGACTAGTTGTGGATGCCCTGCCTTATGGATAGTGGCTCAATGATCTCTGTGGAAACCTTGACATACATGCCATTGTGGATGTTCTTAGAATTTGGCCTCTAATCTCCAACCAGAGCTTGTCAGAGCTGCCAGATGTGTTTCGCTAGAGGCAAACATCGGATGCGATATTCTCAGCCAGCAGTGCATATCACCTCTTCTTCTTAGGCCGGGAATTCCTCCCTGCTGCAGCTGAACTTTGGACGTCATGGGCACCTTTGGGCATAAAGATTTTTGTCTGGTTTGTGCTTCATGATCATCTTTGGACTATGGATCACCTTGCTAGGCGGCAACTTGAGCATCCAGAATGTTGCATGCTATGTGCACAGGAGGATGAGAATCTGAACCATATGCTGCTTGGTTGCTCTTTTGCAAGGGAAGTCTAGTACAACATTCTACTCCCGTGGCGATTACATAGGAGAACACCAAGTCCAGCCGACAACATCAAGGATTGGTGGCCTGCACTAAGCAATGTAGTTCCCAGTAGAAGCCACAGGAGAATAAACACCATGGTATGCCTTGTGCTCCGCTACATCTGGCTCAAGCGCAATAGACATGTGTTCAATAAAACTGCTCTCATGCCGCATGTGGTGACCCGTAGTATCCAAGAAGAATTTCAAATGTGGATCAGAGCTAAGATAGGCGGACTAGCTAGAGGAGTCACGTAGCATGTACTTATAGATACTTTGGATCGGAGTAGGCTAGATCATCAGGTGAACCTACCTTCTCCAGGTGCTGACGAACTCGATCCAGCACCGTCCATGGTGATGGCGGAGTGTGGGCGAGGTGGTGGTGGCGGAGCTTCCCGTCGGCCTAGCGCAAACCCTAGATCGGATTGGTGTGTTGGTGGTGTTGTGGTGCACGGTCAACCTCGTAATGCGTGCCCCGGCACCCCACCTCTTTATATTGCGCTGGCGACAGGGGCCCACCAACCATGGTTTGGTTGGGCGCCCCGATCGTATGCTGAAGTCGAGGGCCTGCTCGAGCCGTTGGGCTCGATCGGGAGGAGATCAACCTAAGATTGTTTCCCTTGATCTCAACTTTACTTTTAACCTTATACTTTCTATTTTATTTGTTTCATCACATATTGGTACATAGAGCATGTTTCATCGTCACAGCTCAATTGCCGATAGAATCATTCAGCTACAACATACGTTTTGTTCAGAAACAAATTCTATTCCTTTTGGGCCTATCCAGAAATCATAAGGCTTTCCCTTAAACCCATGTCGGCTAAGTGTTCCTTGAACACATTGGGTGGTCAGCCTTTCGTTAGCGGATCCGCAAGCATATCTTTTGTCTTTATATGCTCGAGACTTATAGTTTGATCCTGGATTTTATCTTTCACAACATAATACTTTATCTCTATTGTTTTGGTAGCATTACTCGACTTGTTGTTTTGAGCATAAAATACCGCGGGCTGGTTGTCGTAGTACATCTTTAGTGGTTTGTGAATACAATCTACCACTTTCAAGTCGGGTACAAATTTCTTTAGCCATATCGCCGGCCCCGTGGCTTCGAAGCATGCTATGAATTCTGCATACATCGTGGATGATGCAACTATCGACTGTTTGGAGCTTTTCCATGAAATAGCTCCCCTAGCAAGGGTGAATACGTATCCTGACGTGGATTTTCTATCATCTTTGTCCCCCGGCAAAATCTGCGTCTGAATACCCTTTTATCTCTAGGGAATCAGATCTCCTGTATGTTAGCATGTAGTCCTTCGTGCCTTGCGCATAACACAATGCTTTCTTTACCATCTTCCAGTGCTCTATGCCTAGATTCTCTTGATATCTACCGAGTACCCCGGTGATAAAGGCTAAGTCAGGGCGAGTGCACACTTGTGCATACTGTAAGCTGCCAACTGCTGAAGCATATGGTACTCCTTTCATTTGATCGATCTCGTACTGGTTTTTGGGACATTGGAATTTCCCAAAACTATCATCCTTAACTATAGGAGCAGGTGTGGCTTTACTCGCATGCATATTATACTTTTTAAGAACCTTTTCTAAATATGCTTTCTGCGATAGTCCTAAGACTCCATTGTTTCTATCTCGGTGAATTTCTATGCCCGAAACATAGGATGCTTCACCAAGATCTGCTATGTCAAAATTCGAGGATAAGAACTTCTTTGTTTCTTGTAGTAGACTAACATCACTGCTAGCAAGCAGAATGTCATCCACATACAAGATTAGGAAAATAAATTTTCCATTTTTAAACTTTGCATAAATGTAGTTATCCTCAATATTTTCTTTAAATCCAAAACTTTTAATCGTTTGACTAAACTTTAAATACCACTGCCTAGAGGCTTGCTTTAATCCATAAATGGATTTCTTTAGGTGGCATCCCATATTTTCCTTGCCTTCCATGATAAAACCCTTGGGTTGTTTCATGTAGACATTTTCTTATAAATCTCCATTGAGAAATGCCGTCTTTACATCCATTTGATGTAACTCTAAATCAAAAGGAGCAACTAATGCCATTATGATTCTGAAGGAATCCTTACATGAGACCGGAGAAAATGTCTCTTTGTAATCTATCCCTTCTCTTTGTGTAAATCCTTTTGCCACGAGTCGTGCTTTATACTTTTCTACATTCCCTTTAGAGTCATACTTAATTTTGTAGACCCATTTGCAGCCTACTGTTTTGGCTCCTTTAGGAATTTCCTCTAAGTCCCAAACATCTTTGGAACTCATTGATTTCATCTCGTCTTCCATTGCCTTCATCCACATCGATGAATGAGGGCTTCTCATGGCTTCTTCATATGAGGTGGGATATTTTTCCATATGAACCATTTCTGTGTTATAAACTTTAAAGTCAGTAGAAATAGCTGACTTTCTTGGTCTTGTAGACCTTCTAAGGGCCTCGCCGGCACATTCTCGTGCCTCAACTTCGCACTTCTTCTAAAATTCTATCGCTGCACCTCCCTTTCATGCTCAACAACGGGTTCAATCGGCTCTCGATGGACAGGTTCCGGTCCGCCTCGTAATAGCCTGGCTTATTAGGGATGATAGACTACTCATATCAATAAGGAATTCCTTCTTTTCCGGGATCCCATTCGACGTAACTCCAAAGTTAAGCGTGCTCAGCTTGGAGTAGTTTCAGATGGGTGACCGACCGAAGTTGCTCCCGGTGCGCACGAGTGAGGACAAAGTGCGCAAAAAGACTAGTATTGATCTGTGGGGCCATCTAGATCCGCCAGAGTAACGACCACCGGCGGGTGTGTCCGGGCGTTACAAGTTGGTATTAGAGCCGACCCTCGCGGTTACACGGATGGTTGCGACAGGTGCGCGGTCATGTTGTTCATGACGCTTGTGACCCGTCGTGGCACACGGCATGGCACATGTATCGATCGATGCATGAGACGGTTGTGCCAAGAGGGAACGTTCCTGTGGCCCGACGAGGACGTCGGTTCCTCTGAGTGGGGGTGTATGTAATAGCCTGGCTTATTAGGGATGATAGACTACTCATATCAATAAGGAATTCCTTCTTTTCCGGGATCCCATTCGGACAGATTTCCAAAGTTAAGCGTGCTCAGCTTGGAGTAGTTTCAGGATGGGTGACCGACCGGGAAGTTGCTCCCGGGTGCGCACGAGTGAGGACAAAGTGCGCAGAAAAGACTAGTATTGATCTGTGGGGCCAGTCTAGATCCCGCCAGGAGTAACGACCACCGGTGGGTGTGTCCGGGGCGTTACACCCCCATAGTTGTCATGGGTGGAGTTGCAACTGGTAGTGAGAAAAATGGCTCCTGAATCATCGGATTAGGTGCATGCACCCTCTTCTCCTCAAGATCAATTTTCTGAGCTACCAAGCTCCCCCTCATCACTTCGTCCTCTAAGAAGACTGCATGTCTCGTTTCTACAAACTTTGTATATCTGTCTGGGCAGTAGAAACAAAAACCCTTTGATCTGTCTGGATAGCCAATGAAGTGGCAACTCACTGTTTTGGGATCTAACTTTCCAATGTTTGGATTAAACATTTTGGCCTCAGCAGGGCACCCCCACACCCTGAAGTGTTGTAGGGATGGCACCCTTCCTGTCCATAGCTCGTGCGGTGTTTTGGGCACCAACTTGCTTGGTACTCTATTGAGAATGTGAATGGCGGTTTTAAGCGCCTCCATCCATAATCCCAATGGCAAGTTGGAATAACTCATCATGCTGCGCACCATATCCGTAAGTGTACGGTTGCGCCTTTCAGCTACTCCATTTTGCTGAGGCTCGCCCGACATTGAATACTGGGCTACAATGCCAGTCTCCTGCAATAACTTTGCAGAAGGTCCAGGGACTTGGCCATATGGAGTGTGCCGACCATAGTACTCTCCCCCACAGTCGGACCTGACTATCTTTATTCTTTTATCATGCTGATTTTCAACTTCAGCTTTGAATATTTTAAATTTATCCAACGCTTCAGATCTTTGTTTGATTGGATAAATATATCCATAGCGAGAGTAATCATCTGTGAATGTTATGAATGAGTCATATCCATCCACACTTTTCACCAGAAATGGTCCACAAATATCAGTGTGGATGATTTCTAGTGTGCCTGTGCTATGGATTGCACCTTTTTTGATTTGTTTTACGTACTTTCCTTTAACGCAATCTATGCATTGTTCTAAGTCTGAAAATTCTAACGGAGGAAGAATTTCACTTTTGACTAATCTTTCTATTCTCCCCTTCGAAATATGGCCCAAGCGACAGTGCCATAATTTCGATGAGTCGAATGTTCTTTTTCTTTTCTTTTGCTCTTTATTCGACGCGAAAACATTTTCTTTCACATTGCAAACGGAATAAACTTTTTCACGAAGTGATAACAAATAAGGCTCATCATGTAGTAAAGCATCACCCACATAAGCATTATTATACCAAATGGCACACTTGCCATGTCCAAAATAACATTCATAATTATCTTTGTCCAAACAAGAAACACTAATTAAGTTTCTATGACATGATGGAACAAATAAAACATCTCTAAGTAGAAGATTGAATCCGCCAGCTAACTCCAAGGAGATGTCACCAACAGCTTCAACTTCTGCTTCAACTCCGTTTGCCACTTCAATGCATCTTTCACTTCTTAGCGTAGTTCGCGTCGAATGGAATCCCTGTAAAGAATTTGCAACATGAACAGTTGCTCCTGAATCAATCCACCAAGTGGATTTTGAAAACTGTGTATACAAGGATTCATTTACAAATGAAACTATATTGTTACCTGTAAGTGCATCTAGTGCCCCTTAGTGATTTTGGTGTACTGAAGACTTATAGGTTAAGGGACTAATGCGTTTGTGAGTATACACAGGTCTATAAGTCTATGAGGAGTTTGATATTTACAGAGAAAGTCGACCCTAAAATGAAGTTCTTCGATCAAGACTTTGATATTCTCAAGACTTTCAAGACTTTGAAAGTGAAGAAATTGGTGTGACCTTGAAGACTTGATATTCATTTGAGGAACATGAAGCGTGAAGACTTTTGTTTTCGTAGTTTCATTTTCTCTTTCTTGAGTCATAGGAAACACCGTACTGTTAAAGGGGGTCGAGGAAATACTAAGGAAAAATTTCCATGTGATGCTCAACTCAAATCCTACACCTACCAATCCCTTCGAGTGAAGCCTTTGGAAATCTCATACAGTTCACCACTTTCTTCAAGGATGAGACGAAGTTCTTCTGGTCGATGATGAATTTTTTCTGACTGAGGAGTTAGGAATTCGCTAGTGCGAATTTCCTACACAGTGAGGAACATGATAGCCCCGAGGAATTTGAGAGTCAAATTTCCGACCGTCATTGTCTTCTTGCCGCCACTGTCCCAAAATATCCTATCCACCTAACGGTCATATCATTGAAGGGCATTTATGTCTTATCATGTCGGGCTGCTCCCTAGGCTATAAATAGCCGCCCCCTACAACCACTAGTTGGTTGGCTGCTCTAAGAGAACTTGACACTTGTCATTTGAGAGCAACCCATCCTCCGAGGACTTTGAGCGAAAATCATCAAGTGAGGAAAACCCAAAACCAAACCCCCACAAACCCAAAGTGATTGAGCATCACTGAATAAATTGATCCTGCATGGATCCGACGCTTGTTACCTTTGAAGACTGTGCTTCTTCCAGACGGTTAGGCGTCATGGTCTAGAGCATCCAAGAGGAATTGTGGATCGCCGAGTGACCAAGTCTGTGAAGGTTTGGAAGTCGCCTGAAGACTTACCACGAGTGATTGGACAAGGTCTGCGTGGCCTTAGTTCAAGGAGAATACGGTGAGGACTGGGTGTCCTGAGCTGCGTGCTCAGTGACTGGGTGTCTGGGACTGCGTGTCCTTGAGTTTAAATACTCAGCCGCTCCAACCAGACGTACGACTGAGACAACAGTTGGAACTGGTTTACTAGTGCAGAACCGGGCATTAGCACCGGTTCGTAGGGCCCTATAGTGCCGGTTACATAACTGGCACTAATTAGTCGTCACTAAAGGCCCCCCCCCTTTAGCACCGGTTCAGCACGAACCGGTGCTAAAGGGCGACCACGTGGCACTAGCCAGCCCGGGCTCGAGCCCTTTAGTACGGTTGGTAACACCAACCGTACTATAAGGTTTGGTGGGTTTTAGTTTTATGATTTCTTTTCATTTAATTTTGTGTTTCCATTTTAATTCTTTTTCGCTTGCTGGTATTTTACGATACTACACATTGTACACGTTATGCATCATATATACATCATGCATGCTTTAATTATTTATCAACGCTGCTGCTATGTTCATTGCACCCTTGATATAACATGCTCATGCATGCTTTTGCATCATTACATCATCATATATATATATATATAATAACAAGTCCTACTAATCATGCATCATCATACAACTTCTACTCGTTATTAATAATAAGTCATACGATCATCATCCTCATATATAGTCATCGAACCAAACCCTACTTACATATATAATTGTTCTTAGCACATGATCATCAGTATCAGGTAGGACATAAACACCCTTAAGGTAAAATAGCATAAAACAATATAGACCCTGACTCTCCATTATGAAGAATGGCGATCATCCTGTCTCCAATTCTTGCCTTTCGCTGCTTATTGCTTCCAAGAAGCTCCTTACGACAGTCCATACATTTTTTCCATTCTTTGATTGTTATGTCTCCACTTCTTTTA
This sequence comes from Aegilops speltoides, assembly GCA_021437245.1. Taxonomy (NCBI): domain Eukaryota; kingdom Viridiplantae; phylum Streptophyta; class Magnoliopsida; order Poales; family Poaceae; genus Aegilops; species Aegilops speltoides. The sequence goes on from CM038146.1 coordinate 69,735,124, forward strand.
GAAACCCGGTATGGACAGTTGAGATTCGTAGGACGACCTGGTAGTATGTTCAAAATATGAAGGCTACCACGCGTATACATCAGATGAGGCACACATTCATTCGGGATTATCTGTTGAAAAACATAATAATAACTTTGTAGTTAGCAATGATGTACTAGTTTTAGAAGTGTGCAAAAAGATGCACGGATGTTGTAATAGTAAAAAATAATCTTACCAAGGTATCTCCATGGTAGTTACCGTAGTTCAACACGTGCACTAGTGGCACATATTGACCATAATGTTGAGGAGTTTGATTGTAGATATTGTAATTCTCAAGATCAGTACAAAATCCGACCAGATGTCGTTTCTCCTGATAAGTTAATTCGCAGCCTTCGGTGTAGTACATTCTGTCTACCATCTTCTGCACATTATTTGAAGAATTAAAATAAGCTGTCAATGGAGATAAGTTGTCAACTATATATTTTGAAATAAACAATATAAATTACTTAATAACTATGTTTAGTTCAAATGAGGGAAGAACTGGAGGTGTATCCACAAAGACCCAAATCGTAGGTGTCTCTTGCTCGATTGTAGGATCACCAAGATCCATGGTGATAGTCATACCCTCATCAAGACCATACATCTTGCAAAATGCATCCCAATTTTTGCAACCAAAATGGGTTACACTCTGAGCATTGTACAACTTTACTTGAAAATCCACACCATGTTCGGTACTTAGGAATTTTTTTTTGTTTTGAAATTTTCATGGTCTTCAATACCCATCCTCTCCAAGACATAGCGTCTTGCAAAGCATGGGATAAGCTAGTCGAATTGGAAAGATGAAAAATACACGTTAAAATAGTTGAAGTCGTGCTTAATTACGAAAAAAACTATTGTCGCTGCTATGCATCAGTATGAACATCGCAAGTCTCCTCGAGGTTAATGCTGAAGCGCCGATCTTCATCCAGCTCAATGAACTGTCGCAGATACCTCGGTTGTCGTGGCACCAATCGCACTCCCGGGCGGTTATCGTCCGTCCGATGAGTACGACATTTCCGCCTACGCTCATAATTTAGTTTTATTAGTCAACTATCTAGTTCAACTACTAAGCACTTACTATAAATAAATAAGTAGTACTTACTAAAACAAACTACTTCTATATATAGTAAAATAAATTAGTTTATTAAATCAACTAGCTAGCTAGTTCAACTATAAATAAACTACTTCTTCTTTTTTCCTTTTTCTAAATACTATGAACAAAAAATCATTAAAATTCTATGAACAAAATTAATTACACTATCTAAATATCACCCAAAAAACTATTAACAATAATATCACCAAACATGCATATTCAATAATAATATCACCAAAAATCTATTAACAGAAAAAATCTATTAACAGAAAAAAATATTAACAGAAAATAAACTAGTTCAACTAAGCATTTACTAAAAATAAACTAGTAATTATATTAATTAATTCAACTAGTTCAACTAAGCATTTACTAAAAAAACTAGTTCTATATATTAATTCAACTAGTTCAACTAAGCATTTACTAAAAATAAACATTAACATATTTCTAATTCATCTAACATAACATTTCTAACATTCTAAAATAAATTAACTATAGATATAGTTCTAATTAATCTAACATTCTAAAAATAAATTAACATGTGTAGTGTACGTGTAGTGTGTGTGTGTGTGTCTGTGTGTATGTGTGTGTGTGTGGTGTTTGTAGTGTGTGTGTGTATGTGTGTGGATGCGTGTGTGTGTGTGTATGGACGTACGGGCGGGCGCAGACGGGCGGCGGGGCGGCGACGACGGCGGGGGACGGGACGGCGACGACGGGCGGCGGGGGCTGAACGGCGACGAGATTTGGGCGGCGGCCGGGATCGACGGCGACGAGACGGCGCAAGGGGGCGGCAAGGGGCGTGATGATCGACGAGACGGCGCGCGGGGGCGGGCGGCGGCGGCGACGACGACGGCGTTAGGGGCGGCGGCGATTTATGATGACGGCGGCGGCGGCGAGGGCGACGCACGGCGGCGCGGTGGCGTCGTCGTCGGCCGAGAGCGATTCGTGGAACGAGAAGTGGCGACGATAACTGGTTTTTCGTGAGTGTAGTATATATAGGAGTAGCCTTTAGTACCGGTTGGAGCCACGAACCAGTACTAAAGGCCAATTTTGGCCAGCCCAAGCGACGGGAAACGAGGCCCTTTAGTACCGGTTTGTGCCACCAACCGGTACTAAAGGGGGGCCTTTAGTACCGGTTTGTGCCACAAACCGGTACTAAAGGTCGTCTCTTACTCACCAGCGGCGCTATGTTTAGTCCCACTCGCTGAAGCGAAGGGCAGCCAGACTGGTTTGTAAACCCAGCCTGGCCCCCATTCGAACTTCTCTAAATAGCGTGCTTCGGGCCAAACTAAAGCGCTGCGCCGGTGAGCCTCTGGCCCTTCTGGGCCTGCATTTGCACACCCTAGGACTGGTAGGCTTACCCGGCAGCGCCCCAACATTTTTTTTAATTTTTTTTCTTTTCCGCATTATTTATTTTCTTCTATTTATTTTTGAGTAATTTTTTATATAGTTATTTATTTTCGCTTTATTTTTATCTTCTATTTATTTCGAGTAGTTTTTTGCCGTATTTAGTTTCTTTGTGAATATTTTTGCTTTATATTAGTTTTTTCTTTTCCGCATTATTTATTTTCTTTTATTTATTTTTGAGTAATTTTTTATATAGTTATTTATTTTCTGCTTTATTTTTATCTTCTATTTATTTCGAGTAGTTTTTTGCCGTATTTAGTTTCTTTGTGAATATTTTTGCTTTATATTAGTTTTTTCTTTTCCGCATTATTTATTTTCTTCTATTTATTTTTGAGTAATTTTTTATATAGTTATTTCTTTTCTGCTTTATTTTTTTCTTCTATTTATTTGTGAGTAGTTTTTTTGCCGTATTTAGTTTCTTTGTGAATATTTTTGCTTTATATTAGTTTCTTCTTCTTCTTCTTCTTCTTCTTCTTCCTCTTCTTATTCTTCTTCTTCTCCTTCTTCTTCCTCCTCCTTCTTCTCCTCTTCTTCTTCTTCTTCTCCTTCTTCTTCTTCTTCTTCCTCTTCCTATTCTTATTCCTCTTCTCCTTCTCCTTCTCCTCCTCCTTCTTCTTCTTCTTCTTCCTCTTCTTATTCTTCTTCTCCTTCTCCTTCTCCTTCTTCTTCTTCTCCTTCTTCTTCCTCTTCTTCTTCTTCTTCTTCTCCTTCTTCTTCCTCCTCCTTCTTCTCCTCTTCTTCTTCTTCTTCTTCTCCTTCTTCTTCCTCTTCTCCTTCTTCCTCTTCCTCTTCTTCTTCTTCTTCTCCTCCTTCTTCTTCTTCTCCTCCTTCCTTTTGCCATAACGGAAGAAGTCCGGAGTTGTAATAAGTTATTAAAAATAAAAAAGAAGAAGTCCGGAGTTGTAATAAGTTATTAAAAATAAAAAAGAGGTAAAATGCTCGTTAATTTGCTTCAACCCTTTTGGGATAGTGTAAACTGCACTGCGCGTAGCTCCGTGCAATCTACCGTATTCCCAAAGGATTGAAGCTAAGCAACGTGAGCACTGAGCCTCTTCTTCATTGTCTCTGCACTCAGGGCTTATAAACCGCTCTTACTCCCTCTCTCTTGGCGAGGTGGGACTAAACATAGCTTGCCATAACCTCATTAGTACCAGTTCATGGTACGAACCGGCACTAAATGGTGATGGTGGGGCCATACCCTGACCGCAGGCTGACACATCCCCTTTAGTACCGGTTCGTGGCATGAACCGGTACTAAAGGTTAGCCACGAACCGGTGCTATTGATCGCCGCCACGAACCGGTGCTATTGTACACATTAGTGCCGGCTCTAATACAAACCGGCACTATTGGGCTTCACGTATGACCCTTTTTCTACTAGTGCAAATCATTGTCTTCACCAACTAACTGGTTCTATTTCTTCAACCCTTTCATTTCCTCATTACTGTGTTGAGTGTTTGTTCATATCTATGCTTGAAGACTTTGACTGAAGACTTTCTCAAATTCCTCAGTTCAATTTCTTCAGTCTGTTTGTCTTCATCTTGTGTTATCCTGTGTTTACGCTTTCTGTACTCTGTGCTAGTCTTCATTTCATCATGATGACCATGTGTAACGCCCCGGATTCGATGCGCCAGGTGTCCGCCAGTTATTCGCCGTCGTTGCCATGTCATTTGCTTGCGTGTTGCACTTTGCCATGTCATCATTTGCATTTTATCATGTCATCATGTGCATTTCATTTTGCATACATGTTCGTCTCATGCATCCGAGCATTTTCTCCGTTGTCCGTTTTGCAATCCGGCACTCCTATGTCCCCCGGCGTCTCCCTCTTCCCTCTTTTCGTGAGCGGGTGTTAAACTTTCTCAGAATGGCCCGAGGTTTGCCAAGCGGCCTTGGTATAGCACCGGTAGACCGCCTGTCAAGTTTTGTGCCATTCGGAGGTCGTTTGGTACTCCAACGGTTAACCGGGTAACCGCAAAAGCCTCTTTGAGTTGCAGCCCAACACCCCCTCCAAAGTGGCCCAAAACCCATCTAACTCCCCTCCATGCTCTCGGTCGTTCGATCACGATTGCATGGCCGAAAACCGCTCCTCATTTGGACTCTCCTAGCTCCCACTACCTATAAATATGTGGCCTCCCCCGAAATCCCGCAGTCCAAACCCTAAAAATTCCTCCTCCGCCGCCTCAGCCACTCCCGCGCCGCCACGTCACCGCCGCCCGTCCCAAGCCCGGCCAGCAGGGGCCCATCACGGGCCCACAGAGGCCGATCGGCCGCCACCGCCCTTCGCAGCTCGCCATGCGGTTGCCGCCCGCCAGCAGAGCGCCCGACCTCGCCGCCTCCCCTTCGCCACGCACACACACGGTCGCGCCCACTGCCCTCGCTAGAGCCCGTCGCCCACGCCCGCCCCGCCTCCGCCCGACACCGCGGCGCCGGATCCGCCAGATCCGGCCGGCCCGGCCCCTCCTCGACCTCCGGCCGGCTTCTCCTGCCACTCCGGCGCCCTGCCCCAGCGAGATTCCGGCCAACCTCGAGCCCCGTGCACGAAGGTTGACTTCCCCCCTCTGTAAAACGCCTAAGTCCCTGTTTCTGTGTAAATTATCATGCCATATTCATTGCATCACATCGCTGCGTCCGTAGCTCCGTTTCGTGCGTGTAATATGTCAAATTGTTCGTCTCAACGAGTAGATCATTTCATTCCATTGCATCATTTTCATTTGAGCTCATCTTGATGCCCAGAATGCTGTTGGAAGAGTGCATGTTGATGTTAATCTGCTGAAACTATTATAACTTGCTCATTTATCATTTTTGCCATGTTTGATGTGTGCATCCTATGAGGTTGATGTCTACATGAATGTTGATCTATGCCATGCCATCTTTCCAGGGGTGCCAACCATGTATTTTTGTGAGTTGTGTGCTGAGTGTATCAAGCTTGTTAAGTAGGGTAGTTCTTTGTTGCTTTTTTCGACAGATTCTGTTATATTTTGCTGCTATGTTAACATGCTTCTACTAATCATTCTATGCATAATCTGGAGATGTCCTATAAACATGTTTTGATCTACATGTCATGCTCTATCCATTCATGCCCTTGGTTGAAATTATAGCCTGCTGGAACATGTTGTTATCTTGCTCTAAAGTTGTTTGAAAATGTTGTTGTCAGCCTGTTAACATTAAGTTCACTAGTTCCCATGTGTTTTCCTAGTGATCCATGCACCCTATGAACTTGCTCTTGCCATGCTTAGCTTCATAAACATTCCTTCTTACTGTTGGTTGCCTTGTCATGCCATGTATTTCTCTGTGGTGAGTGGTTCAAGCTCACGAACATGCCTACTTATTGTTGTTCCTGCCATGTTTGAGTCTGTAATATAACTTACCATGCTTACATGGGTGCCATCATATTTTCTATGCCTTTTTGGCTCATGGTCAGTAAGGGACTTTTGATCTATGCAATTAGTAGTATCATGCCATGCCTTTGTTTGCTATGATAAGTTCCTGTAACATATTGTTTGATAGCTCTAAACATTGCAACCTGATGTTATTTCTGCTAAAGTCTGAGACTGTTATTATTTGCAATCTTCCATGTGTTTTGGAGCATGTTCTAGTTATTTCTGGAGATAGCTCAGTGTTCATGTTTTGTTGTGCTTTACCTGTACTTCATGCCCATGCCTTTTGTTATTATGTTGGGGTGTTGTAGCATATTGTTTTGATGCTTGCAAGATGCCTAGTTGCTGTTATGGACAGATTGTTGTTATGACTTGTATAGTGTGTGTGTGTGTTGCACCGTTGCTCCGTTTTGAGTGTGTTCTATATGAAACTTGCTTGTTTTTGCATGTAGCTTCATATTATCATGTTGCATCCTTGTTTTGGTGTGTTTGCTTGATGTTTGGGTGCATTTTGCATCAATGCCATGTTTAACTTGTTTTGCTCATATCTTCTAGGTCAGTAGCTCGAATCTAATGAACTTTATATGTAACTTGACTAGAATTTCGTGTAGATCATCTTGATGCATCTTAACTTGCTGTTTAACAACTTGAACCTAAGGTTTATTCAGTTCTGGACCAATTTCGAAATTTGCATATGAGGACTTACCGGAATTGTTATATGTTGTTCCCGGCCTCATTTAAACTTGCCTTGATGTGTTGTTCTTGTTTGCATCATATCTTGCCATGAGTAGCTTCATGTAGCTTGGTCATGCATCATGCTTGTTGTGCATCATGTCTTGTTCATGTGCGGTGTGTTTCCTATGTTGTGTGCTTCTTCTTGTTAGTTCCTGTTTCGTTGTGATCGTGAGGATTCGTTCGTCTACGTGTGGTTCGTCTTCGTGGCTTCATCTTCTTCATGGACTCGTTCTTCTTCCTAGCGGGATTTCAGGCAAGATGACCGCTACCCTGGATCTCACTACTATCATTGCTATGCTAGTTGCTCCGTTCTATCGCTATGCTGCGCTACCTATTACCTGTTTATCAAGCCATCCCATATTGCCATGAACCCCTAACCTTTTGACACCTTTCCTATGCAAACCTTTGTTTGGCTATGTTACCGCTTCTGCTCAGCACCTCTTATAGCGTTGCTAGTTGCAGGTGAAGTTGAAGATTTCTCCATGGTGGACAGGGTTATGCTGGGATATCACAATATCTCTTATATTATTAATGCATCTATATACTTGGTAAAGGGTGGAAGGCTCGGCCTTATGCCTGGTGTTTTGTTCCACTCTTGCCGCCCTAGTTTCCGTCATACCGGTGTTATGTTCCCGGATTTTGCGTTCCTAACGCGGTCGGGTGATTTATGGGACCCCCCTGACAGTTCGCTTTGAATAAAACTTGTCCAGCAAGGCCCAACATTGACTTTTACCATTTGCCTCACCACCACCTACTTTTCCCTTGGGAGTCACTCTCTCGAGGGTCATCTTTATTATAGCCCCCCGGGCCAGTGCTTGTCTAAGCGTTGGTCCAAACTAGAGCACCGTGCAGGACCATCCCTTGGCAACTTGGGTTACGTCGGTACCTGTACACTTAGCTTATCCGGTGTTGCCCTGAGAACGAGATATGTGCAGCTCCTATCGGGATTGTCGGCGCATCGGGCGGCTTTGCTGGTCTTGTTTTACCATTGTCGAAATGTCTTGTAAACCGGGATTCCGAGACTGATCGGGTCTTCCTGGGAGAAGGTCTATTCCTTTGTTGATCGCGAGAGCTTGTCATGGGCTAAGTTGGGACACCCCTGCAGGGTTTAAACTTTCAAGAGCCGTGCCCGTGGTTATGTGGCAGATGGGAATTTGTTAATGTCCGGTTGTAGATAACTTGACACCAGATCCGAATTAAAATGCATCAACCGAGTGTGTAGCCGTGATGGTCTCTTCTCGGCGGAGTCCGGGAAGTGAACACGGTTTCTGGGTTATGTTTGACGTAAGTAGGTGTTCAGGATCACCTCTTGATCATTGCTAGTTGACGACCATTCCTTTGTTTCTCTTCTCGCTCTCATTTGCGTATGTTAGCCACCATATATGCTTAGTCGCTGCTGCAACCTCACCACTTTACCCCTTCCTTTCCCTTTAAGCTTTGCTAGTCTTGATACCCATGGTAATGGGATTGTTGAGTCCTCGTGGCTCACCAGATACTTCCAAAACCAGTTTGCGGTGCCTATGTTATCGAAAGTGGCGCAACCAAGCTCAAGGAGGAGCTTGATGAAGATCTTGCCCTTTGTGTTGTTTCGTTCTAGTTGATCAAGAGTGGAGCCCGGTTAGGGGTCGATCGGGGACCTTTTGTCGCATTTGGGGTTCTTCTTTTATTTTGGTTCCGTAGTCGGACCTTGATTGTATCTGGATGATGTAATGCTTTATTCATGTAATTGTGTGAAGTGGCGATTGTAAGCCAACTATGTATCTCTTTCCTTATGTATTACATGGGTTGTGTGAAGATTACCTCACTCACGACATTGCTTTCAATGCGGTTATGCCTCTAAGTCGTGCTTCGACACGTGGGAGATATAGCCGCATCGAGGCGCTAAGTTGGTATCGAGCCTTCCCGACCTTAGGAGCCGCCTTTGCTTGATCGCTTTTAGCGGCGAGTTGTGTCTAGAAAATGTTTTGAGTCATTTAGGATTATATATATCGGAGAGTTAGAATTCTTTTTACTCCTCGGTCCTTCGTCGCTCGATGAGGTCTCCCGACGAGAGTTTTGACTCTTCTCTTCTCAAATTTCACTAAATTTTTTTTAGGATCACGCTGGTATCTTGGAATCGTTCGATGGTTTTATGATGAGAACATTGTCTTGGTGCCTCCTGTCGGGGTTTAGTGGAAGTGTCCCGGGAGTTGAGCTCGAGGTGTTGTCGTCATAATTTTATCGTTGCAGTTCTGAATACCGAGTTTAGTACGCCGACATCGAAAATCTCTTTTATGCAGTTGTTGGTGAGATAACCCGATAACCCAATCTCGAGGTGAGTACGGAGTATTGCCATGACTCAGTATAACGGATGCTTTTCAAGGTTGAGGTACACGATTTCGAAGGTTTCTTGGTTATGTGTTGACGGATGGATACAGCTGGATGTAGGGATTGTTAGTTTGGGTGAGATATATTGCTTCCCCTGTATCACCAACACCAGATTGCATAACCAGAAAGTTTCGGGAGTTTATAGGTGGGAATTCAAGTAGCTCCTAGAATATCTTTCCGACAGATGCATGATGGGATTGGGTAAATCTCTATCATATGTATTTGTTCCGGCTTATTCTGCAAGCCAATCTTTGTTTTGTTTTATTTGTGGTATTCGAGTTGCTTCGAAGTCAAAAGTTGAATCCATACCTTTTCCTAAATGGTGTTCTCATATTTCTATGGGAGTACTAATCCTTTTGATCATCGAGATTGTCATGTCAATTCTTTCCAACCGGCGTGATTCTCTTCAAGTGGATCCGATCATTTCAACAATTGTGAGATAAATTCTAAGTTTTCTCAACGGTATCCGTTTCATCCGCCCCCAAGTTGCCTTTGTTTTCCCACCCTCCCACCCATTTTTCTTCAAGGACTCAGATTTCTTAATCATGTATCCTTTTATTTGTGGGAAGTCTCTTCATTCTTTTCTTTCAATGTTCTTATCCAAGGATTTATCCATGAAGGTGCTCAACAGTTTCAAGTTCATCATCCTTCATTGTTGTTTCTTCTCCGGTGGATCCTATTCAAGCTTTCGATATTCATCATATTCCTGTCCTCGTTTCTAATGCTTTATCGTGCCGATGCACCTCTTAATCATTCACTTCTTCCTATTCATTTGTTCTGGAGTGCTAAAGATATCTCACAAGACTTGTGTTTCCATTCTCAATCTGTTCAAGATATTTCGAGGTTGTTATCTCATTCAAGCCATTTAATTCAACCGGTGCACCTCTCTTTAAACTTGTTTAACGGTGTTTTCTTTTGAGTGGGCCCTAACCCACAGGTCTTTTCCCAGGATCTTACCTGACTCTTCTATTTTCCCAGAACTATCCTAAATTCTTCTCCAAGTTTGACGTAAGAATGAGTTATCATCAGTCAAATGCTTTTCTCCAAGATATTTCAAATTCTTTTCATAGTTGGATCAACCTCTTCGCTTTTGATTCTTCCGGTGTGCCTCAATAATTCTTGGTGGTGTTTCTCGTTGTCATTCTCATCATTTGAAGACCGAAGAAGGATTTCTCTTAAATCTTGATCCATTCTCTTGAATATTCATGGTCCTAGCTTGATGCCATCCTCTCATAATTGCTTTCGATTGAGACAACTCTTTTCTTACCATCCGGAGCATTTCATGAGTTGTTTCCATTTCTTTCCTCCGAAGGCCATCATGTCATAATTCTTTGTTCTCAGCGTGTAGCTATCATTCTCCAAATCTTACCGGTGCATCGTTCAAGTTTACTCTAGTCAGCTCAGGATCTCTTTGTTCTCTTGTTTCTAAATTTTGTCAAATATCTTCATTCGTTTTCCAATTCTTCCCTGAACTGTGCCTTTGCTATGTTCATTTTCAATTCTTACGGTGGTTCGTTCAAGATTTCACCTCTTTTGTTATCATTTAATTCATTCGTTCTTTCCAATCCTACCGGTGGTTCGTTGAAGACCTTCCCAAGCTTGCGCCATATCTATCTTAATCCTTTCTACGAGAATAAGTGGCATGCCAAATCCATTGTGGGTCATCAATTTAATTGATGAGAGATAAGCATAATGTAATTCTTATTCTTGTTTCATCGAGTAATTCAATTCCTTATTCCGGAGGTTCATCAAAAATTCTTGGTTTCAATTGCTCATCCTTCTTTTTCGGAGTTCCAAGTTCTCTCGGTTATATAATCGCGAAGCTCCATCTAAATCTTGCAAGGCTTCACCTTGTGTTTTCAACTTCTCTCTCTTTTCATCATCCTTCTATTACCGAAGTTCTTCATGGAGGCTCTAAATGGTGGGTCGTCAAGGATTCTTTTCATTCTTCAATTGTTCTTCAAGATTTCGCTCGAAGTTATGATCCGCCAAGCTATACTCAAAATTAAACAGGGTGCCCAACACTTGTTTTGTTTTGAGAAGCTCAAGTATTCTCCGTCTTGCATTCCAAAGTGCAATTCCTTCTATCTTATCTTTTGAGATGGTGTTATGTCACTCTTGACAATTTCCTTCTTGTTTCATGATTCATATGTTGTCAAGAATGAGGTATCTTAAATCCATCAGTCTCTTCATTGGAGTTATCTTGGGTTATATTTCACCTAAAGCTTTCCCTAAGGATTGTTGCTATTTATGGTGCTTATAAATGACCCAAGTTCTTCATTTGTCCTCCCGGTGAAATAAGTTTCTCGTCTCCTTGTTGATATCAATCCAATCATTTGTTTCCGTTGGTGGCAGAAGCTCACCTCATAATTTTGAGATGTTTTCATAAGCCCGCCACAAGCTTATTCTTTTCGTTGTTGGTTTTCCAACAACTCCGTTATAACCTTCTTGGAAGGCTGCTTTCCGAGCCCATTTGTGGCAGAAGTTTGCATTTTCTCCTACATTCTGTTATTCCAGTGATCTATCTTCTATTCTTTTGTTCCAGTGGCATTGTGATGTTACTCTCTTCGACCCATCATCTCATTTTGTAAGTATAATGTAATTTTCCTTGCTTATTCCTTTAGCCGGAGTGTCGTGTTATCATTCGAGTCCTCGTATCTTGTCAAGTTCATGTTCAATTCCTTCCATTTACAGTCGGAGTGCTACCCAAATTATATCACTCTTCCTCTCTCATCTTGTTTTAACCGGAGTGGTTTCGAATTCTATCGTGTCCATTAAACTCTTGATTCATGTCTGTGCAACATTCAAGTTATCGTAATGTTCCTTGTTCCTCTTTTCTAACGGATTGTTTGCAATCTCGTTCATCTCTATTGTACTCTTTCTTTTAAATTGTTCAACCTCTCAAGGTTCTTTGGTTTCACTCATTGGTCAAAGAAGCAACTTAGTTTCTACCTCTTCTCTTCCTCTTCCGTTTCCCTCCGGTGCCATCCTAGATCTCGGGACGAGATCCTCTCGTAGTGGTGGAGTGTTGTAACGCCCCGGATTCGATGCGCCAGGTGTCCGCCAGTTATTCGCTGTCGTTGCCATGTCATTTGCTTGCGTGTTGCACTTTGCCATGTCATCATTTGCATTTTATCATGTCATCATGTGCATTTCATTTTGCATACATGTTCGTCTCATGCATCCGAGCATTTTCTCCGTTGTCCGTTTTGCAATCCGGCACTCCTATGTCCCCCGGCGTCTCCCTCTTCCCTCTTTTCGTAAGCGGGTGTTAAACTTTCTCGGAATGGACCGAGGTTTGCCAAGCGGCCTTGATATAGCACCGGTAGACCGCCTGTCAAGTTTCGTGCCATTCAGAGGTCGTTTGGTACTCCAACGGTTAACCGGGTAACCGCAAAAGCCTCTTTGAGTTGCAGCCCAACACCCCCTCCAAAGTGGCCCAAAACACATCTAACTCCCCTCCATGCTCTCGGTCGTTCGATCACAATCGCGTGGCCAAAAACCGCTCCTCATTTGGACTCTCCTAGCTCCCTCTACCTATAAATATGTGGCCTCCCCAAATCCCAGATCCAAACCCTAAAATTCCTCCTCCTTGCCTCAGCCACTCCCACACCCACACGTCACCGCCTGTCCCACAAGGCTTGGCCCAGCCATTGGGGCCATCAACGAGCCCAGAGTCAGTCGGCCGCCCGCCGCCGCCAGCAGCTTCGCCCATGATTTGCCGCCCGCCAGCGCCCAGAAGCGCCCGACCTCGCCGCCTCCTTCTTCACACACCACCCGGGTCACACACACCCCCTCGCCGAGCCGTCCTCCCTCATTGCCGGCCCGCCTCCGCCCGACACACCGGCGGCCGGATCCGCCAGATCCGCCGCCCGGCCCTCCTCGACCTCCGGCGGCTTCTCCCACACTCCGGCGCCCTGCCCGGCGAGATTCCGCCAACCTCGAGCCCCGTGCACGAAGGTTGACTTCCCCCCCTCTGTAAAACGCCCAAGTCCCCGTTTCTATGTAAATTATCATGCCATATTCATTGCATCACATCTCTGCATCCGTAGCTCCGTTTCGTGCGTGTAATATGTCAAATTGTTCGCCTCAACGAGTAGATCATTTCATTCCATTGCGTCATTTTCATTTGAGCTCATCTTGATGCCCGAAATGCTGTTGGAAGAGTGCATGTTGATGTTAATCTCTTTGGCTGTTATAACTTGCTCATTTATCATTTTTGCCATGTTTGATGTGTGCATCCTATGAGGTTGATGTCTACATGAATGTTGATCTATGCCATGCCATCTTTCCAGGGGTGCCAACCATGTATTTTTGTGAGTTGTGTGCTGAGTGTATCAAGCTTGTTAAGTAGGGTAGTTGTTGTTGCTGTTTTCCTAACAGATTCTGTTATATTTTGTTGCTATGTTAACATGCTTCTACTAATCATTCTATGCATAATCTGGAGATGTCCTATAAACATGTTTTGATCAACATGTCATGCTCTATCCATTCATGCCCTTGGTTGCAATTATAGCCTGCTGGAACATGTTGTTATCTTGCTCTAAAGTTGCTTGAAAATGTTGTTGTCAGCCTGTTAACATTAAGTTCACTAGTTCCCATGTGTTTTCCTAGTGATCCATGCACCCTATGAACTTGCTCTTGCCATGCTTAGCTTCATAAACATGCCTTCTTACTGTTGGTTGCCTTGTCATGCCATGTATTGCTCTGTGGTGAGAGGTTCAAGCTCACGAACATGCCTACTTATTGTTGTTCCTGCCATGTTTGAGTCTGTAATATAACTTACCATGTTTACATGGGTGCCATCATATTTTCTATGCCTTTTTCGCTCATGGTCAGTAAGGGACTTTTGATCTATGCAATTAGTAGTATCATGCCATGCCTTTGTTTGCCATGATAAGTTCCTGTAACATATTGTTTGATAGCTCTAAACATTGCAACCTGATGTTATTTCTGCTAAAGTCTGAGACTGTTATTATTTGCAATCTTTCCATATGTTTTGGAGCATGTTCTAGTTGTTTCTGGATATAGCTCAGTGTTCATGTTTTGTTGTGCTTTACCTGTACTTCATGCCCATGCCTTTTGTTATTATGTTGGGGTGCTGTAGCATATTTTTGAAGCTTGCAAGATGCCTAGTTGCTGTTATGGACAGATTGTTGTTATGACTTGTATAGTGTGTGTGTGTGTTGCACCGTTGCTCCGTTTTGAGTGTGTTCTATATGAAACTTGCTTGTTTTTGCATGTAGCTTCATATTATCATGTTGCATCCTTGTTTTGGTGTGTTTGCTTGATGTTTGGGTGCATTTTGCATCAATGCCATGTTTAACTTGTTTTGCTCATATCTTCTAGGCCGTAGCTCCGAATCTAATGAACTTTATATGTAACTTGACTAGAATTTCGTGTAGATCATCTTGATGCATCTTAACTTGCTGTTTAACAACTTGAACCTAAGGTTTATTCAGTTCTGGACCAATTTCGAAATTTGCATATGAGGACTTACTGGAATTGTTATATGTTGTTCCCGGCCTCATTTAAACTTGCCTTGATGTGTTGTTCTTGTTTTCATCATCTCTTGCCATGAGTAGCTTCATGTAGCTTGGTCATGCATCATGCTTGTTGTGCATCATGTCTTGTTCATGTGCGGTGTGTTTACTATGTTGTGTGCTTCTTATTGTTAGTTCCTGTTTCGTTGTGATCGTGAGGATTCGTTCGTCTACGTGTGGTTCGTCTTCGTGGCTTCATCTTCTTCATGGACTCGTTCTTCTTCCTAGCGGGATTTCAGGCAAGATGACCGCTACCCTGGATCTCACTACTATCATTGCTATGCTAGTTGCTCCGTCCTATCGCTATGCTTTCGCAACCTATTACTGCTTATCAAGCCATCCCATATTGCCATGAACCCCTAACCTTTTGACACCTTTCCTATGCAAACCTTTGTTTGGCTATGTTACCGCTTCTGCTCAGCACCTCTTATAGCGTTGCTAGTTGCAGGTGAAGTTGAAGATTTCTCCATGGTGGACAGGGTTATGCTGGGATATCACAATATCTCTTATATTATTAATGCATCTATATACTTGGTAAAGGGTGGAAGGCTCGGCCTTATGCCTGGTGTTTTGTTCCACTCTTGCCGCCCTAGTTTCCGTCATACCGGTGTTATGTTCCCGGATTTTGCGTTCCTAACGCGGTCGGGTGATTTATGGGACCCCCCTGACAGTTCGCTTTGAATAAAACTTGTCCAGCAAGGCCCAACATTGACTTTTACCATTTGCCTCACCACCACCTACTTTTCCCTTGGGAGTCGCTCTCTCGAGGGTCATCTTTATTATAGCCCCCCCGGTCCAGTGCTTGTCTAAGCGTTGGTCCAAACTAGAGCACCGTGCGGGACCATCCCTTGGCAACTTGGGTTACGTCGGTACCTGTACGCTTAGCTTATCCGGTGTTGCCCTGAGAACGAGATATGTGCAGCTCCTATCGGGATTGTCGGCGCATCGGGCGGCTTTGCTGGTCTTGTTTTACCATTGTCGAAATGTCTTGTAAACCGGGATTCCGAGACTGATCGGGTCTTCCCGGAGAAGGTCTATTCCTTCGTTGATCGCGAGAGCTTGTCATGGGCTAAGTTGGGACACCTGTAGGGTTTAAACTTTCGAGAGCCGTGCCATGCGTTATGTGGCAGATGGGAATTTGTTAATGTCCGGTTGTAGATAACTTGACACCAGATCCGAATTAAAATGCATCAACCGAGTGTGTAGCCATGATGGTCTCTTCTCGGCGGAGTCCGGGAAGTGAACACGGTTTCTGGGTTATGTTTGACATAAGTAGGTATTCAGGATCACCTCTTGATCATTGCTAGTTGACGACCGTTCCTTTGTTTCTCTTCTCGCTCTCATTTGCGTATGTTAGCCACCATATATGCTTAGTCGCTGCTGCAACCTCACCACTTTACCCCTTCCTTTCCCTTTAAGCTTTGCTAGTCTTGATACCCATGGTAATGGGATTGCTGAGTCCTCGTGGCTCACCAGATACTTCCAAAACCAGTTTGCAGGTGACGCAACCAAGCTCAAGGAGGAGCTCGATGAAGATCTTGCCCTTTGTGTTGTTTCGTTCTAGTTGATCAAGAGTGGAGCCCAGTTGGGGTCGATCGGGGACCTTTTGTCGATTTGGGGTTCTTCTTTTATTTTGGTTCCGTAGTCGGACCTTGATTGTATCTGGATGATGTAATGCTTTATTCATGTAATTGTGTGAAGTGGCGATTGTAAGCCAACTATGTATCTCTTTCCCTTATGTATTACATGGGTTGTGTGAAGATTACCTCACTTGCGACATTGCTTTCAATGCGGTTATGCCTCTAAGTCGTGCTTCGACACGTGGGAGATATAGCCGCATCGAGGGCGTTACACCATGCTTGTATTCTGTTATGCTTACTTCTGAGTACTTATTCCGCTGCAAGTAGTTCTTTGCTAAGGAATTTCCTCACCAGCAAATTCCTCAGTGAAGAATTAATAAAATCGCCTGTTCACCCCCCTCTAGTCGATATAACGCACTTTCAATTGGTATCGAGCAAGGTACTCCTTGTTACGTGTGATTTTGGTTTAACCGCTTTGGAGTTTCAGTTATGTCGACCGCAGGTATGAAGAAAGTGACATGCCCTATCTTTGACGGTCATGATTATCCCAAGTGGAAGGCCATGATGAGGAAGCGCCTCATGGCAATGAACAGCGAGCTGTGGACCGTCACTGAGATTGGTCTTACTGATCTATGCAAGATGGCGGATGCTGATGATATTTGCAAGTACACTCGACTTGACATCTTGGCGAAGGATATCATCTGTTCCTGCCTATGCAGAGATGAATTCAGGCGCATTATGCATCTTTGCAATGTGAAGCTTATCTGGGACCGAATCTCTGATGTGTATGAAGGTCATCGAACCCGTCATGATCCCTGGTTTGAGGACTTCAAGGAATCTCTCAAAACGATGACTTTCAAGCCAGAATCATCATCTTCTGCATCATGTCTCATGGCAAACGGTGCTGAGGTAACCGAATGCTCCTCATCCGAGTTTTGTGACGATGAATCTAATAATGATGAATCTGATGATGATATTGAATCTTGTTATACCAAACTTGTTTGCATTGCCACTAAACAACAAACGGCTTTGGAACAAGTTCAAAGCATGCTAGACAAAAGTGAAGATATGTTGGGTAAAGAAATGGATCAGTCAAAAGCATTGGGTGAATGTCTTCAGAGAATTCACTCCAAGTTTGACGCCCTTCAAGATCAACATAATACCCTCTTGACTGATCACGAGAAGCTTTCTTCTGAATCTCTTCAAAGAAAGCAAGATCTTGAAAAGCTAAGAGTGTGTTATGAAGATCTTCAGAAGGAGCGCGATCCATTACTAGCTCAACAAATCAGCGCTTCTCAGGAAGAATTTGTTCCTCCATGCTTAAAGTGCATTGAACTTGAATATGCTAATTCTTCACCTGAATGTTCAAATGCTTCAACTGTTACAAATTCTTCACCTGCCTCTGCTATCACTAATTCCTCATCTGAGGACATTGCTAGTATCACTGACAATGCAGGGCTGAAGGAATTGTACATGACAAGCATGTACAAAAGCCTCAAAGGGCATCAGACTCTTTGTGATGTGCTTAAAAAGTAGATCCTCAACAGAAACCCTAGGAAAGAGGGTATTGCCTTTGAGAGGAAACTTAATGCTGATGGAACATATTGGAAGCCTGAGCAGTACCCCAAAACCTCATGGATTGCTGCAAAGGGACCTCCAGTTGATCCATCTAACTTATCTGGCTTTACATGTGAATCTCCTCATTCTTCTGATGAGTCATTTGACTCCAACTATAAACTGTTCAAAAATCAGAATGGTGAAGTATTTGCTAGATATGTTGGCACTAACTGCAGGAATGGTTCTCCTATGAAGAAAATCTGGGTTCCCAAGAAGTGCCTTGAAAGTCTTCAGGTGAATGTCCTCATGACACCACCTATGAAGAACAGGAACCCCAGATCAAATTCTTCATATGGACCAAATTCTTCATATGGATCCAAGTCCTCATACGGACCAAATTCTTCACATGGATCAAATTCCTCAAAAGGATCAAAGTCCTCATATGATTATCATTGTGCTAACAACTCTGTCTCGCAGGGTATAGCTAAGGGCTATGAATATGTGCATTATTCTTCAAACCATTATGTTCATAAGTCCTCGAAGAATTTCTCTACTTATTCATATGCTTACCCTAACCCCTCTTATGTGAAACGAAATGGTTTGGCCTCTATGCCACCATTCTCGTATGCTGCTCGCAGAGTGATGAACTCTTTGCCACCCCTTCGATGTGGGTGGTGAAGAAAAGAACTAATCTCTTCTGCGGTCAGGTCTCCAGCGTGCTTTAACATCTCAAGAATTTCTTTGGGGACTGACGAAATTGCACGAAAGGACGCAGCGAATCATGATGAAATGAACTTTCATTTCACACGTCCTAATCTTGCTATATCTGCTCTCGCTTGATGAAATTCATCGATGAACTTGATATCATATTCTTCACTGATGAAGCATATGAGATTGTAAGCTATACTAATTCATCTGCAGGATGATCAACCCAAAGCTAGTGAGTGGGTCCTCGATAGTGGATGTACGAATCACATGACTGGTGACAAGAATCTATTGATGGATGCTCCCTTATCACCATCACATCTGAGGCATATCATCTTTGCTGACAAAGGAAAAAGTCAGGTATTGGGTCTTGGTAAGGTTGCAATCTCTAAGGATAAACACATGGACAAAGTCATGCTTGTTGAGTCCTTAGGATACAACCTCATGTCAGTCTCAATGCTTTGTGATCTTGATATGGTTGTTGTCTTTGGCAAGTATCATTGTGTTGTGATTATGGAAGCTGACAATTCCAAAGTCTTCGAAGGCTTTAGGAGAGGAGATTTGTATATTGTTGATTTCTCTACAGGACCACAACCAGCCGTGTGTCTACTTGCAAAAGCTTCAGAAGGCTGGCTATGGCATCGATGACTTGGTCACGCAGGCATGAGGAATTTGCACACGCTTGCGAAGAAGAAGCATGTCATTGGCATTGAGAATGTCAAATTCCTCAAGGATCACTTATGCGGAGCCTGTGAAGCTGGAAAAATGACCAAGGCCAAGCATCCAGTGAAGACTATCATGACCACTACTCGTCCATTCGAATTGCTTCACATGGACCTCTTCGGACCTAATCATTACTCAGCAGTCACTAATGATGCATCTCTATATGGTTTTGTCATTGTTGATGATTATTCTCGATATACATGGGTACACATTGTTACTTACAAACATGAAGTGCAGGAAGTCTTCAAACGATTTTCCTCGAGGGCTTCAACCAACTTTGGAGTGAAGATCAAGCACATCAGAAGTGACAATGGAACTGAGTTCAAGAATTCCGGTCTTGATGCCTATCTTGAACTTGGTATTACTCATGAGTTATCTGCTCCCTATACTCCTCAGCAAAATGGCGTCGTGGAGCGCAAGAACAGAACTCTTGTTGAGATGGCTTGCACTATGCTTGATGAATACAAAATGCCTCAGCGTTTTTGGATTGATGCAATTGATACTGCGTGCCACATCATCAACAGAGTATATCTTCACAAATTCTTCAAGAAGACGGCCTATGAACTCCTCACTGACAAGAAACCCAATGTGAGTTATTTCAAAGTCTTGATGCTAAATGTTGGATTAGAGATCCTCACCACAACTCTAAATTTGCACCAAAGCACATGAAGGTTTTATGCTTGGTTACGGAAAGGACTCGCACACCTCTGAGTCTTCAACATTGTTCTTCACAAGATTGTTGACATCAGAGATGTGCGGTTCGATGAAACTAATGGCTCGCAAAGAGAGCACCTACCTTCGTGTTAGATGAACCAGCACCGAGGATTCCATCAAGTACAAGGCAACCGAGGATGTCATTCCTACTGAAGAATCTGCTGAAGAATTCATTCCAGTTCATGAAGAACGTCGAGCTGATGCACCTGAAGAAAATGCTGAGGAAAATGGTGCTGATGAAAATGCTGATCAAATTCCTCAGCGACAACCAGCTCATCCTCGCGTTGTAAAAGAAGTGCAAGTGGAGAAGATCATCGATGACATTAGTGCACCAGGTCCTCTCACACGCTCAAAAGCTTCACATTTATCTAACTTTTGTGGGCACTATGCTTTTGTCTCTATCACAGAGCCCACTAAGGTAGATGAAGCATTTCGAGCCGGAGTGGATTCAGGCTATGCAAGAAGAATTACATCGATTCGAGCTTAATAATGTCAGGAACCGGTCAATCGTCCAGATCCTCGCAAGCATAATATCATTGGCACAAAGTGGTCTACCGCAACAAGCAAGATGAAAATGGCCTTGTGGTGAGGAATAAGGCACGACTAGTAGCTCAAGGCTACACACAGTTGAAGGAATTGATTTCGATGAAACTTTTGCACTGTTGCTAGACTTGAGGCTATTCATATATTACTTGCTTATGCTAACCATCATGATATCATCTTATATCAAATGGATGTGAAAAGTGCATTCCTCAATGGTAAGCTTGAGGAAGAAGTATATGTTGCTTAACCCCGTGTTTTGAAGATCCAAAGAATCGACAAAGTCTTGATCTTAATAAGGCCCTCTATGGCCTCAAGCAAGCCCCTCGGGCGTGGTATGATACATTGAAGGAATTCTTCATGAAGAATGGCTTCACACCGGTTCACTCGACCCTACTCTCTTTACTAAGTCTTATGATGGTGAACTGTTTGTGTGCCAAATATCGTTGATGATATTATCTTTGGCTGTCTTGACCAACGTTATAGTGATGAATTTTCCTATATGATGAGTGAAGAATATCAAATGTCTATGATGGGAGAGTTGAAATTCTTCTTAGGTCTTCAAATTCAATCGGCAGACAATGGCATATTCATATCTCGGAGAAATACCTCAAAGATGTCTTGAGGAAATTCGGCATGCAAGATTGCAAAGGCGTCAAAATTCCTATGCCCACAAATGGCCATCTATGCACTTGATGAAAATGGTATTGACTTGATCACAAGGTATACCGCTCCATGATTGGTTCTTTATTGTACTTATGTGCATCTAGGCGGATATAATGCTTAGTGTTTGCTGTATGCCCGATTTCAAGCTGCACCGAAGGAATCACACCATAAAGTTGTGAAGCATATTCTTCTATATCTAGCTCACACACCAACACTAGGATTATGGTACCCCAAGGGCTCTACTTTTGATCTCATTGGATATTACGACTCGACTATGCTAGTGATCGTGTGGACCGCAAGTTAACATCGACACTTGTCATTTCCTCGGACGATCTTTGGTGCATTGGTCCTCGAAGAAACAGAACTGCATATCACCGCTCTCTGCGCAGCTGAATACATTGCTGCTGGCTCTTCTTGTGGTCAACTGCTTTGGATGAAGCAAACCCTCAAGGACTATGGCGTCAGCGTGAAGAATGTGCCTCTCCTCTGCGACAATGAGAGTGCCATCAAGATTGCTCACAACCCGCCAAGACTCGAAGACAAAGCACATTCAGATTCGTCATCATTTTCTTCGTGATCATGTGTTGAAGGCGACATCTCCATCGAGCACGTGAATCTTGAAGAACAGCTAGCTAATATCTTCACTAAGCCCTTGGATGAGAAGAGATTTAGCAAGTTGCGTGTGAGCTAAATATCTTAGAATCTTTGAATGTTCTTTGAAAAGGACACACATCCGACACTTATGCAAAATTGATGACTTAGATGTGCAACACATGAAGAAACGTTTTCTTCAATCAATGAAGAATAACACTCTAAGTGTGAAGAAATTAATGAAGAATTTGATTCTCGTAACCCTCGACAATTGTGCGCTGTGTCTGAAATCATCATTCTTATCTGATGGGACACGCCACCACAAAAGTTGAAAATCTTCAATTTGAGTTTTTCCTCGCTTTTGAAATTCTTCGAGTTTTCAAATTCTTCAACTTTGCAAAATCTTCACTGTTTCCGTCGTTTTTCTTCATTGACAATATATATGAGTTTATGTCCTCTACATCATTCACTTATGGCTATTTCTTCAAGTTGCTTTTCTCTGCTAAGTGAATGTGATCGGACCCTTCCCCCTCTATGCTATACTCAACCCAATCTATTCACAAATTCTTAATGTGCGTTCTATTTGAAACTCGTTCAAAATCTTCACTGTATCCTGTCAGCTGAAGAAATTGCGAACAAAACTTTAAAACAAATCTTATCTAGATTTTCAGTTTTACCGCTCAAACCGTTCTGCATCCCACGATGCATTATTCTATTCACCCACGATCTTACACGATCTCAACTACACAGTACGTGGGTGACACATGTCGCGTGAAGGAGAAAGGGCAGGGGCATGTTCGTCCCAAAATCTTCGGGCGAACAATTTTTTACCGTGGCTATAAATACCCCTCTCCCCTTCCTCACTTCATTTACTCCGCTCGACCGCTCTCTCTCTCGCTCGAGCTCCTCAAACCCTAGCGCCGCCGCTACTCTATCGTCGCCGGTGAGGAAGAGCTTCGCTGCCTCAACCTCGTCGCCGTCGTATTCGCGCCGGTTGCGGAAATCTTCACTCCGCCGCCGCCGTAGCTATTTCCCTCTGCCAAGTTAGGGCGTGGGAGATCTAACCTGACGAACTTCACAGCTGTTCATCTCAGTTCGTCGTGTTCTTCACTTCGGGTAATTAAAAGTTACTTTTATTACTTACTTTGATTCTCAAACTTTCCTGAAAATCTTCAAAGGTGTTTTATTCTTCAAATCTTCACACATATAAACACCTCACACATTATATGCTCTTGATCCATTTCTCTAAGCAATCATTTTCTTCAAGATTCCTCAATTGTGTGGATCTTTGATCTGTACAACTCTGGAACCTAAGACAAAGAACGCTTAGTGAAATTCCTCAAGGCTCATCTGGTCAAATTCCTCAAAACTTGTCTTTTCGAAAAACTTTTTGAGAACGCATATGACCTCTCCAAATTCCTCGCACCTACACTCTGTTCACAGGTACTCATGTCCCTGCTGAATCACTAGGTTCTCATCAACTTAACTCATTTGCAGCGTTCCTCGAAGAAAAACTGCATACTTCTTCAGAGTGTTCAATTGTTCAAATTCCTCATCTGAAGAATATGGCTGAAGGTAAGAGACCGCAGAAAGGAGGAAAGAAACCTGAGGTTATGACTGCATTTGAAATCCCTGAGGAAATTTATGCTGGCTATTGCACACCTGATGAAGCAAAATTTGGCAAAGAAACCAAAAATCAGCGCAAGGTGCGCATACAGAAGATTGAACGGAGATGGGCAAGAGAATGGAGGGAGTACAGATATGTGACTCCAAAGTATATGAAGAAATTTGCTTTAAATCCTCCATGCCCAAGAGCTCCATTGGCACCTGGCCAAGTAGCTGATCCCACCAGGATCAAGAGTGGTGAGGACTTTCCTGAAGAATGGGCTAAGCGCCAAGCCAAATTGGTAAGACAAGCCAAGGAGGCAGTGAAGAAATTCAATGAGGATTCTGCCACTGCTGCTGCAACTGAGGCCTCGGTCAGGCCGAGGAAATCAATGCCAAAGAAGCCTGCTCGTAAGCCAAGTGCTTCACCAACAGCGCCCTCACGGCCAAGTTCCTCAGCAATGCCTCACGGCAAATTCCTCACACTGCTACTGCTCCACCAAAGTCCTCAGCAGCTCCATCCAAGTCCTCAGCTCCTGTGCATCTAGCTACATGTCAAAGGACTACGGGTTTCTCAACTGCTCTGGTGTTTCAGCGAGTTCCTCAGCTGCACCTATTTCCTTGTCAGGCCCCACACTGTTGAAGACTAAAGCAACAGCGGGACGCGGTCCTCGGCCAAGTCCAAGAAAGAAACAGGTCGCATTCCATGTGCCCTCTGATGATGAAGCTTCTGATGATGAACTTGCAGAAATCATCAGAGACAGACAGGTGAAGGCCGCTAGAGCCAAAGGCACATCTGTGCCACTGCTTTTGGATCCAAAGAAAATCCTCGATTACATTGATCTCTGGCACAAGGATCCAAACACCCCAATGCCTGATTTTCCTCTGACTCCTGGTCAAAGTCACATGCTGACCCATTTCATCACTCAAGAGAAATGGAAGTTTGAAAAGGCAAGAGAGATCAAGAAAGCTCAATACAGAAAGGAGAAGCTCTCGAAGAAAAATGTTGTCGAATGACACGAGGAACTTCTCAAGGCTCAGTCTGAAATTCAAGCCCTCAAAGAAAGACTTTGATGCCTCTGTGCTGATTGGCATGGAGCTAAAGTGAGATTCGTCAATCGACGAAGAAATTCACAAATGTTGCAGCCCCATCGCAACAAGAAAATCTTCAGTTGCAGACTCTGCTCAGCTCTTTGAAGAACATGCCAAGATCACTGATGACTTTCAGCCTCTGAAGAAAATGCTAGTTCCAGGCTCGATGACTCCATTCCAGCCACCAAGAAATTGCCGGGGCATCCACTAGTGGTGCGTCTGAAGAAATCGAAGAGATCAGGCAATCTGCATCGATTCTACCAAGAAAATGAACCAGATTCCTCGGCTCCTCCAGCGCCTACACCAACTCCAATTCTTCCAGCTGCCTATGAGGTGAAGAAGACCAAGGCTGCAGAGCGAGCTGCAGTGAAGAAAAGGAAGGCATCAGATGCGTCAAATTCTTCGGCTGCGAAGAAAATGAAGCCAATGACCAGCTCACTTGAAAATACAATTGATGTTGTTCCAATTTCCTCCATGCCATCAAAGGACCTTGTACCTTTTGGAGAAGACTATGTGATCCCAAGCGGATCTGATGAAGAAAATCATTCTGCTGCTTCGTCAGAGCAGATTGATGAAGAAATTGAAGTGGATGCAATCCCTTCAACGCCAGTCATTTCCTCACCTATGCCTCAGTTCATAGCTGAAGACGCTGGTGTTGAGGAAATTGAAGATGAAGATGTGGATATAGGATGCACCACACCAGTGATGAATGATGACCTTTGGGAAAGTCAGCATCCCAATACTCCTCTATTCACACCTATCCAACAGATTCCTCAGTCCCCGGCAACAACAGTTCAACTGGGCTCTGAAGAAACTCAACCCACTCCCTCTGTTCATGAAGAAATTCCAGCTGCTGGTGCTGAAGAACATGCTGTTGCTGATCATTAGGTTGCACAAGAAGAGGAACCAGAAATTCCTCAGCCTGAAGTACCTGAGCTCGTGATTCCTGAGGTGGTACTGCAACTCACTGACACCCCTCTGCCAAAGCCAAAGAATCCTTTCTCAAGTAAACAGAAGTTCAAGGCTGAAGACTTCTTTTCCGAGCATGTATTCTTCACTGACTACAACCCCTATGACTCTGCTCGCATAAGGAGGAGGCGTTTCTGGACTGCTAGTCAAGCCAACTTCTATTCCTCAGTGCTGTTTGACAAAGACAAAATCTTCGATCATGAACATATTCCTCACGTGGATATGGAATCTACGCCATGCTTGAGCCAGTCCTCGGTGTTCTTCACGATGCGGGATTACTCAATTTCTGACCGACATCTGTGATTGGAATGAAGAACTCATTCTTCCGTTCTCGCTACACTACATATCACCGAGACGCTCAAGATGTCAACTCATGGGTGTTGGATTGGATGACTGAAAACACTCACTACAAGGCACCAAAGAATCGAATTGCTTCGTCCTTCCTCTCGATCCTCCCCATGACGATTGCACGCTGCATCTACAATGACCTGAATCGATAAATCACTATATGCAAGTGCTTATGAAGCCTTTGAAGCCTGGGCAGGCCCCACGAACCGGATTCCTCGTCAAGGAATTACTCTATGTGCCTCGGACTGTCTATCGCATTCTGACGAAGACAATGAGTCCTATCAAAGGCCACGACTCAAATGATGAAGAAGTCGTTGGCATCATGAAGAATATGCTTTTCAACATCATTCATGGCGTTCCCGTCAACTTCCATGATTTCTTCATGAGGACTCGCAAATGTTGCTATGTCACCATTCGATTTGAAGCCCTATCGCCTTGGATTATGAGATTCATAAGGGCAAGATCTGCCTTTGAATTACAAAGTGACACTCTAAACCACGGTAGCTACTTGCCTCCCATTGAAGTCCTCAAACGGCCAGTTTCATCATCTGATGATAAAGGCAAGGCAGCTGCTGTGATCAATGAAGGCATTCGTCCATTGGATGGTCAATTTCGCCTTGCTGCATCTTACTCCACCAATGACGACTCGCCACACATGACACTTTGCCAAAATACCTCGATTAAGCAAAATCCTCAAGCCACAAAGACCTGGGTGATGACTGACCGTGAGTTACTCCTCAGTCTTCATCAGAAGGTTGATCGCAATCACAAATGGCTAAAGCGTCAGTTTGGTGCAATTCTTCACAATATGACCTCAACTCACAATGCTATGAAGAAGAACCATTACTACCTTCATGAAACCCTCAACCGCACTTGGGTTGTCCTCACTCATGTCTATAGCACTGAAGAACTGAAGACTATGGGTCTCAAGGAAGAATTTGACTGGTCTGCACCTCCTCCGAAGAAATTCAAGAGGGTCAAAGTTCCTCCACTGGTGGCCAGCTCTTATTCTTCATCGCATGACACTGATGAGTATGAAGATTTGGACGACACTGCGGCAGGCCCTGCTACAACAAACAACCCCGACAATGCTGGCGCTCCTCCATCGACGTGAAATTCTTCAGGGGCGTTAGTCCTCAGTTTCGATTCTTTTGGTCATTTGATGACAAAGGGGGAGAAATCTGAGTTAGTCTTCAAGCGGGTCTATATTAAGGGCATTTTGTTAAGTTACAACTCTCGTTCTTCTGAAACTTTTTTTTGGATCGAGTTGTAATCTTAAACCCGATGGTGTGCTGATGCTTTTGTTGCATTATGCTCTGATACTTTTGATGCTTTATTCGGCATGCTTAT
Source organism: Aegilops speltoides (assembly GCA_021437245.1). Lineage (NCBI taxonomy): Eukaryota > Viridiplantae > Streptophyta > Magnoliopsida > Poales > Poaceae > Aegilops > Aegilops speltoides. The sequence continues at coordinate 69,762,098 of CM038146.1, forward strand.
TCCTCGTTAATATTATTGCACGCATGCTGAATTTCATCAGGCACCATATTTCATGATGCATTTCAAATTCTTCATATTATATATCAAATGCGTGTATGAATTACAAGATATAGGGAGAGATCTCCATGATTCAACTCTTCAAATGTGCATTGCCTCAAACGCAAATTCCTCACTATGCACATCTTCAGGGGGAGTTCTTCTATATCTTGCAATCAAATTCCTCAATATCAGTATTTACACTTCATATGTTTATCCCCGTTGAAAACTTAACCTATGTTGTCATCAATCACCAAAAAGGGGGAGATTGTAAGTGCATCTAGTACGCCTTAGTGATTTTGGTGTATTGAAGACTTATAGGTTAAGGGACTAATGCGTTTGTGAGTATACACAGGTCTATACGTCTATGATGAGTTTGATATATCTGAGAGAAAGTCGACCCTAAAAATGAAGTTCTTCGATCAAGACTTTGATATTCGAAGACTTTACAAGACTTTGAAAGTGAAGAAATTGGTGTGACCTTGAAGACTTGATATTCATTTGAGGAACATGAAGCGTGAAGACTTTTGTTTTCGTAGTTTCATTTTCTCTTTCTTGAGTCATAGGAAACACTTGTCTTTGTTAAAGGGGTCGAGGAAATACTAAGGAAAAATTTCCATGTGATGCTCAACTCAAAATCCTACACCTACCAATCCCTTGAGTGAAGCCTTTGGAAATCTCATACAATTCAGTCACTTACTTGATGTGAGACGAAGTTCTTCCAGTCACGATGAATTTATTCTCGACGAGGAGTTAGGAATTCGCCATCTGAATTTCCTACACATGAGGAACATGATAGCCCTGAGGAATTTGAGAGTCAAATTTCCGACCATTGTTGTGCTGCGCGCCAGCTGTCCCAAAATATCCTATCCACCTAACTGTCATATCATTGAAGGGCATTTATGTCTTATCATGTCGGGCTGCTCCTAGGCTATAAATAGCCGCCCCTACAACCACTAGTTGGTTGGCTGCTCCGAGAGAACTTGACACTTGTCATTTGAGAGCAACCCATCCTCCGAGGATTTTGGCGAAAATCATCAAGTGAGAAAACCCAAAACCAAACCCCACAAACCCAAAGTGATTGAGCATCACTAAAGAAATTGATCTGCGTGGATCCGACGCTTATTACCTTTGAAGACTGTGCTTCTTCCAGACGGTTAGGCGTCATGGTCTAGAGCATCCAAGAGGAATTGTGGATCGCCAAGTGACCAAGTCTGTGAAGGTTTGGAAGTCGCCTGAAGACTTACCACGAGTGATTGGCCGAGGTCTATGTGGCCTTAGTTCAAGGAGAATACGGTGAGGACTGGGTGTCCTGAGCTGCGTGCTCAGTGACTGGTTGTCCGGGACTGCGTGTCCTCGAGTTTAAATACTCAGCCGCTCCAACCAGACGTACAACTAAGACAGCAGTTGGAACTGGTTTACCAAATCATTGTCTTCACCAACTAACTAGTTCTATTTCCTCAACCCTTTCATTTCCTCATTACTATGTTGAGTGTTTGTTCATATCTGTGCTTGAAGACTTTGACTGAAGACTTTCTCAAATTCCTCAGTTCAATTTCTTCAGTCTATTTGTCTTCATCTTGTGTTATCATGTGTTTACGCTTTCTGTACTCTGTGCTATTCTTCATTTCATCATGATGACCATGCTTGTTTTCTGTTATGCTTACTTCTGAGTACTTATTCCACTGCAAGTAGTTCTTCGCTAAGGAATTTCCTCACCAGCAAATTCCTCAGTGAAGAATTCATAAAAAATCGCATATTCACCCCCCTCTAGTCCATATAACGCACTTTCATTACCTCTTTTTGCCATGACTGACTTCAGCCAAGCAGCACAGTCTTTCTTGTAATGCCCTTTCTGCTTGCAGTGGAGACAAGTGTCTTTGTCCACTGAGAAAGGTTGTTGCTGATGCTGATGCTGATAGGGGGCTTTTCCATTCTTTGAAGGAGAACTTTTGTTGTTTCGACTGTAGTTCTTTTTCTTGTAATCCTTCACATAGTTGAGTGAACCACCATGTGCGGCTTTGAGTCTGTCCTCTTCTTGGACACACATTGCTATTGTCTTTTCAATGTCTCATGTTCCAGGTGATGTATTATAGTTTACAACAAAAGTTTCAAACTCCTTTGGCAGTGAAGCCATGACCAGGTGGACCAGGAGCTTTGGTTTGATCTCCAGATCCTCATCCATGGGCTTTAGCTTTGCTGCCATATTGCTCATCCTCACGATGTGCTCTCTTATTCCATGACTACCACCTTTGTAGCGCTGTGTCACCAGTTGCTCTAGCACTTGGGTGGCATATATTTTTGAAGAGCCAGTGAACTAGCTCTTTATTTTTGTAAGCAACTCCCCTGTGGAAGTGCACTCTGCAATGGAGCCCACAATGGTGATCTCGATTGTATTCTTTGTAAATGCCATGCACTTTTCGTTTGCATTGAGCCACTTTTGGTTATCTATGAGGTAGGACTGCTCCAAAGGAGCATAGTCCCCCTTCTTTTTAGCCCATGCAGCATCATCATCAGTGGCCTCTCTTCGGCTCTGTGGAGTGCGACCGGCGTGGTTTCTCCACAACCCACCAAGATCGGCACAAATAAATGCCAGTTCAACTTTCTTCCTCCACTCAGTGTGGTTGTCACCTCTCAGTGTCGGAACTTCTTTTAGGCAACTCATCAAGTGAAAGCCTCCTGAAATCACAATTTAAGTGACATCAGTATAACAATCATATGCAATAATCTAACGTTGGTCAAATTAAACATACAATTGTCTATGCAATTAAATCTATATTACCGTTGGGCTAAATATTAGAAATAAATGCACCTTTAAATTTCAATAATAAAACATGATCATGTTATTAATAACGTTGGTCATAAAAATAACATAATCATATCATTTCAATAATTACTTTAACATGTTCTTAAAAACATTAATTCTTTTTAAAATTGTATTTTCTTTGTAAAAGAGCACTAATGATAATTTACGTAGCGGAAAAAACGTGAATAAAAATTCACGAACTTTTTACTTTTTACAAAAACTTTTATTTGACTAAATAAAAATACATGAACTTTCCTATTTCTTTATAAAATTCATGAACTTTTCTGTTTCTGAAAATTTTCAATTTTCGTTTTCAGAAACTTTTCTTGTTTACTATTCTATTTTCTGAACAAATTTTCGTTGGAGTGTTTTGAACAGAAAACCGTATTGTAATTTGCCCAAAAAAACTGGACAAAATTCGCTGCGCCCATTGCGGCTGGCTTTGGCCTTGTGGCTAGGGCTAGGGCCTCTACCTAGCGTGGCTCTTGACCTCGCCAAGCCAGTGACTATGGGCTCGCCATGCTTTCGGCCTAGCAGCCCAGCTGGCCTGCTCCCTCCTCTACTTTCGGCCTAGCAGGCCCGGCGGGGACTAGGGTTTCACCATGACCGTCGATCTGAATCCGACGGCCGCCCTTGCTTTTCGCCTGATAAAAAACGAGCGATGTGGTTGGGGGCGAGGGGAACCCTAGTCATTTCCTCCCCCCGCGCGCCGCTCGCCTCCCTCTCGGCCGCTCGCTCCTGCCTCGCCCGCTCGCTCGGTGACGGCTCCTCGAGCCACGCCGACGCGGCGAGCCCGGGAGGCACCCCGACGAGCCGGCCCCTTCCCCTTCCCCTTCCCTCTTCGTTTCCAAGAAAGACAGAGAGGATCCCCGTTATTCCTCCAGTGAGAGAAAGAGGAAGAGGAGCGCGACAACTCTGCACTGTGGCCATCCTCCTCGCCGGTCGCGCGTCCTCCTTGTGCGGTGAGCACGCCACCGTCGAGGGATTTGGCCGCGGTGGTTACCCCCACCTTTTTTTTCTCTTCCGGCGAGGCAGTGCCCTTTGCCGGTGACCGCGTGGCCGTCCGGTGCTCTTTGCCCCTCTCGGGGTGGTTCTTCTTCCCGAATCCTCGGCATGCCGATGCGATTCGGGATCGAGAGGAACGGCGCGGCTGGAGTGGCGGCGCACTTTGCTGGTGAGGCCCGAGGCCCTCTGCCGGTGAACTTTCCTTTGCCCTCTGATTAGGGTTCTTGGGGAGGGGATTTCTTTTTCTTTTCTGTTTTTGTTTCTCTGTACCGAAATCAACTAGCCCGATCTGGCCTAGCGCAAACCCTAGATCGGATTGGTGTGTTGGTGGTGTTGTGGTGCACGGTTAACCTCGTAATGCGTGCCCCGACACCCCACGTCTTTATATTGCGCTGGTGACAGGGCCCACCAACCATGGTTTGGTTGGGCGCCCCCGATCAGGGCGCGAGTCAGGGGCCCGGTTGAGCCGTTGGGCTCGATCGGGAGGAGATCAACCTAACATGTACGAGTAATAGGCACGTTTCTGTGGACTGCGCTGCGCCTTGCGCTGATGTAAACATCTTGTAAATGTTTCCCTTCTTTCTTGAATGAAAAAGCAGGCAACCCTCTTGCATGTGCTTGAAAAGTATATGGAAAAACACACCGTCATTCACAATACCAAATCAATATAATTAGATCTATCATGAAATGTATTTTCATATTTATTTGGTATTGTAGATGTTGATAAATTTTTAATATAATGCTGGTCAGACTGTACAAAGATTGACTTAAGGTAAACCTAATATGTGCAGTAAAAGTAGACGAAAGGAGTACTAATTGTGTATATTATTGAACCCATTGTAATATATTACACACATTTAACCAGAAAAAACGAATAAAAATGTCTACCAATTAATAGGTACCAAGCTCCTAGTAAACATCTTGTGTACTCCAGATTATTGTATTTGCATATATCTAATCATAAAAGATCGTTATCAAGATATATTTGTATACCACATACTTTAGAGTAATTTATTAAGATAGTTAATGATACAAATACATATGTACTATATTACATTCAAAAATTAATCCAAGAAGATATGTAAAATTTTCATTTCTTTTTAACCAAATTTAAGTGGAATTGATTTAAATATCTTTTAAGGCATATTGCCTTGAAAAACGTAACTTTTATTACAAAATAGAGTTTAAATCTACAAAAATAATTAGCTATGGTCGTAATTTCAAATAATATTTTTTTAAGTATGAATGTTTAATATAACCATGGCAAATTAATTTGATTTACATCGTGGCCCAATATTTGCCAGACCGACCCTAAAGGGAAGCAGTAGGACATGTCTCCGTACCGGCGACCTAAAGTCAACTCGGAGAGAAAGATGGCTTGTTCACTAAAAGGCCAAGTATCCATAAGCACCAGTCTCCAATGTCATGTAAGGATTGCAGCAAGTAAAGAAATTTTGCATGTGTTTTATCTTTTAATCTGGGATGACTTTCTTTAAAAATTTACATGGTTTATTTGAAAAAAAATTGTGCCAAGGTCACATACAATTAGATTATTGATTTGTCCAATGACCTTAGTAGCCATGGACCTAAATTTGTTTAATTGAAATCAAGTTTTTGGTTGTTAAATATATAATTCTATGTAGGGAGACTTGATATTTGTAATGCTTTTATCTTATGGCATGATGTGCCCCCAGACCATGCATTGTTCTGCTCGTTGGTGTGTGGTCACCCTTCTGATGAGACTGGTGTGACATGACCCCCGTCCTTCCCTCCCCCCGCCCCCGCGCTCATGCTTAAATCATGGCTCTGCCCTTGACTGAAAGGCCAAGTATCCATGAATACCGGTCTCCAATTTCACGGAAAGAGGTACAACAACAAAAGAAGAAGCCTTGTGTGTCGCTCCCGTGCGTGGGAGTATCGCTGCCCAACCCTCATATAGACATGGAGTCACAGTTGTATGCCTTATCGTAGAGCACTTCTTGGATAGCGCAACGTTCACTACAAAAAAATGACACATCTCTGACATTATAGCCCAAATGAAAACTTTTTCTGTCATGGTTATGACATTTCTATGACAATAATTGTGACAAAAGCACGCATCATCATTGATGTGGTGGGCTCCTACTTCTGCAACATAAAATTATGACAGAAGATTGGCCTTTCATCCTGGGCGGGCTGGAGATGCACCTACATGATATTCTTTGGGCCGTCCATGGCGTAAAAAATCGTGGTAGAAGTAAAGACGAGGAAAATTTCGGAGAGTTCCCGGTTACAGTGGGTGGTCAGAACCGAACGATGTAGTGTGGTTTGCGCTTTCTCCCGTACACTCATGTATGCGAGCGTTGGCTAACTGAACCCGGGTGAGGTGTTTGCTTACTGAACCCGAGTGATTCCTTTGCCACTAACTGAACTCGAGCGGTCGATCGCTGCTGCTGCTTACTGAAGCCGATCAATCCCCGTGCGAGGCGGGGCCTGCAGCCGGTGTTGGGTTTCCTCTCGATGAACAGTGCTTGTTGCTTCCGCGCATGTGATACATAGAATGAGTCGAGACGTGGTGAGTCGACATAGCCGGTTGGTTGGCTGTGGATGGACAGTTTCCAGTGGGGGTTGGATGAACATGACCTCGTGTGGTCATAGGCGGTTGCCGCTAGATGGTTAGGACCCCGAGGAGGCCGTGCCGCGGTACGCCACACCCAGCTGGTTGGTGGTGGATGAACAGGACCCCGTGGAGGCTGGATGAACAGTAGCCAGTGGAGACTGGACGAACAGTAGCCGGTGGAGGCTGGATGAACAGTAGGTGGTTGCTACTTCTTGAGCTTGCGTTGGTTTTACCCTTGAAGAGGAAAGAGTGATGTAGCAAAGTAGAGATAAGTATTTCCCTCAGTTTGAGAACCAATGTATCAATCTAGTAGGAGACAATGCACAAATCACCAAATACCTGCACAATCAATCAAACAAACTAGCACCCAATGCGATAAAGGGGTTGTCAATCCCTTCATGGTTACTTGAAAAGGTGAGATCTGATAGAGATAGATAAACGATAAAGTAAATATTTTTGGTATTTTTGGTTTATAGATTGGAAAGTAAAAGATTGCAGGAATAGTAGATCGGAAACTAATATTGTAGATCGAAAACTTGTATGATGGAAAATAGACCCGGGGGCCATAGGTTTCACTAGAGGCTCTCTCAAGATAGCAAATAATACGGTGGGTGAACAAATTACTGCCGAGCAATTGATAGAAAAGCGCAAAGTTATGATGATATCTAAGGTAATGACATGAATATAGGCATCATGTCCGTGTCAAGTAGACCAAAATGATTCTGCATCTACTACTATTACTCCACACATCGACCGCTATCCAGCTTGCATCTAGAGTATTAAGTTCATAAAGAACAGAGTAACGCATTAAGTAAGATGACATGATGTAGAGGAATTAACTCAAGCAATATGATGAGAACCCCATCTTTTTATCCTCGATGTCAACAATACAATACGTGCCTTGCTGCCCCTACTATCACTCGGAAAGGACACCGCAAGATTGAACCCAAAGCTAAGCACTTCTCCCATTGCAAGAAAAACCAATCTAGTTGGCCAAACCAAACCGATAGTTCTAAGAGAATAATAAAGATATCAAATCATGCATATAAGAATTCAGAGAAGATTCAAATAATATTCATAGATAAGCTGATCATAAATCCACAATTCATAGGATCTCGGCAAACACACCGCAAAAAAGTATTACATCGAATAGATCTCCAATAACATCGAGGAGAACATGGTATTGAGAATCAAAGAGAGAGAAGAAGCCATCTAGCTACTAGTTATGGACCTGTAGGTCTGTAGTAAACTATTCACACTTCATCGGAAGGGCAATAGAGTTGATGTAGAAGCCTTCTGTGATCGAATCCCCCTCCGGCAGGATGCCGGAAAAGACCCCTAGATGGGAACTCATGGGTACAGAAGGTTGCGGCGGCGGAAAAGTGTTTTCGTGGATGCCTCTATTGGTTTGGGGATATATGGGAATATATAGGCGAAAGAATTAGGTCGGGAGGGTCACGGGGGGCATGATGTCTGCTAGAACTACGTCGATATTTCCCCAAAGAGGAAGGGATGATGCAGTATAGCGACGGTAGGTATTTCCCTCAGTGATGAGACCAAGGTTATCGAACCAGTAGGAGAACCTCCTCACACCACGTAAAAAGCACCTGCACACAAATAACAAATACTCGCAACCCGACATGTTAAAGGGGTTGTCAATCCCTTTTGGGTACGGCGCCTCTAGTGGGCAAATAACATGAGGTAAAAAGTGGTGGTTAGGATAAATAGATCATGGAACAAATAAATTGCAGCAAGTTTTTTTTGTGTTTTTGGTTTAATAGATCTGAAAATAAATGCGAGGGAAAAGAGATCGCAAAGGCAAATATGATGAAAAGAGACCCGGGGGCCGTAGATTTCACTAGTGGCTTCTCTCACGAAAAATAGCAAACGGTGGGAAAACTATTGATAGAACTTCAAATAATCATGACTATATCGAGGCAATGATCATTATATAGGCATCACGTCCAAGATTAGTAGACCGACTCCTGCCTGCATCTACTACTATTACTCCACGCATTGACTGCTATCCAGCATGCATCTAGTGTATTAAGTTCATGAGAAAACGGAGTAATGCAATAAGAAAAATGAAATGATGTAGACGAGATCCGTTTATCTATTGCAGAAGATATAGATCTCATCTTGTTATCCTTAGTAGCAACGGTACACACGTGTCGGTTCCCTTTCTGTCACTGGGATCAAGCACCGTAAGATCGAACCCACTACAAAGCACCTCTTCCCATTGCAAGATAAATAGATAAAGTTGGCCAAACATAACCCAAATATCGGAGAAGAAATACGAGGCTATAAGCAATCATGCATATAAGAGATCAAAGAAGACTCAAATAACTTTCATGGATAAAAACATAGATCTGGTCATAAACTCAAGGTTCATCCGATCCCAACAAACACACCGCCAAAAGACTTACATCATATGGATCTCCAAGAAACCATTGTATTGATAATCAAGAGAGAGAGAGAGAGAGAGAGAGAGAGAGGAAACCATCATAGGAGAGGCACCAATGGAAGTGGTGAACCCCTCCATGACGGTGTCTAGATTGGATCTTGGTGGTTCTGGACTCTGCGGCGGCTGGATCAGTATTTTGTCGACTCCCCTAGGGTTTCTGGAATATTTGGGTATTTATAGAGCAAAGAGGCGGTTCGGGGGGCACCTAAGATGGACACAACCCCCCAGGGCGCGCCTGGCCTCTTGGCACCACCCTGGTGGGTGCTTCTCACGTCGAGCAGCCCCTCAGGTGCTTCCATGGCCCATTGGCTTTCTTCTGGCCCAAAAAAATCCTCCAGGAGTTGCGTTACGTTTGGACTCCGTTTGATATTGATTTCTTGTGATGTAAAAAACATGCAGAAAACAACAACGGGCACTGGGCACTATGTCAATAGGTTAGTACCAAAAAAAGATATAAAATGACTATAAAATTATTGTAAAACATCCAAGAATGATAATATAACGGCATGAAACAATAAAAAATTATAGATACGTTGGAGACGTATCAGGGCACAAGGGTGGGGGACGCGCCCTACCCCCTGGGCGCGCCATCCGTCCTTGTGGCCGCCTCGTGGCTCCTCTGACTTCATCTCCAAGTCTCCCGGTTGTCTTCTAGTCCAAGAAAAGTCATCGCGAAAGTTTCATTCCATTTGGACTCTGTTTGGTATTCCTTTTCTATGAAACTCAAAAACAAGGAAAAAACAGGAACTGGCACTGGGCTCTAGGTTAATAGGTTAGTCCCAAAAATAATATAAAATAGCATAGAAATGCATATAAAACATCCAAAACAGATAATATAATAACATGGAACAATAAAAAATTATAGATACGTTGGAGACGTATCACGCATCCCCAAGCTTAATTCCTGCTCGTGTTCGAGTAGGAAAATGATAAAAACATAATTTTTGATGTGGAATGCTACTAACATATTTATCCATGTAATTTTATTTATTGTGGCATGAATGTTCATATCTACAAGATTCAAAACAGAAGTTTAATATTGACATAAAAACAATAATACTTCAAGCATACTAACAAGGCAATAATGTCTTCTCAAAATAACATGGCCAAAGAAAGCTTATCCCTATAAAATCATATAGTCTGGCTATGCTCCATCTTCATCACACAAAATAATTAAATCATGCACAACCCCAATGACAAGCCAAGCAATTGTTTCATACTTTTGATGTTCTCAAACTTTTTCAACTTTCACGCAATACATGAGCGTGAGCCATGGACATAGCACTATAGGTGGAATAGAATATGGTGGTTGTGGATAAGAAAAAAAGAAGGAGATAGTCTCACATCAACTAGGCGTATCAACGGGCTATGGAGATGCCCATCAATAGATATCAATGTGCGTGAGTAGGGATTGCCATGCAACGGATGCACTAGAGCTATAAGTTTATGAAAGCTCAAAAGAAAACTAAGTGGGTGTGCATCCAACTCGCTTGCTCACGAAGACCTAGGGCAATTTGAGGAAGCCCATCATTGGAATATACAAGCCAAGTTCTATAATGAAAAATCCCCACTAGTATATGAAAGTGATATCATAGGAGACTCTCTATCATGAAGATCATGGTGCTACTTTGAAGCACAAGTGTGGAAAAAAGGATAGTAACGTTGCTCCTTCTCTCTTTTTCTCTCATTTATTTTTATTTTTTCTTTTCTTTGGGCCTTTGAAAGTGCAACTATCCCTGGGTGGTTTTGGTAATTCCTAACAACATATAGCTCATTGAGCTAATGCTATTTCAAGATAAATATTTTAGGAAAATCTCAGTGTGTGGCATGGCATGGATGAGAAACGTGGACCCCTCAAAATGCTAAGGACAAAAGGATTGGCTCAAGCTCAAAGCACAAGACTCTACATTTTTCATTTTAGTGATCCAAGATCACATTGAGTTCATAGGAAAAGCCAATACTATCAAGAGGGGGTGAGGTGTTGCTTAATGAGTTTCTTTCTCAAAGTGCTTAGTGATATGCTCCAAAAACCCTCAACTACTTTCTCACATCCACATATGTCCCAAACCAAAAGTCAAACTCGGCCCCACCGAATCATTCTATCCGGCGCCTGAAGGAAATATGCCCTAGAGGCAATAATAAAGTTATTATTTATTTCCTTATTTCATGATAAATGTTTATTATTCATGCTAGAATTGTATTAACCGGAAACATAATACATGTGTGAATGCATAGACAAACAGAGTGTCACTAGTATGCCTCTACTAGACTAGCTTGTTAATCAAAGATGGTTAAGTTTCCTAACCATAGACAAAGGAGTTGTTATTTGATTAACAAGGTCACATCATTAGTTGAATGATCTGATTGACATGACCCATTCCGTTAGCTTAGCACCCGATCGTTTAGTATGTTGCTATTGCTTTCTTCATGACTTATACATGTTCCTATGACTATGAGATTATGCAACTCCGTTTGCGGAGGAACACTTTGGGTACTACCAAACGTCACAACGTGCTCGGGTGATTATAAAGGAGTACTACAGGTGTCTCCAAAGGCAGATGTTGGGTTGGCGTATTTCGAGATTAGGATTTGTCACTCCGATTGTCGGAGAGGTATCTCTGGGCCCTCTCAATAATGCACATCACTTAAGCCTTGCAAGCATTACAACTAATGAGTTAGTTGCGAGATGATGTATTACGGAACGAGTAAAGAGACTTGCCGGTAACGAGATTGAACTAGGTATTGGATACCGACGATCGAATCTCGGGCAAGTAACATACCGATGACAAAGGGAACAACATATGTTGTTATGCGGTCTGACCGATAAAGATCTTCGTAGAATGTGTAGGAGCCAATATGGGCATCCAGGTCCCGCTATTGGTTATTGACGAGACGTGTCTCATCATGTCTACATTGTTCTCGAACCGTAGGGTCCGCACGCTTAAGGTTTCGATGGCGGTTATATTATGAGTTTGTGTATTTTGATGTACCAAGGAGTTCGAGTCCGGATGTGATCACGGATATGAAGAGGAGTCTCGAAATGGTCGAGACATAAAGATTGATATATTGACGGCTATATTCGGACACGGAAAGGTTCGGAAGTTTCAAGAAAACGGTCTGCCGGAGGGGTTACGGAACCCCGGGAAGTTATGGGCCTTAGTGGGCCAAGATGGGAGAGAGGGCCGCACCGGAGGTGGCGCGCCCCTGGGGAGTCCGAATAGGACAAGGAGGCGCGGCCCCCTCTCCCTCTCCTCTCCTTCCTTCCCCTTCCTCCTTCCTAGTTGGACTAGGAAAGGGAGTCCTACTCCCACTAGGAGGAGGACTCCCCCTCCTTGGCGCGCCCTAGGCCGGCCGGCCCTCCCCTTGCTCCTTTATATCACAGGGGGGGGGGCACCCTAGAACACACAAGTTGATCCTTGAGATCGTTCCTTGGCCGTGTCGGTGCCCCCTCCACCATAATCCACCTCGGTCATATCGTGGCGGTGCTTAGGCGAAGCCTGCGTCGATAGAACATCAAGATCGTCACCACACCGTCGTCTTGATGGAACTCTCCTCCCGAAGCTCTCTTGGATTGGAGCCGAGGAGCGTCACCGAGCTGTCGTGTGTCAAGAACTTGGGCGCCGAATAACGGCGCTGGGATCGGTTGGATCGCGAGGAGAACGTCGACTACTTCCTCTACGTTGTGATCGCTTCGCCTTCGGTCTCTGAGGGTGCGTAGACAACACTCTCCCCTCTCGTTGCTATACATCACCATGATCTTGCGTGTGCGTAGGAAATTTTTGAAATTACTCGTAACCCAACAAATGGTATCGAGCCAGGTTTTTATGGTTTGATGTTTTGCACGAGTAGAACACAAGTGAGTTGTGGGCGATACAAGTCATACTACCTACCAGCATGTCATACTTTGGTTCAGCGGTATTGTGAGATGAAGCGGCCGGACCGACATTACGCGTGCGCTTACGCGAGACTGGTTTCACCGTTCTGAGCACTCGTGCTTAAAGGTGATTGGCGGGTGTCTGTCTCTCTCACTTTAGTTGAACCAAGTATGGCTCGCCCGGTCCTTGAGAAGGTTAAAAGAGTCTATTTGACGAAATATCGTTGTGGTTTTGATGCGTAGATGAGATTGGTTCTTGCTTAAGCCCGTAGCAGCCACGTAAAATTTGCAACAACAAAGTAGAGGACGTCTAACTTGTTTTTGCAGGGCATGTTGTGATGTGATATGGTCAAGACGTGATGCTATATTTTATTGTATGAGATGTTCATGTTTTGTAACCGAAGTTATCGGCAACTGGCTGGAGCCATATGGTTGTCGCTTTATTGCTTGAAATGCAAACGCCCTATAATTGCTTTACTTTATCACTAAGCGGTAGCGATAGTCGTAGAAGCAATAGGTGGCGTAAACGACAACGATGCTCCGATGGAGATCAAGGTGTCGCGCCGGTGACGATGGTGATCACGACGGTGCTTCGGAGATGGAGATCACAAGCACAAGATGATGATGGCCATATCATATCACTTATATTGATTGCATGTGATGTTTATCCTTTATGCATCTTATCTTGCTTTGATTGACGGTAGAATTTTAAGATGATCTCTCACTAAAATTATCAAGTAGTGTTCTCCACGAGTATGCACCGTTGCCAAAGTTAAATCGTGCCGAGACACCACGTGATGATCGGGTGTGATAAGCTCCGTCCATCTACAACGGGTGCAAGCCAGTTTTGCACACGCAGAATACTCAGTTATACTTGACGAGCCTAGCATATGCAGATATGGCCTCGGAACACGGAGACCGAAAGGTCGGCGTGAATCATATAGTAGATATGATTAACATAAGATGTTCACCATTGAAAACTACTCCATCTCACGTGATGATCGGTTATGGTTTAGTTGATTTGGATCACGTGATCACTTAGAAGACTAGAGAGATGTCCGTCTAAGTGGGAGTTCTTAAGTAATATGATTAATTGAACTTAAATTTATCATGAACTTAGTACTGATAGTATCATGCTTGTCTATGTTTGTTTGTAGATAGATGGCTCGTCTTTGTTGTTCCGTTGAATTTTAATGCGTTCCTTGAGAAAGCAAAGTTGAAAGATGATGGTAGCAATTACGGACTAGGTCCGTAACTCGAGGATTATCCTCATTGCTGCACGAAGAGTTACGTCTGGATGCACCGCTGGGTGCGAACTGCTTCTTGATGCAACTAACGACGTTAAGAACGTCTGCGAGAGCAAAGCTGATGACTACTCTATAGTTCGATGTGCCATGCTTTACGGCTTAGAACCGGGTCTTCAACGGCGTTTTGAGCGTCATGGAGCATATGAGATGTTCCAGAGTTGAAGTTGATATTCAACAGAATGCCCGGATTGAGAGATATGAAGTCTCCAATAAGTTCTATAGCTACAAGATGGAGGAGAATAGTTACATCGGTGAGCACATACTCGTAATGTGCAGGTATTACAATCACTTGACTCAACTGGGAGTTAATCTTCACGATGATTGTGTCATTGACAGAATTCTTCAATCACTGCCACCAAGCTACAAAGGCTTCGTGATGAACTATAATATGCAAGGGTTAGTAAAGACTATGCAGAGCTCTTCGCAATGCTAAAGGCTGCGGAGGTAGAAATCAAGAAGGAGCATCAAGTGTTGATGGTCAATAAGACCACTAGTTTCAAGAAGAAAGGCAAAGGGAAGAAGAAGGGGAACTTCAAGAAGAACAGCAAGCAAGTTGCTGCTCAGAGAAGAAACCCAAGTCTGGCCCTAAACACAAACCGAGTGCTTCTACCGCAAGCGGACTGGTCCTTTGAAGCGGAACTGCCCCAAGTATTTGGCGGATAAGAAGGATGGCAAGGTGAACAAAGGTATATGTGATATACATGTTATTGATGTGTACCTTACTAGAGCTCGCATGAGCACTGGTATTTGATCTTTGGTTACATTGCTAATATTTGCAACTCGAAGCAGGGACTACGGATTAGCGAACAACGGCAAAGGATGAGGTGACGATGCGCGTGGGAAATGGTTCCAAAGTTGATGTGATCGCGATCGGCACGCTACCTCTACATCTACCTTGGGATTAGTTTTAGACCTAAATAATTGTTATTTGGTGCTGCGTTGAACATGAACATTATATCTGGATCTTGTTTGATGCGAGGCGGTTATTCATTTAAATCGAGAGAATAATGGTTGTTCTATTTATATGAGTAATATCTTTTATGGTCATGCACCCTTGAAGAGTGGTCTATTTTGATGAATCTCGATAGTAGTGATACACATATTCATAATGTTGAAGCCAAAAGATGCAGAGTTGATAATGATAGTGCAACCTATTTGTGGCACTTGCCGTTTAGGTCATATCGGTATAAAGTGCATGAAGAAACTCCATCTTGATGGACTTTTGGAGTCACTTGATTATGAATCACTTGGCACTTATGAACCGTGCCTCATGGGCAAGATGACTAAAACCCGTTCTCGGTACTATGGAGAGAGCAACAGATTTGTTGGAAATCATACATACAGATGCATGTGGTCCGATGAATCTTGAGGCTCGTGGCGGATATCGTTATTTTCTCACCTTCACAGATGATTTAAGCAGATATGGGTATATCTACTTAATGAAAATAAGTCTGAAACATTTGAAAAGTTCAAAGAATTTCAGAGTGAAGTTAAAAATCATCGTAATAAGAAAATTAAATTTCTACGATCGATCGTGGAGGTGAATATTTGAGTTCTGAGTTTGGTCTACATTTGAAACAATGCGGAATAGTTTAGCAGCTCACGCCACCGGAACACCACAGCGTAATGGTGTGTCCGAGCGTCGTGTCGCACTTTACTAGATATGGTGCGATCTATGATGTCTCTTACAGATTTACCGCTATCGTTTTGGGGTTATGCTCTTGAGACGGCTGCGTTCACACTGAATAGAACACCGTCAAAATCCGTTGAGACGACACCTTATGAACTATGGTTTAGCAAGAAACCAAAGTTGTCGTTTCTTAAAGTTTTGGGATGCAATGCTTATGTGAAATAGCTTCAACCTGATAAGCTCGAAGCCAAATCGGAGAAATGTGTCTTCATAGGATACCCAAAAGAGACAGTTGGGTACACCTTCTATCACAGATCCGAAGGCAAGACATTTGTTGCCAAGAATGGATCCTTTCTAGAGAAGGAGTTTCTCTCGAAAGAAGTGAGTGGGAGGAAAGTGGAACTTGATGAGGTAATTGTACCTTCTCCCTTATTTGAAAGTAGTTTGTCGCAGAAACCGGTTTCTGAGACATCTACACCAAATAGTGAGGAAGTTGATGATGTTGATCATGAAACTTCAGATCAAGTTACTCTGAACCTCGTAGATCAACGAGTAAGATCCGCACTGAGTAGTACGGTAATCCTGTTCGGAAGTCATGCTACTAGATCATGATGAACCTCTGAACTATGAAGAAGCGATGGTGAGCCCAGATTCCATAAAATGGCTTGAGGCCATGAAATCGAGATGGGATCCATGTATGAAAACAAAGTATGGACTTTGGTTGACTTGCCCGAGGGTCGACAAGCAATAGAAAACAAGTGGATCTTCAAGAAGAAGACCGACGACGACGGTAATATTCTTGTCTACAAAGCTAGACTTATGCAAAGGGTTTTCGACAAGTTCAAGGGATTGACTACGATGAGACCTTCTCACCCGTGGCGATGCTTAAGTCTGTCCGAATCATGTTAGCAATTGCCGCATTTTATGATTATGAAATTTGGCAAATGGATGTAAAGACTGCATTCTGAATGGATTTACGGAAGAAGAGTTGTATATGATGCAACGAGAAGGTTTTATCGATCCAAAGGAGCTAACAAAGTGTGCAAGCTCCAGCGATCCATTTATGGACTGGTGCAAGCATCTCGGAGTTGGAATAAGCGCTTTGATAGTGTGATCAAAGCATTTGGGTTCATCTGAGACTTTTGGAGAAGCTCGTATTTACAAGAAAGTGAGTGGGAGCTCAGCATTTCGATATTATATGTAGATGACATATTACTGATCGGAAATGATATAGAATTCTGGATAGCATAAAGGGATACTTGAATAAGAGTTTTTCAATGAAAGACCTCGGTGAAGCTGCATACATATTGGGCATCAAAATCTATAGAGATAGATCAAGGCGCTTAATTGGACTTTCACAAAGCACATACCTTGACAAGATTTTGAAGAAGTTCAAAATGGATCAAGCAAAGAAAGGGTTCTTGCCTGTGTTGCAAGGTGTGAAGTTGAGTAAGACTCAATGCCCGACCAACTGCAGAAGATAGAGAGAAAATGAAAGATGTTCCTATGCTTCAGCCATAGGCTCTATCATGTATGCAATGCTGTGTACCGGACCTGATGTGTGCCTTGCTATAAGCTTAGCAGGAGGTACCAAAGTAATCCAGAGTGGATCATCGGACAGCGTCAAGAACATCTGAAATACGAAAAGGACTAAGGATATGTTTCTCGTATATGGAGGTGACAAAGAGCTCATCGTGATGGCAGTTACGTTGATGCAAGCTTTGACACTGATCCGGACGATTCTAAATCGTAGACCGGATCGTATTTACACTAAGCGGAGGAGCTGTCGGTTGGTGCAGTTCTAAACAAAGCGTCGTGGCGGGATCTACATGTGAAGCGGAGTACATAGCAGCTTCGAAGCAGCTAATGAAGGAGTGCGGATGAAGGAGTTCATATCCGATCTAGGTGTCATACCTAGTGCATCGGGTCCAATGAAAATCTTCGTGACAATCTTCGAGCAATTGCCTTAGCGAAGGAATCCAGATTTCACAAGAGGACCAAGCACATCAAGAGGCGCTTCAATTCCATCCGGGACTTGGTCCAGGTGGGAGACATAGAGATTTGCAAGATACATACGGATCTGAATGTAGCAGACCCGTTGACTAAGCCTCTTCCACGAGCAAAACATGATCAACACCAAGACTCCATGGGTGTTAGAATCATTACTATGTAATCTAGATTATTGACTCTAGTGCAAGTGGGAGACTGAAGGAAATATGCCCTAGAGGCAATAATAAAGTTATTATTTATTTCCTTATTTCATGATAAATGTTTATTATTCATGCTAGAATTGTATTAACCGGAAACATAATACATGTGTGAATGCATAGACAAGCAGTGTCACTAGTATGCCTCTACTAGACTAGCTTGTTAATCAAAGATGGTTAAGTTTCCTAACCATAGACAAAGGAGTTGTTATTTGATTAACAAGGTCACATCATTAGTTGAATGATCGATTGACATGACCCATTCCGTTAGCTTAGCACCCGATCGTTTAGTATGTTGCTATTGCTTTCTTCATGACTTATACATGTTCCTATGACTATGAGATTATGCAACTCCGTTTGCGGAGGAACACTTTGGGTACTACCAAGCGTCACAACGTGTCGGGTGATTATAAAGGAGTACTACAGGTGTCTCCAAAGGCAGATGTTGGGTTGGCGTATTCGAGATTAGGATTTGTCACTCCGATTGTCGGAGAGGTATCTCTGGGCCCTCTCGGTAATGCACATCACTTAAGCCTTGCAAGCATTACAACTAATGAGTTAGTTGCGAGATGATGTATTACGGAGCGAGTAAAGAGACTTGCCGGTAACGAGATTGAACTAGGTATTGGATACCGACGATCGAATCTCGGGCAAGTAACATACCGATGACAAAGGGAACAACGCATGTTGTTATGCGGTCTGACCGATAAAGATCTTCGTAGAATGTGTAGGAGCCAATATGGGCATCCAGGTCCCGCTATTGGTTATTGACCAGAGACGTGTCTCGGTCATGTCTACATTGTTCTCGAACCGTAGGGTCCGCATGCTTAAGGTTTCGATGACGGTTATATTATGAGTTTGTGTATTTTGATGTACCGAAGGAGTTCGGAGTCCCGGATGTGATCACGGACATGACGAGGAGTCTCGAAATGGTCGATACATAAAGATTGATATATTGGACGGCTATATTCGGACACGGAAAGGTTTGGAAGTTTCGGAGAAAACGGAGTCTGGGAGGTTACTGGAACCCCGGGAAGTTATGGGCCTTAGTGGGCCAAGATGGGAGAGAGGGCCGCACCAGGAGGTGGCGCCCCCAGTCTGAATAGGACAAGGAGGCGGCCCCTCCTCTCCCTCTCCTCTCCTTCCTTCCCCTTCCTCCTTCCTAGTTGGACTAGGAAAGGGAATCCTACTCCCACTAGGAGGAGGACTCCCCCCCTTGGCGCGCCCCTAGGCGGCCGCCCTCCCCTTGCTCCTTTATATCACGGGGCAGGGGGACCCTAGAACACACAAGTTGATCCTTGAGATCGTTCCTTAGCCGTGTCGGTGCCCCCTCCACCATAATCCACCTTGGTCATATCGTGGCGGTGCTTATGCGAAGACCTGCATCGGTAGAACATCAAGATCGTCCCACGCCGTCGTCTTGTGGAACTCTCCCTCCCGGCTCTCTTGGATTGGAGCCGAGGAGCGTCACCGAGCTGTCGTGTGTCAAGAACTCGGGCGCCGAAGTAACGGCGCTGGGATCGGTTGGATCGCGAGGAGAACGTCGACTACTTCCTCTACGTTGTGATCGCTTCGCTTCGGTCTCTGAGTGCGTAGACAACACTCTCCCCTCTCGTTGCTATACATCACCATGATCTTGCGTGTGCGTAGGAAATTTTTTGAAATTACTACGTAACCCAACAGCGCCACCGAGTTCAGTTGACATAGCCACTGCCAGAAACCCTAGTCTTTTTGGTCTCACCGAGATGGGATTGTAATCTCTCTGTTTCCCTTTGTAACGTTTCAGTCAAACCGAGATGAGCGATCGGTCCACTGAGATTGCAATGCAAACTCTCTGTTTCCATTTCGTAACGTTTCGGTCCAACCAAGATGAGGGAATCGGTCCCATCGAGTTTGCCTGACCAACTCTCTGTGTGTCTATTACCAAAATCGGTCTCACCGAGTTTGTGTAATCGGTCTCACCGAGATTACGTTATAACCCTAACCATATCGGTTCCACTGAGTTGACATGTTGGTCCCATCGAAATGCCAAACGGTCACATTATGAACTAAATCGGTCTGACCGAGTTTCACGATTTTGTCCCACCGAGTTTGGTAAGTTGTGTGTAACGGTTAGATTTTGTGTGGTTGCTATATATACCCCTCCACTCACTCTTCATTCGTGGAGAGAGCCATCAGAACATGCCTACACTTCCAACATACATTTTCTGAGAGAGAACCACCTACACTTGTGTTGAGGTCAAGATATTCCATTCCTACGACATAAATCTTGATCTCTAGCCTTCCCCAAGTTGCTTTCCACTCAAATCTTCTTTCCACCAAATCCAAATCCTGTGAGAGAGAGTCGAGTGTTGGGGAGACTATCATTTGAAGCACAAGAGCAAGGAGTTCATCATCAACACACCATTTGTTACTTCTTGGAGAGTGGTGTCTCCTAGATTGGCTAGGTGTCACTTGGGAGCCTCCGTCAAGATTGTGGAGTTGAACCAAGGAGTTTGCAAGGGCAAGGAGATCGCCTACTTCGTGAAGATCTACCCGAGCGAGGCAAGTCCTTCGTGGGCGACGGCCATGGTGGGATAGACAAGGTTTCTTCTTCATGGACCCTTCATGGGTGGAGCCCTCCATGGACTCGCGCAACCGTTACCCTTCGTGGGTTGAAGTCTCCATCAACGTGGATGTACGATAGCACCACCTATCGGAACCATGGATAAAAATCTCCGTGTCAACATTGCGTTTGCCTCCTCAAACTCCTCCCTTTACCTTCATATGCAATTGTTTTACATTCCGCTGCTATACTCTTAGAATTGCATGTGTAGGTTGATTGCTTGACTTGTGCTAAGTTGCTAAAATCTGCCAAGAACTAAAATTGGGAAAAGGCTAGATTCTTATTTGGTCAAGTAGTCTAATCACCCCCCCTCTAGACATACTTTTGATCCTACAGCCTTTCTCATTTTCTTTGGCCTCTTTGTTTTGTCCGGAGTCTCATCCCGACTTGTGGGGGAATCATAGTCTCGATCATCCTTTCCTCACATGGGACAATGCTCTAATAATGAAGATCACCAAACTTTTATTTACTTACAACTCAAGAATTACAACTCGATACTTAGAACAAAATATGAATGTATATGAATGCCTCTGGTGGTGTACCGGGATGTGCAATGAATCAAGTGACATGTATGAAAGAATTATGAAGGGTGGCTTTGCCACAAATACGATGTCAACTACATGATCATGCAAAGCAATATGAAAATGATGAAGCGTGTCATAATAAACGGAACGGTGGAAAGTTGCATGGCAATATATCTTAGAATGGCTATGGAAATACCATAATAGGTAGGTATGGTGACTGTTTTGAGGAAGGTATATGGTGGGTGTATGGTACCAGCGAAAGTTGCGCGGTACTAGAGGGGCTAGCAATTGTGGAAGGGTGAGAGTGCGTATAATCCATGGACTCAACATTAGTCATAAAGAACTCACATACTTATTGCAGAAATATATTAGTTATCAAAATGAAGTACTACACGCATGCTCCTAGGGGGATAGATTGGTAGGAAAAGACCATCGCTCGTCCCCGACCGCTACTCATAAGGAAGACAATAAAAAAAATCATGCTCCGACTTCATCACATAACGGTTCACCATACGTGCATGCTACGGGAATCACAAACTTTAACACAATTATTTCTCAAATTCACAATTACGCACTAGCTTGACTCTAATATCACCATCTTCATATCTCAAAACAATCATAAGGAATCAAACTTCTCATAGTATTCAATGCACTTTATATGAAAGTTTTTATTATATCCCTCTTGGATGCCTATCGCATTAGGAATAAATTTATAACCAAAGAAAATTACCATGCTGTTTAAGGACTCTCGAAATAATATATGTGAAGCATGAGAGTTCATAAATTTCTATAAAATAAAACCACCGCCGTGCTCTGAAAGATACAAGTGAAGCACTAGAGCAAAATTGCCTAGCTCAAAAGATATAAGTGAAGCACATAGATATTCTAATAAATCACGATTCATGCATGTCCTTATCAAATGGTGTGTGCAGCAAGGATGATTGTGGCAAACTAAAAATCAAAGACTCAAATCATACAAGACGCTCCAAGCAAAACACATATCATGTGGTGAATAAAAATATAGCCTCAAGTAAACTTACCGATAGACGAAGATGAAAGAGGGAATGCCTTCCGGGGCATCCCCAAGATTTGGCTCTTGGTTGTCCTTGGATATTACCTTGGGGTGCCTTGGGCATCCCCAAGCTTAAGCTCTTTCCACTCCTTATTCCATAGTCCATCATATCCTTACCCAAAACTTAAAAACTTCACAACACAAAACTCAACAGAAAATCTGATAAGCTCCGTTGGCATAATAAAATAAATCACCACTTTATGGTACTGTTGTGAATTCATTATTTATTTATATTGGTGTAATATCTACTGTATTCCAACTTTTCCATGGTTCATACCCCCCGATACTAACCATAGATTCATCAAAATAAGTAAACAACACATAGAAAACATAATCTGTCAAAAACAGAACAGTCTTTAGTAATCAGAGAACTTCGTATACTTCTGTAACTCCAACAATTCTTAAAAATTAGAAAAAGCTACGAAATTTGTTTACCAATCTAGTGCAAAAAGAATCAGATCAAAAGAACGCTTATGTGAATTATGAAAATTATTTTCCTGGGCGTAAAAGTATCTGTTTCTCAGCAAGATTAAAACAACTATTACCGTAAGCTATCCCAAAGGTCTTACTTGGCACAAACACTAATTAAAACACAAAACCACATCTAACCAGAGGCTAGATTAATTATTTATTGCAAACCAGGAACAAAAAGCAAAGAACAAAAATAAAATTGGGTTGCCTCCCAACAAGCTCTATTGTTTAACGCCCTTTGCTAGGCATAAAAACACGAATAGATCTAAGTATTGTCATCTTTGGTATGCAATCTATAAGTAGCTCTCATAATAGATTCATATGGAAATTTAATTTTCTTTCTAGGAAAGTGTTCCATGCCCTTCCTTAATGTAAATTGAAATCTAATGTTTCCTTCTTTCATATCAATAATTGCACCAATCGTTCTAAGGAAAGGTCTATCAAGAATAATAGGACATGTAGGATTGCAATCTATATCAAGAACAATGAAATCTACGAGCACATAAATCCTATTTGCAACAATAAGAACATCATTAATCCTTCCCATAGGTTTCTTAATAGTGGATTGCACAAGATGCAAATTTAAAGAACAATCATCAAATTCACGGAAACCTAACACATCACATAAAGTTTTTGGAATTGTAGAAACGCTAGCACCCAAATCACACAAAGCATGGCACTCATATTATTTAATCTTAATCTTAATAGCAGGTTCCCACTCATCATAAAGTTTTCTAGGGATAGAAACTTCCAATTCAAGCTTTTCTTCAAAAGATTGCACATAGCATCAACAATATGTTTAGTAAAAGCTTTGTTTTGATTATAAGCATGAGGAGAATTCAACATGGATTGGAACAAGGAAATACAATCTATTAAAGAACAATTATCATAATTAAATTCCTTGAAATCAAAAGGAGTGGGTTCATTGCTACTTAAAGTCTTGACCTCTCCAATCCCACTTTTATCAATTTTTGCATCAAGATCGAAAAAATCCGAATCATTGGGACGCCTTTTAACTAAA
Source organism: Aegilops speltoides (assembly GCA_021437245.1). NCBI lineage: Eukaryota > Viridiplantae > Streptophyta > Magnoliopsida > Poales > Poaceae > Aegilops > Aegilops speltoides. The sequence goes on from CM038146.1 coordinate 69,785,719, forward strand.
GTTGACTCATCTCCAGTCCCATCTTTATCAAGATTTATATTAGAAAACAAAGATTCAATAGGAGTCACATCAATCACTTTAATATCTTCATCATTATTTTCACGAAAACTAGAAGAACACGCTTTTACAAACCAATCTCGTTTGGCACGCATCTTAGCGGTTCTTTCTTTGCACTCATCAATGGAAATTCTCACGGTTTTGAAAGACTCATTAATATCATGCTTGGGGTGGAATAGATCTAAGTTTTAAAGAATCAACATCAAGAGAAATTCTATCCATGCTCCTAGCCAAATCATCAATCTTGAGAATTTTTTCTTCAATCAAAGCATTCAAATTCATTTGAGAACTCATAAATTCTGTAACACTAATCTCAAAATCAGAGGGCATCTTATCAAAGCATTGTAATTACCATAATTATTAGAGGAATTACTAGGGAACAACATAGGATTAAAATTACCACTATACGCGTTATTACCAAAATTCTTCCTACCAACAGAATTCACATCCATAGATTCATTATTATTCTCAATCAAAGTAGACAAAGGCATATCATTAGGATCAATAGAAGTACTCTTGCTAGCAAATAATTTCATAAGTTCATCCATCTTTCCACTCAAAACATTAATCTCTTCAATCGCATGCACTTTTTTACTAGTGGAAGGTCTTTCGGTGTGCCACTGAGAATAATTAGCCGTAATATTATCTAGGAGTTTAGTAGCTTCTCCTAAAGTAATTTCCATAAAAGTTCCTCCCGCGGCCAAATTTAAAAGATTTCTAGAAGCAAAATCCAATCCGGCATAATTTTTTTGTATAATCATCCACAAATTCAAACCATGAGTAGGGAAATTTTGTATAATCAATTTCATCCTCTTCCAAGATTGTGCAACATGTTCATCATCAAGTTGCTTAAAATTCACAATATCATTCCTAAGGGAGTTAATCTTAGCGAGAGGAAAATACTTAGTGATAAAAGCATATTACAGTTGTTCCATGAATAAATACTATTTTTAGGCAAAGATGAAAACCAAGTTTTAGCACGATCTCCAAGTGAAAACGGAAATAGCTTCAATTTAACAATATCATTATCCACATCTTTTTTCTTTTGCATATCACACAAATCAACGAAATTGTTTAGATGGGATGCGGCATTTTCACTAGGAAGGCTAGAAAATTGATCTTTCATAACAAGATTCAGCAAAGCGGCTTCAATTTCACAAGATTCCGCATTAGTAGCAGGAGAAATTGGAGTACTAATAAAATCATTATTATTGGTGTTGAAAAAATCACACAATTTGGTATTATCTTGAGCCATCGTGACAAAGCAAGCAATCCAACACACGAGCACACAAAAAGCAAGCGAAGAAGACGAACGGAAGAGGGGCGAAGATAAGGCGAATCTTTTCAAAATCATTTTAGAAGTGGGGGAGAGGAAAATGAGTGGCGAATGGATAATAGTGTAATGCAAGAGATGAGAGTTTATGATGGGTACTTGGAATGGCTTGACTTGGCGTAGATCTCCCCGGCAACACCGCCAGAAATTCTTCCTGCTACCTCTTGAGCTTGCGTTGGTTTTTCCCTTGAAGAGGAAAGGGTGATGCAGCAAAGTAGAGTAAGTATTTCCCTTAGTTTGAGAACCAAGGTATCAATCCAGTAGGAGACAACGCACAAGTCACCGAATACCTGCAAAAACAATCAAACAAACTTGGACCCAACGCGATAAAAGGGTTGTCAATTCCTGCACGGTCACTTGCGAAAGTGAGATCTGATAGAGATAGATAAACAATAAAGTAAATATTTTTGGTATTTTTGGTTTATAGATTGGAAAGTAAAAGATTGCAAAATAGTAGATCGAAAACTTATATGATGGAAAATAGACCCGGGGCCCATAGGTTTCGCTAGTGGCTTCTCTCAAGATAGCAAATTATACGGTGGGTGAACAAATTACTGCCGAGCAATTGATAGAAGAGCGCATAATTATGACGATATCTAAGGCAATGATCATGAATATAGGCATCACGTCCGCACTATTGGCGGGAGCAATCAGATTACTAATAAAATCATTATTAGTGGTGTTGAAAAAGTCACACAATTTGGTATTCTCTTGAGACATTGTGACAAAGCAAGCGATCCAACACACGAGCACACAAAAAGCAAGCGAACAAGACGAATGGAAGAGGGGCGAAGAAAAGGCAAATCTTTTCGGAAATCGTTTTAAAAGTGGGGGAGAGGAAAACGAGGTGCAAATGGTGAATAAAGTAATGCAAGAGATGAGAGTTTATGATGCGTACTTGGTATGCCTTTACTTGGCGTAGATCTCCCTGGCAATGGTGCCAAAAATTCCCCCACCTACTTCTTGAGCTTGCGTTTGTTTTTCCCTTGAAGAGGGAAGGGTGGTGCAGCAAAGTAGAGATAAGTATTTCTCTCAGTTTGAGAACCAAGGTATCAATCTAGTAGGAGAAAACACACAAATCACCGAATACCTGCACATACAATCAAACAAATTTGCACCCAACGTGATAAAGGGGTTGTCAATCCCTTCACAGTTACTTGCAAAAGTGAGATCCGATGGAGATAGATAAACGATAAAGTAAATACTTTTGGTATTTTTGGTTTATAGATTGGAAAGTAAAAGATTGCAAGAATAGTATATCAGAAACTAATATTGCAGATCAGAAATTTGTATGATGGAAAATAGACACGGGGGCCATAGGTTTTACTAGAGGCTTCTCTCAAGATAGCAAATAATACGGTGGGTGAACAAATTATTGCCGAGCAACTAATAGAAAAGCGCAAAGTTATGACGATATCTAAGGCAATGATCATGAATATAGGCATCACGTCTATGTCAAGTAGACCGAAACGATTCTGCATCTACTACTATTACTCCACACATTGACCGCTATCCAGCATGCATCTAGAATATTAAGTTCATAAAGAATGGAGTAACGCATTAAGTAAGATGACATGATGTAGAGGAATTAACTCAAGCAATATGATGAAAACCCCATCTTTTTGTCCTCGATGGCAACAATACAATACGTGCCTTGCTACCCCCACTGTCACTGGGAAAGGACGCCGCAAGATTGAACCCAGAGCTAAGCACTTCTCCCATTGCAGAAAAAACAATCTAGTCGGCCAAACCAAACCAATAGTTCAAAGAGAATTACAAAGATATCAAATCATGCATATAAGAATTAAGAGAAGATTCAAATAATATTCATAGATAAGCTGATCATAAATCCACAATTCATCAGATCTGGGCAAACACACCGCAAAAAAGTATTACATCGAATAGATCTCCAAGAACATCGAGGAGAACATGGAATTGAGAATCAAAGAGAGAGAAGAAGCCATCTAGCTACTAGCTATGGACCCGTAGGTCTGTGGTAAACTACTCACGCTTCATCGAAAGGGCAATAGAGTTGATGTAGAAGCCCTCCGTGATCGAATCCCCCTCCGGCAGGACGCCTGAAAAGGCCCCTAGATGGGATCTCACGGGTACAGAAGGTTGCGTCGGCGGAAACGTGTTTTCATGGATGCCTTTGTTGGTTTGGGGATATATGGGAATATATAGGCGAAAGAATTAGGTCAGGAGGGTCATGGGGACCCCACAAGGGTGGGGCCGCGCCCTCTGTCCTTGTGGCCACCTCGTGGCTCTGCCGACTTCATCTCCAAGTCTCCCGGTTGTCTTCTGGTCAAAGAAAAATCATCGCGAAGGTTTTATTCCATTTGGACCCCGTTTGGTATTCCCTTTCTGCGAAACTCAAAAACAAGGAAAAAACAGGAACTGGCATTGGGCTCTAGGTTAATAGGTTAGTTCCAAAAATAATATAAAATAGCATATTAATGCATATAAAACATCCAAAATAGATAATATAATAGCATGGAACAATCAAAATTTATAGATACGTTGGAGACGTAACATTGGTGGATGAACAGTAGCTGGTGGAGGCTTGGAGGAAGTCGACGGTGGATGAACAATAGGAGGTGGAGTCCCATTTTTTGGTACGCCACACCCCTCACGATGAAAAGGACCATGTTTCGACCCTAGGCGCTATAAGAGAAGTACCTTTTCTCCGTTTTGCAGTACGCCACACCCCCTCGACCAACAAGACCCTGTTTCGACCATAGGCGGTTGAACTGAAGTGTGTTTCCTCCATTTTACGGTACGCCAAACCCTTCCCGGTGAATAGAACCCCGTTTCAACCATAGGCTGTCGGAGAGAACTCCATTTTCTCCGTTTTGTGGTACACCAGACACTGAGTCGATGAACCCTATTTCGGCTCTTCCGTCCAAGCCGGTTGGCTCCCGATGAACAGGACATGTTTCGACTCAGTCGCTTGGCTCCCGATGAACATGACATTGTTTCCTCCGTTCACCCAGCTGGTTGGCTGCCGATCAACAGGACATCATCGCTATACGCGTTCGAGACCCCGCTTGTATGTATGTAGTCGTATTTACTTTCTTGCAACATTGTTGTACATATGTGTAAATGATATAACGGGACTTCCTTAACTGCTACCGCTCCTTACTTGGCGATGGTTCATTCTTGTAGGGAGACCGATCGACTAGTATGTGTGTACACGTTCGCGACCAGACAGACAACCCTATGTACGGTTCGACTGGGTGGGTCCCAGCTATCAGGGAGGATAAGGACGACCTTCCTTGCGTGTGAAGATATAGTTGGTGGGTCCTAGCTGTTAGACTCTCCACGTATATTCCTCTTTTAATGTATGTCGTTCATTGACCGCATTGACGACACCGTATCGAGAGCACCAAGGTAGTGGACGACAGCGAGGCCTAGGATGGGAACGACCAGGAGCCGGGGAAGACGCGGCAGAGGTTGCCCACGTGGAGGAGAGTACAAGGGTTTACTGGTTCTGCTGCAGTGTGAGGCTGCCATCGCCGGAGAATAACATGAGATGTGGGTGATTAGAGGGATGGCATGGCCATGGCAGCACAGACGGCCACCGGAGGCAGGAGCAGGCGGTCCCGCTGGCGCTGGTTTGGGCGGCCGGAGCAAGAAGATCAGAGATCAAACAAAAAACACGACTGTTGGTTTAATATCCAACAATCACTACTGCTAGAATCGTTTGTTGATTAAGTTGACAAAGCCCTACGTATGTGTCAACTTAGTAGGCCTGCAAGTCAGCCTCTAAATCTGGTGGGTTCTAGCTGTCATTGGAAGGAATAGTATTTTTTGCATAATAAGGAGACACTTCCTTCTGTGCAAAGATATAGCTGGTGGGTCCCATCTGTCAGGAGGAGAAATCATTTTTTCGTGTAATAAGGAAGCACTTGCTCGCGTACGGCCATGGACCATGTGGGTCTCTACTGTTAGCCTCTCCACTTACATCTCTCTTTCGATGGCTATCTTTTGTTAACCATGTTGACCATGCTGCGTCGAGAGCACCAACACGGTGGACGATGACGACGCCCATTAAGGGAACGTCCCAGAGCCGGTGAAGCCACAACAGTGGATGCCCGTGCTGAGGGGAGTATGAGGGCTGACTGGTTCGACTGCGGGGAGAGGTTGTCGTTGCCGAAATATAACATGAGGTGTAGATGCATAGAGGGATGGTCTGGCCATCGGTGGGAGTAGGGTGGGCCGGTGAGGCCTGCACGGCAGCACAGCCGGCCAGGAAAGGAGGAAGTAGGCAGTCCCGTCGGCATTGGTTTGAAAGGATGGAGTACAAAGATCAGAGATTTAAGAAGCACGTCGGCCGTTTGATGGACATACAACAGTCATTGCTCTCATGTGCTGACTAAGTTGACATAGCCTTGCGTACGCATCAACCTATTTTTTAGGAATGCGTACGTGTCAACCTAGTAGGCCCACAAGTGAGCCTCAAATATGTGAAAAACAACATACAAGTCATCTTTCGTTATTTCTAATAATTTACAACCCCTTTTGCTATTTTTAAGGATTTTTTTGAAGCCTATATTCTTTTTCTTAGCATTCCAACCCATATTCTGGCTGCGGTTAAAAAATTACATGAAATTTTGCATATTTTGAAATTGCACGAACTGTTTTTAGTCCCGAAATTTTGAGTCACATTCAAACTAATTTGAAAAATAAATTTATATCAATTTAAAATCCAACATAATTTTCCCCGCAAAAATTCAATGAAATTTAAAATCTAAAAATCCTAAAACAATGAACTTTAAAACTAATTGCCGGTTTGCTGTGTTTTTAAAATTTGCAGCCCGTTTCTTACTACTTATATCCAATTTTCTAGGCAAGCGAATACACCCTCCACGTCTTGAAAGATTTGCAGCCTAGTAGGACTGAGAAAAGCAAGTAGGCCTCGGTTGAGTGTTTTGTAAAAAAAGTAGAACTGGGCTATCCATTTTCAATAAGAAAAAAAACTGGTCTCGGCTTGTGGTAAACATAAAATAAAAGCCTAGGCTAGACGGGCCACAACCCCGCATAGCCCCGTTGATACCATACTCCGTCTCTAAAACTAAAAAACAACTGCGCGAGCTGCTGGGTCCCTGGTGTCAGTCGCTCATTGTGTAATTCTCTCGTTTATTGACTACGTTGACAATGATGTGGGATCCATATTTCAAACCATTAGGAGGAAGCATTTTTTTGGCTTGTATAATGATGCACTTGCTTGCGTACTGCCATCACCTTGGTGGGTCCCTACTGTCATCCTCTCCACGTACAATCATCTCCCGATTCCTCTCGTTTGTTAACCATGTTGACAATGTGTAGGATCGGAAGTATGTCTAGAGGGGGGGTGATTAGACTACTTGACAACTTAAAAGTTTAGCCTTTTGATTAGGACAAGTTTTTAGCAAGTTCACAATGATGACCAAGTCAAGTATCACCCTACACATGCAATTCTAGAGTAGTGGCAGCGGAAAGTAAATTGCACATGTAGTAAATAAGAGGTGGAGAAGAGCAAACGCAATTTGGAGACACGGAGATTTTTCTCGTGGTTCCGATAGGTGGTGCTATCGTCAATCCACATTGATGGAGACTTCAACCCACGGAGGGTAACGGCTGCGAGAGTCCACGGAGGGCTCCACCCACGAAGGGTCCACGAAGAAGCAACCTTGTCTATGCCATCATGGCCTACGTCCACGGAGGACTAGCCTTACTCGGGGTAGATCTTCACGAAGTAGGCGATCTCCTTGCCCTTACAAACTTCTTGGTTCAACTCCACATCTTGACGGAGGCTCCCAAGCAACACCTAACCAATCTAGGAGGCACCACCCTCCAAAAGGTAATAGATGGTGTTGGTGATGATGAACTCCTTGCTCTTGTGCTTCAAATGATAATCTCCCCAACACTCAACTCTCCTCACTGATTTGGCTGTGGTGGAAGAAAGGATTGAGTGGAAAGCAACTTGGGAAGGCTAGAAATCAAGTTTCATATGGTGGGAGTGGAGCAACTTGATCTCAACACAAGGGTAGGTAGTTTTCTTCTCGAAATGTAAGGTAGGAGTGGTAGTACTTTCGATGGCTCTCTCCACGAATGAAGAGGAGGTGGAGGGTATTTATAGCCTCCACACAAAATCCAACCGTTACACACATTTGACCAATCTCGGTCGGACCGAAGTTGACAACTCGGTGAGACCGAAAGTTCAAATCTTGTGAGCGTTGGGATTTTCGTGGGACCGAAAATACAATCTCGGTGAGTCCGATTCTTCCAAAGTCTAGGGTTTGCCAATCTCGGTGGGACCGACTTTCTCATCTCGGTGACACCGATTTGAGTCTGAAGGTTCTGAAGCTTGGCAACACCAATTTCGGTATGACCGAGTTTGGAATCGGAAAATCCGAAATTCTTAGGGTTTGGGTATATGGCTGAGGTGGTTCATCTCGGTGTGGTGAGTTTATGGAATCGGTGGGACCGAGATTACTTATGAGTATATGTTGGAATGAAAGATTGCTGATAGTTTGAGAGATAAATCACTAAGCACTTTGAGCAACGGATCATCATCATAACCTCATCCCTTTTAATAGTATTGGCTTTCCTATGGACTCAATGTGATCTTGGATCACTAAACCAAAAATAGAGTCTTGAGCTTTTGCCAATGTTTTCCTTAGCATTTTGAGGGGTCCACATCATCAGTCATTGCCATACCCATATCACTGAACTTTCTGAAATATTCTCAAGAAATAATTAGTTCAATGATATATATGTTGTTATTAATTACCAAAACCACCCGAGGATTAGTTGCACTTTCAATCTCCCCCTTTTTGGTAATTGATGACAACATATAGATCAAAGCTTCGACAAATGATATAATCAATGAATAACATCGTCGCTTTGAGAAGTATGTGATAAGCAAGAGCTCCCCCTAAATTTGTGCATTATTTAAGATTTGCGTTTGAATGCAAATGCACAATCGATTAGGATCATGGGTTACTCTTCCATGTCACATACATCTTGGTGGAGCGCACAAAATGATAAGAATGAATAACATGCACCCAATCACCAAGACATGAGTAAGTGATCATACAAGATATGAATAGAATATGATAAGCATTAAGCACACATTAAGCATAGTATGATCAAGCACTCATCAAGATAGAAACAAGCGTAGTATCAAACACACGAAATGTCTCGAAGAACTCAAAAGTATCTCAAGGAAAACCGCAAGCGAAAGAGCAAAAACGAGCACTCTCTCTCGAAGTCCTATGATCTATACAATTTCTCCCCTTTGGCAACAAGTTACCAAAAGTTCGAAAGGTATAGAGCTAATCGTCACTAGGGACTCTGCTGGCGGCTCTGCTCTGCGTCGATGGAGTGGAGATAGCTGCATCTGCAAAGCTTCTGCTGAAGTCTGTGGAGCTGGAGGAGTGGACACCGAGCTGGTCTTTGGGCCGATGGAGCTGTGGGAGGTCTTGATGTAGTAGCCACAGGTCATCCTTTGGAATAGCAGCTGATCTGGGCTTTGTGGGCCTTCAGCAGGCTGCTCATAGTCATCTGGACTAGATCACCTTCCATCTCCTTCATGAGCTCTGCCTTCTCCTCTTCGCTTCCTCAATGTTTGCCTCAAGCTTGTTGGCGGTGACACGCACTTGATCGACTTGACATCCAGAGCATGGAACTTATCTTCAACTATCCTCTCAAGGCTCTCCGAGACGCACTATCTTTGGCAGGCGTAGTTCAATTCTCTGAGTGGCTTCAAGAAGTTGTTCTCCAACGCTCTTGGGCTTTCTTTGCTGCTTCCTTCTCAGCTTTAGCTTGTTTGGCAGCTTCAGGACTTAGCGTGTCCTTCAACAGATGTGGGAGCATCCTCGGTCATCACAACTTCATTATCTTCATGTTCAGGGCTGCGGTGGAAAGTGGGGTCTATCCAACAGGTAGGTGTCCGTGCCAAACTTGGCATTGATGAGCATCTGAATGTGCGGAGCAAACCCACACGACCTCTTACAGTCTGCTGCTGTCCTCTTGATAGTCTCTACTATCGTGTCCATCACCTTAAAAGGTGTCTTCGATCCGAATGTGCAGCATGTTGATAGAATAGCCTCTTATCATGCGGTGGTCTCGACTTGGGCATCAAAGTATGCCTCGTAATGGTGTTAGTGGTTGGGAGACCTGCTCAAGATGATAAACTGATCCAAGCTTCCATATCTCAACATCCTTGTGCGGTACCTCATTGTACATGTTCTTCATAGACTCGTGATTCTTCTTTGGAATGCCATAGACATCTACATCATCATCTCTTGATCTTGGTGCATTCAGCAACGCTCTCCATTCCTCAACAGTTGAGGAGAATCTACGCCTTACATCATCCATACAATTCGCCATCTGGATAGAAATGTGCGGTGGCATAGAACGCATGATCATTTCATCATTCCAAGCACTCAATTTCGACCAACAAACTCAGCAACTCCACATGCGGTGAAGCTCTCATGCACATGTGGGAAGTAGTCTCTGTGCTCTTCACTTTGTCGATGTAATCCCGATCAACGTGTCACGGTGTCAAGAACAATTGGCTTCTTATCCATGAGCACTGCCTCATAGAAATCTTGTTGCTCTCGGTGTGGAACCTAGAGTCAACAGCTGTCCTTCTCCGGTGGCATATGGATCAACTTGCCTCCATAGCCCGAGACCTTTGTCCTTCCTTTCCTTCATATTTTCAGCTCGAGGATGAGCATCATTATGAACGGCAATTTCATGCGAGCTTTAGCAGAACATGTGCCTCTTCATCAGATTCAGCAGGTGGCACATTGTCCTTCTTCTTCTCTGAAGTAGGTATATTTCTCACAGTTTTCTTTAGCTTGGCAGCAGGTTTGGCTTGGGCTGCCTTGGCTGGAGCTGATGGCTTAGATTTTGTGGGTGCTCCTGCCCTGATGGCATCTCCCATCAACTTTTGCTTCTGAGGTGGCTGGGGTGCTTCCTCATCGAGTCATCATCGCTTCTTCATGAACTAGCCTCTTCCTCTTGGAAGTTTTCTTGATCTTCTGGAGGTTTCTTCTTCCATGCTCAGCTTCTTTGCAACTGTGGATTTCTTCTCTTTCTGGTGCCTTTCTTTGCTTGTTGCCCTTGATATCCTTTGGCAACCACTTTCCTCTTAGGCTTGGAAGTAATCTCCTCATCTGCAACGGTCGAGTCTTCCTCATCGAATTCCTCTTCTTCCTGGCCTCGTGGCAGCTGGAGGCAATCCACTTGGAGTGCTCCTCTCTCCATCATCTGAAAAACTGCTTGCTTGGGACTTGTAATCGCCTCTGGAATCTCAATGGCGATTCGGACCTGTTCAGCTGTCACTTGCATCGGACATGACCGACAACCTGTGAAAAGAATAGGTATAGGCGAATAGAAGAGTTATCACAAACTGCAAAGGATTTTGCAAAATAAATGAGTTCAAACATTAGTTTTAGGTTTTCACAGAATGCAATTGATTCGACCGAGTCTAAAATTCGGTGAATCCAAGTGTCTAAACCTAACCGTACACACCACTTTCGGTTGGACGAAATGGGTTTCGGTCTAGCCGAGAGCACTAGGGTTTCACTAAATCCTCACTTCGGTCTTACCGATTTGCACAACTTCGGTTTAACCGAAAAGTGCGAGTCAATGGCGAGAGGCCAAATCGGTCGATCCGAGAATGTAGAATCGGTCACACCGAGATGTGTTCGGCGGAAACCTAACCCTAAGATTTTCACTCGAATTTTGTTCTATGATCTAATCTGCTGGACAGGAAGATTTCAATCTTGGCAAGAAGCTAGGCATAACCTATCGTGCATAGAATCAGAGGTTGAAGCACGAGAGGGATGAAACTCACCCAATCTGGTGGAGTTTCACTACGGCGGCAACGGTGCGGTGAGATTGACCGTTGACGGCGATGGAGACCCGCGGCGAGGGCGCACAGGCGACGGCGGAGACGATCCGAAGACCACGGCGACGGCAGCGAAGGGTTTGGGGGCGAGACGTTTGAAGGAATAATCAACGCGCGCTGCCCTCAGGTATATATACCCTTCGGCTGTCGGTGGGACCGAGTTGGCAAACTCGGTGGGACCGAGATGGTTAACTGCGTGCAGTTACTCACTTCGGTCACGCCGAAATTTGCAACTCGGTTTCACCGAGGTGAAAACCTAGATCAATCCAAGTGATTTCGGTCTGTCCGATTTGAGTATATTGGTTTGACCGAAAGTACTTAGAAGGTTTTGGAATTTAAGCTTTTGACGGATCGGTGGCTCCGAGTGCTCCTCACTCGGTATGTCCGAAAAAGTCTTGTTCAAAGTTTGTGATATAAGCATGAATAGAGTTTGAGACAAGAAAGCATATATAGCTAGGGGAGGAACTTAGGCATTCTTGTCCATCCATTTGGTCAAAAAAAGAAAAATCCAAAAGACCAAAGCAACAAATGGATGTCCTCGAATGGATAAAATCATGCATCCAACATGCTCACACAATAAGATAGCAAACAAAATATGTGTCAAACATGCACAAACAAAACACTAGCTGCTAGCACACAATTTGGCGATGACTAGGTCATCTATATATGAGTATATTGACTTAGGAGTCAAATGAGAACATTTGATCATAGGTCATACTCATCGTTTAAGCACAAGTGGGGTTACCACTTTTCCATAAAGCATTAATGTGTTCACATCATTTGAAGATGCTTTAGCTCATTTCTTTAGAGCAAAGCTCCCCCTTGATGTGAGAACCCCTTTTAAAGGGTCAAACTAACCTTGGGTTGTCGTTGAAGACTTCATGTAGATGTTGAAGATGTGGATGCTCAATGTTGATGAAGATCATCAAGAGTTGGGAGCAATCCTTTGGATTCGGGCACTTTCAATACCTACATGGGTTAGTCCCACAAGGAACAAACAAGGATATCCATGGACATAGATTGAAGTACACAATAGATGATGTCCATGAAAGCAATGATTACCTTGTCCCTTGACTTACCAACATGAGGGTTTGTGACTCCATGAACTAGTGCAAGATGTGGAAGTTGATTGCACAAGTTCTTTGCCAAAATGAATGTGAGTGAAGTATGTTGGCGGAGTCACCCTCAAGAACTCTCTAGTTCTTCTTCTTGGGATCCACATCATCTTGATGGGAATCCTTGGGGTAGTAGTTGAGCTTGTCAAGTAGAACTTGAAGTTGCCTTGGGAACCCACTTGACCATGGCCTTGGGTGCTTCAATGAATGCATCAATCTCCTCTTGAAGCTTGTCCTTGCCTTTTAGCTTGTGGTCTTGTGGTGGAAGATCATCTTGAGCTTGTTCCACATTGGAAGAAGTAGGATCATACTTCTCCTTTTGAGAAACAAACTTTGGAGTGGGATATTGACCTTCTTCCCATTCAACACCCTCGGCGTTGAACTTTCGCTCAAAACCAATTCCTTGATTCTTCCGGTGTCTTCCTTGCTTGCGAACAATTTCCTCAAAGCTCTTGCTTCCAGCAAGGCTCTTGTAGACACCTTTCTCTATAATCCCTTTCAATAGACTATTTTCTTGCTCAAGTGAAACTTGGCTTGAAACATTGTTAGTGGAATCAAGAGAATTACTAGAAGTAACAACATTTGATTTAGCATGATTATTGTTACTACTAGATGAAGAATTTTTCTTATGCTTGTCATGCTTAGTTTTAATAGGTGGCAAGAAATTAGACAAGAGAAGTCGTTTGGCAAGATATGAAGAACTCCTCTTTCGAAGATCGTCATTGATAGCTTTTAGAACTCATGTTCTTGCTCTAGATTGAGCTTCTCGAAGCATAGCTTCTCATGAGATCTTAGGAGCTCTCTATGATCTTCTTGAGTTGTTTCATGAGCTAACTTAAGAGTGTTTAGTTCTTTAGTTAGACGCTCAATCTCCTTCATAGCATTGTCATTCGACTCTTCTCGACTATAAAGACTACTAGCATGTTCATCATTACTAAGCTCACTAGATTTATCATGTAAAAGCTCATCTTCACCAAGCAAGTCGTCCTCATCACTATCAAAGTCAATAAATTCAGGGTGTGATACCTTGGGGCCTTTTGCCATGAAGCATCTTCCAATTCCCTCATTTGGTGAATCAAACAAGTCATAGGAGTTGGAGTTGGAGGACACGAGAGCAAGACCGGCAACACCTTCATCTTGATCAGATTCGGAGTTGGAGTGATAGCTTCTTTCGGAGTGATTGTCGGAGTCGGAGCCGGAAACCCATTCACCAACATGAGCTTGATGTTTTCTTCTTGTGTAGCTCCTTGATGACTTGTCTTTCCTTTCCGAATCCTTGCTTCTCCGAGAGGATCTTCGTTCATAACGATCATCTCTACTCCTTCTCTCTTTTAGGCGACTCTTCTCTTGAGCTTCTTCTTCTTGGAGATTCTTCTCTTCTCTTGTGGGGAGTCGAACACTCATTTGAGTAGTGTCCGGGTCTTCCACAATTGTAGCAGTTTCGATCACGACTAGAAGATCTCTTTTCATCATATGATCTAGACTTTGAGCTTCTTTCCTTGCTTCTACTCTTGTAGAATTTGTTGAAATTCTTCACCATTAGGCTTATCTCTTCATTGGAAACTAGCTTGTCACTTGAGGTTGTGGGAGCTTCAACTGCAGCTTTGTAAGCACCACTTGACTTGTTGTGAAGCTCTTCCTTATCTTTAAGTGTCATCTCATGAGCAACAATTCTTCCAATGACTTGGTAGGCTTGAGATCCTTGTAGTTTGGCATCATTTGGATCAAAGTGCACACGGTGTCATACTTTCCATCCAAAGCTCGAGAATCTTCTTGATGATGAATCGGTCGGTCATTTCTTCGCTTCCTAAGCCTGCCATCTCATTGGTGATGAGAGCAAGCCTAGAGTACATTTCAGCGACTCCTTCACCTTCCTTCATCTTGAACTTGTCAAGTGACCTTGAAGAACATCTAGCTTTGATTCCTTCACGGACTCGGTACCTTCGTGCATTTCACCAAAGTATCCCAAATCTCTTTTGCATTCTCAAGGCGGCTGATCTTGTTGAACTCCTCGGGACACAAAGCATTGAAGAGAATGTCACAAGCTTGAGCATTGTTCAGTAACATCCGCAACTCATCCGCTGTAGCCCGCGATCCGGAACTTTTCCTTCCTCGAAGAACTCACCTTGCAAGCCAACACAAATAATGCCCCATGCGGCAGGGTTATGTCCAAGAATATGCATTTTCATTTTATGCTTCCAACTAGCAAAGTTTGAACCATCAAAGTAAGGACCTCTACGGAAATTACCCTCACTAGACGCCATACTCTCCTAGGTTGTGAAACCAAGCTTATGGAATCCAATGCAATGAACCAATCCAATGGAAACCTGGCTCTGATACCACTTGTAGGATCGGAAGTATGTCTAGAGGGGGGGTGATTAGACTACTTGACAACTTAAAAGTTTAGCCTTTTGATTAGGACAAGTTTTTAGCAAGTTCACAATGATGACCAAGTCAAGTATCACCCTACACATGCAATTCTAGAGTAGTGGCAGCGGAAAGTAAATTGTACATGTAGTAAATAAGAGGTGGAGAAGAGCCAACGCAATTTGGAGACATGGAGATTTTTCTCGTGGTTCCGATAGGTGGTGCTATCGTCAATCCACGTTGATGGAGACTTCAACCCACGGAGGGTAACGGCTGCGAGAGTCCACGGAGGGCTCCACCCACGAAGGGTCCACGAAGAAGCAACCTTGTCTATGCCATCATGTCCTACGTCCACGGAGGACTAGCCTTACTCGGGGTAGATCTTCACAAGTAGGCGATCTCCTTGCCCTTACAAACTTCTTGGTTCAACTCCACATCTTGGCGGAGGCTCCCAAGCGACACCTAACCAATCTAGGAGGCACCACCCTCCAAAAGGTAATAGATGGTGTTGGTGATGATGAACTCCTTGCTCTTGTGCTTCAAATGATAATCTCCCCAACACTCAACTCTCCTCACTGATTTGGCTGTGGTGGAAGAAAGGATTGAGTGGAAAGCAACTTGGGAAGGCTAGAAATCAAGTTTCATATGGTGGGAGTGGAGCAACTTGATCTCAACACAAGGGTATGTAGTTTTCTTCTCGAAATGTAAGGTAGGAGTGGTAGTACTTTCGATGGCTCTCTCCACGAATGAAGAGGAGGTGGAGGGTATTTATAGCCTCCACACAAAATCCAACCGTTACACACATTTGACCAATCTCGGTCAGACCGAAGTTGACAACTCGGTGAGACCGAAAGTTCAAATCTTGTGAACGTTGGGATTTTCGGTGGGACCGAAAATACAATCTCGGTGAGTCCGATTCTTCCAAAGTCTAGGGTTTGCCAATCTCGGTGGGACCGACTTTCTCATCTCGGTGACACCGATTTGAGTACAGAAGGTTACAGAAGCTTGGCAACACCAATTTCGGTATGACCGAGTTTGGAATCGGAAAATCCAAAATTCTTAGGGTTTGGGTATATGGCTGAGGTGGTTCATCTCGGTGTGACTGAGTTTATGGAATCGGTGGGACCGAGATTACTTATGAGTATATGTTGGAATGAAAGATTGCTGATAGTTTGAGAGATAAACCACTAAGCACTTTGAGCAACCAGATCATCATCATAACCTCATCCCCTTTTAATCATCATAACCTCATTCCCCGTTGGATGGGAACGAATAGGAGCCGTGGAAGATACGGCAGTGTAGTCGTAGGCGGAGGGGAGTACGAGAGTTGACTGGTTCGGGTGCGGGTGCGGGTTAGCGTTGACATTGCCGGAGAATAAGAAGACGTGTGGGGGAATAGAGGGATGGACTGGCCAACATTTGAGGGTACGGTAGGGCGACGGAGGCGCAACTAGCCGTAGGAGGTGGGAGTAGACGGGACTGGCGGCGTGGTTTGGTTTGGGCGGCTGGAGGAAGAAGACAAGACATAGAAGAAACACGACATATGTTGGATGTCAATCCAACGGCTGGTAGGTAGAATTGTTTGTTGACTAAGTCAACACGACATTGGATAGGCTTTTCCTGGTGGGTCCCAAATGTCAAAATCCAAATCCGCCACTACCATGCAGCCTTTCTTATTAAGAATTACAACCCATTTGGTGTGCTAGCTCAAAATAAGTTTGTGGATGCTGGTGGGTACTAAGCACCTGGGTTCTGTAATGCACAATGAGCTCAAAGAGCCCGCGAGAGTGATGTTCTTTCCCATTATTGTGATTGGTTGTAATATTTATATCTTAATTAAATAAATGGCAGCCATTGCACAACCGAGTTGAAAAGGGCAACGACATCAAACCCCAACTTACAAACGGTACAAAAGCACAAGGATTAATTATTCACCAAGTTCAGATTAAAGCCAGATTGAACATGGCAATAATATCTAACTCAGCCACTGTTTTTGGCAGTCAGAAGCAAATGGATCGGTCAGATCCCTAAAATCAACATCTTGTGCCAAAAGAAATTATTGGAATGTGATAACAAGTTGTGGTAAATAGAAGCCGAGCATGTTCAGGAGTGATACGTCTCCAACATATCTATAATATTTTTATTGTTCCATGCTATTATATTATTTTTGGGACTAACCTATTAACCTAGAGCCCAGTGCCAGTTTCTGTTTTTTTGCCTATTTTTGAGTTTCTAGAAAAGGCATACCAAACAGAGTCCAAACGGAATAAAACTTTCGTGATGATCTTTCTTGGACCAGAAGCAAACCAAGAGACTTGGAGATGAAGTCGGAGGATCCACGAGGCGGCCACAAGGGTGGAGGGTGCGCCCCCTATCTTGTGGGCCCCTCGTGGGTCTCCTGACCTAATTCTTTCGCCCATATACGCTCTTATACCCCAAAACCATCAGGGGGAGCCACGAAAACACTTTTCCATCGCCGCAACCTTCTGTATCGGTGAGATCCCATGTAGGGACCTTTTTTGGCGTCTTGCCGGAGGGGGATTCGATCATGGAGGGCTTCTACATCAACACCATTGCCCTTCCAATGAAGCGTGAGTAGTTTACTACAGACCTATGGGTCCATAGCTAGTAGCTAGATGGCTTATTCTCTCTCTTTGATTCTCAATACCATGTTCTCCTTGATGTTCTTGGAGATCTATTCGATGCGATACTCTTTTGCGGTGTGTTTGCCGAGATACGATGAATTGTGGACTTATGATTAGATTATCTATGAATATTATTTGAATCTTCTCTGAATTCTTATATGCATGATTTGATATCTTTGCAAGTCTCTTCGAATTATCGGTTTAGTTTGGCCTACTAGATTGGTTTTTCTTGCAATGGGAGAAGTGCTTAGCTTTGGGTTCAATCTTGCGGTGTCCTTTCCCAGTGAGAGTAGAGGCAGCAAGGCATGTATTGTATTGTTGCCATTGAGGATAAAAGGATGGGGTTTTCATCATATTGCTTGAGTTAATTCTTCTACACATGTCATCTTACTTAATGCGTTACTCTGTTCTTTATGAACTTAATACTCTAGATGCATGCTGGATAGCGGTCGATGTGTGGAGGAATAGTAGTAGATGTAGGCAGGAGTCGGTCTACTTGACACGGACGTGATGCGTATGTTCATGATCATTGCCTTAGATATCGTCATAATTATGCGCCTTCTATCAATTGCTCGGCAGTAATTTGTTCACCCACCATATTATTTGCTATCTTGGGAGAAGCCACTAGTGAAACCTATGACCCCCGGGTCTATTTTCCATCATATAAGTTTCCAATCTACTATTTGAAATCTTTTACTTTCCAATCTATAAACCAACAATACCAAAAATATTTACTTTACCATTTATCTATATCTATCAGATCTCACTTTTGCAAGTGACCGTGAAGGGATTGAAAACCCTTTTATCGCGTTGGGTGCAAGTTTGTTTGATTGTTTTTGCAGGTATTTGGTGACTTGTGCGTTGTCTCCAACTGGATTGATACCTTGTATCTCAAATTAAGGGAAATACTCACCCTACTTTGCTATATCACCCTTTCCTCTTCAAGGGAAAAACCAACGCAAGCTCAAGAGGTAGCAGGAAGAATTTCTGGCGCCGTTGCCGGGGAGATCTACGCCAAGTCAAGCCATACCAAGTACCCATCATAAACTCTCATATCTTGCATTACATTATTCTCCATTCGCCACTCATTTCCCTCTCCCCCACTTCCAAAATGATTATGAAAAGATTTGCCTTATCTTCGCCCCTCTTCTGTTCGTCTTCTTCGCTTGCTTTTTGTATGCTCGTGTGTTGGATTGCTTGCTTTGTCACAATGGCTCAAGATAATACCAAATTGTGTGATTTTTCCAACACCAATAACAATGATTTTATTAGTACTCTGATTGCTCCCGCTACTAATGCTGAATCTTGTGAAATTAAAGCCTCTTTGCTGAATCTTGGTATCAAATATCAATTTTCTGGCCTTCCTAGTGAAGATGTCGCATCCCATCTAAACAATTATGTTGATTTGTGTGATATGCAAAAGGATAAGGATGTGGATAATGATATGGTTAAATTGAAGCTATTTCTATTTTCACTTAGAGATTGTGCTAAAACTTGATTTTCATGTTTGCCTAAAAATAGTATTGATTCGTGGAACAAGTGTAAAGATGCTTTCATCTCTAAGTATTTTCCTCCTGCTGAGATAATCTCCCTTAGGAATGATATTATGAATTATAAGCAACTTGATCATGAGCATGTTGCGCAATCTTGGGAGAGGATGAAATTGATGATAAGAAATTGCCCTACTCATGATTTGAACTTGTGGATGATTATACAAAATTTTTATGCCGGATTGAATTTTGTTTCTAGAAATCTTTTAGATTCAGTCGCGGGAGGTACTTTTATGTAAATAACTTTAGGAGAGGCTACTAAACTCCTAGATAATATTATGGCTAATTATTCTCAATGGCACACCGAAAGATCCACTAGTAGAAAGTGCATGCGATTGAAGAGATCAATGTTTTGAGTGGAAAGATGGATGAACTTATGAAATTAGTTGCTAGTAAGAGTGCTTCTTTTGATCCTAATGAGACGCCTTTGTCCACTTTTATTTAGAATAATAATGAATATATGGATGTGAATTTTGTTGGTAGGAACAATTTTGGTAGTAACGCGTATAGAGATAATTTTAATCCTGGGCAGTTTCCTAGTAATTCCTCTAATAATTATGGTAATTCCTACAACAATTCTTATGCCCTCTTATTTTTTTATTTGTGTTAAATAATTTATGAGTTCACAAAAGAACTTCAATGCTTTGATTAAAGAAAAATTTCTCAAGATTGATGATTTGGCTAGGAACGTGGATAGAATTTCTCTTGATGTCGATTCTTTGAAACTTAGATCTATTCCACCTAAGCATGATATTAATGAGTCTCTCAAAGCCATGAGAATTTCCATTAATGAGTGCAAAGAAAGAACTTCTAAGATGCGTGCTAAACGAGATTTGTTTGAAAAAGTGTGTTCTTATAATTTTTCATGAAAATAATGATGAAGATCTTAAAGTGATTAATGTGAATCCTATTGAATCTTTGTTTTCCAATATAAATCTTGGTAAAGATGGGACTGGAGATGAGTCAACTTTAGTCAAAAGGTGTCCCAATTATTCAGAGTTTTTAGATCCAGATGCTAAAATTGATGGGATTTGAGAGGTCAAGACTTTAAGTAGCAATGAACCCACTTTTTTCGATTTCAAGCAATTTAATTATGATAATTTTTCTTTAATAGATTGTATTTCCTTGTCGCAATCCATGTTGAATTCTCCTCATGCTTATAATCAAACAAAGCTTTTACTAAACATATCGTTGATCCTATGATGCAATCTTTTGAACAAAAGCTTGAATTGGAAGTTTCTATCTCTAGAAAACTTTATGATGAGTGGGAACCTACTATTAAGATTAAGATTAAAGATTATGAGTGCCATGCTTTGTGTCATTTGGGTGCTAGCGTTTCCACGATTCCAAAAACTTTATGTGATATGTTAGGGTTTCGTGAATTTGATGATTGTTCCTTAAATTTGCATCTTGTGGATTCCACTATTAAGAAACCTATGGGAAGGATTAATGATATTCTTATTGTTGCAAATAGGAATTATGTGCTTGTAGATTTCATTGTTCTTGATATAGATTGCAATCCTACATGTCCTATTATTCTTGGTAGACCTTTCCTTAGAACGATTGGTGCAATTGTTGATATGAAAGAAGGAAACATTAGATTCCAATTTCCGTTAAGGAAGGGCATGGAACACTTTCCTAGAAATAAAATTAAATTGCAATATTAATCTATTATGCGAGCCGCTTATGGATTGCATACCAAAGATGACAATACCTAGATCTATTCGTGTTTTATGCCTAGCTAAGGGCGTTAAACAATAGCGCTTGTTGGGAGGCAACCCAATTTTATTTTTGTTCTTTGATTTTTGTTCCTGTTTAATAATAAATAATTAATCTAGCCTCTGGTTAGATGTGGTTTTGTGTTTTAATTAGTGTTTGTGCCGAGTTAAACCTTTAGGGTAGCTTACGGTGATAGTTCTATTGATCCTACTGAAAAACAGAAACTTTTGCACCCAATAAATTCCAGGAATTTATTGAAACGTGCTTTTGATCTGATTCTTTTTTCTCTTGATTGGCGCACAAATTACTCAGGTTGTCCTATTTTTTCAGAATTTTTGGAGTTACATAAGTATATGAGAGTTACAGATTGGTACAGATTGTTCTGTTTTTGACAGATTCTGTTTTCTATGTGTTGTTTGCTTATTTTGATGAATCTATGGGTAGTATCGGGGGGTATTAACCATGGAAAAGTTGGAATATGGTAGATATTACACCAATAAAAAATGAATTTGCAAGAATATCTTATAGTTGTGATTTATTTTCTTATACTAATAGAGGTTATAACATTTTTTTTGTTGAGTTTTGTGTTGTGAAGTTTTCAAGTTTTGGGTAAGGATTTGATGGACTATGGAATAAGGAGTGGCAAGAGCCTAAGCTTGGGGATTCCCAAGGAACCCCAAGGTAATACTCAAGGAAAACCAAGAGCCTAAGCTTGGGGATGCCCCGGAAGGCATCCCCTCTTTCGTCTTCGTCTATCGGTAACTTTACTTGAGGCTATATTTTTATTCACCAAATGATATGTGTTTTGCTTGGAGCGTATTGTATGATTAGAGTCTTTGCTTTCTAATTTACCACAATCATCCTTGTTGTACACACCTTTTGAGAGAGACACACATGAATCATGATTTATTAGAATACTCTATGTGCTTCACTTATATCTTTTGAGCTAGGCAATATTGCTCTAGAGCTTCACTTATATCTTTTTAGAGCACAGCGGAGGTTTTATAGAAATTGATGAACTCTCATGCTTCACTTATATTATTTTGAGAGTCTTTAAAACAGCATGGTAATTTTCTTTGGTCATAAATTTGTCCTAATATGATAGGCATCCAAGAGGGATATAATAAAAACTTTCATATAAAGTGCATCGAATACTATGATAAGTTTGACTCTTTATGATTGTTTTGAGATATGAAGATGGTGATATTAGAGTCATGCTAGTGAGTAGTTGTGAATTTGATAGATACTTGTGTTAAACTTTATGGTTCCGTAGCATGCACGTATGGTGAACCGTTATGTGATGAAGTCAGAGCATGATTTATTTTTAATTGTCTTCCTAATGATTGGCAGTCGGGGATGAGCGATGGTATTTTCCTACCAATCTATCCCCCTAGGAGCATGCACGTAGTACTTCGTTTTGATAACTAATAGATTTTTGCAATAATTATGTGAGTTCTTTATGACTAATGTTGAGTCCATGGATTATACGCACTCTCACCCTTCCACCATTGCTAGCCTCTCTTGTGCCATGCAACTTTCGCCGATACCATACACCCACCATATACCTTCCTCAAAACAACCACCATACCTACCTATTATGGCATTTCCATAGCTATTCCGAGATATATTGCCATGCAACTTTCCACTGTTCTGTTTATTATGACACGCTTCATCATTGTCATATTGCTTTGCATGATCATGTAGTTGACATTGTATTTGTGGCAAAGCCACCTTTCCTAATTCTTTCATACAATACACTCTTGATTCATTGCACATCCCGGTACACCGCCAGAGGCATTCATATAGAGTCATCTTTTGTTCTAAATATCAAGTTGTAATTTTTGAGTTGTAAGTAAATAAAAGTGTGATGATCTTCATTATTATAGCATTGTCCCATGTGAGGAAAGGATGATGGAGGCTATGATTTCCCCACAAGTCGGGATGAGACTCCGGTCGAAAAAAAAGAGGCCAAAAAAAATGAGAAAGGCCCAAAATAATAATAATAATAATAATAATAATAATAATAATAATAATAATAATAATAATAAATGAGAGAAAAAGAGAGAAGGTGAAAAGTAGCACCATGATCTTCATGATAAAGAGTCACCTATGATATCACTTTCATATACTAGTGGGAATTTTTCATTATAGAAATTGGCTTGTATATTCCAATGATGGGCTTCCTCAAATTGCCCCAGGTCTTCATGAGCAAGCGAGTTGGATGCACACCCACTTAGTTTCTTTTTGAGCTTTCATACACTTATAGTGTTGGGGAACGTAGTAATTTCAAAAAAATTCCTACGCACATGCAAGATCATGGTGATGCATAGCAACGAGAGGGGAGAGTGTTGTCCACGTACCCTCGTAGACCGTAAGCGGAAGCGTTATGACAACGCGTTTGATGTAGTCGTATGTCTTGACGATCCGACCGATCCAAGTACCGAACATATGGCACCTCCGAGTTCAGCACACGTTCAGCTCGATGACGATCCCCGGACTCCGATCCAGCAGGGTGTCGAGGATGAGTACCGTCAGCACGACGGCGTGGTGATGATGATGATGTTCTACCGATGCAGGGCTTCGCCTAAGCACCGCAACGATATGACCGAGGTGGAATATGGTGGAGGGGGGCACCGCACACGGCTAAGGAACGATCACGAAGATCAACTTGTGTGTCTAGAGGTGCCCCCTGCCCCCGTATATAAAGGAGCAAGGAGGGAGGCCGACCGACCCTAGGGTGCGCGCCAAGGAGGGGGGAGTCCTCCTCCTAGTGGGAGTAGGACTCCCCTTTCCTAGTCCAACTAGGAAGGAGGAAGGGGGAAGGAAAGAGAGGGAGAGGGAGAGGGAAAGAGGGGCTGCGCCCCCTTCCCCTAGTCCAATTCGGACTCCCCATGGGGGAAGGGGGGGCGCCACCTCCTGGGCTGCTGCCCTCTCTCTCCCCTCAGGCCCACTAAGGCCCAATACTTCCCCGGGGGGTTCCGGTAACCCCTCCAGCACTCCGGTTTTCTCCGAAATCACACGGAACACTTCCGGTGTCTGAATATAGTTGTCCAATATATCAATCTTTATGTATCGACCATTTCGAGACTCCTCGTCATGTCCGTGATCACATCCGGGACTCCGAACAACCTTCGGTACATCAAAACTTATAAACTCATAATAAAACTGTCATCGTAACGTTAAGCGTGCCGACCCTATGGGTTCAATAACCAACAGCGGAACCTGGATGCTCATATTGGCTCCTACATATTCTACGAAGATCTTTATCGGTCAAACCGCATAACAACATACGTTGTTCCCTTTGTCATCGGTATGTTACTTGCCCGAGATTCGATCGTCGGTATCCAATACCTAGTTCAATCTCGTTACTGGCAAGTCTTTTTACTCGTTACGTAATGCATCATCCCGTAACTAACTCATTAGCTACATTGCTTGCAAGGCTTATAGTGATGTGCAATACCGAGAGGGCCCAGAGATACCTCTCCGACAATCGGAGTGACAAAACCTAATCTCGAAAGACGCCAACTCAACATGTACCTTTGGAGACACCTGTAGAGCTCCTTTATAATCACCCAGTTACATTGTGACATTTGGTAGCACAAAAAGTGTTCCTCCGGTAAACGGGAGTTGCATAATCTCATAGTTGTATGAACTTTGTATAAGTCATACTAAACGATCAAGTGCTAGGCTAACTGAATGGGTCAAGGCAATCACATCATTCTCCTAATGATGTGATCCTGTTAATCAAATGACAACACATGTCTATGGTTAGGAAACATAACCATCTTTGATTAATGAGCTAGTCAAGTAGAGGCACACTAGTGACATTATGTTTTTCTATGTATTCACACATGTATCATGTTTCCGGGTAATACAATTCTAGCATGAATAATAAACATTTATCATGATATGAGGAAATAAATAATAATTTTACTATTGCCTCTAGGGAATATTTCCTTCAGTCTCCCACTTGCACTAGAGTCAATAATCTAGATTACATTGTAATGATTCTAACACCCATGGAGTCTTGGTGCTGATCATGTTTTGCTCGTGGAAGAGGCTTAGTCAACGGGTCTGCAACATTCAGATCTGTATGTATCTTGCAAATCTCTATGTATCCCACCTGGACATGGTCCCGGATGGAATTGAAGCGTCTCTTGATGTGCTTGGTCCTCTTGTGAAATCTGGATTCCTTTGCCAAGGCAATTGCACCAGTATTGTCACAGAAGATCTTCATTGGTCCCGATGCACTAGGTATGACACCTAGATCGGAAATGAACTCCTTCATCCAGACTCCTTCATTTGCTGCTTCCGAAGCAGCTATGTACTCCGCTTCGCATGTAGATCCCGCCACGACGCGTTGTTTAGAACTGCACCAACTTACAGCTCCACCGTTTAATAAAAACACATATCCGGTTTGCGATTTAGAATCGTCCGGATCAGTGTCAAAGCTTGCATCGATGTAACCATTTACGACTAGCTCTTTGTCACCTCCATATACGAGAAACATATCCTTAGTCCTTTTCAGGTATTTCAGGATGTTCTTGACCACTGTCTAGTGATCCACTCCTGGATTACTTTGGTACCTACCTGCCAAGCATATTGCTAAGCATATGTTAGGTCTGGTACACAGCATTGCATACGTGATAGAGGCTATGGCTGAAGCATAGGGAACATCTTTCATTTTCTCTCTATCTTCTGCTGTGGTCGGGCATTGAGTCTGACTCAACTTCACACCTTGTAACACAGGCAAGAACCCTTTGTTTGCCTGATCCATTTTGAACTTCTTCAAAACTTTACCAAGGTATGTGCTTTGTGAAAGTCCAATTAAGCGTCTTGATCTAACTCTATAGATCTTGATGCCTAATATGTAAGCAGCTTCACCGAGGTCTTTCATTGAAAAACTTTTATTCAAGTATCCCTTTATGCTATCCAAAAATTATATATCATTTCCAATTAACAATATGTCATCTACATATAATATCAGAAATGCTATAGTGCTCCCACTCACTTTCTTGTAAATACAGGCTTCTCCAAAAGTCTGTATAAAGCCATATGCTTTGATCACACTATCAAAGCGTTTATTCCAACTCTGAGATGCTTGCACCAGTCCATAAATGGATCGCTGGAGCTTGCACACTTTGTTAGCACCTTTTGGATCGACAAAACCTTCCGGTTGCATCATATACAACTCTTCTTCCAGACATCCATTCAGGAATGCAGTTTTGACATCCATTTGCCAAATTTTATAATCATAAAATGCGGCAATTGCTAACATGATTCGGACAGACTTAAGCATCGCTACGGGTGAGAAAGTCTCATCGTAGTCAACCCCTTGAACTTTTCGAAAACCTTTCGCAACAAGTCGAGCTTTGTAGACATTTACATTACCATCAACGTCAGTCTTCTTCTTGAAGATCCATTTATTCTCAATGGCTTGCCGATCGTCGGGCAAGTCAACCAAAGTCCATACTTTGTTTTCATACATGGATCCCATCTCAGATTTCATGGCTTCAAGCTATTTTGCGGAATCTGGGCTCATCATCGCTTCCTCATAGTTCGTAGGTTCGTCATGGTCAAGTAACATGACTTCCAGAATAGGATTACTGTACCACTCTGGTGCGGATCTTACTCTGGTAGACCTACGAGGTTCAGTAGCAACTTGATCTGAAGTTTCATGATCAATATCATTAGCTTCCTCACTAATTGGTCTAGTTGTCACAGGAACCTGTTCTTGTGATGAACTACTTTCCAATATGGGAGCAGGTACAGTTACCTCATCAAGTTATACTTTCCTCTCACTCACTTCTTTCGAGAGAAACTCCTTCTCTAGAAAGGATCCGAATTTAGCAAAGAAAATCTTGCCCTCAGATCTGTGATAGAAGGTGTACCCAATAGTCTCTTTTGGGTATCCTATGAAGACACATTTCTCCAATTTGGGTTCGAGCTTATCTGGTTGAAGTTTCTTCACATAAGCATCGCAGCCCCAAACTTTAAGAAATGACAACTTTGGTTTCTTGCCAAACCACAGTTCATAAGGCGTCGTCTCAACGGATTTTTATGGTGCCCTATTTAATGTGAATGCAGCCGTCTCTAAAGCATATCCCCAAAACAATAGCGGTAAATCAGTAAGATACATCATAGATTGCACCATATCTAGTAAAGTACGATTACGACGTTCAGACACACCATTTTGTTGTGGTGTTCCGGGTGGCGTGAGTTGTGAAACTATTTCGCATTGTTTCAAATGTAAACCAAACTCGTAACTCAAATATTCTCCTCCACGATCAGATCGTAGAAATTTTATTTTCTTGTTACGATGATTTTCTACTTCACTCTGAAATTCTTTGAACTTTTCAAATGTTTCAGACTTGTGTTTCATCAAGTAGATATACCCATATCTCCTCAAATCATCTATGAAGGTGAGAAAATAACGATACCCGCCGCGAGCCTCAATATTCATTGGACCACATACATCTGTATGTATGATTTCCAATAAATCAGTTGCTCGCTCCATAGTTCCGGAGAACGGCGTTTTAGTCATCTTGCCCATGAGGCACGGTTCGCAACTACCAAGTGATTCATAATCAAGTGATTCCAAAAGTCCATCAGTATGGAGTTTCTTCGTGCGCTTTACACTGATATGAACTAAACGGCAGTGCCACAAATAAGTTGCACTATCATAATCAACTTTGCATCTTTTGGCTTCAACATTATGAATATGTGTATCACTACTATCGAGATTCAATAAAAATAGACCACTCTTAAAGGGTGCATGACCATAAAAGATATTACTCATATAAATAGAACAACCATTATTCTCTGATTTAAATGAATAACCGTCTCGCATCAAACAAGATCCAGATAATGTTCATGCTCAACGCTGGCACCAAATAACAATTATTTAGGTCTAAAACTAATCCCGATGGTAGATGTAGAGGTAGCGTGCCGACCGCGATCACATCGACTTTGGAACCATTTCCCGTGCGCATCGTCACCTCGTCCTTAGCCAATCTACGCTTAATCCGTAGTCCCTGTTTTGAGTTGCAAATATTAGCAACAGAACCAGTATCAAATACCTAGGTACTACTACGAGCATTAGTAAGGTACACATCAATAACATGTATATCACATATATACCTTTGTTCACTTTGCCATGCTTCTTATCCGCCAAATACTTGGGGCAGTTCCGCTTCTAGTGTCCAGTCTGCTTGCAGTAGAAGCACTCAGTCTCATGCTTAGGTCCAGACTTGGGTTTCTTCTCCTTTGCAGCAACTTGTTTGCTGTTCTTCTTGAAGTTCCCCTTCTTCTTCCCTTTGCCCTTTTTCTTGAAACTGGTGGTCTTGTTAACCATCAACACTTAATGCTCCTTCTTGATTTCTACCTCCGTAGCTTTTAGCATTGCGAAGAGCTCAGGAATAGTCTTGTCCATCCCTTGCATATTATAGTTCATCACAAAGCTCTTGTAGCTTGGTGGCAGTGATTGAAGAATTCTGTTAATGACACTATCATCAGGAAGATTAACTTCCAGTTGAATTAAGTGATTATTATACCCAGACATTTTGAGTACGTGTTCACTGACAGAACTATTCTCCTCCATCTTACAGCTATAGAACTTATTGGAGACTTCATATCCCTCAATCCGGGCACTTGCTTGAAATATTAACTTCAACTCCTGGAACATCTCATATGCTCCATGACGTTCAAAACGTCGTTGAAGACCCAGTTCCAAGCCGTAAAGCATGGCACACTGAACTATCGAGTAGTCATCAGCTTTGCTCTGCCAGACATTCTTAACGTCGTCAGTTGCATCAGCAGCAGGCCTGGCACCCAGCGGTGCTTCCAGGACGTAATTCTTCTGTGCAGCAATGAGGATAATCCTTAGGTTACGGACCTAGTCCGTATAATTGCTACCATCATCTTTCAACTTAGCTTTCTCAAGGAACGCATTAAAATTCAACGGAACAACAGCACGAGCCATCTATCTACAACAAACATAGACAAGCAAAATACTATCAGGTACTAAGTTCATGATAAATTTAAGTTCAATTAATCATATTACTTAAGAACTCCCACTTAAACAGACATCTCTCTAGTCATCTAAGTGATCACGTGATCCAAATCAACTAAACCATGTCCGATCATCACATGAGATGGAGTAGTTTCAATGGTGAACATCACTATGTTGATCATATCTACTATATGATTCACGTTTGACCTTTGGTCTCCGTGTTCCGAGGCCATATCTGTATATGCTAGGCTCGTCAAGTTTAACCTGAGTATTCCACATGTGCAACTGTTTTGCACCCGTTGTATTTGAACGTAGAGCCTATCACACCCGATCATCACGTGGTGTCTCAACACGAAGAACTTTCGCAACGGTGCATACTCAGGGAGAACACTTCTTGATAATTTAGTGAGAGATCATCTTAAAATGCTACCGTCAATCAAAGCAAGATAAGATGCATAAAGGATAAACATCACAGGCAATCAATATAAGTGATATGATATGGCCATCATCATCTTGTGCTTGTGATCTCCATCTCCGAAGCACCTCGTGATCACCATCGTCACCGGCGCGACACCTTGATCTCCATCATAGCATCGTTGTCATTACGCCATCTATTGCTTCTATGACAATCGCTACCGCTTAGTGATAAAGTAAAGCAATTACAGGGCGTTTGCATTTAATACAATAAAGCGACAACCATATGGCTCCTGCCAGTTGCCGATAACTCAGTTACAAAACATGATCATCTCATACAACAAAATATAGCATCACGTCTTGACCATATCACATCACAACATGCCCTGCAAAAACAAGTGAGACATCCTCTACTTTGTTGTTGCAAATTTTACGTGGCTGCTACGGGCTTAGAAAGAACCGTTCTTACCTACACATCAAAACCACAACGATAGTTTGTCAAGTTGATGCTGTTTTAACCTTCGCAAGGACCGGGCGTAGCCACACTCGGTTCAACTAAAGTGAGAGAGACAGACACCCGCCGGTCACCTTTAAGCAACGAGTGCTCGTCGCGGTGAAACCAGTCTCGCGTAAGCGTACGCATATTCGGTCCGGGCCGCTTCATCTCACAATACCGCTGAACCAAAGTATGACATGTTGGTAAGCAGTATGACTTGTATCGCCCACAACTCACTTGTGTTCTACTCGTGCATATGACATCTACGCATAAAACCAGGCTCGGATGCCACTGTTGGGGAACGTAATAATTTCAAAATTTTCCTACGCACACGCAAGATCATGGTGATGCATAGCAACGAGAGGGGAGAGTGTTGTCCATGTACCCTCATAGACCGTAAGCGGAAGCGTTATGACAACGCGGTTGATGTATAGTCGTACGTCTTCACGATCCGACCGATCCAAGTACTGAACGTACGGCACCTCCAAGTTCAGCACACGTTCAGCTCGATGATGATCCCTGGACTCCGATCCACCAGGGTGTCGAGGATGAGTTCCATCAGCACGACAGCGTGGTGACGATGATGATGTTCTACCGACGCAGGGCTTCGCCTAAGCACCGCAATGATATGACCGAGATGGAATATGGTGGAGGGGGGCACCGCACACGGCTAAGGAACGATCACGAAGATCAACTTGTGTGTCTAGAGGTGCCCCCGTATATAAAGGAGCAAGGGGGGAGGCCGGCCGGCCCTAGGGGATGCGCCAAGGAGGGGGGAGTCCTCCTCCTAGTGGGAGTAGGACTCCTCTTTCCTAGTCCAACTAGGAAGGAGGAAGGGGGAAGGAAAGAGAGGGAGAGGGAGAGGGAAAGAGGGGCTGCGTCCCCTTCCCCTAGTCCAATTCGGACTCCCCATGGGGGGGGCACCTCCTGGGCTGCTGCCCTCTCTCTCCCCTTAGGCCCACTAAGGCCCAATACTTCCCCGGGGGTTCTGGTAACCCCTCCGGCACTCCGGTTTTCTCCGAAATCACCCAGAACACTTCTGGTGTCCGAATATAGTCATCCAATATATCAACATCTATGTCTCGACCATTTCGAGACTCCTCGTCATGTCCGTGATCACATCCCAGACTCCGAACAACCTTCGGTACATCAAAACTTATAAACTCATAATAAAACTGTCATCGTAACGTTAAGCGTGAGGACCCTACGGGTTCGAGAACTATGTAGACATGACTTAGAACTGTTTCCGGTCAATATCCAATAGCGGAACCTGGATGCTCATATTGGGTCCTACATATTCTACGAAGATCTTTATCGGTCAAACCGCATAACAACATATGTTGTTCCCTTTGTCATCGGTATGTTACTTGCCCGAGATTTGATCGTCGGTATCCAATACCTAGTTCAATCTAGTTACCGGCAAGTCTCTTTACTCGTTACGTAATGCATCAACCCATAACTAACTCATTAGCTACATTGCTTGCAAGGCTTATAGTGACGTGCATTACCGAGAGGGCCCAGAGATACCTCTCCGACAATCGGAGTGACAAAATCTAATCTCGAAATACGCCAACTCAACATGTACCTTCGGAGACACCTGTAGAGCTCCTTTGTAATCACCCAGTTACGTTGTGACGTTTGGTAGCACACAAAGTGTTCCTCCGGTAAACGGGAGTTGCATAATCTCATAGTTGTAGGAACTTTGTATAAGTCATGAAGAAAGCAATAGCAACATACTAAACGATCAAGTGCTAGGCTAACTGAATGGGTCAAGTCAATCACATCATTCTCCTAATGATGTGATCCCGTTAATCAAATGACAACACATGTCTATGGCTAGGAAACATAACCATCTTTGATTAATGAGCTAGTCAAGTAGAGGCACACTAGTGACATTATGTTTGTCTATGTATTGACACATGTATCATGTTTCCGGGTAATACAATTCTAGCATGAATAATAAACATTTATCATGATATGAGGAAGTAAATAATAATTTTATTATTGCCTCTAGGGCATATTTCCTTCATATAGCTCTAGTGCATCCGTTGCATGGCAATCCCTACTCACACACATTGATATCTATTGATGGGAATCTCCATAGCCCATTGATACGCCTAGTTGATGTGAGACTATCTCCCTCTTTTTGTCTTCTCCACAACCACCATATTCTCTTCCACCATAGTGATATATCCATGGCTCATGCTAATGTATTGCATGAAAGCTGAAAAAGTTTGAGAACATCAAAAGTATGAAACAATTGCTTGGCTTGTCAACGGGGTTGTCCATGATTTAAATATTCTATGTGATGAAGATGGAGCATAGCCAGACTATATGATTTTGTAGGGATAGCTTTCTTTGGCCATGTTATTTTGAGAAGACATGATTGCTTTATTAGTATGCTTAAAGTATTATTGTTTTTATGTCAATATTAAACTTTTGTTTTGAACCTTACGTATCTGAACATTCATGAAACAATAAAGAAGATTACATTGATAAATATGTTAGGTAGCATTCCACATCAAAAATTCTGTTTTTATCATTTACCTACTCGAGGACGAGCATGAATTAAGCTTGGGGATGCTTGATATGTCTCCAACATATCTATAATTGTTTATTGTTCCATGCTGTTATATTATCTGTTTTGGATGTTTTATATGCATTAATATGCTATTTTATATTATTTTTGGGACTAACCTATTAACCTAGAGCCAAGTGCCAGTTTCTGTTTTTTGCCTGTTTTTGAGTTTCGCAGAAAAGGAATACCAAACTTTATAAAACTTTCGAGATGATCTTTCTTGGACCAGAAGCAAACCGGGAGACTTCGAGATGAAGTCGGAGGAGCCACGAGGCGGCCACAAGGGTGGAGGGCGCGCCCAGGGGGTAGGGTGCACCCCCTGTCTTGTGGGCCCCTCGTGGGTCTCCTGACCTAATTCTTTCGCCCATATATACTCTTATACCCGAAAACCATCAGGGGGAGCCATGAAAACACTTTTCCACCGCGGCAACCTTCTGTACCCGTGAGATCCCATCTATGAATCACTGGAACTGATTTCTGTGATGAACTACTTTCCAATTCGGGAGAAGGTACAATTACCTGATCAAGTTCTACTTTCCTCCCACTCACTTATTTCGAGAGAAACTCCTTCTCTAGAAAGGATCCATTCTTAGCAACGAAAATATTGCCTTCGGATCTGTGATAGAAGGTGTACCCAACAGTCTCCTTTGGGTATCCTATGAAGACACATTTCTCCAATTTGGGTTCGAGCTTATCAGGTTGAAGTTTTTTCACATAAGCATCGCAGCCCAAAACTTTCAGAAACGACAACTTGGGTTTCTTTCCAAACCACAGTTCATAAGGCGTCGTCTCAACGGATTTAGATGGTTCCCTATTTAACGTGAATGCAGCCGTCTCTAAAGCATAACCCCAAAACGATAGCGGTAAATCAGTAAGAGACATCAGAGATTGCACCATATCTAGTAAAGTGCGGTTACGACATTTGTACACACCATTACGCTGTGGTGTTCCAGGTGGCGCGAGTTGCGAAACTATTCCGCATTGTTTCAAATGAAGACCAAACTCGTAACTCAAATATTCTCCTCCACGATTAGATCGTAGACACTTTATTTTCTTGTTACGATGATTTTCTACTTCACTCTGGAATTCTTTGAACTTTTCAAATGTTTTAGACTTATGCTTCATTAAGTAGATATAACCATATCTGCTCAAATCACCTGTGAAGGTAAAGAAAATAACGATACCTGCCGCGAACATCAATACTCATTGGACTGCATACATCAGTATGTATTATTTCCAACAAGTCTGTTGCTCGCTCCATAGTTCCAGCGAACGGAGTCTTAGTCATCTTGCCCATGAGGCATGGTTCACAAGTATCAAGTGATTCATAACCAAGTGATTCCAAAAGCCCGTCAACACGAAGTTTTTTCATGCGCTTTACACCAATATGACCCAAACGGCAGTGCCACAAATAAATTGCACTATCATTATTCAACTTATATCTTTTGGCTTCAATACTATGAATATGTGTATCACTACTATTGAAATTCAATAAAAATAGACCACTCATCAAGGGTGCGTGACCATAAAAGATATTACTCATATAAATAGAACAACCATTATTCTCTGATTTAAATGAATAACCGTCTTGCATCAAACAAGATCCAGATATAATGTTCATGCTCAACGCTGGCATCAAATAACAATTATTCAGGTCTAAAACTAATCCCGAAGGTAGATGTAGAGTTAGCATGCCGACCGTGATCACATCGACTTTGGAACCATTTCCCACGCGCATCGTCACCTCGTCCTTAGCTAATCTTTGCTTAATCTGTAGCCCCTGTTTCGAGTTCCAAATATGAGCAATATAACCAGTATCAAATACCCAGGCGCTACTGCGAGCATTAGTTAAGTACACATCAATAACATGTATATAAAATATACCTTTCACTTTGCCATCCTTCTTATCCGCCAAATACTTGGGTCAGTTGCGCCTCCAGTGACCAGTCCCTTTGCAGTAGAAGCACTCAGTCTCAGGCTTAGGTCCATACTTGGGCTTCTTCACTTGAGCAACAACTTGCTTGCCGTTCTTCTTGAAGTTCCCCTTCTTCCCTTTGCCCTTCTTCTTGAAACCGGTGGTCTTGTTGACCATCAACACTTGATGCACCTTCTTGATTTCTACCTCCGCAGCTTTTATCATCGCGAAGAGCTCAGGAATTGTCTTATCCATCCCTTGCATATTATAGTTCATCACGAAGCTTTTGTAGCTTGGTGGCAGTGATTGAAGAACTCTGTCAATGACACTATCATCAGGAAGATTAACTCCTAGTTGAGTCAAGTGGTTGTGGTACCCAGACATTCTGAGTATATGTTCACTGACAGAACAATTCTCCTCCATCTTGCAGCTATAGAACTTATTGGAGACTTCATATCTCTTAATCTGTGCATTTGCTTGAAATATTAACTTCAACTCCTGGAACATCTCATATGCTCCATGATGTTCAAAACATCGTTGAAGTCCCGGTTCTAAGCCGTAAAGCATGGCACACTGAACTATCGAGTAGTCATCATATTTGCTCTGCTAGACGTTCTTAATGTCCTCAGTAGCATCTGCAGCAGGCTTGGCACCCAGCGGTGCTTCCAGGACGTAATTCTTCTGTGCAGCAATGAGGATAATCCTCAAGTTATGGAGCCAGTCCGTGTAGTTGCTACCATCATCTTTCAACTTAGCTTTCTCTAGGGACGCATTAAAATTCAATAGAATAGTAGCACGGGCCATTTATCTACAACAACATAGACATGCAAAATACTATCAGGTACTAAGTTCATGATAAATTACAGTTCAATTAATCATATTACTTAAGAACTCCCACTTAGATAGACATCCCTCTAATCATCTAAGTGATCACGTGATCCATATCAACTAAACCATGTCCGATCATCACGTGAGATGGAGTAGTTTTCAATGGTGAACATCACTATGTTGATCATATCTACTATATGATTCACGCTCGATCTTTCGGTCTCAGTGTTCCGAGGCCTTATCTTCATATGCTAGGCTCGTCAAGTTTAACCCGAGTATTCTGCATGTGCAAAACTGGCTTGCACCCGTTGTATGTGAACGTAGAGCTTATCACACCCGATCATCACGTGGTGTCTCGGCACGATGAACTGTAGCAATGGTGCATACTCAGGGAGAACACTTATACCTTGAAATTTCGTGAGAGATCATCTTATAATGCTACCGCCGAACTAAGCAAAATAAGATGCATAAATGATAAACATCACATGCAATCAATATAAGTGATATGGTATGGCCATCGTCATCTTGTGCCTTTGATCTCCATCTCCAAAGCACCGTCATGATCACCATTATCACTGGCTTGATACCTTCATCTTCATCGAAGCATCGTTGTCATCTCGCCAACTATTGCTTCTATGACTATCGCTACCGCTTAGTCATAAAGTAAAGCAATTACATGGCGATTGCATTTCATACAATAAAGCGACGACCATATGGCTCCTGCCAGTTGCTGATAACTTTTACAAAACATGATCATCTCATACAACAATTTATATATCATCACGTCTTGACCATATCACAACACAACATGCCCTGCAAAAACAAGTTAGAGGTCCTCTACTCTGTTGTTGCAAGTTTTACGTGGCTGCAACGGGCTTAGCAAGAACCGTTCTTACCTACGCATCAAAACCACAACGATTTTTTTCAAGTGTGTTGTTTTAACCTTCAACAAGGACCGGGCGTAGCCACACTCGATTCAACTAAAGTTGGAGAAACAGACACTCACTAGTCACCTGTGTGCGAAGCACGTCGGTAGAACTAGTCTCGCGTAAGCGTATGCGTAATGTCAGTCTGAGCCGCTTCATCCAACAATACCGCCGAATCAAAGTATGACATGCTGGTAAGCAGTATGACTATTATCCCCACAACTCTTTGTGTTCTACTCGTGCATATAACATCTACGCATAAACCTGGCTCTGATACTACTGTTGGGGAACGCAGTACTTTCAAAAAGTTTCCTACAATCACGCAAGATCTATCTAGGTGATGCATAGCAATGAGAGGGGAGAGTGTTGTCTACGTACCCTCGTAGACCGAAAGCAGAAGTGTTATGACAACACGGTTGATGTAGTCGTACGTCTTCATGATCCGATCGATCCTAGCACTGAAGGTACGGCAACTCCGAGATATGCACAAGTTCAGCTCGGTGACGTCCCACGAACTCTAGATCCAGCTGAGGTCGAGGGAGAGTTTCATCAACACGAAGGCGTGATGACGGTGATGATGAAGTTACCGACGCAGGGCTTCGCCTAAGCACTACAACGATCTGACCGAGGTGGAAATCTGTGGAGGGGGGCACCACACACGGCTAAACAATCAACTTGTGTGTCCATGGGGTGCCCCCCCTCCCCCGTATATAAATGAGTGGAGGAGGGGAGGGCTGGCCCTCTCTATGGCATGCCCAAGGGGGGGGGAGTCCTACTCCCAGTAGGAGTAGGTTTCCCCCTTTCCTAGTTGGAGTAGGAGAAGAAGGAAGAGGGAGAGGGAGAGAAGGAAAGGGGGGCCGGACCCCCTCCCAATTTGGATTGGGCTTGGGGGGGGGCACCTTGGCCGCCTCGTCCTCTCTTCCACCATGGCCCATTAAGGCCCAGTAACTCCCCGGGGGGTTTCGGTAACCTCCTGGTACTCCGGAAAAATGCCTGAACCACTCGGAACCTTTCCGATGTCCAAACATAGCCTTACAATATATCAATCTTTATGTCTCGACCATTTCGAGACTCCTCGTCATGTCCATGATCATGTCCGGGACTCCCAACAACCTTCAGTACATCAAAACACATAAACTCATAATACCGATCGTCATCGAACGTTAAGCGTGCGGACCCAATGGGTTTGAGAACTATGTAGACATGACCGAGACTCACTTCCGGTCAATAACCAATAGCGGAACCTAGATGCTCATATTGGTTCCTACATATTCTACGAAGATCTTTATCGATCAAACTGCATGACAACATACGTTGTTCCCTTTGTCATCGGTATGTTACTTGCCTGAGATTCGATCGTCGGTATCTCAATACCTAGTTCAATCTCGTTACCGGCAAGTCTCTTTACTCGTTCTGTAGTGCATCATCCCATGACTAACTCATTAGTCACATTGCTTGCAAGGCTTATAGTGATGTGCATTACCGAGATGGCCCAAAGATACCTCTCCAAAACACGGAGTGACAAATCCTAATCTCGATCTATGCCAACCCAACAACCACCATTGAAGACACCTATAGAGCATCTTTATAATCACCCAATTACGTTGTGATGTTTGATAGCACACTAAGTGTTCCTCCGGTATTCGGGAGTTGCATAATCTCATAGTCATAGGAACATGTATAAGTTATGAAGAAAGCAATTGCAAAAAACTAAACGATCATAGTGCTAAGCTAACGGATGGGTCATGTCAATCACATTATTCTCTAATGATGTGATCCCGTTCATCAAATGACAACTCATGTCAATGGCTAGGAAACTTTAACCATCTTTTATTAACGAGCTAGTGAAGTAGAGGCATACTAGTGACACCCTGTTTGTCTATGTATTCACACATGTACTAAGTTTCCAGCTAATACAATTCTAGCATGAATAATAAACATTTATCATGATATATAAGGAAATATAAATAACAAGTTTATTATTGCCTCTAGGGCATATTTCCTTCAGTCTCCCACTTGCACTAGAGTCAATAATCTAGATTATATTGTAATGATTCTAACACCCATGGAGTCTTGGTGTTGATCATGTTTTGCTCGTGAGAGAGGCTTAGTCAACGGGTATGCAACATTCAGATCCGTATGTATCTTGCAAATCTCTATGTTCCCTTCCGACACTTGATGACATATGGAAATGAAGCGTCTCTTGATGTGCTTGGTTCTCTTGTGAAATCTGGATTCCTTCGCCAAGGCAATTGCTCCAGTATTGTCACAAAAGATTTTAATTGGACCCGATGCACTAGGTATGACACCTAGATCGGATCTGAACTCCTTCATCAGACTCCTTCATTTGCAGCTTCCGAAGCAGCTATGTATTCCACTTCACACGTAGATCCCGCCACGACGCTCTGCTTAGAACTGCACCAACTAACAGTTCCACCATTCAATATAAACACGTATCCGACTTGTGACTTAGAGTCATCCGGATCAGTGTCAAAGCTTGCATCGACGTAACCATTTATGACGAGCTCTTTGTCACCTCCATAAATGAGAAACATATCCTTAGTCCTTTTCAGGTATTTCAAGATGTTCTTGACCGTTGTCCAGTGATCCACTCCTGGATTACTTTTGTACATCCCTACTATACTTATAGCAAGGCACACATCAGGTCTGGTACACAACATTGCATACATGATATAACCTATGGCTGAAGCATAGGGAATGACTTTCATTTTCTCTCTATATTCTGCAGTGGTCATGCATTGGGTCTCACTCAACTTAACACCTTATAACACAGGCAAGAACCCTTTCTTTGACTGATCCATTTTGAACTTCTTCAAAATCTTATCAAGGTATGTGCTTTGTGAAAGTCCAATTAATCGTCTTGATCTATCTCTATAGATCTTGATGCCCAATATATAAGCATCTTCACCGAGGTCTTTCATTGAAAAATTCTTATTCAAATATCCTTTTATGATATCCAGAAATTCTATATCATTTCCAATCAACAATATGTCATCCACATATAATATTAGAAATGGTACAGAGCTCCCACTCACATTCTTGTAAATACAGGCTTCTCCAAAAGTCTGTATAAAACCATATGCTTTGATCACACTATCAAAACGTATATTCCAACTCCGAGAGGCTTGCACCAGTCCATAAATGGATCGCTAGATCTTGCACACTTTGTTAGCATCCTTTGGATTTGCAAAACCTTCTGGTTGCATCATATACAACTCTTCTTCCAGAAATCCATTCAGGAATGCAGTTTTGACATCCATTTGCCAAATTTCATAATCATAAAATGCGGCAATGGCTAACATGATTCGGACAGACTTAAGCATCGCTACGGGTGAGAAAGTCTCATCATAGTCAACTCCTTGAACTTGTCAAAAACCTTTCGCAACAAGTCGAGCTTTGTAAACATATGATATCGATCGCCACGCGGTCTTTTCTTGAAGATCCATTTATTCTTGATGGCTTGCCGATCATCGGGCAAGTCAACCAAAGTCCACACTTTGTTCTCATACATGGATCCCATCTCAGATTTCATGGCCTCAAGCCATTTCGCGGAATCTGGGCTCATCATCGCTTCCTCATAGTTCGTAGGTTAGTTATGGTCCAGTAACATGACGTCCAGAACAGGATTACAGTACCACTCTAGTGCGGATCTTACTCTGGTTGACCTACGAGGTTCAGTAGTAACGTGAATGCAGCCGTCTCTAAAGCATAACCCCAAAACAATAGCGGCAAATCAGTAAGAGACATCATAGATCACACCATATCTAATAAAGTGTGGTTACGACGTCCGGACACACCATTACGCTGTGGTGTTCTAGGTGGCGTGAGTTGCGGAACTATTCCGCATTGTTTCAAATGAAGACCAAACTCGTAACTCAAATATTCTCCTCCATGATCGGATCGTAGAAACTTTATTTTCTTGTTACGATGATTTTCTACTTCACTCTGAAATTCCTTGAACTTTTCAAATGTTTCAGACTTATGCTTCATTAAGTAGATATAACCATATCTGCTCAAATCATCTGTGAAGGTAAGAAAATGACGATACCCGCCGTGAGCATCAATACTCATTGGACCGCATACATCAGTATGTATTATTTCCAACAAGTCTGTTGCTCGCTCCATAGTTTCAGAGAACGGAGTCTTAGTCATCTTGCCCATGAGGCATGGTTCGCAAGTATCAAGTGATTCATAATCAAGTGATTCCAAAAGCCTATCGGAATGGAGTTCTTCATGCGCTTTACACCAATATGACCCAAACGGCAGTGCCACAAATAAGTTGCACTATCATTATTGAACTTATATCTTTTGGCTTCAATACTATGAATATGTGTATCGTGACTATCGAGATTCAATAAAAATAGACCACTCATCAAGGGTGCATGACCATAAAAGATATTAGTCATATAAATAGAACAACCATTCTCTGATTTAAATGAATAACCGTCTCACATCAAACAAGATCCAAATATAATGTTCATGCTCAACGCTGGCACCAAATAACAATTGTTCATGCTGAACTCTGGACTCCGAACAACCTTCGGTACATCAAAACACATAAACTCATAATACCGATCGTCATCCAACGTTGAGCGTGCGGACCCTACGGGTTCGAGAACTATGTAGACATGACCGAGACTCACTTCCGTTCAATAACCAATAGCGGAACCTGGATGCTCATATTGGTTCCTACATATTCTACGAAGATCTTTATCGGTCAAACTGCATAACAACATACGTTGTTCCCTTTGTCGTCGGTATGTTACTTGCCCAAGATTCGATCGTCGGTATCTCAATACCTAGTTCAATCTCGTTACGGCAAGTCTCTTTACTCGTTCTGTAGTGCATCATCCCATGACTAACTCATTAGTCACATTGCTTACAAGGCTTATAGTGATGTGCATTACCGAGAGGGCCCAAAGATACCTCTCCAAAACACGGAGTGACAAATCCTAATCTCGATCTATGCCAACCCAACAACCACCATTGAAGACACCTATAGAGCATATTTATAATCACCCAATTACGTTGTGATGTTTGATAGCACACTAGTGTTCCTCCGGTATTCGGGAGTTGCATAATCTCATAGTCATAGGAACATGTATAAGTTATGAAGAAAGCAATTGCAAAAAACTAAACGATCATAGTGCTAAGCTAACGGATGGGTCATGTCAATCACATTATTCTCTAATGATGTGATCCCGTTCATCAAAGGACAACTCATGTCAATGGCTAGGAAACTTTAACCATCTTTTATTAACGAGCTAGTCAAGTAGAGGCATACTAGTGACACCCTGTTTGTCTATGTATTCACACATGTACTAAGTTTCCAGCTAATACAATTCTAGCATGAATAATAAACATTTATCATGATATATAAGGAAATATAAATAACAAGTTTATTATTGCCTCTAGGGCATATTTCCTTCATCTACATCAACACCATTGCCCTTTCGATGAAGCATGAGTAGTTTACCATAGACCTATGGGTACATAGCTAGTAGCTAGATGGCTTCTTCTCTCTCTTTGATTCTCAATACCATGTTCTCCTCGATGTTCTTGGAGATCTATTCGATGTAATACTTTTTTGTGGTGTGTTTGCCGAGATCCGATGAATTGTGGATTTATGATCAGATTATCTATGAATATTATTTGAATCTTCTTTGAATTCTTATATGCATGATTTGATATCTTTGCAAGTCTCTTCGAATTATCGGTTTAGTTTGGCCTACTTAGTTTTCCTTGCAATGGGAGAAGTGCTTAGCTTTGGGTTCAATCTTGCGGTGTCCTTTCCCAGTGACAGTAGGGGTAGCAAGGCACGTATTGTATTCTTGCCATCGAGGATAAAAAGATGGGATTTTCATCATATGGCTTGAGTTAATTCCTCTACATCATGTCATCTTACTTAATGTGTTACTCTGTTCTTTATGACCTTAATACTCTAGATGCATGCTGGATAGCGGTCGATGTCTGGAGTAATAATAGTAGATGCAGGCAGGAGTTGGTCTACTTGACACGGCCATGATGCCTATATGTTCATGATCATTGCCTTAGATATCATCATAATTATGCACTCTTCTATCAATTGCTCGGCAGTAATTTCTTCGCCCACCGTATTATTTGCTATCTTGAGAGAAGCCACTAGTGAAACCTATGGGCCTCGGGTCTATTTTCCATCATATAAGTTTCTGATGTACTATTTTGCAATCTTTTACTTTCCGATCTATAAACCAAAAATACCAAAAATATTTACTTTACCGTTTATCTATCTCTATCAGATCTCACTTTTGCAATTAACCATGAAGGGATTGACAACCCCTTTATCATGTTGGGTGCAAGTTTGTTTGATTGTTTGTGCAGGTATTCGGTGACTTGTGCGTTGTCTCCTACTGGATTGATACCTTGGTTCTCAAACTGAGGGAAATACTTACTCTAGTTTGCTGCATCACCCTTTCCTCTTCAAGGGAAAAACCAACGCAAGCTCAAGAGGTAGCAAGGAGCCTTTTATCCACCTGAAACTTCTTTTTTTGTTGTTCAACATATCCATCTGTGAGAAATTTCTTGTTAAAAAACTTAAGCCTCATGGACAATAGTACCCTCGCATTCAACAGGAAGAATGTGACAAAGCTAGTGTTTGCCTGACTGGATGCATATCCTTCCATCATTTATCCTCAAACAAATGTCATGAGGACTGATAAAATCCTTGTGCTTATTACGCCACCGATTGGTTATAGGTTTTTCTCCATTTGTTAGTGCCTAACTAGACATGAAGACTAAAAACAGTTAAGGTCTAAAAAATAGTATGTCGAAAGAGCGACAACTGAACGATTAATTCTAGTACAATATATATGGGCTTTCAGTGTGCATGAAATCATCACATTTATATAAAACTTCTTCAAACATGGAAAGCATCGCAACAAGCCAATAATTGTATTTAGATTAAAACTAAACATTCTGATATATAAGATCTTGATAGAATCCAGCACCATTGATAGGTTATCCATGGACAAACTCTTCATTGAGCATATAACATAATACTAGTACCAAATGTGTACTCCAGGATGATATAAAACTTATGTGCACAAATGAAAAATGCAGCTTATGATTACAAAGTGTTGAAGATAATATACAGTACCTGAATAAGTGTGGAGCCAAACACCATCTTCTGATTATTAAATGGATCACGAATTACACCCATTCACTACTAGGGAAAAGCCTATACACAGAATCTTAGCAGCAGCGCGGTTCAAAATGGGGCGCTGCTGCTAACTAGTTGTAGCGCGTGTTACGTAAACTCGCTGCTGATAAGGATTTAGCAGTAGCGCGCTCGGCCAGAAACGCGCTGCTACAAATGTCGACCAACGGTGTTCACCTAACTCTAAGTAGCAGTAGAGCGGTCGCAAGAACAGCGCTACTGCTAAGTATGTAGTAGTAGCGCGCTTTTTTCGAGATTGCTGCTGGTAAGTTTCAAATTGCCACAATTTTTGTCCCGATTAGCGAGAGCGCCAGATCAAGAAGCGTGCTGCTGCTAAATGCTTAGCAGCGCTGCTTTTCTCTCCCAGCCATCGCTAACCCGCACCAACCCAACACCTTTCCCCACCCGCCCCTCCCTCCCCCTCCTCTTTTCCCTTCCCCTACCTCCCCTCTCCTCTCTTCCCTCCACCACATGCTCCCACTCTCACTCTTCTTCTTCTCAATACTTCTCCCCCATTACTCTCTCTCTCTTCTCTATCCACCTTCTCTCTCTTCATTACTCCTACATAACTACACCACCTCCATTAATGCATCTCCTTTCTTTTTCCTTCCCCTCCATTAATGCACCTCCATTAATGACGCAGATACTACCTGTTGCCCTTAGAGGGATAATGGACAAGCACGTCCGTGACACGCTTATTGGTCTCTGCAACTTTTTCGACGCCATCTCTCGAAAGTCGATCGGTGTGAAGCAGCTCCAAAGGCTACAGAAGAGATCGTTGATATCTTGAATGAGCTTGAGATGTACTTCCGCCCGCGTTCTTCGACGTGATGGTGCATCTGTGTGTCCATATTGTGGATGACATAATAGACTGGGGCCGCCATTCCTGCACAACATGATGCCGCTTTGAGAGGATGAATGGGATCGTCAAAGGATTCGTTCAGAATATGTCCCGTCCGGATGGAAGCATCGTCGTGGCTATTTGGCACAAGAGTGCATCTCTTCGTGAGAATTTTCTATATGGCGCAGACCAGCCGCCTGGTGTTAGTGTTGGTTTGCCCGCTAACAAGCAACGATGGGTGGCTCAAGGAGATGGTCATCGCAACGATCGCAGGAACTGCACGTGGCATACTCAGATCGACGCAGCGACTTTGACAGAGCAAACTTGGTAGTGCTACAACACCTAGACGAGGTAGATCCTTTCGTGGCAATCGCACAAAGAAATTATCGCAAAGAAGTATTGTGACCGGGGTATGCAGGACGGACGCCGGTTACTAGAGAGCACAACTCCACTTTCTGCATTGGTTCAAAGAGCATATTATTGCTAATCCCGGAGGAGGGCTCTAAGGACGGATTGCTCATATACGCTTTAGCACATGGCCCTCGCCCAACCTCGTAACCTATCGTGCATATGATATCAACGGATACACGTTCTACACGGAGGCAAAAGATATGGACAAGGATGATCGTAACTCGGGGTGACGATGGAATGCATGACCGCAGCGACAACGCACAACCGAACGATTTTATGGAAGGGTCGAGGAGATCTGGAGCTTGACTACTCGATCTGCACAACATGACGATGTTCCGTGTCGATGGGCTAAGAATGTCGAAGAGAAAGCCGGATGTTCACTACCATGACTATACCCGACGCCAAGAGCGCTACCGTGAACGCTATCACAAAAAACGAGCCATGGGTACACGCTAAGCACGTGACACAATGCTTCTTCATAACTGACCCGCGCAATCCCAGCCGTGTTGTCGTGAGGAGAGGCAAAAGGAACATCATTGGAATGGATGGAGTCGCCAACGAGGAAGACTATGATCAGTACGGCAACCCAATGAGGGAAGATGACGATGATGATGAAGTATACGTCAAAAGAAGAATCAATACTACATTACCTAAGAAAAATCGTACT
The DNA here is from genome assembly GCA_021437245.1 of Aegilops speltoides. NCBI lineage: Eukaryota > Viridiplantae > Streptophyta > Magnoliopsida > Poales > Poaceae > Aegilops > Aegilops speltoides. The sequence continues at coordinate 69,830,712 of CM038146.1, forward strand.
CCATGGAAAAGGCAAAGTCACAATGAGGGGCTCAATTATTCTTCGACGAACAAGAAGGGAAAGAAGCTGACTCAAAAACGAAAACGTCAGCACTGAGGAAACGTATGTTATGGGTCCAATGATGTGTAATATATATATATGTTCCTATTTTGTACACACACTTAGCCATTATTATGCATGGGTCCAATGATGTGTAATATATATATGTTCCTATTTTGCATACATATTTAACCGTCAAATGATGCAATATATATCGCCTCCCTTCGTTCACTGCCCTCGGGAAGTAAAAGTGGGATAAAATAAAGGAAAAGAAAAAGGAAAACTGGCAGTAGCGACGGCAGTAGCAGCGCGTTTCTACAAAACCGCTGCAGCTACAGATCTTAGTAGTAGCGTGTTTCTCATAAACCGCTGCAGCTACAGATCATAGTAGTAGCGTGTTTCTCCGAAACCGCTGCAGCTACAGAATTTAGTAGCAGCGCGTTTTGACATAACGCGCTACTGCTACGTTCACTTAACCCAAAATTCTCACTCGCCCTGCTTCATCCCGCCATTTCCCCAAATCCCCACTCTCTCCCCGTCGCGCCGCTCTTCGACCCGCCTCGGTGCTCGCCCCGACTCTGCGGCGCCGGCGCTAGCCCGTGCTTGCCCCGTCCTGCCCTCGACCCGACTCGGCGCCGGCGCTTCCCCGACCATGCCGCTTCGCCCCGACCCAGCCGCTCGCCCCGACTCGGCGTCGGCGCTCGCGCCTCGACCTCAGGCTCGCCCCGACCCGTCGGCCCTCGCCTCCTCCTCTCCCCTGCCCGGTCGTCGGGCCTGCCTCCTCGCCCTGCACTCTCTGTAAACCCCTCTCTCTGCTAGGGTTCTTCATGTTAATTAATTAGGTCATCTATTTAGTTATGAATTTAGCTAGGTTTCAAAATTAGCTGAATTTATATGGAAATTTGAACTGGACATGTGATATGTGCATATGTCATGTTTTGGACATGTCATGTTTGGAAAATGATCCGAGTGGCCTATGTTACGCCGGAATGTTGATTCATTTCCGCTTGGTGATTTCAGCGCCGATATGTCCATTTTTAGCAAAGGTCATGCCGAAATTTCCGTGAATAAAGGCATGATTTGTGCTATATAGTTGGCATATCGAGTCTTGGCACATAGATTTCTTTTATGGCATTTCTCATTTATTCATACTTTTAGAAATAAATGAGGCCACTTAATCATAGGAAACATGTCGAACAACGAAGAAACCGGGCCTTCGACCAAGATGCGCATTTAGATGGATTATGAGGGTGAACAAGAGTACCTCGACTATTTGACTGCTAAGCAAGGTTTGCAGGTCGGCCTCGATGATGGTACTGACGCCGACATCGACACCGACGGCCGGCACCGATGGCAGCGCCGAGACCGGTGGGGAAGGTACCAGCGGGGAAGGTATCAAGGGAAGGTACCGGCCCCGATGCCGATACCAAAAAGAGGAAGCATAAGAAGCAGAGGATACGAAAACCTAACAAACCAGGGATTGGACGACTTGTGATCACAAAGATGGCACCTGGCAAGTTTGAGCCGTTAGAGCCGGAAGAACCTCGCAAGTGCTATGGGAACCAAGTAGGATGCATCCTACGGGAATGCGCGAGCATCAACGATGATGACTTAAGGAGTAAAGAACATTTGACGCAGCTTGCTCCTAACGGTTGCACAACAGATTGAAGTTCCCGACCGGGATGATAACATAGAACAACCGTGGGATGATCCAAGATGAAAAAGATTAACAATCACGCCATGGGCATGTTCAGCAATGATTTGGCCTCCGGAAAGGGAGGGTGAAACGAGCTATTGAGGCTGATGAACCCCTGTCCAAGATTCGGAGGAAAATCGACACTTACGGAAGAGGAGTTCAAAGTTCAAGGACACTTGCGCTACCGAGGCAGCCAAGGCTAAGGCTGCGAAATTCAAAAGCCTTCAAAAAAGGAACACGGAAGCATCGCCTCGGGCCGTGGCTACCTCGGTAAAAGGCCCATATGGGATAAGGAGGACGCGAACGTGAAGCCGCGGGTCTCCTGCACCCTTCGCTGAAGTTCACCAACCCCTTGGAGCATGACTTCATCAGGCCCGCTACAAGTGGGACAAGGAGAAAAGGTTTTTACACGGACAAGATCACGAGGAAATTGATTAGACTATCGAGAAGCAACACGGCTTGCAGCCGAAAGCCCTACTTCGATGAGGCCCAAGTGGGACACCCTCTCAACCGGCCTTGAACAAACTTAAGGGACTCTTGTTGGACCAGCGGCAGCAATATGGTCGTGTGCACGGCGCCGGAGACGGTGCCACGTGGAAGGTGTTTTACAACGACGGCCCGGAGGCCAAGAAGCGAAAAGAAGTTTATTCAGCGGACATCGATGCAAAGGTGAAGCTTATGGTCGAGAAAAAGCAGCCGAGGACGCGAAAAAGCAGCCGAGGACAAATATGAGTTGCTATAGCGAGCAGCTGTCAATGCAGTCAGAATCGTCTGCGAAATGATTTTGCTACTAACTTGGTTCCATTATCATCAACTTGGCGAAGGAAAATCCGACACAAGACGGTACATGATTTCCGATGCCCAGCTTTTGTCGCGAAAGCAACTCCATGAACAACAACACCATCGCACCATCACTTGCTCAAGCAACCGGCCTCCTCTCAGCCGCTCCCGCCATAGCAGCCGCCCTCGGCCTCAAAGCGCTAGGTGGACCTTCGCTTTGGCTAAGCTCGACGCCACACGGTAATTACATGTCGCACCAACATATATATATATGTATATATATATATATATATAGATAATATTCCATTTTTGTTGCCTTTCGGTTGTTTTACACCACGTATATATGTGTTTGCAGTGAAAAGAAACCCCATGCACCATACTCTACTTGATCAAAGGCCGGAAGGTGGACGTGGGAAAGGGGATGATAATGGACCCTCTCAACGCACATTCCACAACCAGCCGATCCCACTGGGCACCTCGAGGTTAGCTTGACCAGGTGAAATCGGGCACGAGGATTTGCCTCCTCGATCTGCATGTGGGAGCGGACGACGAGACCCCGCCGCTGGATTGCACGCTGCAAGGGTTGGGTGCTGCTATGGTCAAGAATCTTATTCGCCCGAGCCGCCGAGAGCACACCAATAACTACCACACATCAACAAGCATGTGCGGAGACCACCACCCCACCTACGCAATTACCAGCTCTGTAGTAGTGCGGGTGAGAGCGGCGGACGACATGATGAAGCGGGTGCAATAGTATCGGCTGATGTAATTTCTCCCAGAGAATGTAGAATGGATGATGAGACGGAGGTCGACCCTATGGATTACCTCAATACAAATGCGTATGACTGTGACATAGATATGATGAGTCAACCATATGACTAATCGGGCTATCAGCTTGCTAATGAGGATATGGATGATATGCGGGCAGGGCCGTACCATGGATTGCAAAAGTCTCTCTTCATGAAATCCTCACAAGACACGCTCAAGATGCCGCCAACACAGGCTCAACTAGCCGGGCGCGGGTCGTCAAGATTTAGCCCGGGAACACTTGGGCAGGGGTTAAGGAAGGGTCCGAAGGTGTGCCCAAGAAAAGGAGAGGAAGAGATTGGGAAGGTAATCGCCTCCAAACAAGCGAGCACACAGCAGCCGACGATGCATTCTCAAGAGCGTGTACCCGTGAAAGGTGCGGTCATGTTCCATCTCACGGGCGAGCCGATGCTACCGCGAAACCGCTGGAGGCACTATCGGGGATCTCGTGAGACTGCACGACCATGTGCCGCCGATCGAGAAAAGCCTACTACCCTCAAAGGATCCAGATATCCGACATACGCGCTCGTGTGCACGAGGGAAGTGCTACGTCGACACACGGCCCGCGGAGGTGTTCTTCCCGCGGTTTGACCATATCTTTGAGATGTTTCTAACAAGGCGGCTTGATTTTACTATCGCCCACCTTTTTGCGCTACATATGAGCTCCGTCATGAAGAGTGAAGAAGTCTCGCAAATCGTGTGGCGGATCCGTACTACATGCACGAAGTCTTTCTTGAGTCTCGGCGACTTTGAGCGTGAAACTGCTAGGGAGTACCTCCAAAACTTCATGGTATAGAATAAGGACCGGAAATTGTCCTCGTGCCTTATCATCCAAAGTAAGTCAGTTCGGACAACCCTTTCGTACATTTCAATCATTCCTTCTCTCTCATATGGGGAATAATTTGAGGTGTCTTTTCCCGCAAAGCAACGGGCGTGCCGTCCTTATCGCTTCTTTACCCGCAAGTCTCCCACGCCGTATTTTGACCCTTCCGAGACTACGAGAAAAGGACTACACCCACATAATGAATATTCTAGATGATGCTCTCCAAGGCTTTAGCTTTAGAGGTGGCCACGTGCATATCAAGAAACAAAGGAACAAGAAGATGGGTTTCATGCATAAAACTAACTTCTCCTGCATCCATGTCCCAAAACCAAGCAAGAAGGATGGATTCTACATCGTCCATCTAATGATTCAGTTCAACACGGATCACCAAAGCTTCGCATTAACAGCAGAAATGATGATCATATCCACAAGTGGCTAGAATCTCATGGAGAAGCGAATTATAAACTTAGAGATGACTTCTTTCGCATCCAAAGCGACATTGCGACGATCATCATGAAAGAAGTCGTCGATGAGAAGGGATGTTCCGCCATGGCCCTATATCGCGAATCGACGTCCGAACTCGCATAGGCATGCAACGCCTAGACCTCACGCCGCTCAAGAAGCTAGGGTTCGTCCTCGATGATATGGAAGGATGGAACTTCTAGTGATTTATGATGCCGATGATGATGATATGTGTCGGTTGAACTTGTATACTTTTTGTAGCGATGAAACTTTGTGATGTCCACGGTCCCTGCCGAACTTGCGTAACGCTACTTTGTTAGTTTGCATCGATGACCTGCACCTCTAGTTAATTAATTTGCGTCTTGTATATGTTGCATCTAGTTGCTAACCTTTCTTTTTGGTGTCACTCTAGTATATTTTGTTGCATATATATGATTGTACATCCTCTTCATGAACATGCATCTCTAATGTGTACCTAGTTTCTTGATGGCGAGATGGAAATGCTATGTCGTGTACAAAGGGAAGGTTCCGGGTGTACAACGAGTGGCATGAGTGTCAGCGCAAGTGAATGGGTTCACAGTGCCAGCCTTAAAAGGCTTCAAAAGGCACAAGAAGGAGAAGCTAGTTACTTGAGGTTCACGCTAGCGCGAGAGAGGACTCAGAATCGCCACCTCATGTATCGTGCATGGTTCCGCTCTCACTCATAGTGATAGCACTTCTTGCGTATACCTTTGTTTAGATGGATGACGTTGTTGTAGTTGCAAGTATTCGAGACTTGCATGTATTGCTATTTTCGAGATGATGACAAGATATCACTTTGTGTTGGATGATGATTATGAAGAGACTATTTGTATGTACATGCTATGATTACATTTGTGGTCTCGCAGCATTTGTATGTGTATCATGACGACATTTCTATGTGCTAAAGATTCTTCTACAAAGCCGGTTCAAATACAAAACAAATATGCCAAAAAACTACTTAAATTAGCAGAGCGAGTGTACGAAAGTTAGCAACATCGCCTCAATAGCAGATGGCGTCGTCAGCCAAAGAGCGCTAGCTACTAGCGGTAGCGAAGTTTCCCCTAACGCTGCTGCTGCTACACTTGTGTAGCAAGGCGCTGTCTTAGCGCACGCCATCTGCTATGAGTTAGTCAGTGGCGCCAGATTAGTAGCGCGGGTGCCCGCACTACTGATACATCTAAAACCCGCGCTGCTGCTAGCCTTTTCCCTAGTAGTGATTGTCGGTGTCAAAACCGATGGATCTCGGGTAGGGGGTCCCGAACTGTGCGTCTAGGCGGATGGTAACATGAGACAAGGGACATGATGTTTTTCCCCAGGTTCGGGCCCTCTCGATGGAGGTAAAACCCTACTCCTGCTTGATTAATATTGATGATATGGGTAGTATAGGAGTGGATCTACCACGAGATCAAGGAGGCTAAACCCTAGAAGCTAGCCTATGGTATGATTGTTGTAATGGTTGTTCGTCCTACAGACTAAAAACCCTCCGGTTTATATAGACACCGGAGAGGGCTAGGGTTACACAGGGTCGGTTACAATGGTAGGAGATCTACATATCCGTATTGCCAAGCTTGCCTTCCACGCCAAGGAAAGTCCCATCCGGACAGGGGGCGAAGTCTTCAATCTTGTATCTTCATATTCTTGGATTCCGGCCGATGATGATAGTCCGGCTATCCAGACACCCCCTAGTCCAGGACTCCCTCAGTAGACCCCGAACCAGGCTTCAATGACAACGAGTCTGGCACGTATATTGTCTTCGGCGTTGCAAGGCGGGTTCTCCTCCAAATTCCATGTGCTCGCCGAATAGTGTCCAGCTTCCTTACCGATGTTGCGCTCCTTGGCTTCCACGCCCAATAATGGCCCTCTTCCACGTGTCGCATGAAGGCGAAAGGCCAGGGTATCTTTATATTTTACCGCCTAGCTGCGCAAATAATCTGCCTATAAGAGAGGCAAGAATCCTGATCCAAATCACACCATCTTCCTTCCGCGAGTACTCATCGGAGCGCTTCTGACCAAAAAATCCATTCTATCATGGACCGTCGACGCGGCTCCTCCTCTCGTGCTCCTAGCCCTCAGCCAGGAGATTGGATGTAGCGACCCGACCTCAGACGGTCAAGTCTCTGTGCTTACGTGTCATCCCTGGATCGGTATGCTGACACACACAGTACTCGAGGATTTATAACAGAGGTAAATCACATGTATAAAATAACGTAAATACTATTACCTCAATCCAAAATAGCGGAAGTAACAAGGTTGTGGATTCCCATCAACACCAACGGCAAAGTTGAGTATAGGAAATCATAACCCAAACATATCACTTACTCGTCGTCTGAAAAGTCTGCAACATGAAACGTTGCAGCCCGAAAACGGGTCAGCACATGGAATATGCTGGCAATGTAACACATAGAGAGTAATGAAAGAATAAGCTATACTACATGCATATATGGATGGTGGAAAGCTCTATGGTTACAGTTTTGCGTAAAGCCAATTTTTCCCTACTGCAAAGGAATAAATTTATTTAACTATCATGGTGGTTGTTAAACATTGAGAATGGTTGATAGCATCCTCAATCCCAATTAAAAGTAATCATTAACAAACCCAACAATATTAAATTAGAGTAACATGTTGAGATTCACATGATATTCAAGTACTAGATACTCAAATTGTCCATAACCGGGGACACGGCTAATCATGATTAGTTTGTACACTCTGCAGAGGTTTGCGCACTTTTCCCCACAAGACTCGATCGCCTCCGTTTGGTTTCTCGCACTACATGGTGTTTGAGAAACGGATGACCGAGACATAGTCTTTCAGAAGCGCTAGCACCTTACGATGGGTAGACCGGTACACCTACATCCCCTACATCTGCTAGTCTACCACTATAAGAGTTCGCACGACTTAGTCAACTATGCCAGAGCCCATAATGGCTTGTGGCTGCACACGGAAGTTACTAGCATGAATTATCTTATGATCCCTTTGAGCCTGGGTGGCGGTCCAAAAGAAAAATAGGCAAGTCCTGGAAACCCCAGGTGCCTCAACCCACCCAGATGTGTATTTAAGTTGCCACCTTAGATAAACCATTAATTTAACAAACTCACATCTGTCATGGATATCACTCACCCAATCCATGTCTACTAGCATAGCATGGCATAATAAGCAAACACAGAAGTAACTCCCAAAGATTTCATAAGTAAAACAGGTAATAGGTACTACCTCATCTACTTCCCATCCCACAATTTAATTAGATCCTAATCATGCAACGTTTGAGGATTGATCTAATGCATAAAAACTGGATAGTAGAAAAGGGTATGATCAAGTGTTACTTGCCTGCAATGTTGATGAAGATGATTCGCACACAAAACTCTTGATAGTTCTATTCGCCTCACGCCGTTCAATCTATCGTAAGCAAACAATAGTAACCACACATAAGCAATCACTCAAAAGATTGGAAAGAACGAGGAGTACGATTCGGAAAACATCAAAACCAAGCGAATAACTCTTGCAGCATAAAACAATTTCTAACAGTACCAAAACTATGTGAATTTGGCCTTATCAGAAAGTTTAGGTCAAGAGCTTCGATTTCAAAAAGAATCAACTAAATCGGAGTTACGAAACTCAAGTTATAATCAAAAAAAAGTTCACATACTAAACTGTTTGAATTCAAATTTTAAAACTTTCAAAAACATGTTTAAGTTGTTTTACTGGATAGAGGAGATCATAACGAAGAAGTAGGCGTTGGTTTCGTTGGATTTAGATAAACGAGTAAAAAGATGCGGTTGTTTGAAGTACAGGGACTAATCTGTGAAGATAATTATCACGAATAGGTCCCTGGCCGAAATAAAAAGAAAAGAAAAACTCTAAATAACGAACGTTCGTTGCAGAACGCTAACGAACGGAATCGTTCGCTAGATTTACCTAGACATAGAACGACCGCTAAATAACAAAAAAACGGGTTTGTAAACAAAACCAAACCTTAAAATAAATCGTTCGGATCGGGTTTGGTTTATCTCCGGTTCAAGGGAAAAGACCAGCACGGCGGCTACTCCGGAGAGGCTGTGGACTCCGGCGACGGCGACTCCGGCGCGGTAGCGAGGTGGCGGCTTCGGCGGCGGGGAGCGGCGCTGTCGGGGGTTGGATGCGACATATGCCAACGGGTGGCTTATCATGGTGGGGGCGAGTAGAACGTCGTCGGTGCCTGGAAAAGGGATGAGGCGCAGACATGCACGCCGGCGAATCTTACCCACCGGGGCTCTCCGGGAGATAACACCCTCTCGCTGCTCTGCGGGGTCTCGCATGATCACTATGGCGTGATAATACAAAGGTGCTCCTTGAGCTGTTTGGAGGCGAGAGGGAGCAAGGTGGCTCTCTTCCTCCTTGCTATGTGGCTAAATCTATCAAGGCCCAACCCTTTGCATGGGTGCCGGGGGGTTTATAGGCCTACCCGGGGTACAATAATAATCTGCTGGGCGTGGCCCCAGTGTCTGTCTCTCACGCTGTCGCCCTTCCCGCCGGCCAGGGCCCGCCGACCGGTGGGTCCAGCAGACAGTCGACACTTGTCTGGCGCTCCCGATGACGCAGCTCGGTCATGGGGTCATGGGAACAGTGCCGCCGTTTGTCAGGCGATCACTGTCGCCATTCCCCGTCCAATCTGGTTTATGGCTTGCGGGGCCCAGGCGAGGAGGCGGCTGACTCTGGGGAGGCCGGCTCCCACAGGGCCGACTCCAGGCGCTCTGGCCGTCTTCTACTCTCCCACTGATAGAGGGCCCGGCGATCTCCGGGCCATACAGGCCGCCATCGTGGGCACAAGTGCCTCACGATCAGTAGCTGGTCGGGAGGCATGGCAACAAGCCACGCCTCACCGGAGATCTTCGGCGATCTGGCTCATCAGAGCCATGCCCACCCTCGTGGGTCGAGGGATGGCCACGTCGGGCCGTACCACGCATCGGTCTTCGAGAAGGTCGGGGCCGACTCCATAGTCGGCCCCAAAGGTCGCAAGCCAGTCGGCTTGCTTTAGTGTCGCCGTCTGGGACTCGGCTTCTCGAAGGTCGCCGGTGGGACTCGGCCTTCCCAAGGTCGCCACCGGGATGCGATCGAGGGGCGTGGCCTGCCCCGATGTCTTGAAGATCCTGGTCCCGGTCGGCCTACCGTGGCCCATTACTCCGACAGTAGTCCCCGAAGCTGGTGAAGCCCGGCGGGCGCCGCCTCGAGGGGCTTCAACAGTTTCAAGTTTCCTAGTGCCGACTCTGAGACTCGACCGCTGTTGCTTTGGGCCGCCTCGCCGAAATCGGACTCGTTCAGCGAGGGGCCGCTGTTCGCAAGTCGCGGCGGGAAACGGGAGGCGTATCGGTCACGCTTCCCTGCCATTATCGAAATGGTCCTATCGCGTGGCGCCACGTGGGGGCGATAATCTGCCTTCCCACGCGCGTGACGGGACGGGCCGCCTGGTGGGGCCCGCCACTACCGCACCTCGGCCCTCGTGCGGATCCGCTGTGGCCGAGGACGGTTGGCATCCCCATGTTGTTACTGCGCGCAGTAACTTCGTGGGGGTTAATCGTGGGCGGCGTGGGGCCTTGGGCGCAGTTAATCCCCACATCGCCCCCTCGGCTTCTCAGCCCGTAGGGCTATAAGTAGGCGGGGAGGAGCGGGGCGGTACTGCACGCGCACCCTATCCCCCGCTCTCCCGCCTTTCTCCTTCCTTCGCCGCGAGCCACGGCATTCTTCCTCCGCCGCAAGCCAAGGCATTCTTCCTCGCCGGCGATGAGTTCTTCTTCCGCCGCGCCCCCCACCTCGCGCTCCGGCGTGTGGGATGGCTCGGACATGGAGGCGGAGGACATCGAGTTCCTTCGCGGACTCGCTGCCTCCCAGCCGGACTGGTGCACGCCTGTCCAGCGCTGCAGAGAGATCCGCCCGCGCCGGAGGGCGAAGGGTCATCTTCCGTTCGCATCTTATCTGCGCGGGCTGGGGCTTCCGCGAAGCGGATTCTTCCGCTTCTCGAGTTCCACAAGCTGCAGCCGCACCACTCACCCCCAGCGCTGTGGTGCTTCTCTCCGCCACTCTGTGCGAAGGCTACATCAGCGTTCTCCCCACCCTCGAGCTGTGGGGAGTTCTTCTCTTCAAAACTTCGGCACTCAAAGCCGCCCGCCGCGCCGCTCGGTCGGCACCTACATCATGGTCTGCGGCGCACGACGGCCGACAATCCTTTTCCTCCCATTCCGTTGGTGAAGTCGGTGAAGATGTGGCGAAGTCCTACTTCTCGTGAAGAACATCTCCACCGATGGCGATCGGGTCAATCTGCCGCCTTCGACCTCGAAGCCGACCGGCCGCGGCTGGCCGGTTGGTCCCATCGGTCCAAATCACTTTCGACCTCCGGAGCCGGCGCCATGGCGCGACTCGGAGTCATGCTGCAGTCGGAGGGGCTCGTTGCCTCCGATCTTCTGGCCGCCTTTGTGGCGCGCCGAGTTCTTCCGCTCGAGGGCGGCCTCACCTCATCTGCCGGATGGCGGCCGCCATGATCCGAGCGGCTGTGCACCAGGACATGCAGCGGGGAGGTGGCGAACTTGGTGAACCACATCGCCCATCGCTGCGTTCACGGAGGATCGGCAGTTCGGCAAGGAGCCGTACTCGGCGTGACAACCCCCCAATGGTAAGTTGCATCCGCTCAGATTTCGATCTCCTCCGCGTCTGACTTCGAACTCTAATCATCGCTGGCATCTTCTAAGCAGAACCCCCTCACGGCGCCCGCAGCCGGCGCCACAAGAGAGCCTCGCGACTACGTCCCAGATCGCGAGGCCAGCGACGTTGACGACCCCGACTTGCGGGCTGCGGCGCTGGAGGCAAACGCCGAAGGCGGCGGGGAGGGGGCAGACGGCAGCCTCAGGCCGTCGGCAACCTTTGCCGACTGGCCCGAGGACGACGTCGACGCGGAAGTCGTCCCGCGCCGCCAGCCGAGGGCCGGCCCCTCCGGCCAAGCCGGGCGCGAAGAAGCGCCACACCGGCCGAGCGCCGGTGGCAAGCCAAAGAAGTTCAAGGGAGCCGCCACCGCGACCAAGCGGGAGGAGGCGGCTGCGAAGGCCAACCGCTTCCGAAAGGAAGTGAAAAGGCCGCCGCTAGTTTCTTCGTGAGTCTTTTTACTCTGTCACTTCTTTGTTGGATCTCATTGGAGTCTTTTCTGATTTTCCTCTCGATCTTCTCGAGCTCCCTCTCCTTGAGAGAGTCGCCGCCCCTCCGTCATGGGGTCGGTGGAGACGTCTGCCAACACTCGGCGGATTGATCCCGCCGCCGACCTTCGGGAGGCGACGGAACGGAACACGCGGGAGAAGCGCTGAAGAGGAAGAGGCCGACCGCTGAGAAGGCGGAGGCCGAGAAGGCGAGCGCCAACGCCCAGCGACGCCGAGGAGGCCGAGATCGCGCCGCAGCCAAGCGGCATCTTGAGGAGGTCGCACGTCGCCGATCGGCGATTCTTGTCCCCCCGCTGTCATCGGCGCCGCCGGCCCTCGAGTTCATGGGGCCGACCGGGGAGGTCGGCACCGCGAACCCTCTCGCGGAGGAGGGCGGCGACGTCTCAGGCTCGGATACTCACACACCGCCTCCGCCGCCTCTGCCGCCTCCGTCTTTGAGGCCGCATGGCAAACAGCCGGTGGACCCGCAGTATCCTCCGATCAAGGACGACGCCGACAGCAAGAATCGCTTTCCGAGGCAGCGCCAAGGCCGCTGGCTTGAGAGGACGAGCTCAGCGCCATGGCTTCGGGAAACCGCGCCGCAAGTTCGGGCGAACCTGACGCCGAGGCCTCAAGTGCCGCGCCCACCGCTGGTTGCGTGAAGGCGGCACCGCCCGCTGAACCAGCCCTTCGGATGTCGGTCGAAGCCGCGCGAAGAGGGCGACGCCCAACTCGTACTGCAGGCGCATTCGCCTTGCGGACCTCCGTCCGCACGCTTGTTCCTCCTTTTTATTTTTGTCATCTTCGTGAGGCGGCAACACCCATCTGGTGTAGTCCCCGAGTTCGGGGCCGGCTGCTGAGCAGGCGGCTCGGAACTCCTTCTAGTGAGCTCTGAAGACTAACTTTTGCTTTCGCCGGCTTCACAGGAATACCACAATCTCCGCGCCACTGCCTTCAATCGCAACGTTGAGGAGCTGAAGAAGCGGACCGCCGATCTGACGGAAAGCCGAGGTGAGCTAATTCTTCCTTCCTTGCGGGGGCGCGCTGGCGCACCCGCGAGCTGTAGTCCCCGAGATTCGGGCCGACTGCTGAGCAGTCGGGCCGGATCTCCCCGGCGATCTATCTTCCTTCTTCTCCGCGGGGGCGCGCTGGCGCGCCCGCGGGCTGTAGTCCCCGAGATTCGGGCCGACTGCTGAGCAGTCGGGCCGGATCTCCCCGGCGACCTCCCTTATCGATGACTTTCTTGTCTTTTTCCTTCGATCTTCAGGCACCAACGCCGCCCTCCAGGAGCAGCTGGGCGAGGCCAATACCGCACGCAACGCCAAGGAGGAGGAGTGCAACAAGCTCGTCCAAGAGCGCGAGCTGCTGGCGACGCAGCTGGCCGAGCAGAAAGAGCTGCTCCGGAAGGCGCAGGAAGACGCCAAGTCGCGGGAAGATGCCCTCATAGCCGAGTTCGAGGTCGAGCGCTCCGCCTGGACCGACCGGGAGGCGATGCTGACCTCTGGCTACCACGAGCTCGAGGACATCGTTGATGGTAAGTCTTTTTCTCTTCTTTGGTCTTCCGACTCTGTGTCGGGCTGATTTCTGATTTTTCTGACTGTCTTCTTTTCTGTCTTGGCAGACTTCTTTCCGGACACTGCAAGCCGCCCCTCCGCCATCGAGGCGGCTCGGGAGGAGCGAAGGCGAAGGCGGCGGCGATTGCTGCCGCGCCCCAACCATCGACGAGCAGCTTCTGAGCATCGGGGTTCGTCTTCATCCTGCTCATCGTCTGCTGCGCCGTCTTCAACATGCCGGCGCCCAAGTGGTTGCCGCCCTGTGGCCGGAAGTGCCGACTCTTCGCACCGCCAGCCGAACGGCCGACTGGCTGGAGGTCGCCGCCGGTCGCTTTGAGGCTTGGAGGGGCTCCTCGGCTCAGGCCGAAGCACGCCGAGCCTTGGAGTTCGTCAAAGGGTGGTACCCATGGCTGGACTCAGACCATCCGGCCGCTGCTCGGTCCGAGGCCCAGCCGAGCCGAGGCCGAGAAGGCGCCCTTGTCGAGCGCGGCGGCTATCGCCAATACACGGACACCAGTGTCTTTGTGCCCGAGCGACTGGCGGCGAGGAGGTACCGCCGGAGTGGTTCGGGATGCACCCGGAGTACGAGGAGGACTCGGCGGAGGTGATCGGCTCCAGCACCGAGGAAGAGGACGAGTCGGAGGACGGAAGCGAGGAGGAGGCGCCAGAGGACGAGGCAGGCGGCCAGCCTCATCCCGATCGCGCCTCCAGCAACGAGCTGCACAAGGACAAAGCAACCGTCGCCGGAGGCGACCAAGCTGAGACCGCCCAACCGACCGCCCCGGCATCCGACACCGCCGTCACCTCCGACCCTCCGGCTCCGGAGGCCGCCCCCTAGAGTGCTTCTGTTTATCTGTCTTTTGTTGTTCTTTAAAAAACTTGTCAGGTTCGAACAATTCCACCCACGGGGTGTATTCGGCCAAGGGCCTTATGTAAATATTTATCTAATTTCCGCCTTTCCTTGCTTTTTGTTCTTTAGACTTTTTCCTTGTCGCCTTCCTTGATTTGCCAGCCTTTGCCGGCTGGGCAGCCGCTCTGCGGACTGCCGCCGGGTCAAGTGCTTAGCTACTTTAGGGAGGCAAGTACTTAGTCGTTTAGAATATCTTAGCAGGTTGGCTAGAAACCGACAGGCCGACTATTCGAGAGTCGGCTATCCTTGATGAAAATTGAGACGGCAAGCCGACTGCTCGTGAGTCGGCTCGATAAGGGGAGGCTGGTAGCCGGCTTGGGCTACGCGTAGCTCTTAAGTCCTTAGCCATTTTTCATATGTGCGCCGTTTTGCTTGTCCCGCCCACAAGCGATCGCTCTGCGAACTGCGGCTTCGGCAGAGATGGCTTTGAGCGCGACACATTACTTGTCCGACCGCTAGGAGCATTTCATAAGCGAAGATTTGAGTCCCGGGCGACTAGTCGGACCCGTGCCGATAGTATGATAAAAGGGAACATCATATTCGGAAGCGTAATCCTTATCATACGGATAATCAAAAAGGCAGTCCCCGAGCTCGTCCCGGGGGGCCTAAGGTCTTAGTACTTTAATACAAAAGAGGGTAGCGCGATACATACTGCATCAACTGTAAAATCTTCGAAGAAGATTCGCGTTCCACGGGCGCTCTGTTTCTTTGCCGGAGTCGTCCCTCTTGCGTGCTCGAGGCTTCTGAGCGTCGATCAAATAGTAGGCGTCGTTCCCTAGCACCTTGCTGATGATGAAGGGACCTTCCCAAGGCGCCGACAACTTGTCTTGGCGGCTATTCTCTGAATCAGCCGGAGCACAAGGTCGCCCTCTTGGAACGATCTTGGCTTGACCTTGCGATTGTAGTATCGGCGCAGACTCTGCTGGTAGATGCCGGACCGACTGAGTGCCAATAGTCGGCCCTCTTCCAGCAGATCGACGCCGTCTTGGCGTGCTTCATCAGCCTCCTCCTCGGTGTACATGGAGACTCGCGGAGAGTCGAACTCTATATCCGTTGGGATGACGGCTTCGGCACCATAGACGAGGAAGAAAGGCGTGAAGCCAGTTGACTTGTTTGGGGTTGTGCGCAGACTCCAGAGGACAGCAGGCAGCTCTTCGACCCAACAGCCGGGCGAGCGCTCGAGTGGTTCGACCAATCGAAGCTTGATGCCGGATAGGATGAGGCCGTTGGTTCGTTCCACCTGGCCGTTTGACTGCGGATGGGCAACGGACGCTAAGTCTAGTCGGATGCCCTGCGTCGCGCAGAAACGAGCCAAGGCGCCCTTGGCGAAGTTGGTGCCGTTGTCTGTGATGATGCTGTGCGGTATGCCGTACCGCACCGTGATGTCGGCAATGAAGGTCACTGCTGTAGGCCCGTTTAATTTCTTGATGGGCTTTGCTTCCACCCACTTGGTGAACTTGTCCACCGCGACAAGCAAGTGAGTTAGGCCGCCTCGAGCCGTCTTGAATGGTCCCACCATGTCCAGGCCCCAAACCGCGAAGGGCCAGTAATGGGGATTGTCTTCACGTGAAGCCGGTTGAAGGGGCTTGGAGCGGAACATCCGCACCCTTGCATTTTTGACTAGCTCTTTAGCTTCTTCCAGGCAGTCGGCCAAAAGAAACCGTCGTTCGAAAGGCTTTGGCCACGAAAGTGCCCTTGAAGCTGCATGGTGGCCGTGACTCGCCCAGTGGATGTCTCTCGAGGATCGCTGGCCTTGCTCGACTCTCACGAAGGCCGGTGGACACCAGTGACACTGCTACCGACTAGCTCTCTGCTGACTATGGTGTAAGCTGCTTCTCGGCGTTGCACTTGCCGAGCCAGGGTCTCGTCTGCTGGTAATTCCTTGTTCACTAGGAACTTGAGGATGGGCTGTGCCCATGAAGGTGCTACTATCTCTTCAACTGCTACCACAGCCGACTTGGACAAGGGTGGTCTGGGGAGGCGGCGGGTTGGAGTCTGCCGCCGCTTGCTGGATTGAGGGAATCTCTGGGCCGGCTGGGGCAGCTCCCGTCCGACCGGGCGCATCCCGGGCGGGCTTGAAGTCCCGGGCCGACCGGGCGCAGTCCCCGGGCAGGCTCGGAAGTCCCCGGCCGACCGCGCGAATCCCGGCCGGCTCGAAGTCCCGGGCTTGTTTCAAGTGTGGCTTTCTTGAGGTCGCCTGCTGGGGCCTTGGAGTCGGATCTGACTATTTCTGGCGGAGCGGGCACGAAGATGGAGTCGGATTCTGGTGAAGGCTTCATAGACGGCTTGAGGAGGCGCTAAAGGGCGACGCCGGAAGGTATTGCCTGGCGAGTGGAGCCGACTCGTGCCAAGGCGCTCGCTGGTCGTTGTCGCTTCTTAGCACGTGAAGGAATTCGCACCTCGAAATATTCGCTGAGTTGCTGCACCAGAAGCGGTAGCTCGCCATGTTTATGCGTCTTTGGCGCCCCAAATACGGATGATTGCTGAACCACCAAGTCGAGTCGCCAGAGCACAAGATCCGCGAATGCCGAAGTTCTTTGGCGCCGAGCCCGTGGATGAGTGCTTCAGATTCGGCGACGTTGTTGGAGGCGGCGAAGTGGATTTGCAGCACGTACTTGAGCTTGTCGCCCTTGGGGGAGGTGAGGACAACGCCGGCTCCAAGGCTGGTGCGCATCTTGGAGACGTCGAAGTGCAGCCGCCAATGAGTAGAGTCAGCGCCGGCGGTAGTCTCTGGTCTCGCCCAACGACGAGGAAGTCGCCAGCATGCGACGATGGCGATCACGAGGTTGATAGTAGATGGTGTAAGGGGCTAGATCGATAGCCCACTTGGCCACCCGGCCGGAGGCGTCTCGGCTTCCGATGATCTCGGCAAGTGGAGCGGTGCAAACCACCGTGATTGGATGCTCTTGAAAGTAGGGCTTGAGCTTCTTGGCGGTAAAATGCACGCCGTAGCACATCTTCTGGTAGTGAGGGTAGTTCTGCTTGGAGGTCGACAAGACTCGCTCAAGTAATACACCGTCTCGACCGAAGCGCTTTGCCTTCCTCCTTGCGCTCGACTACGATGATCAGGCCGACGACCCGGTGGTGGCGGCGATGTACAAGAGCATGGGCTCTTTGGGAGTCGGAGCCGCCAACACAGGGGGAGTCGCCAGCATCTTCTTCAGTTGGAGAAATGCCTCATCTACCTTGTGGTTCCATTCAAAAAAGGTGGTCTTCTTCATCAGTTGATACAAAGGCAGAGCTTTCTCGCCCAGCCGACTGATAAATCGGCTGATGGACGCCAAGTAGCCGGTGAACTTCTGCACATCCAACAGTCGGCTGGGTACCTCCATTCTCTCAATGGCCTTGATCTTCATGGGGTTGCACTCTATGCCGCGTTCGGAGACCAGGAAGCCAAGGAGCTGGCCGGCTGGGACCCGAACACGCACTTCGGGTTGAGCTTGATCTCGAATCGCGCAAGTTTTCGGGGTCTCTTTGAGGTCTTCCAAATAGCGCCCCACGCTTTTCCGCCTTCACCACCACATCATCCACATAGACGTGGGCGTCGCCGAAGTTGTTTGAGGAGGCATTTCGCATGCAACGCTGAAAGGTGGCGCCGCATTCCTCGCCAACGCCATTGTCGCAGCGTATAGGCTCCAAATGGCGGATGAATGCGGTCTTTAGTCTGCTTCGCTGGATTCAGCTTGATCCGTGATATCCCGAGTATGCCTCGAGGAAACTCAACAGCTCGATCCGCCAGGAGTCTATCACCGATCAATCCTTGGCAGAGCAAACGGGTCCTTCGGCAGGCTTTATTGAGGCTGGTGTAGTCGATACACATCCGCCATCGCTTGTTTTTCTTCAATACCAAAGACGGGTTTGCTAGCCACTCGAAAAAACACTTCCATAATGAATCCGGCTGCCAGCGCCGGCTATCTCTTCTCCAACGACTCTTCTTCTTCTCTTGACAAGCGGCGCAAGGGCTGCCTGGACGGGCTTCACATCCGCCCGACGTAGCTTGTGCTCGGCGAATTCCGTCGGTACACCCGGCATGTCCTTGGGGGACTATGCGAAGATGTCCTGATTCTCACGGAGGAAATCGACGAGCTCGCCTTCCTATTTGCTGCCAAGGCTTGTGCCTATGACAGCAGATTTCTCCGGGTGCCTGGGTCCAAGGGTATCTTCTGGTTTCTTTAGCCGCTTGAATGATCCTTCGCCTCCGACTCCTTGGGGTCGGGCGACATTTCGCTGCTTTCCGCCATCGCCACGACCCGTCAAGGAGCCGCTTCTCGTTGCGATCACCAAAGACTCGCCAGCCGATCGCTCTCGGCGCGCAAGCGACGACTTCTTATAGTCGCCGCAATGGTCGATCCCTTGAACTCGCATCTTCATCTTGAGGTAGGCGTAGTGGGAAACGCCATGAACTTGGCCAAGGCAGGCCGCCAAGCGGCGCGGTACGGCTCTCCAGTCCACCACCTCGAACCAGCATCGCTCGGCGGAAGTGGTCTTTGTCTCCAAGAGGACGCTTATCGTAATGTTGCCGATTGGTGAGCAGGAGAGGCGGGTACAATTCCATGGAATATCAGTCGGCTTGCTCGCAGCTGCCTTCGCCGATTCTCCGAGCTTCTCCATTGTGTCCTTGTGCAGATGTTTATGCTTTGCTGCCTCCGCCTATCGTGACCCGAGAAATGAGCGCCCGCCTATCGATGGCAAAGTCGCGCTTAGGACCAGGCGTAGGAGCCCGACTCGCATCACTTCGGATGATCCGCGGACTCAAATTGATAGGCTTCTCGGACCAATGCATGAACTCCGGGACATCCGTTGCTACTGCGTTGACTTCTTGCTGTTGTTGACGCCTCCTGCGTTGGTCATCCGCCATACTAGTGAACACTACATAGGCTCCGTGCTCCTCTGGGAATTCATCTTGGACGGCACCGACTGGCCGGGCCGCCGGCTGCTGAGGCGGCGGCGGAGGCGGCAGCCCGGCAGGCGGCAGAGGGGCAAGGCCGTCTCCCTTTGCGATCCTGGCGAGCCAGTGGCACTTTCTTGTGGTGTGGTTTGATGGCTTCACGCCGGTGGAACTTGCAAGGTCCATCCAAAGTCTGCGTCAGGGAGAAAGCCGGCAACCAGTTGGACTTGCCGCCTTTCGCGCTTGGCCGAGGCTGCCCTCCGCTGCCGATCTTCTACCGCTGCGACCTACACCGATCGTTGGAAGTCCGCCGAGGGGCCTTGGCGCTTGTTGTCGTTTTGTTTGCTGTCGCCGGGCCGGCGCCTCCAAACGGGTTCTGGGGCCCGGGAGTCACCTTGCCAGCCGCGTTGACTTGAATCTCCGTCTTCATAGAAGAGTCGGCCGTGGCGTACTTGTCTGCTATGACTAGCAGTTCGTCGAGGGTTTCGGGCTCGTCGCAGAGGAGCTTGTGCTTGAGGAGGGTGCCCTCTCAGCACCCGGCCGTGAAGTACTCGATGGCCTGCACCTCGTGCACGCCCTCGCAGGAGATTCGAAGTTCGCCCCAGCGCGTGAGGTAGTCGCTTGTTGATTCTTCAGGACCTTGCATGCACAAGGAGAGCTAGCGCGGCTTGGGAGGTCGCTTGTACGTGCTGGTGAAGTTACGAATGAAGGCTTCGGTGAAGTCGACCCAGCTATTGATGCTGCGGGGCTTCAGGTTGTTCAGCCATGTCCGGGTCGTGCCCTGGAGCATTAGGGGAACAAACTTCACGGCGACTCGCTTGTTGCCGTTTGCTATGTTGACGGCTGTGGAGTAGTCTATCAACCAGTCCTCCGGCTTCACGGAGCCGGTGTACTTGGGCGTGTCTCGGGGGAGCGTGAACCCTTTGGGGAAGGGCTCGTCTCTGATGCGGGGCCCGAAGCAAGGCGGACCCAACTCATCTTCTTCTTCTAACGCCAGGGATCGGTGGAGTCGGTCGATCCGATGGCGGGCGTCATTCTCTCCGACTCCCTCTCGGCGGCCAAGGCGACCTCCGAGAGTCGGATGCTCAACAGGCGGCGGAGAAACTCGCCGCTCTCTTCGGGGTGGGGGAGGCAGATAATCGCCCGCTGTTCCACTACTTTTGGGCGCACTGCCTTGGTCGCGCCAATGGTGATGCAAGTCCGATCGCGGATCGACAGCGGCTCTTCTCTTTCCTTCCGCAGACTCCATGATCGGCGTCCGAGGTCGCGCTTTGATCTCGGCGAGGGTAAGTCGCCGTTTTGCTGCTTTGCTCGTCTGCGCGCCGCTGCCGCGTTTTCGCAGAATCGCATCGAGGAGCTGCTGACTCGCCCGTCATTACACGGCGCTCTTCGCCAATACTTCAGCTTTTGATCGCCGCTGGCGGCGCGGATGTTCTCCGCAGGGTGGCGTACACGGGCATTTCGCCCGAGCAAGTCGGCGATGGCTACGCCGCCTCGGACCGCGCACCAGACGGCTCGGCGGCCGGAGCCGGGCGAAGCCGCTTACGCGATCCACCTCATACTGGTATGCTTCGACAAGCGCCTCATGCTTGCCAACTTCTTGGCGCCTTCGATGATCTGGCGGCGTTCTTCCAGCGTCTCGGCGTCCGCGTCCCTGGAATGGGCGCGGTCGGTCTTCGCGGCGGCGGCAGCGGGTCCTGGCGTCTTCGCCAGAGTGCTCGCCATGGCCGGCGATTTAGCACCTCCGTGACGGCGCTCGCTACTCTCCTCATACGGAAGCGGCTCGTCGTAGACCACCACGTTGGTGGGGAAGATATCGAGCGATACGGCGTCGGAGTCGACCAGCATCGGGTCAGAGGAGCCCACGGACTCCAAATCTACGGCGGGCTCGCCGGCGACGTGGAGTTGGTCGAGGAGGCTCGCGAGAAGGCTCTCGGGGCCACCCGCGTCTGCGCTTGGTGCGGGCTCGTCGGAGAGGCACACCTCGCCGATGAGTTCGGCGAGGCCGCCATTGCCTTGGCGGCCAGCGCCGTGCAGATGTCGATGCGCACTCCATCTAGCGAAGTCGGGCTGGCTGCGCCGCCAGGAGGAAGAGGGTTCCCGCCCGTAACAGATCTCCGGACGACGGTGCACCTCGCCCCACGATGGGCGCCAAATGTCGGGGTTGATGCGACATATGCCAACGGGTGGCTTATCATGGTGGGGGCGAGTAGAACGTCGCGGTGCTCGAAACGGATGAGGCATGCATGCACGCCGCAAATTTTACCCAGCTTCGGGGCTCTCCGGGTAGATAACACCCCTACTGCTGCTCTGCGGGGTCTCCGCATGATCACTATGGCGTGATAATACAAAGGTGCTCCTTGAGCTATTTCGGGAGGCAGGAGGGAGCAAGGCTGGCTCTCTCCCCTGCTTGCTATGTGTCTAAATCTATCCAAGGCCCAACCCTTTGCATGGGTGCCCCGGGGGGTTTATATAGGCCTACCCCCCGGGGGTACAATAGTAATCTGCCTGGGCGTGGCCCCCAGCTGTCTGTCTCTCACGCCGCCGCCCTTCCTGCCGGCTTCTGGGGCCCGCCGACTGGTGGGTCCCGCGGACAGGTCGACACTGTGCGGCGCTCCTGATGACGCAGGCTCGGTCATGGGGTCGTGGGAACAGTGTCGCCGTCTGTCAGGCGATCACTGTCGCCATTCCCCGTCCAATCTGGTTTATGGCTTGCGGGGCCCAGGCGAGGAGGCGGCCGACTCTCGGGAGGCCGGCTCCCACAGGGCCGACTCCAGGCGCTCTGGCCGTCTTCTACTCTCCCATTGACAGAGGGCCGGGCGATCTCCGGCCGTCTGAGCCGCCATCGTGGCATAGTGCCTCGCAGACCAGAAGCCGAGGTCAGGGAGGCATGGCAACAAAGCCACGCCTCACGGAGATCTTCCAAATGACTGGCTCAATGTAGCCATGCCCACCCTCGTGGGTCGGAGGGGACGGCCACGTCGGGCCGTACCTGATCGGCTTCGAGAAGGTCGCGGCCGACTCCATAGTCGGCCCCCAAAGGTCGCAAGCCCGTAGTCGGCTTGCTTTAGTGTCGCCGTCTGGGACTCGGCTTCTCCGGGTCGCCACTGGGACTCGGCCTCCGAAGGTCGCCACCGATGGGATCGAGGGCGCTGCCTGCCCCGATGTCTTGAAAGATCCTGGTCCCGGTCGGCCTACCTGTGGCCCATTACTCCGACAAAGCGCGCGGGCGGGCGAAGGCGATCTAGTGGCGTGGGGCGGCGGACGCCGGCGAGTCTTGGCGCGGGCGGCGCGATTTGCGCGACGGCGGGAGCGAGATCCGGCGGCGGCGGTTCGGCGAGAAGGGTGCGGCGGCGGCAACGGGGTCCAGGGGGGCCGGGTGCGAATTTATAGGGTGGATGGACTCGGGAGGCGTGGGCGAGGGGCAAGGCACGGCGGCGGCGGACTCTGGGAGAGTCCCGGTAGGCCACGGGGAAGAAAGGCGGCGCGGCTACGGGCCTGGGCCTGGCTGGGAGCTGGGCCGGCCCAGTCGGCGGGAAAGATTTTTTAAAAAAAAAACATTTTTCCAGAAAAACAAAAACAAAAATATAAACGCTAAATAAATAAAATTTTACATAGGCATATAATATATCAAAAATTTCAGAAAAAGATATTCTACGACTTGAACATTTTTCTAGAGTCAAATAAAATACACACAAATTCTAATAAAGCAAAGAGTGCTTCGCCTAGTAAAATCCAAGAAAAATCATTTTAAAAATACCAAAATTAATTCAAATTTATTTCTCTCCAATTTTCTGATGTAGGGAATCATGTTACCCTATTTTCCATATATTTTATTTTTGGAGAAAAATAATTTGAATAAAACTCAAATAACTCCAAATTGAAAAATAAATTCAAAAGAACTTTGAATATAATTCTTTGAAACTCCCAGCTCATATTTCATATGTTTTGAAGAAGTCTTTTTATCTTCCCTCATGAAAATCATTGAGTTGCATAAAGTTCCAGAATTGGAAATATTTTCCAACTGAAATTCAAATATTTTCAACACCCCTTTTCATTTAAATAAATGGAAGAAGTCATATCATCTTCTCTCCAGGGTTTTGTGGTGAAAGGAATTTGAATTCATGGAGATCACGAATGCAAAATGAAAGTTTGGGAAAGTCCTTTTCTTCCCTCTCATTTAACTTTCAAAAAGTTTCGAATTTCACTTACTTTCAGTCAATCAATCAAACAATCAATCAAAACTATCTATTTATTATAACATTCCAAAATTTAAAATTTTGGGATGTTACAAACCTACCACCCTTGAAATGAATCTCGTCCTCGAGATTCGTAGAGGCTAGCAAGAAATAGGTTAGGGTTGGGGGTCTTCAAAATCCAACGTTCGTCTCTGGGGTCTCGGGTGCTACCACCCTTAGAAACATGGTTACGGTTCCATCAAAACTCATATACTCCATCCTTATTCCTGACAGTGTCGATCTTCTCGGATCCTCTGAAAAATTCCTTCTCTGGGCCCTTCCGGTAGGGGCATAACCTTTTTCTTAATTCCTGTATCCATTTCATCCTGGTAAGGTTATTCCGAGACTGGGTCTTCTTAGCTGACGGGTCTGGCGCCAATACTAAACAACTATCGATATCTCCTGGTGGTCAACAATTTATGGTTCTCCTACAGAAAACGGGTCTGGGCTGAATCTCACCGTATGACCTACGATTGGCAACAGCTGCCGTGTACAAGGGAAAATACTTATACCAACTAATGTTCAAACAAGGTTTTGATCGTCGTCTCTCTACTATAGGTAAGTCACTCAGATTTACCATCCCACATAGCAAGGCGAATAATAAGAGTAAGTCGGTATGGTGATCAATCCATCCCGCACCCAAATCATTATCTTGTATATGGTTTAGCGAATCTTGCATGCTAACACTCGGTCATCCTCACAAGCATTGCAGAATCTCTCTTGTCAATGAACTAAGTTCGGATAAATCCATTGATTCTGCAAGCCAAACAAACATCTATCGTTCCTTAACAACTCTCAGGTTTTCCGTTGCTCCTATAAAATCGTTGGTTGATAAAGGCATATCCTCTTCTTCCAGGGTTTTCCTTCAGCAAGAGTGTGCTTGCTTCTTGGCAGGTCCTGGGGCCTGTGGGTTATGGCCCATCTCATCACTTGTAAACCTTGAACTCATCCTCTGGGCAACTGATCGTTATTCCAACATTCAACTTCCTGGCATTCTTAAATCCATCCAATTGTACTATCTTTCTTCCTTCTATTGGCACCAAACTAGGACATGATTACTCAGACTCATCATGGAATTTCCATTGATCCATATTTCCAACATCATACCTCCTTTATATCCAATAGTAATCCATCTCTTCATCCTCGTGGAATGTCCCACATACTGAGATAAAAACTTATACTTATGAAGTCCATACTCCACTTCGTGGAACATCATTATCCTTTCCAGGGCCAAGCGCCCTTACAGGGGAATATTGACCATCTCTGCATGGCACTTCTTCAACTGGGAAACGTGAAACACATCATGAATTCCTTACAGTCCTTCGGGTGACTCCAACTTGTTGGCCACTTCTCCCATACACTCCAAAACTCGGTATGGTCCTACAAATCTCGGGGCTAACTTTCCCTTAACTCCAAATAGTTTAACTCCTCACAGAGGGGACACACGAAGGCATGCTCTGTCTTCAATTTCATAGACTACCTCCTTGCATTTTTTAGTCCGCATAACTCTTCTGCCTAGACTAAGCTGCCTTCAGTCTATCTTGAATCAATTTAACATTCTCTTCTGACTCATTGATCATATTTGGTCCAAACAACTGACGGTCTCCAACTTCATCCCACATCAACGATGTCTGGCTCCTTCTCCCAGACAAAGCTTCAAGACCATCTTCAAACTGGCTTGGTAACTGTTGTTGTATGAGAACTCCGCATAAGGTAGATTATCATCCCTACTAGATCCATAATTTAGCGCACACGCTCTCAACATGTCCTCCAGAATCTGATAGACTCTCTCGGTTTATCCATCTGTCTGCGGATGAAAGGCTGTACTGAACTCTAGCCTAGTACCCAAAGTGTGGTGCAGCTGATTCCAAAACTTTGAGGTAAACTGTGTTCCTCTATCTGATACGATGGTTCTCGGAACTCCATGCAGACATATGATCCTGGTCAAATATATCTTGGCCAACTTCGCACTTGTATAGGTGGTTTTCACTGGGATAAAGTGAGCCACTTTGGTCAAGCGAATCAACTACTACCCAGATTGAATCGTATCCCAATCTTGTTCTGGGAAATCCGGTAATGAAATCCGTGCCAAGCTTATCCCACTTCCTTTTGGGTATCGGCATAGGCTGTAGTAATCCTGCTGGCTTCTGATGCTCTGCTTTTACTCTCTCTGGCATACATCACCTACATACTCTGCAATATCCTTCTTCGCACAGTTCCACGTAAACACTCCTTCAAATCCAAATACATCTTGGTGTTTCGTATTAATCGAGTATGGTGAGTCATGAGCCTCTTGAAGTATTTACTTCCTGATCTTTGCATTATTGGGAACATATACACGGTCCTCGAACCATAAGGTGTCATGCTCATCCTTACGAAAACCTTTGGTCTTTACTTTGCTCATTCTCTCTTTTAACTCAAAAATCTCTTTGTCATCCTTCTGAGCTTCACGAATCTTTCCCAACAATGTAGACTGAACTTCCATTGCTGCAACAAAACCTTCGGGAACATTCTCCAACCGAAGTTCCCTGAAAACCCTCGGCTAACTCCTTTTGTAATCCTCCGCTTATGAGGGTATTCGTCCTTGTTTTCTTTATGGTTGTGTCATATTTCTCCACAAAGCTTGCATGCACTTTCTCCATATCATTTCCATAAGGCTTCAACTTCTGGGACACAAGCCGAGACTTTAGCAGAGTCAACTTAAATTCATTCCAAGTGGTTACTCCTTGCCATCCATTGATGGTTTGGTACATCCTCCACCAAGTAGCAGCAACTCTTACAAAGCACTGAAGAGCATGCTGGGTCATATCCTTTCCGGCTATAGGGTCATTCTCCATATGATCCTCCATGTTCCGAATCCATTGGTCTATCTCCAATTGACTCATCGGTCCAGAAAATATGAGCTCATCTCCATTCATCCTCTATGGGGTCCATGGGTTTTGGGGTGGGATAAGAGAGATCGAGAGGGATGCACACAGTACAAAGAATAGTTTTGAAAAGACAGATTTTATTGTGGCTGTCGGAAAAACATCAAACAAATGACAGCTCACAAACGTCGCATCTAACGTGGGTATATAACAGGGGTTTGGTCTTCTAAAAGTTAATAAATCTTCAAAGTCATCAAACTCCTCAAGTCTTGCTTATGTCTCCGATGGCTCCTTCCGATCATGCTTGTTCTTCTCAAGTTCTTTCGAGAAGTCTCTCATGACATCCTTTAATATTTCTGTGGTTGCGTTACAAACTTCTCAATCATCCTTGGCATGAACCATGGTCTTACTGTCCTTTAGTTCCTGACGGATCTCTGGTATCTCGAGGTTTTGCTCCTCCAGTTTGGCTACTTTTGGTTTCTGGGTCCTGAGTTGTTCACGAATTGCCTCCTTGTCAAATATGACTTCCTGCATGTCCATCTTAAAACTCCTGATGTAATTCTCCAAATCCTGGTGATACACCAGTTAATGTTAAAGCTGCATCCTTTGTTGACAGATGATCCATTAGCCTTCTACCATCCAATCCTTCCATGCATATGCATGCTTAACTCAGCGTGGTGAAAATAGCATAGGCGACCGATAACATCATGGATATCCATGTTTATGACTATGTCTCTGTCATGAGCTATCATTCCATAGTTGATATTTCCTGTCTTGGGGTTTTCTTGACAAAACTTTGAGTCCTAATGCTCCATGTTCCGGTCTTTCTCCGATACACCTTGATCTCGGGTGTTGATAACTTCCATAGTCCGCCGAGTTCCATAAGGGTAGCCTTCCTAGGTCATAAAAATCTGGGAATTCTTCAGAGCCTTCAGATTCTCCTAGTCTTCGGAGTCTTCACCGTTGTAGTTTCCATCATTGTAATGCACGGTAAAATCCTCTTTATTCCAAAGTAGTCTTAGTTGTCCGATATCTTGTTATTCTTGGAGTGGTCTCATCAGTCGAAACTTTGAATGGTCAAAAGGGGGAAAGGGGTATAGTCTCACTAAAAGGGAATATTCGAATAAGCTCAGAAGAGAAGAGAGGTAAAAGATTCTTTTGATAAGAAAGTTGTAGAGAAAAATCTTTCCTATGGGCTTGCCAGCTTAGGTCACGCCTCCATACCAACATGTGCTCGATACCATCTTGTAGCGACCCGACCTCGAACGGTCAAGTCTTTGTGCTTACGTGTCATCCCCGGATCGGTATGTTTGACACACACAAGACTCGAGGATTTATAACAGAGGTAAATCACATGTATAAAATAACGTAAATACTATTACCTCAATCCAAAATAGGAGAAGTAACAAGGTTGTGGATTCCCATCAACACCAACGGCAAAGTTGAGTATAGGAAATCGTAACTCCAAACGTATCACTTACTCGTCGTTCGAAAAGTCTGCGCAACATGAAACGTTGCAGCCAGAAACGGGTCAAGACATGGAATATGCTAGCAATGTAACACATAGAGAGTAATGAAAGAATAAGCTATACTACATGCATATATGGATGGTGGAAAGCTCTATGGTTACGCTTTTGAAGCCAATTTTTCCCTACTTGCAAAGGAATGAATTTATTTAACTATCATGGTGGTTGTTAAACATTGAGAATGGTTGACAATCCTCAATCCCAATTAAAAGTAATCATTAACAAACCCAACAATATTAAATTAGAGTAACATGTTGAGATTCACATGATATTCAAGTACTAGATACTCAAATTGTCCATAACCGGGGACACGGCTAATCATGATTAGTTTGTACACTCTGCAGAGGTTTGCGCACTTTTCCCCACAAGACTCGATCGCCTCCGTTTGGTTTCTCGCACTACATGGTGTTTGAGAAACGGATGACCGAGACATAGTCTTTTAGAAGCGCTAGCAACTTACGATGGGTAGACCGGTACACCTACATCCCCTACATCTGCTAGTCTACCACTATAAGAGTTCGCACAACTTAGTCAACTATGCCAGAGCCCATAATGGCTTGTGGCTGCACACGGAAGTTACTAGCATGAATTATCTTATGATCCCTTTGAGCCTGGGTGGCGGTCCAAAAGAAAAATAGGCAAGTCCTGGAAACCCCAGGTGCCTCAATCCACCCAGATGTGTATTTAAGTTGCCACCTTAGATAAACCATTAATTTAACAAACTCACATCTGTCATGGATATCACTCACCCAATCCACGTCTACTAGCATAGCATGGCATAATAAGCAAACGCAGAAGTAACTCCCAAAGGTTTCATAAGTAAAACAGGTAATAGGTACTACCTCATCTACTTCCCATCCCACAATTTAATTAGATCCTAATCATGCAATGTTTGAGGATTGATCTAATGCATAAAAACTGGGTAGTAGAAAAGGGTATGATCAAGTGTTACTTGCCTGCAATGTTGATGAAGATGATTCGCACACAAAACTCTTGATAGTTCTATTCGTCTCACTCCGTTCAATCTATCGTAAGCAAACAATAGTAACCACACATAAGCAATCACTCAAAAGATTGGAAAGAACGAGGAGTACGATTCGGAAAACATCAAAACCAAGCGAATAACTCTTGCAGCATAAAACAATTTCTAACAGTACCAAAACTATGTGAATTTGGCCTTATCAGAAAGTTTAGGTCAAGCGCTTCGATTTGCAAAAAGAATCAACTAGATTGGAGTTACGAAACTCAAGTTATAATCAAAAAAAAGTTCAAATACTAAACTGTTTGAATTCAAATTTTAAAACTTTCAAAAACATGTTTAAGTTGTTTTACTGGATAGAGGAGATCATAACGAAGAAGTAGGCGTTGGTTTCGTTGGATCTGGATAAACGAGTAAAAAGATGCGGTTGTTTGAAGTACAGGGACTAATCTGTGAAGAAAATTATCACGAATAGGTCCCTGGCCGAAATAAAAAGAAAAGAAAAACTCTAAATAACGAACGTTCGTTACAGAACGCTAACGAACGGAATCATTCGCTAGATTTACCTAGACAGAGAACGACCGCCAAATAACAAAAAAAAATGGGTTTCTAAACAAAACCGAACCTTAAAATAAACCGTTCGGATCGGGTTTGGTTTATCTCCGGTTCAAGGCAAAAGACGTCGCGCCTACTCCTGGCGAGGTCAGGACTCGGCGACGGCGACTCCGCACGACTGTAGCGAGGTGGCGGGGGCGCGCGATGGCGGTGGCGGGCGCTGCGAGTGGCGTGGGGGCGACGCGTCGGCGAGTCTGGCAAGCGGCGGCGATTCTTGCGACAGCGGAGCGAGATCCGGCGGTTTACGAGAAGAAAGGTCTGCGGCGTGTGGGTCAGGGGGCCCAAAGGATTTATAGGGGGGTGGACTCGGGAGGCGTGGGCGAGGGGCAAGGTGCGGCGGCGGCGGACTTTAGGAGAGTCCCGGTAGGCCACGGGGAAGAAAGGCGGCGACGGCTACGGGCCTGGGCCTGGCTGGGAGCTGGGCCGGCCCAGTCGGCGGGAAAGATTTTTTTTTAAAACATTTTTCCAGAAAAACAAAAACAAAAATATAAACGCTAAATAAATAAAATTTTACATAGGCATATAATATATCAAAATTTTCAGAAAAAGATTTTCTACGACTTGAACATTTTTCTAGAGTCAAATAAAATACACACAAATTCTAATAAAGCAAAGAGTGCTTCTGCCCTAGTAAAATCCAGTAAAAATCATTTTAAAAAATACGAAAATTAATTCAAATTTATTTCTCTCCAATTTTCTGATGTAGGGAATCATGTTACCCTATTTTCCATATATTTTATTTTTGGAGAAAAATAATTTGAATAAAACTCAAATAACTCCAAATTGAAAAATAAATTCAAAAGAACTTTGAATATAATTCTTTGAAACTCCCAACTCATATTTCATATGTTTTGAAGAAGTCATTTTATCTTCCCTCGTGAAAATCATTGAGTTGCATAAAGTTCCAGAATTGGAAATATTTTCCAAATGAAATTCAAATATTTTCAACACCCCTTGTCATTTAAATAAATGGAAGAAGTCATATCATCTTCTCTCCAGGGTTTTGTGGTGAAAGGAATTTGAATTCACGGAGATCACGAATGCAAAATGAAAGTTTGGGAAAGTCCTTTTATTCCCTCTCATTTAACTTTCAAAAAGTTTCGAATTTCACTCACTTTCAGTCGATCAATCAAACAATCAATCAAAACTATCTATTTATTATAACATTCCAAAGTTTGAAATTTTGGGATGTTACATTGGAGGAGATGTTCAGTCCCGCACAACGAGCTGGTGATGCTCCAAGCGGAGGGATACCTCCCTCCGTCCTTTATGGTCCCGGTTCGAGCCGGGCTGGCCACCTACAAAGGTGGAAAGCAAGCGGAGGCCACCCCTAGTCCCTCCAAAGGAGAGCGGGTGTGCTTCGTCCCTTATCTAATAAGGGGGCTCGGGTTTCCCATACACCCGTTTCTCTGGGGGCTTCTGGAGTTTTACGGACTCCAGCTTCATCACCTCACGCCCGCCTCTATTCTGCACATCGCGGGTTTCGTAGCTCTTTGCGAGCTGTTTCTGGGCATCGAGCCCCATTTTGCGCTGTGGAAGAGACTGCTTTGCCTCGCACCTGTTCTCACGAGGGGTCAATATATCAAGTGGGCGGAGCCGAAATATGGCGCATCGTCGGGACCGGATATCTATCCGGAACCCCAAAGAAGGCGTTCGAAGACTGGCCCTCAGAATGGTTTTATGTGGAAGATGCTCCACTGCCGGACCCAGTGCAGATCGGCCTCCCGGAGTTCACCAAGGCTCCTTTGAAGAAACGCCTAAGTTGGCGCCCGCGGAGCCCTCAACAGGAGGAAGACAGGAGCTTCCATTATTTGATGAGCCGGATTAGGTTACTGGCCCATTCTGGATTGACCATGATTGGAGTCATGGCCACGTGCATCATGCGAGGGGTGCAGCCGCTCCAATATAGAGGCCACCCCATGTGGGAATTCAACGGGGAGAATGATGCCACCCGTCATGGTCGTGAGGGGCGGGATCGCCGCAGATCCGTGAAGATTCTGTCCGCCTGCATAAGGGGAGAAGGAGGACTTCCTCCAGACGAGCCCATTGAATGGGTTCTCCATGAATAACCCTCGAGCTGGGTAAGCGGACATTTATTTATCCGCCCATGCTTTCAAAGTTAAGTACCTTACTTTATGATTTTGACGCAGAACTGCGTCGGGATATGGAGGACATACACATCCGGCTCCACAACCCGAGGATCCGGAAGATCCTTGATCCGCTTCCAAGAGGATCCGACATAAAGGTGGAGCTAATTGACGGGTGTTCCACCAACTCAGCATGGATAATGCTCTAGTCGCCATTACGGCTGACTACCCCGGCTAATCTCCGGCTTCCTGTAATTATGACCAAGTCCCGACACCATTATTTCGCCCTTGCGATTTCGACCACCATATACAACGACGTCTCGCAGAGGTGCCTTCAAGGCAGAAGTCGAACTCAGGGCGGCCGACCAACAAGGGTCGGTCCGCCCAAAGAAAGGGAAGAGGGTGCGGTGCGAATCGAAACGTCGCCGCAACGGTATAGCTCGCGACCATTATTTAGGGAAAAGATTCCTAGGAGGTGTATTAATGCTCATGACTTTTCCAGGAGGAAGAGCGCTCGTCGGACTGTGCCCGGAGAGGTTGCCAACCAAGCCTCCGCCAGCCAGGCTCCACCACCTGGTCCGGAGGGGGAGGCGAGCGCAAGGCGCGAGCCGGGTACTCCTCCAACGGAGGATGCCGACAGGCTGTCCGCCACCAGGTCTGACGTGGAGAGCGCCATGAATCATAGGCGCCGCCGGACAGTACTGCATGACGCGTGTTTCTCCCCAGAGGCGTTGAATGCCTTTAACGCGGGAGATGCGCACCTCCGTGCCGCTCAAGATGGTTTAACCAGAGCCATGGAGCAGTATGTAAAAGACATACGGGTAAGAGATTTTAATAGTTGTATATGCCAGTAGCCCCCGAGACTTAAAGTAGTTAAAATAACTGATTTAAGGCTCATTTAATATGCAGGATCTGACGGAGAAGAATACCCAATTGTCCCTGGAGCTACAAGAGTGCAAAGCCCAACTTGAGGCCGCACTAGCTGCTGCAGGAGGAGACACAGAGACCCCCTCTGGTAACACATTATTTCAAAAAGATAAGCGGTGTGCGGCGTGCGTATAAGTCTGACAATGATATTGCAGATGTTGCGGATCGATCCGGACAAGCAACACTCTGCCACCGAGAGCCGGCGAGAGGGTGCTTATGAAGGTGCAGCAGGAGAGGAACAAACTCCAAGATGCCCACACCCAGCTTGGAGAAGAGCTAAAAGGTGTTCGGGCCTAGCTGTCTGGCTCCATGAAGGAGAATCAGCGGCTTCATCGCGGCATCTATAGTAAGTGCTTGAGCAAACTCTTTTGAAAAGAAGAGTTCGGCGAGGAAGTCAATTGACAGAAATATGTCTATAGGTGTGCTCACAGTCGCCTCATGGAGGAAATGCCCGTTCAACGGGTGACCAACTTCCCGAAGTTGGTGCAACTGCCGAACGTGTTCGGCGATGAGTGGCGCTGCCCGTGCCTTATGGCCGCCCTTCTCCCTACCCGAGGGCCTTGGAGAGCTTGCGGAGAAGCTTCAGGGAGCACGGCAGCGCTTCCGTTTGTGGAAGATATCGGCCTGCCGTCAAGGTGCCAGGAAGGCCTGGGCCATGGTGAAGACGCGGTACAAGAAGGCGGATCCAAACCACATGGCCGAGGTCGGACCTGTGGGGCCTGATGGGAAGGAGATCCCTGTGAGCTTAGTGTACGACCAAGTAGAGTTGGCCGCTAAGTATTCCCAATGGGACTGTAAATTAGATAGCCTGTTAGACGGGATTGAGGAGGAGTACAGTCAGTCGATTTGACGATGTATTTAAAATGACATGTGAAATGCCTTCTAGCCGGATTGTAGATCTTTTGTCTTTGCCAACCTTTTCGCTTCAACCTCGGGACCCTAGAGTCCGGAGTGTGTCCGAATACCTTCTCAGTTATGAAAAAACGGGGCATGCATGGAGACCAGGCGTAGGGGTCATTAGTGCTTTATCGCACAAGTGCCCAACTAGTTATGTTATATTACATGGTTAGTAAGAAACATCTTCCGGGAGTATAGTTCCGTTAAGGGTTCCTTTCCCCGGGAGGCATGCCCTAAAGTGCATGTCCGGACTGCAAAAAGAGCAGGAAAACATCCGGGGCAGATAAATAAATAGGTAAAAATCATCTTTCAAGTCACCGACCGAATATTCCCTTAAGAACGCTTAGCTTCGGCTTCACCCACTGAGGTACACATCCGGTGACCCGACAAGAGTAACCGCAGAGGTGCTCCTTTACCTCCTAGCCAACAATCGGAATGTAGGGGTAAGCACAGGAGCCAGGCAACCCAGCTTGGCCAAAACTTAAGTCATATCGATGCATATAATGGTGAATAAAAGGTACATGCGGAAGTTTGACAGATGTGTTGGGCATAAAGCCCGTATAAGTAAGCTTCTGTTAAAGAAGCCCCCAGGTATAATGAGTGCGGGTAGCACATCAAGTGTGTGTGAACAATGCGCAAATCGACCCTCAAAGGATTTTATGAAAAAGGTGGCAGAAAGGAGAGAAACAAAAGACAGCTGAAGTGTAAAAATGTGGATGGAGGAAGGAGACGAACTCTAAGTCCAGCGCTAGGCGTAGAATCTTCGGAGGCGGGCTGCGTTCATGGGTTCGGCTCGAGTTGGTTGTCCGATGCGTTTCGCAGACGGTATGCTCCGCCGGTCAGAACTTGGTCGATGATGAAGGGACCTTCCCATTTGGGCTTGAGTTTGTCCTTTTTCTTGTCCGGCAGGCGTAGAACTAGTTCGCCAACATTGTAAGTTTTAGCCCGTACTTCTCTGCTTTGATATCTTCGAGCCTGCTGCTGATAAAATGCGGAACGAGCCTTTGACACATCGTGCTCCTCCTCTAATGCGTCCAAGCTGTCCTGCCGATCCAACTCGGCTTCTCTTTCTTCGTACATGCGCACTCGAGGTGAGTCATGAATTATGTCGCAGGGCAGAACTGCCTCTGCGCCGTATACCATAAAGAATGGTGTGAATCAGGTAGTATGGTTTGGCGTGGTCCGCAGCCCTTAGAGTACGGAGTCGTGCTCCTCTACCCAGTGCGTGTTAGATTCCGTAAGGGACCTCACTAATCTGGGTTTGATGCCGCTCATGATTAGACCATTTGCGCGTTCAACTTGACCGTTGGTTTGAGGGTGACAGACTGAAGCGTAGTCGAGCTTAATGCCCATATTTTTGCACCAGAGTTTAACCTCGTCTACAGTGAAGTTCGTGTCGTTATTGGTGATGATGCTATGGGGGACACCATAACGGTGTACTACCCCGGATATGAAGTCTATCACAGGTCCGGATTCGGCCGTTTTAACTGGCTTGGCCTCTATCCATTTGGTGAATTTGTCCACCATGACCAATAGGTATTTTTGCTTGTGGGTTCCCCCTTTAAGGGGTCCGACCATGTCAAGCCCCCAGACCGCAAACGGCCAGGTGATGGGTATAGTTTTGAGGGTGGTGGGTGGCATGTGGCTCTGATTAGCAAAGAGCTGACAACTGACACATCGTTGGACTAAGTCCTGAGCATCTGCCTGGGCCGTTGGCCAATAAAATCCTGTACGGAAGGCCTTACCTACGAGGGCCCGGGCTGCAGCGTGGTGTCCGCCTAGTTCGGCGTGAATTTCAGCCAGAAGATTTCACCCTTCCTCTTCGGAGATACACCTTTGAAGCACTCCGGTTGCGCTTTTTTTATAAAGTTCCCCCTCATGGACCTTGTAGGCTTTAGATCGCCGAACTATGCAGCGGGCCTCATTTTGGTCTTCGGGAAGTTCTTGCCTAATTAAGTAGGCTAACAATGGTTCCGTCCACGGGGCAATGACTGCCATTATTTCGTGTGCGGAAGGTGTTATGTAATTGGCCGAGCCACCGGTTGTGTCAGAATGTTCGGTGTTGGGTGGTGCGGTTAGTTCCGGATTGTTGTTTCCAGACTCCTCTTACCATACTACAGATGGCTTAAAGAACCGCTCCAGGAAGATGTTTGGAGGTACGGCGTCGCGTTTTGCGCCGATGCGTGCCAACACGTCGGCTGCCTGGTTATTATCCCGGGCTACATGGTGGAATTCGAGTCCTTCGAACCGAGCTGACATTTTTAAGACGGCGTTACGGTAGGCTGCCATTTTCGGATCTTTGGCATCGAACTCTCCGTTTACTTGTGATATTGCGAGGTTTGAATCCCCGCGTACCTCGAGGCGTTGAATGCCCATGGAGATTGCCATCCGAGACCGTGCGTATGGGCCTCGATTCGCTGCGTTGTTGGAGTCTGTGTACATTATTTGAAGTACGTATTGACTGTGTCTCCGGTTGGGGACGCCAAAACGATGCCAGCCCCGAAGCCGGCCAACATTTTAGAGCCGTCGAAACGCATGATCCAATTGGAGTATGCGCCATACTCTTTAGGGAGTTCGGCTTCAGTCCATTCAGCGACGAAGTCAGCCAGGACTTGCGACTTTATAGCTCGCCATGGTTTGTAGGTTATATCAAATGGTAAGAGCTCAATGGCCCATTTTGCAATTCTGCCCGTCGCGTCGCGGTTGTTTATGATGTCGTTGAGGGGTACTTCGGAGGCCACTGTTATCGAACACTCTTGAAATTAGTGTCGCAGCTTCTGGGATGCCATGAACACCGCGTATGCTATCTTTTGATAATGCGGGTACCGGGACTTGCAGGGAGTTAAGACAGTGGATACGTAGTACACTGGTTTTTGAAGAGGGAATTTATGCCCTTCTGTTTCTCGTTCGACGACGAGCACCGCGCTTACTACTTGATGTGTTGTCGCGATATATAACAACATTGGTTCGCCCAGGTTAGGCGCGGCCAGGACCGGATTTGTTGCCAATATGGCCTTTATTTCTTCGAGTCCGGCAGTGGCAGCATCCGTCCACTCAAAGTGTTCGGTGCGCCGGACGAGGCGATAGAGGGGTAATGCCTTTTCTCCCAAATGGGAGATGAAGCGGCTTAGAGCCGCCACGCATCCAGTCAATTTTTGTATTTGTTTGAGGTCTTTTGGAATATCCAGCTGTGACAGAGCTCGGATCTTGGCTGGGTTTGCTTCAATTCCTCTACCGGATACAATGAAGCCCAGAGCTTTCGGCTGATGCGCCAAAACGCATTTTTCCGGGTTCAGCTTAATGTCATATGCTCGGAGGTTGTCGAATGTGAGCCTCAAATCGTCTACTAGAGTTTCGACGTGTTTGGTTTTGACGACCACGTCATCTACGTATGCCTCTACTGTTTTGCCGATCTGGGTAGCCAGACATGTCTGAATCATGCGCTGATATGTTGCGCCAACGTTTTTGAGTCCGAAGGGCATCGTGTTGAAGCAGAATGGTCCGTGTGGAGTAATGAATGCCGTTGCGGCTTGGTCTGCCTCCGCCATCTTGATTTGATGGTAGCCGGAGTATGCATCTAGGAAGCACAATGAATCGTGCCCTGTAGTAACATCGATTATTTGATCGATGCGGGGAAGGGGGAAAGGATCCTTTGGGCAAGCCTTGTTGAGGTCTTTAAAATTGACACATAGGCGTCAGGATTTGTCCTTCTTTGGTACCATCACCAGGTTTGCTAGCCAGTCCGGATGTTTGATGTCTCTGATGAATTCGGCTTCCTGTAATTTGGCTAGCTCCTCTCCCATTGCCTGTCTTTTGGGTTCGGAAAATCGCCGAAGAGCCTGTTTGACTGGCTTGAATCCTTTTAGGATGTTTAGGCTGTGTTCTGCCAATCTGCGTGGGATTCCTGGCATATCTGAAGGGTGCCAGGCAAAGATGTCCCAATTCTCCCGAAGGAATTCTCATAGTGCGGCATCTACATCGAGGTTTAACTGTGCCCCAATGGAGGCCGTCTTTGTTTGGTCCATTGGATGGACCTAGAATTTGACTATTTCATCCGCTGGTTTAAAAGAGGTGGACTTGGATCTCTTATCGAGTATCACATCATCTCTGTTCACCGTAGAGCGCAGCGCAGTGAGTTCTTCCGCCGCTAGGGCTTCGGATAGTGCCTCTAGGGCTAATGCGGCTGTCTTGTTTTCGGCGCAGAGTGCTATGTCCGGATCACTGGCAAGGGTGATGGTTCCATTGGGCCCGGGCATTTTAAGCTTCATGTACCCGTAATGGGGTATGGCTTGGAAAATTGTGAATGCCTCTCGTCCTAATAAAGCGTGATATCCGCTGCTGAACGGGGCCACTTGGAACGTGACCTCCTCGGACCTGTAATTGTCCGGCGAGCCAAACACCACATCAAGTGTGATTTTTCCTGTGCAGCGTGCTTCCCGGCTAGGGATTGTCCCTCTAAAGGTTGTGCTGCTTCGCTCGATACGGCTCCAGTCTATTTCCATTTTTCGAAGGGTTTCCTCGTAGATGAGGTTTAATCCGCTGCCACCGTCCATGAGCACTTTGGTAAGACGAAAGTCGTCCACTATTGGGCTAAGGACCAATGCGGCTGGTGCTCGGGCAGTTCGGAATTTTGGTTCGTCACTGGCATTGAAGGTGATAGCCGTGTCGCTCCATGGATTTGTTGTTGCTACTTGGTAGACTTTGGCGAGGCTGCGGATTGTTCGTTTCCGCATATTATTTGATGCGAAAGTCTCGAAGACTGTTGACACCGTACTGGTAATGTTGGAGTGGTTCTCCAAGGCTAGAAGCTCTTCGCCACTTTTGGCCACCTGCCGCAGTATCCAACATGCTCGAAGGCTATGTGTTGGAGTGGCGCCCTCTGTACTGTTAATTTTACAGGGTCCGCTGAGCCATTCCTCCAGTACGGTTCCGTGCCCTTTATGGGGTTTTTGCTTTTTGATTTTTGTACCGGGTGCCTGAGCATGATGCACCCTTTTGTTTCGGATTAGGGTTGTATTCGGAGCCGGATTGTCCCAAAACTTAGTGTCGGTTTTCCGGAAACTCTCCATACTTTCGTACTATGGACGCCAGATCAGCGAAGCGTGTAATTTCACGACGACTTACGGCGTTCAAGATTCCCTTGTCCGTGCAATTATTGTAGAAGATTGAAATTGCGTCTTCCTCACGGCAGTCTTTTATCCTGTCCATAACCAAGAGGAATCTGGCCCAGTAATGATGTACTGTTTCAGCGGGCTCTTGCCGGATTTGAGATAGATCGCATATGTTTGGGTGGGTGGGTGGAATTGAGTCCGGAACCCTGCCCATCTCGAGGCTCAAGGGCCGAAAAGTTTCTGAATTAGGAAGCTTGGATTGCTGGACGTTGTCCAACGGGTCTGGTCCGCTGCCTGACTTTAGGTTCAGTGCTTGATCGACGTCCGTCCCTCCACGGGAATCCGGCATGGAGGGTTCGGGAGTCCGGACATAACTAGTTTTTAATACAGAAGAAGAGTCGCCGCATTGTTCCTCTATCACCGCAACGTGGTGGGTAACCTGGGGAGAGTTAATCTCGCTCAGATCGGTTTTAAGCCCAATCTGATTGTAGTCTGAAGCGACTCCCAGGGCAGCAATGCGATCCAAGAGCTCGATTACGGACGAGAGCTTCATTGGTCCAGCTACTCGGCCAATTCCGAGTTGACGTGAAGATTGCTTTTGATGAGCCGAGAGGTCATCGTCGAAGCGGTGGCCGAACAGGCGGTCATGAGAAAACCACCTAGCCGGATAGTTTGGTCGGCGGCCAAGGCTCCTTTGGCGATGGTACCGTCTTTAAAGACGGGAAGAGGCATCCTTCCTTATCGTGACGGCACAGAGGAACTCTCAATGAAAGCACCAATGTCGGTGTCAAAACCGACGGATCTAGGGTAGGGGGTCCCGAACTGTGCGTCTAGGCGGATGGTAACAGGAGACAAGGGACACGATGTTTTTACCCATGTTCGGGCCCTCTCGATGGAGGTAAAACCCTACTCCTGCTTGATTAATATTGATGATATGGGTAGTACAAGAGTGGATCTACCACGAGATCAAGGAGGCTAAACCCTAGAAGCTAGCCTATGGTATGATTGTTGTAATGGTTGTTCGTCCTACGGACTAAAAACCCTCCGGTTTATATAGACACCGGAGAGGGCGAGGGTTACACAGGGTCGGTTACAATGGTAGGAGATCTACATATGTGTATTGCCAAGCTTGCCTTCCACGCCAAGGAAAGTCCCATCCGGACACGGGGTGAAGTCTTCAATCTTGTATCTTCATAGTCTTGGAGTTCGGCCG
The DNA here is from genome assembly GCA_021437245.1 of Aegilops speltoides. Taxonomy (NCBI): domain Eukaryota; kingdom Viridiplantae; phylum Streptophyta; class Magnoliopsida; order Poales; family Poaceae; genus Aegilops; species Aegilops speltoides. The sequence continues at coordinate 69,870,305 of CM038146.1, forward strand.
ATGATGATAGTCCGGCTATCCGGACACCCCCTAGTCCAGGACTCCCTCACCCATGGTCTCTAGTTTAGGCACAGAGATGACAATTATTTGTGAATGTACATACCAATAATCAAGGAGAAACCATTAAGTGAAGGGGCATCATCGATGATGAGCTCCTATCCTTCAAAACAAATTCCAGTGCTTTTAAGATGAGGCGACTTTATTTGGAGACAACTGATACAAAATTCTATTCCAAAAAAAGCAGCAAGCGCTCCAGGGCAGGGCAACTAGAGTGGATGATGTTGTGTGGTGAGGCCTTTGATAGATCAACCAACACAAGTGAAAAAAATAGCGGTGGGAGTCGAAGCATTTGTACCAGATTGTTTGCTAGATGGCACCGGGCGAAGGTGGCGGTGTGGAGAGAGGAGAAAAACCACGAGATGGACATCGATGGTGAGGGCACAAATACATGGCAATCGGTTTGTGTTATGTATATTTTTGTAGTAATGATAGAACTCAACATGTTGGGGTTTTTCGAATTCATGGGATGTCAGCCAGGCGTCCACCTTGCAGGGTATGTACAGTAGGTAGCATGTCGGGATGCAGAGGCGTTGAACGGATCCCTGGTGGGAGGAGATGATGGCTTCGGGGAGATCAATATCATGAATGAGAGCTAGGCCACGATAGTCAAGATTAAGATGTGCGGCGAGCCATAGCCACCGAGATGAGGGGACTTGGGTGCGGCAACAATCCTTGGTGGGGAGAAGCGAGATGATCTCTCCAAGGATGGCGTCCGGGAGATCGCTGATGTGGTCCGTCCGAGATTCTTTGGGTTCCTCGGATCCAATGGGGAGGGGGGTTTCGCCGCTTTTCCCCACGGTGCTGGGTGCGGGATCTATGAACGGCGTCGCCGCTGGCGGGAGCATCATCTTCTTGGCGTTGGGGCCAGCCATCTACATTTTCCTTGTGGGCGTTGCGTCGAGCTCACGGGTTTGAGCAGGGTAGCGACAGACGAGCCTAGTGGCAGTGCGAGTGGGGAAGGAGGGTTGGGTTTTTTTGTAGGAGTGGGGAAGAAGGGGAGCATGGGTTTTTTGTACGAGTGAGGAATAAGGGGAACGGGGTTTTTCTATATGAGCGACGAAGAAGGGAAGTGTGGGGAATTGGGGGCGACGGAAGGGGAAGAGTCCAACAACCTGCAGTAAGTGGAAGCAAGGAGGAAGGAGGTTTTAATCACATATCACCGATCAGCCTATTCGAGAGGAGCTGCTTGCCCTGCCCTTTTGAAGCGCCCCTCCTGAAGAAATATGGGGTTTTCCTTAAAAAGAGCTTTAAGATGGATTGGCTTTTGTATCAGCCTAGTCGGATGCCATGTTTCGTACTAGAGGGTCTTAATACTAAAGGCAACCCATTAGAGACACTCTCCAGCTCTCCATCGTATTGCCCATTCAAGAAAAAGATGCCCTCCATTATGGCTCCTCCTTGGTAACATTTTTCAACTGTTAAAAAACATATGGCTCCTTTTCGGGCCCGCTGGGCATTTATCAAATTAGAGGATGCGGTAGTGCATGCAGACACTCACACTAGTCGTAGTGCGGCAAAATGAGGGGTCAAATAACAGACCCACAATATAGATTGTAAAAGTTCACACGCTAGTCAACATTCACATTAAACTAAGCTTTACAAGATACGGTATGCATGCTCGCTGACATTCACAAGCACATAACTTCAGCATGTTTATGCATCTCAATGATGTTGGGTTCTACGGTAGGGTGCGTCGACTACAAATTAATTTTTTCCTACGCGCAGAACAACCAGGACAATGCTACAGAATGGATCATGGATCGTTACCACTAGACGCGCACTACATGCAGCGGAAGTAGAGTTGAGGCAACGCGTCTCCGGAGTCATCTCCTCCTTGTCGATCTCCCGTGTAGCCGATCGGATCCCACAAACAGGTTCGCCGGAGCGGCGCAACTGCACCGCCTCTAACGGTATCCGCGCATGCAGGAGGAACACCGTGTGTTGGATTGTTAGGTCTGACGGTGAGTGGAGGTGGCTATTCGCAACACATGCAAGACGGCGTCGAAGCGATCAACCGAATGAGTGTGCCGCAGCTCCACTATACGTAGGCATCTGTCATGGGCTCAACATTTGGGCTTCGCACAAATACCAAAGCCCAAAGTCTGTTCAGCTGGATCCGAGTTCGAGTAGGATCACATGTGACTTGTGGAGTCGATTCCGGCCTCACAGGTTAGGTTCAGGTCGGATCACTTTTGACCTGCTCGGTTGATAGCAAGGCATGCCAGTCACCAAATAAAGCTGGTTGGCGAACATGTATGCTTGTGTGGCAAAATTTCGTGTTTTGACCCTTTTGTGATATAAATTCAGGATCTGACCCCAGTTGGAAATTTTTTTGGGATTTCACCCTTTTTCTTACCGCTAGGGTCCCTGGTGGTAGGGTTAGACAGGCTACCGCCAAGGAGGCTGGCGGTAGGGCAGTAATCCACGTCAGCAAGCGGAGACGCCTGCCGTCACCCTTCGTCGCACCCTACCGCCAGGGTACTTGGCGGTAGCCTGTCTGACCCTACCGCCCGTGTCCGTGGCGGTAGGGTCCGGGTAGTTATTTCGCCCGAAACCCCGCACCCCTCCCCCTCCCCCCATCGACAGTTTCATCTTTTCTTCCCCAACTCGCCCCTCTCTCCCTCTCTCATCTCCTCCACTCTCCCCCTCGGATCTTCACCGTTTCTTCATCGTTTTTGCGGATCGAGATGGCCCTGAAGAGAGAAACGTAAGCTCCTCTGATCCCTCCAATTAGTTTTTGCGAACTTGCTTTCGATTCGACGCATTATTTGCTTCAAATCCCTCATATTTTTTGAACTTAGATTGGATTTTTTGTAACTAAGATTGTTTTAGCTTGATTGTTGTTGTAGTTCTTAGTTCTTTAGTAAGTAGTGGTATTGAATATGAACTCTAATCAATAGTTCATATGTTTGTGTTAAAAAGATTATGATGTAATGCATGTGGGAGGACTTGATAGTAGTTTTATGATGCATGTTGATATGCTAATATGAAGATGTTGTTTGGAGATAATACATTCAAGATGAATGTTGGAGGATTTTTTTATGATATGATGCATGTTGATATGATGCATATTGGAGTAGTGGATTTGGTTGGAGTAAATATGATATAGTATGATTTTGCATTTGACACATCTTAATATATGTATTTTATTTATTTGATCCATATGTTTAGGTCTACAACAGTGGCGCAACCATCGCCCATTCATCTCCAACACGACCCTTCTGCCTTGCCACTTCCGTACGTGTATGAGTCCTTCCCCGAGCTTCTACAGCCGGTGGGAGCTTTTTCAGACGAGTTCCTACAGGAGACGAGGCGGTCTTGGTGGCACGAGAGGGCAGAACGGATCTCCGATGATCAGAAGTGTTGGGCGCAGAGTGTGAAGGAGTGGAAGAGAGTGATTGCAGAGATGGAGGGAGATCCAACTATCTCCCAAGAACGCCGGGAAGGGACCATTGAATCTGCCAAGCAGCACTCCAACTGAGAGCAATGCGGAGGAGAGAGCCAGGATGCCGCCCCCAAGTGCATCGGCGTTCGATATCATCAACTGGGGAAGGGTGGAGGCGAAAACTCCAGCGGGTAAGGCAAGGTGGGACTGCTTGAACGGTCGGATGCCGACTAGCGTTTCGCCTCCGCCTGAACCGATGGATCCGCTGCCATATCTGTCTCCACGGCCATGCCTAACATACGAGGGGGGGAGGTTTATCCGCCCCATAAACATGTCTATTGCATATGTATCTATGTTTTAGTAGGGGTTGTCAAACTATGTGGACAAGTTTGCTATTTGCTATTTCCTACTTATGAATCTATGTGTAAACTGTTTGATATTTGCTATGTGGAACCTTTATTATTATGTGAGCTCATATTTTGCTGTTTGTGAAACTTGTGACAAAACAAACATCAATAAAAATTGTAAAAACCTAAACCCACAAGACCCACCTTATAAACTTGTCTTAAGAACTTGTTGTACCGTTTGTTGACTTTCTTTGTGAGCTTATATTTTGCTTTCTTTGTGAAACTATGTGGAGAAACTTTACAAAAGAAACAATCACTAAAAAAATATATGAGCTCATATTTTAGGGTCTATGTTGTTTTTTTGAAAAGAAGCAAAAATTAAACTTGAAAACCATAAAACACAGGACCCTACCGTCAAGGACCCTGGCGGTAGGACAAACCTACCTAAAATATTTCGTTACAGAAACTTTAGGAGGCAAAACCCCAGCCTCACCTTACCGCCACGGGTTCTGGCGGTAGGCTACTTGTCCACGTCAGCTCGGGCAAACGGCGGCCGTCGCACCCTACCGCCATGGACCCTGGCGGTAGCCTGTCTAACCCTACCGCCAGAACCCATGGTCAGATCTCAAAAAATTTCTAAACTGGGGTCAAATTCTGAATTTGTATCGCAAAAGGGTCAAAACACGAAAAGCCTCCTTATGCTAGCCCGATCTTTTTCTCGTTCCAGTGATGCCAAATTTGTGACCCACAGTCTTATTGGTGCTGAACCCGTTTTTAACTTTTATACCTTGTGGTTGGGGCTGAATTGTGCGAGAGAATCAAGGAACGGGATGGATGGCCTGGTCAGTTTGGGCTAAATGACATCCATCTAGGTTTTGTGCCAAAGAACAGGGGCACAAAATTAGAACGCTATGACCATTTGAGGGGATTTGTGCACGCATGGCAGTAATTTTAGGACTTCTGGTGCTTTTGATTTCTCAACGTGTAGTGCAGTAAGGCAACAAAAATTGCAAATTATACAATTCTGTCACTCCATCATTTTCAATTATATACAAGCAAAAGGCGCAGACAAGCAGCAGCAGCATAGGTATGGGCAAGAATGACACAAAGTACGCACGACATTAAAGGCTCACTTATTAATCATATAGTTCACCATCCAAAGCCACGGCAAGTTTTCAACACAAACTTACAACTGAGTGATGGAAACAACGACACGACCAAACAAGCACACTCCATTGTCGGACACCGACAACAATGAACCCTGAGACAGAAGCAACACCGTGACCAGGCACTTACTGGCCACCACGCAGGCGAAGCACCAAGTGAAGGGTAGACTCCTTCTGGATGTTGTAGTCTGCCAGAGTGCGGCCATCCTCAAGCTGCTTACCAGCAAAGATGAGACGCTGCTGGTCCGGGGGGATGCCCTCCTTGTCCTGGATCTTTGCCTTCACATTGTCAATGGTGTCTGAGGACTCCACCTCCAGCGTGATGGTCTTGCCCGTCAGAGTCTTGACGAAGATCTGCATACCACCACGAAGGCGGAGCACCAGGTGAAGGGTCGACTCCTTCTGGATGTTGTAGTCAGCAAGGGTACGGCCATCCTCGAGCTGCTTGCCAGCAAAGATGAGGCGCTGCTGGTCCGGGGGGATGCCCTCCTTGTCCTGGATCTTTGCCTTCACGTTGTCGATGGTGTCCGAGGACTCCACCTCCAGCGTGATGGTCTTGCCGGTGAGGGTCTTGACGAATATCTGCATGCCTCCACGGAGCCTGAGCACCAGGTGGAGGGTGGACTCCTTCTGGATGTTGTAGTCAGCAAGGGTACGGCCATCCTCGAGCTGCTTGCCAGCAAAGATGAGGCGCTGCTGGTCCGGTGGGATGCCCTCCTTGTCCTGGATCTTCGCCTTGACGTTGTCGATGGTGTCTGAAGACTCGACCTCAAGGGTGATGGTCTTGCCCGTCAAGGTCTTCACAAAGATCTGCATCTGTAAATACAAAGTAAACCCAAAGTAAGGAGGAGTTGAAAGGAAACATGCAGGTTATAAACAATACAGGTACAGAGAGATATGAAATCCTAGCTACAGATAAACGAACATCTCAATATGAACCTAGTAAAAATGCCTATCAGCACAATCTTAAGCCTGGTGAGAAGGCTATATAGTCTAACTCCTAGCAGATCTATGCTCAACAATCATCTGAAAATGTATATGAATCAACAATAATAATACGAATTTCAGACTAGAACCGACAGGTAACTACAAGGGTGAACCATGAATAAGTTAGGTAAATAAATTCAGAATATGGAACCTAACGGAATCAACCAGCTACGCACACCTAGATGAAGCGAGCCAACAAAATCGATGCATAGGACTACGACACGCAACCAAACGAGCGGAATCGACCAGCCACACACGCCTGCCTAGATCGGGTGGACCGAATCGACACCAATCGGCGGATCTACTCGATAATCGAATCGACAGCAAGCGATCAACAAGCAATAGCGCCTCAGCCCGCAGATCTACTCCAAACGACGGATCAACAGAACAAGAAATCGAGAGGCGGATCGATCGGAAACTCGCGTACCTTGAGGAGGAGGACGAGGGAGCCTTGGCTTCGATCGGTCGGAGATTCTTCGGTGGGGATCGGAGGGGGTTGGATTGGATTTGCGGATAGGAGAGGAGAGGGGGGCGGGGATTTTGTAGTCGGGAGGGGAGGCCGGGTCACACGGGAAGGGAAGAGTAGTCCCGTGAGGCTACGGCACCGGTGACGACGACGTGTGGCGTGCGGAGACCGATACGATCTTTTTTTCTGTTGATGATTGATTGATCAAGATTTTTGTTCCGTCTATCGCCAAATCGTCCTTTTTTTTACCGTGACAAATGTCACGTGTGTGGTATGAATCGATTCAGTTTTCATGTTTTTGATCCCAATTTTACTTGTTAAGCATGACAACTTTATGTTTGGACGACAAGTTTTAAATTTTTTGGGTTTGTTTTTTATAATAACTTTAATGTAAAAAACGTCAGGACGATATTACTTGGTGTTACACGTGTGGCACTTATCATTTGGAATTTTTTACCCTCCAAGAAACCTTTTACTCCTTCCATGCATCCATTTGTGCGACAAGTAATTCAGGAAGGAGTATTTACTTGCTCTTTCTTCGCCTCACACAATGTCAGATTGGCATACTCCCTCTGTCTAAAATTGGAAGGAAGTTAGGCTGATTTTGTAGGTAACGATATTTAGGTAATCAAACAGAGAAGATGCAAAAAAAACTTCTTCTTTCTTCTATATCTAAAATTATTTTTTGTATACAAATACCAAGTACACCAAATCTGTTCAGAGAAGCTCTTGGGGCTAAAAAATGGGTAGACTGCTAGATATGCTCTTAGTCTAAAGATTGTACACACTATTTCTTGAATCATTTAAGACCATCTTGAACAAAACCCCTTCCCCATATAAAAAAACTGGTTTAGGTGGAGTTGGATCAAAAAGATTGCTCCAACAAGTTCTGTAAACACAATTTTTTAGGGGACCCTTTATAATCAGTCTGACTTCCTCTCCATCTAGGGGAAGATAGATCTTCCCGTAAATTTTCTCTAAAAATGTCACATCAGCACGCCACTATTGTACCCAACGCGCCATAACCGCTGCCGGCCATCACTGGCTGCCGACCACCAGCATATACTGTCTGCCTTTGTCGCCGCCCTTCAACAATAAACCTTTATATGGGAGTTTTTAGGGGGACTTGTTGAAGATGCTCACATACAAATCTCCCATAAGTTACGTCAACATCTCCATATAACCATCTAAAGTTATATACATCTCGTATAACAATTTTTTGGGGAGGTTTTTAATGAATCTGTTGAAGATTCTCTAAGGTCAACTCCAACGTGGCGACCCGTTTCGTCCGGCCAAGTCTGTTTGGATAGAAGCGGATAAAAAATATGGCCGAGCACACCGACACAAAACAGGTGGGTGTTCGTTCTTCTGTCCGCCGCAACCCATTTCCGGCCCAAATTTGGGTCGGGTTTGCATCGACACGAACGCGCACCACACCCTCCTTTGTCCTCCCCGTGGTCCGCCCGTCAGTGGTACAACGACCTTTCTTTCCCCTCCTCATTCACACTCGTTGATATGAAAACCAGAGCATGACCAATGCATCAAAGACTAAGGTTCATGCTAGCACATGTTAAACCATTAGAGCAGCCAAAGGAAGACATGGGCAAAACCATTATCTTAGTTGGAAAGCTTTCGGTGCCATCAGATTTCTAGCTGCAACTTCACACCTAAAACCCAATTAATTCTAAAAGGGTCTAACATGTTTTAATGGCTGGATAAGATGGTGTTTGAAGTCGGCTTTCATTCAAAAAAAAGGTGCATCATTTGAGGCCTTAAGTCAAAAGTTGTGCCAGTTCCCATGCAAGTTGTCCTGAAATTTATTACAATGCGAGGCTCAACAAGTTTGATCTTGCTACGGCTTGGCGCTCACAAATTTACCCTTCACTTTGAGTTTTTTTCCACACCTAACTAGTAGGTGCTTCTAGTATAAGTACTCCCCGGCTGTTCCATGTGAAGGGGGGGTGAGATTTCGGAGTTCATGTTTGTAGACACTTGGTTAGGTTGTGTTGTGCTGAGAGCACTAGTATCATTGAGTGTTAGCTCGTGTGTGTTGATTGGAGGGTTTGTCCTCGTTCCTCAATTCATATAGGATCCTTGTGGTTCCCTCTTGTGATTCTACCTAGGTTCACAAGTTTCATGGTTTGGGTTGCGTCCTTGTAAGTTAGAGTATTTCCTGATGTTCTTTGTCAGTTGAGAGAGATAGTTGTTGATGCTTGTGAGTTGTTAGGCACCGTGAACGTTCAGCGGTGTCCTGCATCACTCATTCCCCCACCTCACCGTGCTCTCCGCTGCTACCCAGTTTTGGCCGCGATGAGACCACCCAAGCACGACCGCCGCATCCACTAACTTCCCCATCATATCCACTGATTTCTCTACCGCATCACTACTAGGGAAAAGCGCGTGTTGACCCATGCTATTGCTATACAAGGCTAGCAGCAGCGAGCTTTAGCGCAACACACTACTGCTAATATCTACAACACTTTTATCTAGGGCGCGCTACTGGTAAGAGCGCGCTGCTGCTAACTCTACTCCCCTTGCTACTGTTAATTTTATTAGTTTTCGGTTTTTTTTCTGCATATTTATTTTGCATTTGAACAGGCTTTATACAATAATCTTTAGGATAACATACACATACAAATGTAATCATAGCATCAAATCATGTCATCATCATAATCATCATCCAACACAAAGTGGTCTCTCGTCATCATCTCGAAAATAGCGATACAAGTTCTTGCAACTACATCGTCATCCATCTAAACAATGATATACACGCAAAGAGCTATCACTGTGAGTGAGAGTGGAATTATGCAGTACATGACTTCGTATCCCTCTCTCGCACTAGTGTGAACCTAAACTAACTACTAGTTGTCGCTCGGAAACCGGAAATTGGTACACCTGGGCTTGACACTCCGGCCACTCGTCGTATACTCCTGGCGTAGCACTTCTTCGCCATCGATGATCTATGCACCTGCATCGTTACATGAGTCGATGATATGCAACATATATAGTTGAGCAACAGAAAGAGACAGACTTGGCAAAAATAAAAGCAACATATCATAAGCACAAATAACAAAGTTCATCATACCCAAAATGCCCTAACTAGAGTGATCTTCGCTAGTCGAGGAGGATGGTTTAATTACATCACAAATAAAGTTTCGCCATGCATAGTTCAAAGTTTCGTCATACAGAAAGTATGAACTAAATGGACACATTGTCATATATCGATAATCACTCAAACATGTCGTGCCATCCATCCAAGTCAGGGAGATAGTCCCCGAGCTTAGTGAAAGGCTTCAGGTCGAGACGTTGAGCAGCTACATGTGTTCAGGCGTCTTCCTGCGACATTTGCCCTTCCTCATAGAACATCCCTGTTTTTCCGAGGACCTCCATGATGATTTGAGTAAGTTCACGCTGGATGTGATAGAACTCAGCTCGAAGCCGATGATCCTCGATATCTCCTATGTTCTTTGCCCATTGTAGAATATAGGCATCCCCGGATGTAGGTGACATGCGACGGTTCTGCTGATCCCGTCTGTACTCCAGCATGTGGTGTAGGACATAGAATCCATCACTAAGAGTATCACTCGGTTTATGGATGCAGCAGAAGTCGGTCTTATGGCTGAAGGAGGGCCTGCCGTTCCTCTTCTTGGTCTTGATCTCTCCACCCCATACGCCGTAGAAAAAGATAGCACTATCGAGAACAGACTTGATGTGGGTGTAATGCTTTTTATTCATGTTCTTCGACGAGTCCAAGTAAAGAGCGTGGGAGTATCGGGGGTAAAGGATGATGAGGATGACGCGCCCGTGGCTGCACAAAATAAGTACACCTCAAATTAATTAGCCTCCATCGTGCAAATGAATGATTGAAATTGAAGGAAGGATATCCGCGTAGGTGACTTACAGGGGATGATAAGGCACGAGAATCGTCTTCTTGTCCTTATTGGCGATGATGAAATCGACGATGTAGTTCCTTGCGTATTCACGATGCTTTGCGCAGACTGCTAAGAAGCCCTCATGCATGAAGTACGGGTCAACGACATAGATATAAGGTACCTTCTCAATCCCAATGATGTAGTTCATGTACAAGGCCTAAAGGTGGACAAACATAAAATCCAGCTTCTTCAAGTGAAACATGTCAAAGATATAATCGAATCAAAGGAAGAACTTCTCCGTGGGGAATGAGTTGAAGTACAATCTTTATCGCGGCACGTTAACCACATAGAGTGGGTATCCTGGATTTTCTGAGGCGATTAGGCTTTTCTCTCTCCGCAGCACATCATCATGAAGTCTCCTTAGATCACCGTGTATGGCCTCTACCGATGCCTTAGGTAGGATTGGTTCACCGGGGATATGGTATTTTGCCGCACCGCGGACAGGTATACGGTCTTGAACCCGAGGCTGCGGAGGCTGATGGATCATAGCAGCAGCTTTATTGTTGTCTTTCCTCGCTCTATTCCGATGCTTATTTGGTGGAAGGTCGTCTATAATATGTTCAGGCTCCGGAGGCGGCAATTCAGGCACCGACTCATGATGCTCAAACCCTGAGTACTCATACTGCTGAGCCATCAATCCTCCGTCCTCAATGGCACCAGTATTGAGATACTGTTGAGTGTCATCGTCATCCTCATCCTCATCTATGGCGACGTCATCATCGTCTAATGGAGCCTCTTCCTCACCCCGTCCGCTATCACCCAGCACGACATGCGACACTAGTTGGGTAGGTGGGGTGCTGATGTTCATACCTTGCGGAACGAGAAAGAGAGGAAGGGGAAGGTAGCCCAGCTCACAGCGGTCTCGACAGAACGGACGGCGTGGTCGGGGACGAGCTGATGCGGCGGCGACGGCGAAGGGATCTCCGGCGATGGCGGTTGAGGCGAGGTTGGTCGCGGCGGCTTGGCACGCGAAGCGCTTCGAGGCTCGGCTAGCTCGAAGGAGTAGAGGGCGGCGGAGCTTCGACCGCGGTGGCGCGCGTGAGACGACGGAGAGCGCGGCTCTGGCGGCGGTCTTGGCGGCAGTGGCGTCGGCCATGGCGTGGGGCGCGAGGGAGAGGAGCTGAGGCGAATGGAGATGTCCAGAGGTCCGGCGCGACGTGGAGCTCGTCCAAGGCAGCAGGCGGCGAGGGCGGCGAAGGCGAGCGTGTGCAGCTGCGTGGCGAGCTGCGCTTGCCGCCGAGCACCTTGCTGCTGCTGCTGGCAAGCCAAGCAGCTTCATTGGCCTTGTGGCAGGCTGGGCCGGCCAGTGGGCTGGCTGGTGGGCGGTGGTGGCGCCGGTAAGTGTTTCCTTTCTGTTTCCTTTATTTAATTCTTCGCAACTTTGTTGAATTATTAAAAATACCTAAAGGTTCTAAAATTCACCAAACTACTCTGGTCCATTGTTGGAATATTTCCAACATGAAACATTTAGATTGGGAATATTTGGACATTTGAAATATTTTATATAGTTTTAAATGCCCAAATTCAAATACTTATGATTTAATTCAAAGACCTTAGGATGACCTAGGAAATTGTGCATCACTTTTGGCGGAGGTTACGAACCAAGACAAAATGATGGACATTTTAGAAGGGCATTTCAGGTTCATCGAAAATATTTTTAGTAAACCCTAGTTTGTTTCAGAGGGGGCTGGGAGTTCTGTCATTCCCATTTCAGGTTTCTGTTGAATGAAATAGACATGATGCAACACTCTAATGCATGAACTAGCTAGGGTGTGACAACTCACCCCCACTCAAAAGAATCTCGTCCCGAGATTTAGGTTCCTCCGGAAAGAAGGCGGGGTACTCAAGTCGAAGACGATCCTCCCTTTCCCAAGTAGCTTCCTTCTCAGAATTGTGCGACCATTGAACCTTGAGAAACTTGATATTATGCCGTCGAGTGGTACGCTCGGCTTGATCGAGGATACAAACGGGGTATTCTCGATATGTGAGATTATCTTGAAGATCAAGCGTTTTGTGGTCCACTCCACGGATAGGATCCGAGAAGCAGCGCTGAGTTGAGAAGCGTGGAAGACATCGTGGACTTTGGAGAGATCGGAGGTAGTTCAATTGGTAGGCAACTTCTCCTCGTTTGGCAAGAATGCGAAAGGGTCCAATGTAGCGAGGAGCCAATTTGCCTTTGATACCGGGCGATGGGTTCCTTTCAAAGGAGTAACCCAAGGTAAGCCTTCTCGTCAACCTCGTAAGTCATAGCCTTATGTTTTCGGTCATATTGACTCTTTTGACGAGATTGGGCTGTTTTCAACTTTTCACGAGCGATGCGAACTTGCTCTTACGCTTCTGGATCATATCCGGCCAAAGAATTGTCTTTCCCGGTTTCGACCAGTTAAGAGGTGTTCGACACCTTCGTCCATAGAGAACTTCAAAAGGTGCTTTGCCCAAGCTAGATTGATAGCTGTTGTTATAAGCAAATTCGGCAAATGGAAGGCATTTCTCCCAATCCATTCGAATGAGATAATGAAGCTCGAAGCATGTCTTCTAGGATTTGGTTGACACGTTCTACTTGACCCTGGATTGAGGGTGAAAAGCAGTGCTAAAGGAAAGATGGGTTCCCATAGCGTTTTGGAAACTTTCCCAAAATCGAGAGGTGAAGAGACTTCCTCGATCCAAGTTAATTTCCAATGGAACACCATGAAGAGACACTATTCAGGAGATGTACAAGTCTGCTAGCTGACTAGCGGTTATACTCTCGCGAACAGGTAAGAAATGGGCTACTTTGGAAAGGCGGTCGATAACGACAAAGATAGTATTATTCCCTCTCTGGGTCCTGGGAAAACCGGTGATGAAATCCATACTAATTTTATCCCATTTCCATTCAGGAATAGCTAAGGGTTGAAGGGTGCCAGCAGGCCGTTGATGCTCTGCCTTTACCGACGACGACGCGTCGCGATTAGGAACAAATTGAGCAATGTCTCTCTTCATCCTAGTCCACGGAACCTCTGGCGTAGGTCTGATACATTTTAGTGCTACGGGATGAATGGTGAGAGGAGTCATGAGCCTCCTTAAGGATCAGCTACCGTATGTCTGATTCTTGGGAACCACTAGGCGGTTCTCAAAATATACAACACCATGATCATTTGTAGAGAAACATTTAGCATCTCCGCTAGCAATGTTCTCCTTAATCCGGATATTCCTTTATCTCGCTTTTGGGCAGCGATGACTTGATCCATAAGAGTAGGTTTAGCCACCAAGGTGGAAAGGAATCCTTGAGGAACAAAGTGAAGGTTAAGCTTCGAAATTCCTCGTGGAGAAGTGGTTGATTTTGTTGCAACATTAGGTTGTTGCAATAAGATTCTGACTTAGTGCATCAGCCATGACATTGGCTTTTCACGGGGTATAAGTTATTCCTAAGTCGAAATCTGTGATCAACTCAACCCAACGTCTTTGCACGAGATTCAAATCTGGTTGGGTGAATATATATTTCAGACTTTGGTGATCGGTGAAGATTTATAGCGATTACCAAGAAGGTAATGTCGCCAGTTTTGAGTGCATGGACTACATTTGCAAGCTCTAGATCATGAGTAGGATAGTTTTCCTCATGTGGGTGTAATTGCCGTGAAGCATAAGCAATTACATGTCGATCTTGCATGAGAATACAGCCTAGCCCTTGTCGCGAGGCGTCATAATAGATAACAAAGTCCTTAGAAATCTGGTGGTACTAATGCGGGAGCGAAGTTAAGCGTCTTTTCGGTTCGAAAAGCTGTGCTCACATTGTGGAGTCCACTCGAACTTTTATCCTTCTTGAGGAGTTCGGTTAGAGGTTTAGCAACTTTGGAGAAGTTCTCGACAAAGCGGCGACAATAGCTCGCTAAGCCAAGGAAACTTGAACTTGCTTGACCGACTCGGTGGAGTCAATTAAGGACGGCTTGAACTCGCTCGGGGTTGACAGCAATACCTTTACCAGATATTACATGTCCTAGATAGGTGACTTCTGGCAGCCAAAATTCGCATTTAGAAAACTTGGCATAAAGGTGATGCTCTCGAAGTTTCATCAACACTAGCCTTAGATGTTCGGCATGTTCTTCCTCGTTCTTGGAATAGATGAGTATGTCATCGAGGTAAACCACGACGAATTTATCCAAATATTCCATGAAGATTGAGTTCATTAACCGGGAGAAAGTGGCTGGAGCATTGGTTAAACCGAAGGACATGACGGTGTACTCGTATTGGCCGTAACGAGTAACAAAGGCCGTTTTGGGAATGTCCCGTTTGAATTTTGATCGATGGTAGCCTAACCTCAAATCCATCTTAGAGAAGCGAGGATCCCGCGAGCTGATCATACGGATCGTTGATCCCGGGAGTGGATACTTGTTCTTAATTGTGACCAAGTTGGCGGGTCGATAATCTACAACCATCCGGTCCGTACCATCCTTCTTCTTGACGAAGAGGACGGGCAAGCCAAGGAGATGAACTAGGACGGATGAAACCCTTTTCAAGGACTCATCGAGTTGTTTCTTAAGTTCGGCTAGTTCAAGGGTGCCATCTTATAGGGTCTTCTAGAAATTGGGACAGTTCACGGAATGAGGTCTATCACGAATTCAACATCTCTGTCGGTGGGACACACAGCAATTCTTCTGAAAGACATCCGGAAGTCACGGACTACCGGAACATCTTGAGGTCCGCAATGGACCGCATTAAGAGAATATAGTTGGCGCTTGGATATTGGGTCAAGACATTGACTATCTTTCCCGAGGGTGCGTAAGTTGAACAGTCCTAGAGAAACAATCAATCTTGGCATGATGGGCTGACATCCACCATACCCAAGATGATATTTATATCCGAAGATTTGAGAGCTATCAACGATGCAAGGAAAACAAGTCTGTCGACCTGAATTTCATTACCATGACTTACTCTAGAGGTTTGCCATCTAGAACCGGAGTAGAAATTTCCATGGTGGAAGGCATGTCACGAGAATGCGATGTTATGCAAGCGTGCATAGTTTTCGGATATGAATGAATGAGATGCTCGATGTCGAAAAGAGCGGATGCCGGTGGCAATTAACAAGAAGCGTGCGAGCACGGCGTTGGGATCCTCTTGGGCCTCTTCACCGAGACACAATTAACATGGCCACGTGCGGTGGTGGCGGCAGCATAGAACACCTTTCTGCTGGCTTGCCACGCCAACAGCTTTGCGGGCTGGTTGGGGTTGGTGCGAGGACAATCGCGCATGTAGTGGCTGACTCCCCACATTTGAAGCACGTCCACGGGTTGGCGCGTGAGGAGCATTGTTGGTTGGCCCACCATAGGGCTTAGCTGGTGCATCTTCGCTGAACCGGACGAGGCGCTGAAAGGATGGCCTCGGTGTGAATCTGGGTGGCGAGGCGTATAGGCACCCACACACGGCGCTTCGTGGTCCAAAGACGGATGAGGATCCCATATCACGACCATGCTTGCATGTTGCTTCAAATCGATCGACCCGTTTCAATGCTGATGGCTTTGTTAACAAGCTTCGGAAGAGGTGCACTCATGCGACGGAGATCTCGGCGAGTTCGGGCTAAGTCCTTGCGGAACCTTGCTGTTTCTTGGCGTCGATGGAGACCTCTTGGTGGCATAGCGTGCGAGATTACGAACTCTCTGCTGAGGCGTCCACGAGAGACGGCCTTGGGTGAAACTGCAGAACTCCTCACGTTTTATCCATGAGACCCTCCGGAATGTGGTGTTCGCGGAAAGCCTTGCTGAATTCTGCCCAAGTAGTGACATGGCCAATCGGGCGATAGCCAAATAGTTCTCCCACCGAGATGGCGGGGCCTTCAAGATGATATGCAGCAAAGGTGACCTTGTCGACCTCGGCTACGGTCGAAACGCAGCTTGTGAGTAATCTTTGCGATGCCGATCATCAGCGTCGAGAGGCTCGGCGGAGTGGTGAAAGGTAGGTGGATGTAACTTGATGAAGTCACCGGCGACACCAAGTTATTTCTCGATGATGGGTCGTGTTTTGTTCGATACGCTCCGACAAGCGGTTGGTCTCCGTTTGTTTCTCTCGGCCTCGGCATAACCCGGCCGAGAAGGAGGGTGAGGCAGGTTAACTTCTCCAACTCTGCTGCCTTCGGCCTGCTCTGGCGGAGCAGGGTTGTTGCGGGTGTTAACCATCCTAGGAAAAACAAGACAAGGATTTAGTCCAGGATGGCAAAATTCTGACATCGAAATGTAGAATGTAATGGATAACTCGGAATGCAAGATGATCATCCGTATGACATGGTGGATACAGAAACTGCTTCTTTATTCCATCGTCATACACACCATACAAGGTTTAGTACAAGACCAAAGAAAGTACTACTGCGGTGAAAAGAGGATTACATCTCATCGGAGGCATACCAAGCTCCTATACATTATTTTTCTTACACCTCCGGAATTAGTACACACTAAGTCGTATTCCACGAGTCACGCAGGGGCGGTGGAAATACAACTATTACAATACTAGTGAGACTACTACTAACTCGGGCGTCTCCGTAGTAGTTCTCATAGAAGTCTCCTCCGTAGCACGGAAGTTCAGCGTGATCGTCCGGAAGCAGGCGGTCTGAGGAGCCTGTGGACCATAAGGGCAAGGTGAGGTCTTGGACCAACAATCGGTGGCTGCGGGGACCACGAGGTGGGGTGATGCCCCCACATCACGCCAATCCATCATGTCCGTGAGCAGATCTAACAGATCTGGTCTCTCATATCCATATAACCAGCTTGCACGGCGGTGCAAAACGAGTCAAAGTGGCCCGGTGATCGGCCGCGGGCGTTGAAAACTCCATCCTCAAGGCCCGACTCTCTCGGTCCTTGTCCTCGAGCAACTTCGGCGGTGGTGCGGGTTAGTGAGTCCTCTGGACCGAATCAGCATAGATAGCCCGGAGATAACCAAACGCCCGAAGTGAACCCGCATATACCGAAGTCGGTGTTGCGAAGCGAGCGATCTGACTTCGCATGATGGTCATCATAGAATAAGCAGATCTTGCACCGCCATATCAATAGTAACACCAAGCCCATAGGAGCTGTGAAGGGCCTCGGTGGAACCAGGATAAGAGGAAATATCCCGACGGTGCAGAGAGATACGGCTTTGATTAAAGTCTCGACATCTCGTCAACCGTGTATTCGGATACCAGCGATATCCCGCTCGATCATAACCGAACTAGCATAGCTGTATGACCGGTCACACCAATGCATCTGGTCAGACGAACCACTTGATTTTGGTCACGAGTGGCCATCTGGAAGCATAACCACAATGCAAAGACATTAGAATTTCTGGCAGAATTTGGACAGCATAACGACTGTAAATGCTCAAAAGGATTTGAGACATTATACAAAGAATTGCATAACCACTCAACAATATCATATCAAGGTTCTGGGTCCAATTTGGTAACATAATAGGATAGTAAAAACTGAACCAGGCTCGTAACCAACAACATATAAGGTACTACTGATTAGTAACACGTGAACCTAATAGAGAGAAGAGATCCTAATCCTTAAACCCCGGTGGAAGAATGGACTGACTCAGATCAGAATGTCATGAGGTAAAGGAGTAAAAAGAGCCTTACGTACCATCCCACAATCAATTCCCCTACATATAACTAAAGCATTTCTAGACTCAACATCGACCGCTTTGGCTTGGAGAACCTACAGCGGTCCGGCTCGATGCCAATCTTTGTCGGGACCCGACTCAATGTCACATCGATCTAGCTCAGTAACACGTCATATCACTTTGCGGCCTCACGCACGGTATCCCAACGGTGTCGCCTTACCTTAGCCGGGACCGTTTATGCGCTTTTGGCACACGTATATGATAGTGTCGCTAGCATCCATATGAAAAGGAGCCGGGCTGACATGGCTAGTCGTAAACCCAAAGTGGCACAGACTTACGAGGACAGGCATCCATGACCCGACGCCGAGCGTGTCGGTCATCGCAAGTAAGTTCGGGCTGTAGCACTGGGCTAGCAGGACTCGATAAACCGGGCTGTAGCAGGCTAACGAGACTCCGGTACTCAATGCGTGACATTTCCCGTAGGGACGCACCAGAGCGAAGAAGGACACATGCCGGCCAGCCTAAGTGCTCGGGAGCGGTAGCAAGCTACCATGGCTCGATGGAGACACTAGGAGACATTTCCGGTAAGAGAGGCTACTAAAGATAAACAACTAGATAGTCGGATCCCACACATACCAAGCATTTCAATCATACACACAATATGCTCGATATGTGCAAATACAACAAGGCATCACAACATGACTCTCGACACAAGTACTTTATTTAAAGGCTCGAGAGAGCCATACATAGCATACACACAAGTGCACGGGTCACACGACCCACATACAAGTCATACAAGCATACAAGCCAACAATGGAAGTGTTTTGTCCGAGTACGCACAACTAGTAAAATAAAAGAGGCTTGGGTAAGCCTAGCTATACTACATGGTCCTTCATTTGCTCAGGATCACCACCGGCCTTAGTCTACTCATCGATGTCAGCGTCTCACGAAGAACCCGTCGGAAGGGTTTGTGGCATCTTCTAAAAATGTAAATTAAAGCAACATGAGTACAAAGGTACTCAAAGAAGACTTATCATCGACCCTACATACATGCACATTATCAAGAAGGGTTGGTGGGGTTATTGCAGACAAGCCAGCTTTGACTCATGGCTAAGCTATCCAACGAGACACCAACTTGAAATAGTTTTGCTTTTCAGTCCACTACTCATCACTTCAATACACCACCGAGGATCCACCTCCGTCTTCCTACGGAAGAGCCATCCTCGGCACTCACACTTATCTTGAGGCTTTTAGTAGTATCCATTTACTTGTCTATGAACTGTATAGGCAACCAAGTAGTCCTTTACATGGACGCAGCTATTCAATAGATGATGTTAACCTGCGGGGGTGTACTTCTTCATACATGTTTCCACCACTTAGCGTCGCACACGACATGTGCTCGGCGGACTTCAGCGAAAGCCGACGTGGGTGTAGACCACGACCTACCTGAACACTCAAGTCTCTAGTCCAGGTTTATCGCCTATTTGGGTTCCATCTATGAGGAGTTCGGCGAAGTTTCGCTCACAGCCCCAAATGATGTGAACAGGGTTCCCGAGATACCAAGCAGGCATCCGGTACACCCGCCACGTACCTACCGCATCACAGCCCACCCCTACGGTCAGCGCTGTCCACGGCCTCGATGAGCTACAAACACCGAAAACTACTTGCAACTCACAGGACGGAGGACTAGGGTGCATAAGAAGTCGGCGGGGTCATATTTGAGGCCCAATGTATGGTAGTAGCTGATTCTTAAATCACACATACAGATCTCGATGCTTAAGGACGGCCTCAATGAAACAACCCACCATGTACTCCTACATGGCCTCTCATCGATACCTTTACCAAATTGTGTTCAACACCTTACTCTCATACCGACTCGATCATTTCACTCTAGCCATCACCCAGATGAACCAGACCTGACACGACTCTAAGCATAGCAGGCATAGCAAGGTAGGAACAACACAATCATATGGCTCAATCAACTCCTACACATGCTAGTGGGTTTCATCTAATTCTTGTGGCAATGACAGTCATGCAGAGGAAATGGGTTCAACTACCGCAGCACCACAGCAGTTTGAATCGCGTTGTCTTAATGCAAGAAACGAGAGCAGGAGCAAGAACATGGGATTTTATCGGTATGATCAAATGGTTGGTTGCTTGCTTCGACGGTCGGTGCTTGATATTGCTCTTCGCCGGGGTTATCACGGTACTCCTCGAAGCGAGAACACGCATGCAGAGAGCACCGATACACAGCATTACCAAACAAGATGCAACAATATGATGCATGCAATGAGACATGGCAAAATGAGTGCATTGGGCTAATGCAACTAAGAACAGATGGGTTTGAGCTAAGTTGAACCAATGGTTCAAAGTTCAAACTCATAAGTTGCCATTTTAGGTGTTATATCTTGTTCTGTGTAAAGCAGCAAGTTAGCTTCTGTAAACATGCATGAAACCAGTACAGATGGATAGATTGGATTTTTCTGATCATTTTTCATATATAATTTGTTTCATTTGGAGCTACGGTTGATTTTATATGAATTTTTGAAGTTTGAAACATTTTCTGGAATTTCCTGTATAAAAATAATTCCAGTAATTAAATTACTGCGCCAGCACTATGTCATGATGACGTCAGTGGTCAACGGGCTGGTCCAGTCAAACTGACCAGTGGGTCCCGCATGTCGTGGGTAATTAAACTAATTAGATTAAGTTTTAACTAAGTTGATTTGGTTGGCGAGGGGCCCACATGTCATAGACCGAGGGTCAACCCGGGCCCACCCGTGGTCAAAGTCAGGTCAAACCCGCGGCGTTTAGCCGCCGGCGCCAGCCCGACGCGATGGCGGAAGTGGTTTTAGCCGTTCGGCCACCAAATGGGTCGCGAGGCCATCGGAGTGAAGCCGAGGACGAGCCGCGGCTCTTGGTGGAGTCCGTTAGGGTCGGGTGGCGGAGTTGGCGCCGGCGGCGACTTTGGCGCCACCGGAGTTGGGTGAAGGCGAACTCGAGGTAGAGTGTCTTGTGAGTGCGGGAGTGCAGTTAGCCCCAACGCGACGTGGTGGCGCGATGGACGGGGTGAGATGGCGGAGGGCGGCGGGAGCACGTCGGCGGCGAGGTCCGCGACAGCGCGTCGCGGTGAGCCGTGTGCTTTCGCTGTGGTCGCGAGAGCGAAAAGAGAGGAAGGAAGGTAGCCCAGCTCACAGCGGTCTCGGCAGAACAGACGGCGTGGTCGGGGCGAGCTGATCTGGCGGCGGCGGCGAAGGGATCTCCGGCGATGGCGGTTGGGCGAGGTTGGTGTGGCGGCTTGGGCACGCGAAGCGCTTCGGGGCTCGGCTAGCTCGAAGGAGTAGAGGGCGGCGGAGCTTCGAACGGTGGTGGCGCGGGAGTGGAGACGCGGAGCGCGGCTGGCGGCGGTCTTGGGCGGCAGTGGCGCCGGCCATGGTGTGGGAGCGAGGAGAGGCTGGGGTGAATGGAGATGTCCAGAGGTCCGGCGCGACGTGGAGCTCGTCCAAGGCAGCGAGGCGGCGAGAGGCGGCAGGCGGCGGCGTGCAGCTGCGTGGCGAGCTGCGGTGCTGCCGCCGAGCACCTTGGCTGCTGCACAGCAAGCCAAGCAGCTCATTGGCCTGATGGCGGGCTGGGCCGGCCAGGTGGGCTGGCTGGTGGGCCGGTGGTGGCGCCAGGTAAGTGTTTCCTTTCTGTTTCCTTTATTTAATTCTTCTGCAACTTTGTTGAATTATTAAAAATACCTAAAAGGTTCTAAAATTCACCAAACTACTCCTGGTCCATTGTTGGAATATTCCCAACATGAAACATTTTAGATTGGGAATATTTGGACATTTGAAATATTTTATATAGTTTTAAATGCCCAAATTCAAATACTTATGATTAAATTCAAAGACCTTAGGATGACCTAGGAAATTGTGCATGACTTTTGGCAGAGGTTCTGAACCAAGACAAAAATGATGGACATTTTAGAAGGGCATTTCAGGTTCATCGAAAATATTTTTAGTAAACCCTAGTTTGTTTCAGAGGGGGCTGGGAGTTCTGTCATTCCCATTTCAGGTTTCTGTTGAATGAAATAGACATGATGCAACACTCTAATGCATGAACTAGCTAGGGTGTGACATGGTGGCACCCCATGTTCCTCTGTTGAAGCCCCTTCATGTACTTCGACTTTTCTTTGGCATCTTCGGTATTGAAAGCCGCCTTGAATATTTGAAACTTCTCTTCCGTGATTGTCGGATTATCCTTTACAATCTCGGAGTAGGGTTCCTTTTTGTCGATGACGCATTTCACCCTTACTTTCCAAGCGGCCAACGCATCGCTAAACTTGGTCATGGCACATTTGTTTATCTTCTTGATTGTCGGGTCTTTCTCTAGATCGGTATATTGGATTTTATCCTGAAAGCACAAGTGCTCCCTGGGTGATTTTGGTAATTAATGTCAACATATCTCTTGTTGGACTAATACTTTCATTTAGTATATTTCAGATAAGCCAACAGTGGAGTGGCATGGACAAGAGGATGTGGAACCCCTTCAAGATGCTAAGGACAAAGGATTGGCTCAAGCTCAAAGCTCAGGATTCTACATTTTCCATTTTCAGTGATCCAAGATCACATTGAGTCTATAGGAAAGCCAATACTATTAAAAGGGGATGAGGTGTTGCTTAATGGCTTGCTTGCTCAAAGTGCTTAGTGATATGCTCCAAAGCCCCCAGCCACTTTCTCATATCCACATATGTCCCAAATCAAAAGTCAAATTCGGCCCCACCGATTTGATCCATCCGGCGCCACCGAGTTCAGTTGACATAGCCACTGCCAGAAACCCTAATCATTTCGGTCTCACTGATGGGATATCGGTCTCACTGAGATGGGGTTGCAAACTCTCTGTTTCCCTTCGTAACATTTCGGTCTAACCGAGATGAGCGATAAGTCCCATCGGGTCTGCAATGCAAACTCTCTGTTTCCTTTTCGTAACGCTTCGGTCCCACCGAGACGAGCAAATCGGTCCCACCGAGTTTGCCTGACCAACTCTCTGTTAGCTTATTACCAAAGTCGGTCCAATCGAGTTTGAGTAATCGGTCCAACCGAGATTACGTTATGCCCTAACCCTAATGATATCGGTCCCATCGAGATGACATATCGATCCCACCGAAATTGCCTAACGGTCACATATGTACTAAATCGGTCCGACCGAGTTTTCTGATTCGGTCCCACCGAGTTTGGTATAATGTGTGTAATAGTTAGATTTTGTGTGGAGGCTATATATACCCCTCCACCCTCTCCTCATTCATGAGGGAAGCCATCAGATCGTGCCTACACTTCCATTACCCATTTTCTGAGAGAGAGCCACCTACTCATGTGTTGAGACCAAGATATTCCAATCCAACCATATGAATCTTGATCTCTAGCCTTCCCCAAGTTGCTTTCCACACAAATCATCTTTCCGCCAAATCCAATCATATGAGAGTGAGTTGAGTGTTGGGGAGACTAGCATTTGAAGCACAAGAGCAAGGAGTTCATCATCAACACACCATCTATTACCTTTTGGAGAGTGGTGTCTCCTAGATTGGTTAGGTGTCACTTGGGAGCTTCCGACAAGATTGTGGAGTGAACCAAGGAGTTTATAAGGGCAAGGAGATCTCCTACTTCATGAAGATCTACCCTAGTGAGGCAAGTCCTTCGTGGGCGATGGCCATGGTGGGATAGACAAGGTTGCTTCTTCGTGGACCCTTCGTGGGTGGAGCCCTCCGTGGACTCACGCAGCTGTTACCCTTCGTGGGTTGAAGTCTCCATCAACGTGGATGTACGATAGCATCACCTATCGGAACCACGACAAAAACATTCGTGTCTCCAATTGCGTTTGCACACTCCATTCCCATCCCTTTACTTTCTTGCAAGTTGCATGCTTTACTTTCCGCTGCTCATATACTCTTTGCATGCTTGCTTGATATGTATTGTGAATGGTTAAACTTATGCTAAACCTCCACCTAAACTTGAAAAACTTAAAAACTGCCAACATTGTGTGTTGAGTGTCTAATCACCCCCCCTCTAGACACCTCTTCTCGATCCATTGCTTTGGTTTAAACACCATTGGAGGACGATGGATGAGTCTACTTTGGGGAGTCTTAGACATAGAGTGCCTATACTTGATGGAGAGTACTTTCATGAGTGGAAAAATGAGATGCTTGTGATTTTCAATGAATATCATTTGAACAAGTACATTACTAGCCCTTGTGCACCTCATGTTGATCCTATGCATCCTACCCTTGATGAGTCAATTGACATGATTCGCAATCTTAGAACTGTTAATCTTATCACTAGAGGTTTGCCTAGAAACTTGATAGGTTAATTGCCTACTCTTAAGTGTGCCTACACCATATGGAAATTTCTTGAGGAACGATTTCCAAATTATTTCTAGCAAAATCTAGATGAAATTCTCCATAAGTCTATTGCCTTGAGTAAGATGAATTCCAATGATCCTAAGTTTGGTGGTTGTCTATTTGAGCTTACAAATCTTATGCGTGCCAAAAGGAGATGTTGGAATTATTAGCAATATTATTTCCGAAGCTATTAGAATTCATAAATAAGATCATTGTCAAACTCATTCTAATGAATCACCCTGTCTAGGAATTGATCCACCACATGACGATGTTGAACATGGATACTATGATGAGGATGATGATAGTGACTTTGATCCCGATGATGCAATGAGACACTTTGGTCTTATGGCAAATATTCGGGGATACATGGCAGGAGGAAAGGAATGGGTCCTTGATAGTGGATGTACCGATCACATGACCGGAGATAAAGATATGTTTCGTGAGCTTGCTGAAAACAATGGCCCTCGAAAGTATGTCACTTTTGGTGATAACTCAAAGGGTAAGGTAATTGGCCTCGGTAAGGTGGCCATCTCACATGATAGCTCCATACAAAATGTCATGCTTGTTGAATCTATTGGCTATAACCTGCTTTCTGTTTCTAGACTAGCTGACTTTGGCTTCAATGTTCTATTTTCCAAAGTAGATTGCCAAGTGTTTCGTAGAGATAATCATAAAATGGTCTTTACCAGTATACGCAAAGGTGATCTATACATTGTTGATTTCACTAAAAAGGCTCAACCTAGAACTTGCTTAATTGCTAAATCCTCTAAAGGTTGGTTGTGGCATAGACGGTTAGGTCATGTGGGCATGCGAAACCTTGACAAGCTTATTAAAGGTGATCATATCTGTCGGTGTCAAAACCGGCGGATCTCGGGTAAGGGGTCCCGAACTGTGCGTCTAGGCGGATGGTAACAGGAGACAAGGGACACGATGTTTTTACCCAGGTTCGGGCCCTCTCGATGGAGGTAAAACCCTACTCCTGCTTGATTGATATTGATGATATGGGTAGTACAAGAGTGGATCTACCACGAGATCAAGGAGGCTAAACCCTAGAAGCTAGCCTATGGTATGATTGTTGTAATGGTTGTTCGTCCTACAGACTAAAACCCTCCGGTTTATATAGACACCGGAGAGGGCTAGGGTTACACAGAGTCGTTTACAATGGTAGGAGATCTACATATCCGTATCGCCAAGCTTGCCTTCCACGCCAAGGAAAGTCCCATTCGGACACGGGACGGAGTCTTCAATCTTGTATCTTCATAGTCTTGGAGTCCGGCCGACGATGATAGTCCGGCTATCCGGACACCCCCTAGTCCAGGACTCCCTCAGTAGCCCCTGAACCAGGCTTCAATGACGATGAGTCCGGCGCGCATATTGTTCGGCATTGCAAGGCGGGTTCCTCCTCCGAATAATTCATAGAAGATTGCGAACACCAGGATAGTGTCCGGCTCTACAAAATAATTTCCACATTCCCCCGTAGAGAGAATATTATGTACACAAGTTCAATCTGCTGACGTATCCTGTAGCGTGACATCACGCCACTACCAAGCCTTTACTTGAATCGTTTTTTATTATACCACCTCGGTAGCGTTTAGCGGCGGTTTCCTTGGCACGTCTTGTCGAGCGTAGATCGTGTTCCCCTTATCTTGGGATTCTCATCAATACGGACGTGGGTAACCCAACCGCGCCATTGATGGTGGCGCTTGGGAGATAAGCGAGTTTTACTAGGCCGGTGGGGACGCATAGTTTTCGTCAGCCCATATATAAGGGGATAAGGATCCACCCTTTTTACCTGCGCCTTCTTCCTCCTTTGCTTATCCATCTCCGCGCACTCTCGAGCTCCAGTGCCCAAGTCCGTGCATCTCGTCTCGACCTTCTCCGACCATGTCCGGAGCGGGAGGCAAATGGCTGGCCTCCTCCGTGACGGAGGAGCACATCGAAAAGCTGCGCAGCGCCGGATACCTCTCCGGCGACATCGCGCACCGGCTGCCCGACAAGGGGCAGCTCATCCCCACCCCCAGGCCCCATGAGAGGGTCATATTTGTTCCCCACTTCCTCCGCGGACTGGGCTTCCCGTTGTATCCCTTTGTCCGGGGGCTCATGTACTATTACGGCCTGGATTTCCATGATCTGGCGCCAAACTTCATCCTCAACATCTCGGCGTTTATCGTCGTGTGTGAGGCCTTCCTCTGCATTCAGCCCCACTTCGGCTTGTGCAAGACCTTCAACGTCAAGCCGAAGGTGGTGAAGGGCACTCAAGCGGAGTGCGGAGGTGCCATGTTCACTGGTGGAAAAATAGCCTTCGGTCGCGGTTCGCAACGGCCATTAGTCGCGGCTGCGCAACCGCGACCAGCAAAGCGCGACTAAAGCCCGCCACCTTTAGTCGCGGCTGCTTCTGAACCGCGACTAAAGGCCCGTCCACGTGGGCGCCAGCGGCCGTCGAGGCGGAGGACCTTTAGTCGCGGTTCTTCGGCCAACCGCGACTAAAGGCCGCCCAGGTTTAGGGTTTTAGCCCCCCTAAACCTGTTTTCTGCTTAATTTGTTTTGTTTTATTTCTTTTGTGCTTTATTTTAATTTTGAAGGAGTTTCATATATTCTACGGTACTACATACATGCATATGAATGTACAATTTCAAATAAATTTGAAATTAGAACCAAAAGAATTCAAGAGGAATATACAATATATATTCAATATCATCGGATGACCATATACAATTTTGAACAAGTTTCCATACATGATTTAATCCATATAAAGTTCTTCGTCCTCGTGATAGTGTTCTCCTTTAGGATGGAGGACTTCCTGCAGAACCATCCAGCTAGTTCCTCTTGAAGTGGTCGGAGCGAGCTTACGGACTAAGCGTCCACGGAGGTTATTCCTCCGAGCATTGGTATCACTCGGATCAACCCGCTCAGAGGTGTATCTCGGATCATCTCCTGAACAAAGTATGCACATAGATTGGTCAACGGTGGCTGAATATCCCGATCTTAGTCTTTACCCTTTTGAATTCTAGGTCTTTTTGAATTCACCGACCTTTGTATCTACGAACCGTCTCCAAACCCTACGAGGCAAAGAAAATTAAATGGACAAGAGAGTTATTAGTTACTTGATATTAGGAAATGAACGAAATAGGCCGATCGATATAGAGCGCAAATGAATGAAAATAATTACTTCGCAGCATTTTTCGATGTCGGCCCAAAGCTTTGGATCCTTATCCGAGAGTCGTGGGCGAGACATTACGAGGTGTTCACTTTAATTACTAGCAGAATCCAAAGGAACTGCGGACACGATACATGCACAAGACGTCATGCATAACTCATCGATTAGCCGCCACATACCATGCATGGAGTAAACAAAAGAGAATGTGCTCAAGATGAAACACTCACCCAAAATGGTAAGGAAATAGAATATCACTTTTGAGTTCCTGCTTTGTAAGAAACGCCACAGTCTGCCTCCACGTCGTCGGGTAATGCTCCAACACAACATCATTAACGATGTGTGGGTCAATGAACCCAACATCATGGATGTTCCTTACTCGCATTCCTTTTTCTTCATTCTGCATGTATAATAGAGGACACAACAATATAGTTAGGACATATATATAGTGCGAGCAATATGAACGAGATGGGGTAGAAATTAATAAATCACTTACGAATGTAGCAACCGATGATAGATTTGTCGAGCTCAAGCAGATTGAAAAGCTGGAACAATTCACTCAGTTCAACTTGTACATAGTAATGTTTGAAGTGATGCTCATGTCTAACTTCCGCATAAATATAATCTTTGGCGTTTTTAATTTTATGTAACCCTTGTACCAATTCAGCAGACGTTTCATTTGGTCGGTAGATCCTTTTCTCTTGAGTTCGACGAGAGGCCCATTCTTGACATATGTAATTACTACCTCCCTCTCGGCAACTCATCAAGGCCTAACAGTTCACGAAGAGTAATACCTAAGTTGGCGCTTGTTCTCGCGCACTCGTTACTAATCAATCCTGTCTTTGCCGCAGCTTGTATGATCTCGGGGCATCCGGACGGAAGGATTCCACTATAAGCGGGCAATCGATTGTTTACTTTGTTCCCGAGCTGGGCAACTTGTTTCCGCTTTTTATACTTCGGCCTTCTCCGCTCTTTGTTCTCCTTGAACATGAGTGCCTGCTTTTAAGTTCACGTGCATAGTCATTAGGGAGATTCTTGGCGGCTTGGGACGGTGTGCTCAAAATGACTTAGCCCACTTCTTTTCTTGATCGAATATCTTGGCTTGGGCTCGGGCTCTCTTTTCTTCTTGCAGTCCGCCTTCCATTTCTCCAAATCAGCGATCGCGCCCGCGTCGACTTCCTCGGCACTCGTTCCCAAGGCCTTGTGGGAGAGGCTTGATGATGGCTCCGGTACCTTTGTGGTCTTAGGTACATAAGGGTCCCAAGTTAATACTCGAGACTTCTTCCTTCTTTGCCATAGGTGGATTGGGGCGGCGTCTCATCACCCGCCGGACGAGGATCTGGGGCGGCGGATGATCACCCGCGGACGTTGTGGATCGGGGCGGCGTCGGCTGATGTGGCGGAGGTGTAGGTGAACCGCCACCACCACCACCACCACCACCACCGCCACCGCCACCACCACCACCGTGGGGGTGGACTTGTTGTCCTTGGCGCCTCGCTGAAACTTGATAAACTTCTTTTGCCATAGAATGTAATGGCGCTTGACATCTTCAAGTCTTTTCTCCCTTGGTGTAGCAATTTCAATCTCTGTGTCCTCAAACCCTTTGACTATGTCCTCCACCGTGACACGAGCATAGCCATCTTTAATGGGGTTGTTGTGGTGGAGTGCTCGAGTAAACATGGTAAAGCATCGCCGATGGCTACCTTCATGGATATGTTCCCCATAGGATAATACAGATGACATTCTTTCATCTCCTTTATATCGCCCACGGGTAGCGAGGAGGCTCCGGTGCAGTAATTTCGACCACCGAGGCTCCGGTGCAGTAATTTCGATCGTCGGTGCATCTACACCAGCCGGTGGGGCCTCCGTGGAAGCCACGCTGCTTCTCGCTGCTGGCTTCCGAGATCCGCCGGATGATCTTCATCTGCACCCGAGCTGAATCTCTTTCGCTACTAGTACACTCATGGTTTTCTTCATCACTTCCATTTCGATGCCAACCGCCCCACAACATCTGCTTCCCGATCCATCTTTCTCTTACGGCTTCAGAAACAGTCGGGTCATCGCTCGGGGAACCCTATTTTCCACGGAATGTGCCCCATGCCTCGTACACGTCCTCCGTGTTCAGATTCGAGGGCTTTGTCGCTGCGTCGTTCTCTCTGTTGAACTTGATCTTCCCTCTTGAGCAGCCTTCATTGCGTCAATAAGGGCTTGGGTGGGTTTAATTAATTTGCCACTGTAAACACACTCCCCTGTCTCCGGGTTGGCGTTCCCCATGCCCGTACCACCAGCTTTTGGCCCTTGGGTCCCATCCTCCGTGCACTGGGCGGATTCCTCGCGCCCTCAGCTCGTTCTCCATCTTCTCGAACCTAGGCACCCAAATGCGATACCCTCCTGGCCCCATAACATGATTGTACTCCTTCTTAGCCGCATTTTCCTTATTTTGTTTCGATATTTGAAGGAACTGCTCCGATTTCTTTTGCTTCACAAATTCGGCCAATCATCTTTCGGTTTCTCATATTGTCCTCTGAAATCCGAGTCTTGTTACGCTTGACAAAGTCACGGGCTAGATTTTGCTTGAATTTCCTAATCGTCGGCCATCTTATGAAGAGCGAACTGTTTGACTTTCCTCCTCCTCTCCTTGTTTTCCTCAATCTTGTTACCCTCCTCATCGAATTTGTTGTATTCCTGAGGTAGAGCGAAATGTTCCATAAGCTTCGTCAAGCAATCTTTTTTGTTCTCTTATCGACAAAAGAACCATCAATTCGTGCCTTCTTTGGCTCATTCCACTCTGGGCGGTGATCGAGGCGTTGTCTCTAACAATGGCTCCGCATTGGCTGATAAACTTGGTGGCGTTCTTGCGGGGCTCCAGCTGCCTGCGGTTGCAAAGTCGACAACCTGGATGGTGCATGTTTCTCCTGGTTTCATCGTCTGGTTGCGCCACGCTTTGACGACGTACTCGATTGTTTTGACGATCCGCCGAGGGCTAAAATAAGAAAGAGAGTCGCGTTAGTACACACATATTTATTCAAATCGGTTAGTTTGTATCACGGAGGCTCAATGTATATATATACCTCGGCGCGGAGGTGGTTGCTACTTCCATTTGAAGATAAATGCTTATCGGCGTTTCTTGACATCATCTTCTTGTGGCGCCCTTCATCTTCACCGTCAAGGTTCGAGATAAGAAGAGATATCATCTTCTTCTTCTCCGGTCGGCACATATTGAATATCGCCGTTTATGATGCCGAACATATGTGCTTCACCGTCCGGATCATAGTTGTCCATAATCGGTCACTCTATCGTCCGACATTATGTCATCCTGAAAACATGTAGTAAAACAAATTAATTAAGTGAAGAAGGGGCGGTGGCGGTGGCGGTGGCGAAAGGGCGGTGGCAAAAGGAGGGGCGAGGAAGGGGTGGGAGAGGTGTCGCGATGAGCGCAAGACGGGCGGGTTTAGGGTTTAGGGTTTTAAGTTGGCGGTTTTCTTTGGCGGTTTTACATTGTTTTTGTTTTTGGGGTTTAGGGTTTTAAGTTGTTTACCGTTTTGTTAAACTAAAACTAGTTAAAATTAAAGAACAAAAAAAAAAAAAAATTCCTTTTCCTTTTCTTTTTCTTCTTCTTCCTTTTCCTTTTCTTTTCTTTCTTCTTCTTCCTTTTCCTTTCTTCTTCTTTCTTCTTCTTTCTTCTTCTTCCTTTTTCCTTTTGTTTTTCTTTGACCGGTTTTCTTGTTGTTTTTGTTTTTGGGGTTTAGGGTTTTAAGTTATTTACCGTTCTTGTTAAACTAAAACTAGTTAAAATAAAAGAACAAAAAAAAAAAAAAAAAAAAATTCCTTTTCCTTTTCCTTTTCTTCTTCTTCCTTTTCCTTTTCTTTTCTTTCTTCTTCTTCCTTTTCCTTTCTTCTTCTTTCTTCTTCTTTCTTCTTCTTCCTTTTCCTTTTGTTTTTCTTTGACGGTTTTCTGTTGTTTTTTGTTTTTGGGGTTTAGGGTTTTAAGTTATTTACCGTTCTTGTTAAACTAAAACTAGTTAAAATAAAAGAACAAAAAAAAAAAAAAAAAAAATTCCTTTTCCTTTTCCTTTTCTTCTTCTTCCTTTTCCTTTTCTTTTCTTTCTTCTTCTTCCTTTTCCTTTCTTCTTCTTTCTTCTTCTTTCTTCTTCTTCCTTTTCCTTTTCTTTTCTTTCTTCTTCTTCCTTTTCCTTTCTTCTTCTTTCTTCTTCTTTCTTCTTCTTCCTTTTCCTTTTCTTTTCTTTCTTCTTCTTCCTTTTCCTTTCTTCTTCTTTCTTCTTCTTCCTTTTCCTTTTCTTTTCTTTCTTCTTCTTCCTTTTTCCTTTTTCTTTTCTTTCTTTCTTCTTCCTTTTCCTTTTCTTTTCTTTCTTCTTTCTTCTTGTTTTCTGTTGTTTTTGTTTTTCCTTTTTTTTTTTGTTTTTCTTTAATTCTTGCTTGGCAAGGGCGTGTGGGCGGCGGCGGCGGGCGGCGGGCGGCGGGCGGCGGGCGGCGGGCAAGGGCGTTAGGGCGGCGGCGGTGTGGCGGCAGGCGGCGGGCGGCAAGGGCAAGGGCGCAGGGCGGCGGCGGCGGGCGGCGGGGGCGGCAAGGGCGCAGGGCGGCGGCGGCAAGACATCGGGACGGGCGGCGGCGCCATCGGGACGGAGCGGCGGCGCAGGCTTTCGCGTCGCGTCGGCGGCGGGCAAGGCTTCAGCGTCGATCGGCGTCGGGCAGCGCTTCAGCGTCAAGAGAGAGGCGAATGGGGCAAACTGCTAAGTCAGATGATAGACGAACCTTTAGTCGCGGCCGGGGAGGCGGACCCGCGACTAAAGGTACCTTTAGTCGCGATCGGCCTCCCCACCGCGACTAAAGTGTTTTGCCACCGCTTCGTTCAGCAGAAAGAACCTTTAATCGCGGTGGGGGCGGGCCGCGACTAAAGGGTACCTTTAGTCGCGCCCGCCTCCCCACCCGCGACTAAAGGGCTGTCTTTGAACCGGCGCGGTGCGGTGGGATGTTTAGTCCCACTCGCTAGCCGAGAGGCATCGACAGGGTTTATAAGCGGCTGCGCTCACCACTTCGAGCTCCTCTCAAATGCAGCTTACGGGCCTATTCTCATTACTCAGTGCTGTGGGCCTATTGGGCCTTCTGCGGGCTGAATCACAGCCCATTAATGGGTTTCTAGTCGTATTCGGCCGTGGTGGCCCGATGGGTGGCATATTTTTATTTTTTGCCTGTTTTTGTTTTCATTTTGCTTTATTTATTTTGTTTTGTTTCTACTTACAACAAAAACTTATTTATTTTATTTTATTTTGTTTCTAGTTACTTATTTATTTTACTTTATGATAATTATTTTTGCAATTAAAGTTTCCAATTACTTATTTATTTATGTTATTAAAATCTTAAAAATACAATTATATATCAAAAAATCAGAAAATAAAACTAATTCATTTTAAATTCTTGTTTTTCTTCTGTTTTTTTTTCCTTTTTCTTCTTTTTTTTTTTTCTGCTTTGTTTCTTCCTTTTCTTGTTTTTCTTCTTTTTTTCTTCCTTTCTTCCTTTTCCTTTTTTCTTCTGTTTTTCTTCTGCTTTGTTTTTTCTTATGTTTTTCTTACATTTGTTTTTTTTCTTCTGCTTTTTCCTTTTTTCGAAAAATAAAACTAATCCATGGAGCATCCTCATCATTTAACTTAATCGTAAAAATAAAAGGTTTGATACATCATTCAGTTCATCGACCAAATACAAAGTTTGGTACAATAAATTATTACACATCAATTCTTCCCTTGTGTCCTCGCTTGCTTACGATTGTGCGTATCCATGGAGCATCCTCATCATTTAACTTAATGCTTGGGTCGGTGTTCACTTTGAAGGGCGGAATTTCAGCAAACATATTATAATCTTGACATGTCATCTTGTCCTCCACTCCCACGATGTTTCTTTTCCTGAAAGAACAATGTGGCGCTTTGAATCATCGCATGATGTCTTGATCGTTTTCTTATCTTTCCGTTTCCTCGGTTTGCTACTCATGTCCTTCACATAGAAAACCCGAGCGACATCTTTCGCTAGGACGAATGGTTCGTCAAGGTAACCAAGATTGTTGAAATCCACCATTGTCATTCCGTATTGCTGGTCCACCTTTACCCCACCTCTGTTAGCTTGAACCATTTGCACGGAACAAAGGGACCTTAAAGGAGGGTCCATAGTCAAGTTCCCATATCTCCTCTATGTAACCATAATATGTGACCTTTTGCCCATTCTCGGTTCTTTGCATCAAAGCGACACCACTGTTTTGGTTGGTGCTCTTTTTATCTTGGGCGATCGTGTAAAATGTATTCCCATTTATCTCGTACCCTTGGAAAGTCGTTATAGTCGAAGATGGTGTCTTGGCCAACATGTACAGCTGATCTACAACATCATTGTCATTCATTAAATGTTTTCTCAACCAACTGCCGAAGTCTCCATGTGGGCCTTCCTAATCCAGGATTCAGGCTTCCCGGGTTGTCCGAGCGTAAAATATTCTTGTGTTTCTCAAAGCACGGAGCCACCAAGTTGGAATTGGTCAAGACAAAGTGGTGTGCTTGATCGAGAATGGCCGTCCATACATATCGTTGATTTCCTTCCGATCGTGCCTTTTCCACTTAGTCTCCCCTCGTGCCGCGATCGAGGAAGACCAATCGGCTTAAGGTCGGGAACAAAGTCAACACAAAACTCAATTACCTCCTCATTTCCATAGCCCTTGGCGATGCTTCCTTCTCGCCTAGCACGATTCTGAACATATTTCTTTAATACTCCCATGAACCTCTCGAGGGGAACATATTGTGTAGAAATACAGACCGAGAACGGAAATCTCTTGACTAGGTGAACCAGGAGGTGCGTCATAATATTGAAGAAGGATGGCGGAACACCAACTCGAAACCGACAAGACATTGGATCACATCGTTCAGTAACCGTGGTAGAACTTCCGGATTGATTACCTTCCGAGAGATTGCATTGAGGAATGCACATAGCTTCACAATGGCTAATCGAACATTTTCGGCGAGCCCCTCAAAGCAATCGGAAGCAATTGCGTCATAATCACGTGGCGCCGTGAGACTTGAGTTTTGGAACTTTTTCTCCGCCATGTTTATTATTCCCTTTATATTGGGCGAGAATCCAGACGGGACCTTCATACCGCTTCAGCATTCAAAAAGATGACCTTCTCTTCTTTGGTCGAGCGTAGGCTGGCACGACCTTGAAACCATTCGGATGCGGTCATCGTGGTCTTTCAAACGTTCTGGTCCTGCCGTGCTTCCTTTGTATCATTTGTCTTCCCATACACGCCCAAGAAGCTTAGGAGGTTCACGCAAATATTCTTCGTAACGTGCATCACGTCGATTGCAGAGCGGACTTCTAGGATTTTCCAATATTCTAGCTCCCGAATATAGATTTCTTCTTCCACATGGCTGCGTGCCCGTCGGCTCCCTTCGAACTGATTGTCCGCCAGACCTTTCCAAAGATGACTTTCAAATCCTTGACCATATCAAATACCTCGGCACCGGTCGTTCCGCAGCTTCGCCGGTGATCTGCCTTGCCGTTGTAATGCTTGCCTTTCTTTCTTCTTGGATGAGTTTTGGAAGAAATCGACGATGCCCAAGGTACACGTTCTTCTTACAATTTGGCAAATGTACACTTTCGGTCTCATGTAAGCGGTGCGTGCATGCATTGTATCCCTTATTTGACATCCCGAAAGGTTACTAAGAGCAGGCCAATCGTTGATGGTTACGAAAAGCAACGCCAGAGGTCAAATTCCTCTTGTTTGTGCTCATCCCACACACGGACACCACCCCACAGCTGTAAAGTTCATCAACTAATGGCCTTAGGTACACATCGATGTCGTTGCCGGGTTGCCGGACCTTGGATGAGCACGGCATCATAATGAACTTCCGCTTCATGCACAACCAAGGAGGAAGGTTGTAGATGCATAGAGTCACGGGCAGGTGCTATGGCTGGAGCTCGCTTTCGCCAAAAGGATTCATGCCATCCGTGCTTAGAGCAAATCTTATGTTCCTTGCGTCACCGCAAAATCTGTGAACCATCCGTCGATCTTTCTCCATTATGTTCCATCTGCGGTGTGTCTCAACTCCCGTCCGACTTACGTTTCTCTTTGTGCCATCGCAACAACTTGGCATGCTTTTGTTCATGAGCAGACGTTTCAACCGTGGTATTATAGGAGCATACCACATCACCTTGGCGGGAACCCTCTTCACGGGTTTCGGCCCTCAACATCGTCACCGGGGTCATCGACTCGATCTTATAACGCAATGCACGGTGCATACCGGGCATTCATTCAAATTCTCGTATTCACATGCGGTAGAGGATGCGATCGTTGATGCATGCATGTATCTTGAACCTCTAAACCTAGAGGGCGGATAACCTTCTTTGCTTCAGACGTCTTGGCGGGCAACTCGTTATCCTTTGGAAACATATTCTTCAACATTTTCAGCAAGTTTTCAAATGCCGAGTCAGCTACACCTGCCTCGCCTTCCATTTCAGCAAATCCGATTGTGCAGCCCAGCTTTTTCGACCATCATCGCATCCGGGTACAGCGCCTTTACGTGATCCTCTAACATGCGATCCAAATTCTCCCTCTCCTTTTCAGTTTAGCAGCGTCTCCGTGCATCGGCAATGGTCCCACCAAGATCATCAGCGGGATCATCACGTGCCTCTTCTTCACCTTCCCTTCACCTTCACATCCTCCATGAAAGTATCACCGAAATGAGCAAGATAGCTTTCATCGATGAAATCATCCCTTCTTCATCTTCTTCCATTATAACCCTCTTTCTCCATGCTTGGTCCAACAATTATAGCTTGGCATGAAACCCTTCAAGCGGATGCATGTGAACAACTCTTGAGGAAGAGTAACCCTTCTCATTCTTACAGATAACACATGGACAGATAACAAAACCCCCGCTTGTTCGCATTAGCCACTACGAGGAAATCTTTCAAACCCGTAGTGAACTTCACGGAGAGTCGGTTACCGTACATCCATTGCCGATTCATCTGCATTATTATAATATAAAATATATAATTAACCATCATGCATTTGTTATGAACTACACACACATGCATATTGACACATCAAAGGTTCATCAAGTTGCTAACATGATCGAAGAGTGTGGCTCCAACACTTCATGTCATGTTTGTTTCATGCTCTTGGGGCATTTCATCAAACACCTTATGTGCATAAGAGGAACCAAAAGCAAACCTACACCCACTTGTGAAGAGAATGGCTCCAAATGGCTAAGTGTTGGCTGCTGGATGGGTATATATAGGGAGGGCTTTAGTCGCGGTTGGCCAGCCAGCCGCGACTAAAATGCCGAAACCTTTAGTCGCGGTTGGCACGCCAGCCGCGACTAAAGCCCCTCACGTGCACCACCTGGCCACCGAGCGCCCAGGCCCAGCCTTTGGTCGCGGTTCACCTCGAATCATGACTAAAGGTCCCATTAATCGCGGTTCCTACAGCCGCGACTTATGGGCTGGACGGAAAGCCTGTTTTTCCACTAGTGGTTGGGCAAGATGCCCAACGTCATTTGGCTCGAAGGGGCCTTCGTGGAGTCCGTCAAGGGGTGGCAATCGGGGTGGTTCTACATCACCGAGCCGCACGACCCTAAGTGGGCGGCGGCCCCCGAGTTCAGATCTGGTATCCCCATGCAGCTCACCTCCACAGAAATGTAAGGGCTTGCTATGGCGCGATTCGGAGGGTCCGACAGACTCCATCCTGTCTTGAGCACTCGTGAACAAGAAGCTTAGGCTTGTCAATGTGATCCAGGTCATGCTCATCCGACGGATCCTCCCCTGCCAACAACGGGCCTTCAATCTGTGGGAGTTTGATCCGGCACAGCACCGGACTCTAAGCGGGCTCTTCGACATGACGTATGAAGCCGTCTGGAGGGTGCTGTTCAAGGGCGGAGATGTAACGCCCTCGATGCGGCTATATCTCCCACGTGTCGAAGCACGACTTAGAGGCATAACCGCATAGAAAGCAATGTCGCAAGTGAGGTAATCTTCGCACAATCCATGTAATACATAAGGGAAAAGATACATAGTTGGCTTACAGTCGCCACTTCACACAATGCATAATTAAACATCCATCATACAGATTACACTCAAGGTCCGACTACGGAACCAAAATAAAAGAAGAATACCCCACATGCAACACAGATCCCGATCGCTAACTGGCTCCACTACTAATCGTCTGAAATGAAACATAGTATCGACCAAGTGCCTCATCAAATTCCCACTTCAGCTCGGTTCGCCATCTGCTACCGCATCACCGTACTGCATCTGTTTTGGTAGAATCAGAGCCACGAGGACTCAACAATCTCACACCCGCGAGATCAAGACTATTTAAGCTTAAGGGAAGGCTGGTGTCAAAAGGTGGGGCTGCTGCAAGCACTAGCATACATGGTGGCTACATCGCAAAAGAGAGCGAGAAGAGAAGCAAAGGCGCGGTCGTGAAGCTATTAGCGATCAAGAAGTGATCCCGACTACTTACGTCAAGCATAACTCCAACACCGTGTTCACTTCCGGACTCCGCCGAGAAGAGACCATCACGGTTACATACACGGTTGATGTATTTTAATTAAGGTCAACTTCGGGTTTTCTACAACCGACATTAACAAATTCCCATATGCCTCATAACCATGGGCACGGCTTTGAAAGATAATACCTGCAGGGTGTACCAACAAGCCCATCACAAGCTCTCACGGTCAACGAAGGAATAAACCTTCTACCAAGACACTCGATCGACTCGGTATCCCAGACATCAAGACATTTCGACAATGGTAAAACAAGACCAGCAAGACCACCCGACCGTGCCGACAAATCCCGATAGGAGCTGCACATATCTCGTTCTCGGGGCACACCGGATGAGCGATGCGTCGGCAACCGAGGATACCCCAAGTTGCCTCGGTATGCACCGCAAGTGGCTCTAGTTTGGACCAACACTCGAAGGAGCACCGCCCGGGGGCTAAAATAAAGATGACCCTCGGGCTCGCGAAAACCCAAGGGAAAAAGGGGTATAGGTGGCAAATGGTAAAACCAAGGTTGGGCCTTCTTGGAGGAGTTTTATTCAAAGCGAACTGTCAAGGGGGTCCCATAAATCACCAGACCGCGTAAGGAACGCAAAATCAAGGAACATAACACCGGTATGACGGAAACTAGGGTGGCAAGAGTGGAACAAAACACCAGGCATAAGGCTGAGCCTTCCACCCTTTACCGAGTATATAGATGCATTAATTAAGACAATAGATATTGTGATATCCCAAAATATCCATGTTCCAACAAGGAACAAACTTCATCTTCACCTGCAACTAGCAACGCTATAAGAGGGGCTGAGCAAAGCGGTAACATAGCCAAACAACGGTTTGCTAGGACATGGGTGGTTAGAGGTTGACATGGCAATATGGGTGACATGGTATAGCAAGTGGTAGGTATCGCAGCATAGGCATAGCAAAAGAGCGAGCATCTAGCAAGCAAAGATAGAAGTGATATCGAAGGTATGGTCATCTTGCCTGTAAGGTTCTCAGAGTTGTCGAAGACTTGATCTTCGTAGGCGTTCTCAATAGGCTCCTCGTTCACGTACTCGTCTCCCGGCTCTACCCAAGGCAAGAACACAAGCAACGGAACCACAATCAAACAAGGAACAATGCACAAGCAATATGATGCAAAACATGACATGCGATGCGAGATGTGATATGCAATGCATATGTATGCTCCGGAAGGAAAATGATGAACCGGCCATCAACTTGGCAAACCAAGTATGCCGCTGGAAAGATGGAGTGATTTCGGTTGAAATCGATATAAAGATCACCGGAATCGGATGCACGGTTTGCAAATGACAAGCAAAACAAGAATGACGCAAATCTGCGTTTAACAGCCCGATGCTACTTAGCAAGCAACAAGAAACTATGCTACAGCACCCCACCATAAAAACAAAGCATATGGAAGCGAACTACAGGAGATGTTTAACAAAAGAGGAACACTGAGCTACGGCTAAATCACATCATAACATGTTCAAACAAGCATGGTGAAAGTGCTCAAAATATCAGATTCACAGACTTAGTGAAAATACTAGCATGCCAGAAATTAACATCAGGAAGGCATGTTTAGAGCAAGCAAACATCAAGCTACAGGAACTTATAATAGCAACACAAGGCATGACATGATTCTACTCAAAGCATATATCAATAGTCCCTTACTGACCATAAGCCAAAAAGGACCTTAAGAAATGATGGCACCCATGTAAACATTGCAAGTTTTATTACAGATTTCAGACTTAGCAGAAAAACTGGGCATGGCAAAAACAGTTAACGAGTAGGCATGTTCGTGAGCTCGATGCACTCACTACAGAGCATCTCATGACAAACTAAGCATACACCCATCAAGAAGACATGGCATAGGAGCTATACATGGCAAGAACAACATCATAGCATACATGGATCAACTACAACGACCTCGTGAAAATTGAATCTCATGCAAACAATCTGCCAGGAAACATTTTCAAGCAAAAGTAGAGCATGAAAATGACATGCTAGACTACTCCATAAATACCAACATAGGCATGGATGGATAGAGCACATCCATATGTTCAAAACACCCTTACTGATCATGCTCAAAAATGGCATAGATCTCTCTGTAACAACATGAACATATGGCATAAAAATAACAGCAGGACAAGACTTAGTGAAAACACTAAGTTCCTGAAATCAGCAACATCATCATCCCTACTTTGCATGCTTGTTCTAGTCAACACATAGATCACAAAAATACATGGCAAACACCCCTGGAAAGATGGCATGGCAATGTTCAACTCACATGTAGGACTTAAGTTCATAGGGTGCACACATAAATCATGGCAAAAATGACAAAAGAGCTCGAACTGATAAGATTCTGAAACTAACGATCTGAAGCCTTCTTCCAACAGCATTTAGGGCATCAAGATGAGCTCAAATGCAAATGATGCAATGTAATGAAATGTTGTACTCTTCGAGGCGAACAATTTGACATATTATACGCCCAAAACAGAACCACGGGTGCGGAGATGTGATGCTATGAAAATGCCACGAAATTAATCACAGACAAAATACTTGGTGGATTTTCGGGGTGAGAAAAGTCAACCGTGGGTTTCGGATCGGATCTCGCCGGAGTTCTCGAGGACGGCCGGCCGGAGCTCGCCGGAGTTGGGGGTCGGGGCCGGAGGAGGCCGGCGCGGGCGGAAGCCGGAGGCGGGCCGGTTGCCGCCGAGGCGGCGGCGGCGGCAAGCGCGGCGCGGCATGCGCCAGCGGGCGGCAGGCGGGCGCGCGGAGGCGGGCGCGGCGGACGGCGGCGGCGGCAGCCTTGGCTGGGCGGCGGCGGCGGGCGGTCCGGCGGCGGAGACGGCGATGGCGATGGCGGCCTGCGGAGGCGGCCGAGCGCCGACGGCGGCGGGTCATGGGGCCCCAGACGGGCCGAAGGGCCGGGCGGCGCAGCGGCGGGGGCCACGTGGCGCTGCTCGATTCGTCCGGCGGCGCGGCGGACGTGTCCGCTCGCCGGACGTGTCCGATGGCGGCGGAGTGAAAATCGCTAGGGTTTGCGGATTTGGGAGGGTCTTTAAATAGGCATAGAGGGAGCTAGGAGAGTCCAAATGGGGTGTAGTTTTCCACACGATCGTGATCGAACGACCGAGGGCATGGAGGGGAGTTAGATGGGTTATTGGGCTGTTTTGGAGGGGTGTTGGGCTGCAACTTAAAAGAGGCCTTTGCGAGAGCGCGGTTAACCGTTGGAGTACCAAACGAACTCCAAATGACCCGAAACGTGACAGGTGGTCTACCGGTGCTATACCAGGGCCACTTGGCAAGGCTCGGTCCATTCCGAGAATGTTCAACACCCGCACACGGAAAAAGAACAAGAGGGGACGCCGGGGAACATAGGAGTGCCGGATTGCAAAACGGACAACGGGGAAAATGCTCGGATGCATGAGACGAACACGTTTGCAAATGAGATGCACATGATGACATGATATGAGATGCATGACATGGACAAAATGCAAAACGAAAACAAAACCCAACCACGGAGGGAAATATCATAGCACATATCCGAAAATGGCAAGAGTTGGAGTTACAAATATGGAAAGTTACATCCGGGGTGTTACAACACTCCACCACTACAAGAGGATCTCGTCCCGAGATCTAGGACTGAAAGAACTCCGGATATTCGGAACGGAGGTGATCCTCGCGCTCCCAGGTGGCTTCTCGGTCGGAATGGTGTGACCACTTTACTTTCAGGAATTTGATTAACTTGTTGCGAGTCTTGCGCTCGGTTTCTTCAAGAATAGCAACGAGGTGCTCATGATAAGAAAGATCTTCTTGGAGGTTAATCTCTTCAAAGTTGATAGTGCGCTCAGGAATCTTGAAGCACTTGCGGAGCTGTGACACGTGAAACACATCGTGCGTTTGCAAAGTTGGATGGAAGCTCAAGTTGATAGGCGAGATCGCCTCTTTGCCAATGATCTTGAAAGGACCCACGATCTAGGGGCAAGCTTCCCTTTGATACCGGGTTTACGAGTACCTTTCATTGAGAGACGCGGAGGTAGACATGGTCTCCGATTTCAAAAGCCACATCACGATGCTTGTCATCATAATAGCCCTTCCGCGCGATTGTGCGGCTTTGAGATTCTCACGAATGACTTTGCACATTTCTTCGGCTTCTGTGATCAAGTCGTTGCCAAGAAGTTGGCGTTCACCTGTCTCGGACCAATTGAGAGGAGTACGGCACTTTCTGCCATAGAGAATTTCGAATGGGGCCTTGCCCGAACTCGCTTGGAAGCTGTTGTTGTAAGAGAACTCGGCATATGGAAGACACTCTTCCCACTTCATGCCAAAGGAAATGACACAAG
Source organism: Aegilops speltoides (assembly GCA_021437245.1). NCBI lineage: Eukaryota > Viridiplantae > Streptophyta > Magnoliopsida > Poales > Poaceae > Aegilops > Aegilops speltoides. The sequence goes on from CM038146.1 coordinate 69,912,628, forward strand.
CCCTGAGCATATCTTCAAGGATTTGATTGACTCGCTCGACTTGGCCACTTGTTTGAGGATGGAAAGCTGTGCTGAAACGAATGTTGGTGCCCATGGCCTTCCGAAAGAGTCCCGAACTTAGAAGTGAAGATGCTTCCACGGTCCAAGAGATCAATTGTGGAATACCGTGCAAGGAGACAATTTCGAGGTGTATAGCTCTGCCAAATGAGCTGCTATGATAGATTCTTTGACAGAAGAAAATGAGCCACTTTAGTAAGCTTGTCAATGACAACGAAGATAGCATCATTTCCACGCTTGGACTTAGGAAAACCAGTCACGAAGTCCATCTCGATATGATCAAACTTCCATTCCGAATAGCAAGAGGTTGGAGGAGACCAGCTGGTCTTTGGTGTTCTGCTTTCACCCTTCTGCAGACATCACATTCATTCACGAATTGAGCAATTTCTCGCTTCATTCGAGTCCACCAATACGATCGCTTGAGGTCATGGTACATCTTCGTACTTCCGTGATGAATGGATAGGAGGGAATTGTGTGCCTCATTCATGATGACTTTTCTCGGATCGCCTTTAGGAACCACAATACGATCCTCAAAGAAAAGAGTGTCTTTGTCATCCAAGCGATAGCACTTGTATTTGAAATGCCCTTGTCAATACCACGCTTCACCTTCTTCACCATGGTATCCAGAGTTGTGCCTCACGAATTTGATCCTCCAAAGTAGGAGAGACTATGAGGTTGGCAAGAAAGCCTTGAGGAACAACTTGAAGATTCAGCTTGCGGAAAGCTTCACAAAGATCCGTTGGAAGGGCTTGAGAATTAGGTCAATGCAATAAGCCTTTACGCCAGAGCATCTGCAATCACATTCACCTTGCCAGGAGTATATTCAATACTTGGATTGTACTCTTGAATCATTTCGACCCAACGAGTTTGCCTGAGGTTGAGGTTTGGTTGAGTGAAGATGTACTTGAGACTCTTGTGATCGGTGAAAATGTCCACTTTCCTTCCCAACAAGAGATGTCTCCATGTTATCAATGCATGGACAACTGCCGCCAACTCAAGATCGTGAGTGGGGTAGTTCTTTTCGTTGGGCTTCAACTGCCGAGAGGTATAGGCCACAACTTTCTTCTCTTGCATTAACACAGCACCGAGACCTTGCAAGGAAGCATCACGTAAAACTTCAATGGCTTGGATTCATCAGAGGAGTCAAGACAGAGCTGTAACTAGCTTCTCTTTGAGGGTATTGAAAGCGACATCACACTCAGGCGTCCAAACATACTTGACATGCTTCTGGAGGAGGTTGGAGAGAGGCTTTGCAATCTTAGAGAAATTCTCAACGAATCTTCGACAATAGCTTGCAAGACCGAGAAAACTGCGGAGCTGCTTGACATTCTGAGGAGGTTCCCAATTCAGAACTAAAGACACCTTCCCGGGATTAACAGCGATGCCCTTGGCGGAGATGATATGACCAAGATAAAGAACTTCATCAAGCCAGAATTCACATTTGGAAAACTTCGCATAGAATTGATGCTCTCTGAGCTTGTCGAGCACCAATCGCAAATGTTTGGCATGATCCTGTCTGTTCTTGGAGAAGACCAAAATATCATCGAGATACACCAAGACGAAATCATTTGTGTAGGGGTTGAAGATAAAGTTCATCATGCGAGAGAAAGTTGGAGGAGCATTGACAAGGCGAAAGACATGACAAGATATTCATAAGAACCAAAGCTTGTTCGAATCTTGTCTTGGGAATATCTTGTTCACGAATGCGAATCGATGATAACCCATACGAAGGTCAAGCTTGGAGAATACTTTAGCACCTTTGAGTTGCTCGAATAGCTCATTGATGTTGGGAAGTGGATACTTGTTCTTGATTGTCTTCTTGTTCAATGGACGGTAATCAACACAAAGTCGGTCCGTGCCATCCTTCTTCCGGACAAAAGAACTCCACATCCCCATGGAGATGAACTCGGTCCGATCAAACCAGACGCTCTTGTTCATCGAGCTGCTTCTTCAATTCTTTCAGCTCCTTGGGTCCAAGCTTGTAAGGACGCTTGCAAACGGGTTCGATGCGTGCTCAAGATCGATAACGAATTCGACCGCCGATGAGGAGGCATACCCGAAGCTCTTCCGAAAGACATCTTGGTACTCACAAACGATCGAATTTGCGAGATAGCATCCAACTCGCCCTTCTCATTGAGAGAAAACAACCGAATGGTTTCATCACGAGCGCATAGATGATAACATCCTCGTAAGGGTGTGTCAATTGAATTTGTCCGGCAGCACAATCAAGTGAGCCTTGTCCGAGAAAGCCATCCATCCCGAGAATTAGATCAATATCGAGTCACCAAGAACAATTGGTTTAGACAGAATTTGTAGTCGCCCATCTTGATAGAAACATCCGGACGAAAACTCGAGAAGTCATTTGCTTACCCGAGACACAATCTTCAACGGAATAGGAATCTTTTACATCACAAACTCATGCTTTGCAACAAAAGGTCTTGAAATGAAAGAAAGCGATGCACCAAGATCAAATAAGACTTTTGCAGAATATCATTAACAGAAGATTACCCATGATCACATCTGAAGAATCCTCTGCTTGAGCTGCATTCATCATATTCACCTTTGCATACTTGGGATTATGCTTGACCACTGCATTGCTTGAAGACCTCACAGGAGGAGGAGGAGGAAGGCGCCTTTGGTTGTGGCATTTGTTCGCATAGTGACCCTTTTGCTGGCACTTGTTGCAGGTCACCTCTGAGAGCGGACGGTGATAAGGAGCATTTGACCTTGGAGCTTGAGGCTGAGACTTGTTCTGGTAGCTTGGGTTGGGTGGGTGGGAAGATCCACGACCACCTGAGTTCTTCTGCTGATAAGGCTGACAGAACGGAGGAGGAGGAAGGTAGAACTTTTGCTGCTTTGCTGCCACTTGAGAGGAAGAAGAAGACTAAACTGCATCCCTGTTTCTCTTCTTTGAAGCATCACACTTGAGCTGAGCACCTTCTAGCTTGAGTGCCATATTATAGAATTGATCAAACTGAGTAGGCTCAGAAAGAACAAGAGATAACTGCAGATCCTCTCTAAGGCCACCTCTGAACTGATAGATCATACTTTTCTCATCGGGAACGCCTTGTTTAGCGAATCGAGCAAGTTTCAAACTGTATGTTGTATTCAGACATCGACATGTTTCCTTGCTTGAGATTGCGGAACTCCTCACGCTTGCTCTCAACAACACCGGTAGGAATGTGGTGAGCTTTAAAGTCCCGACGTAAATCAGTCCAAGTAATCACTCGACCACCTCTGGAATCCTTGTATTGTCGGAACCAATCAGCTGCTCGATCCTTGAGCTGAAAAGACGCGAACTTGACGTAGTCCTCGTGTCCGACATTGCTGCATTCAAAATGCTTGTTGATATCCACGAGCCAATCGTCGGCGTCTGTGGCCTCAAAGACAATGAGTGAAAGACTTTGGCTGGTTTGCAAGGAACTGGTTGAGTGTAGGAAACTGTGGCTGGTGATAGAACTGCCCTTGACCTAGATTCCTTGGTTGCCTTGGCCTTGGTTACGCTCTTGCATCACTGGATCAACAACCGAAGTTGGCGTTAGTGGTTGCCATCAAAGTTTGACATGCCTCCGGAGGCGGAGGTGGAGGTGGAGGGTTCGCGACTCCCATCACTGCTCCGGATTACGACGCTGGTGGAGCCATCTGAAGAGGGTGACATCCGTTAGCATCTTGATAGACAGAGAGACAAGTTGAATCAACGGATAGAAATTGCAACATATAGTCTTCACAATAAACATTCAACAGGATGAACGAATGAATTCCAAAGTAAACATCACGCCCATTAAGGTGAGAAGCCACTTGATAAGAGATATTGATGAATGAAAATAAAAACAAGGTATGAATGGAACAAATATGTGGTAAGGATTACCCAATCACAAACCAAATATCTGCGGAAGAAATGCTAGAGCTACTTGAATCCCACCTATAAACTCCCAAACTTTCCGGTTATGCAATCAGTGTTGGGGATACAGGGAGCAATATATCTCACCCAAGCTAACAATCCCTACATCCACCTGTATCCATCCTTCAACACATAACCAAGAAACCTTCGAAATCGTGTACCTCAACCTTCAAAAGCATCCGTTATACGAGTCATGGCAATACTCCCGCACTCACCACAAGATCAAGGGTTAGCGGGTTATCTCACAAACAACTGCATAAAAGAGATTTCGATGTCGGCGATTAAACTCGGTATTCCGAATCGCAACGATAAAATTATGACGACAACACCTCGGAGCTCAACTCCCGGACACCGCCACAACCCCTAAATGTCGAGGCAACCAAGACAATGTTGTCATCATAAAGCCATCGAACGATTCTAAGATACCAGCGTGATCCTAAATTTTTTAGTGAAATTTGAGAAGAGAAGAGTCAAAACTCTACGTCAGATACCTCACCGTAAGGTCAAAGGACTGGGAGTAAAAAGAATTCCTAAACTCTCCGATATATATAATCCTAAATGACTCAAAACATTTTTCTAGACACAACTCGCCACTAAAAGCGATCAAGCGGTGGGGGCTCCTAAGGTCGGGATGGCTCGACACCAACTTGTAGCGCCCTCGATGCGGCTATATCTCCCACGTGTCGGCACGACTTAGAGGCATAACCGCATAGAAAGCAATGTCGCAAGTGAGGTAATCTTCGCACAATCCATGTAATACATAAGGGAAAAGATACATAGTTGGCTTACAGTCGCCACTTCACACAATGCATAATTAAACATCCATCATACAGATTACACTCAAGGTCCGACTACGGAACCAAAATAAAAGAAGAATACCCCACATGCAACACAGATCCCCGATCGCCCCAACTGGGCTCCACTACTAATCGTCTAGAAATGAAACATAGTATCGACCAAGTGCCTCATCAAATTCCCACTTCAGCTCGGGCTTGCCATCTGCTACCGCATCACCGGTACCGCATCTGTTTTGGTAGAATCAGGAGCCACGGGGACTCAAAGAATCTCACACCCGCGAGATCAAGACTATTTAAGCTTAAGGGAAGGCTGGTGTCAAAAGGTGGGCTGCTGCAAGCGACTAGCATAATGGTGGCTACATCGCAAAAGAGAGCGAGAAGAGAAGCAAGGCGCGGTCGTGAAGCTATTAGCGATCAAGAAGTGATCCTGACTACTTACGTCAAGCATAACTCCAACACCGTGTTCACTTCCGGACTCACGAGAAGAGACCATCACGGTTACATACACGGTTGATGTATTTTAATTAAGGTCAACTTCGGGTTTTCTACAACCGGACATTAACAAATTCCCATCTGCCTCATAACCGCGGGCACGGCTTTCGAAAGATAATACCCTGCAGGGGTGTACCAACTTAGCCCATCACAAGCTCTCACGGTCAACGAAGGAATAAACCTTCTCCCAAGACACTCCGATCAGACTCAGTATCCCGGTACATCAAGACATTTCGACAATGGTAAAACAAGACCAGCAAGACCACCCGACTGTGCCGACAAATCCCGATAGGAGCTGCACATATCTCGTTCTCAGGGCACACCGGATGAGCAGTACGTACGGCAACCGAGGATACCCCAAGTTGCCTTAGGGCGGCACCGCAAGTGGCTCTAGTTTGGACCAACACTCGAAGGAGCACTGGCCCGGGGGGGCTAAAATAAAGATGACCCTCGGGCTCGCGAAAACCCAAGGGAAAAGGGGTATAGGTGGCAAATGGTAAAACCAAGGTTGGGCCTTGCCGGAGGAGTTTTATTCAAAGCGAACTGTCAAGGGGGTCCCATAAATCACCCGACCGCAGTAAGGAACGCAAAATCAAGGAACATAACACCGTATGACGGAAACTAGGGTGGCAAGAGTGGAACAAAACACTAGGCATAAGGCCGAGCCTTCCACCCTTTACCGACTATATAGATGCATTAATTAAGACAATAGATATTGTGATATCCCAAAATATCCATGTTCCAAAAAGGAACAAACTTCATCTTCACCTGCAACTAGCAACGCTATAAGAGGGGCCGAGCAAAGCGGTAACATAGCCAAACAACGGTTTGTTAGGACATGGGTGGTTAGAGGTTGACATGGCAATATGGGTGACATGGTATAGCAAGTGGTAGGTATCGCAGCATAGGCATAGCAAAAGAGCGAGCATCTAGCAAGCAAAGATAGAAGTGATATCGAAGGTATGGTCATCTTGCCTGTAAGGTTCTCAGAGTTGTCGAAGACTTGATCTTCGTAGGCGTTCTCAACAGGCTCCTCGCTCACGCACTCGCCTCCGGCTCTACCCAAGGCAAGAACACAAGCAACGGAACCACAATCAAACAAGGAACAATGCACAAGCAATATGATGCAAAACATGACATGCGATGCGAGATGTGATATGCAATGCATATGTATGCTCGGAAGGAAAATTATGAACTGGCATCAACTTGGCAAACCAAGTATGCCGCTGAAAGATGGAGTGATTTCGTTGAAATCGATATAAAGATCACCGAATCGGATGCACGGTTTGCAAATGACAAGCAAAACAAGAATGACGCAAATCTGCGTTTAACAGCCCGATGCTACTTAGCAAGCAACAAGAAACTATGCTACAGAACCCCAACATAAAAACAAAGCATATGGCAGCGAACTACAGGAGATGCTTAACAAAAGAGGAACACTGAGCTACGGCTAAATCACATCATAACATGTTCAAACAAGCATGGTGAAAGTGCTCAAAATATCAGATTCACAGACAGTGAAAATACTAGCATGCCAGAAATTAACATCAGGAAGGCATGTTTAGAGCAAGCAAACATCAAGCTACAGGAACTTATAATAGCAACACAAGGCATGAAATGATTCTACTCAAAGCATATATCAATAGTCCCTTACTGACCATAAGCCAAAAAGGACCTTAAGAAATGATGGCACCCATGTAAACATTGCAAGTTTTATTACAGATTTCAGACTTTGCAGAAAAACTGGGCATGGCAAAAACAGTTAACGAGTAGGCATGTTCGTGAGCTCGATGCACTCACTAAAGAGCATCTCATGACAAACTAAGCATACACCCATCAAGAAGACATGGCATAGGAGCTATACATGGCAAGAACAACATCATAGCATAGACGGATCAACTACAACGACCTCGTGAAAATTGAATCTCATGCAAACAATCTGCCAGGAAACATTTTCAAGCAAAAGTAGAGCATGAAACTGACATGCTAGACTACTCCATAAATACCAACAAAGGCATGGATGGATAGAGCACATCCATATGTTCAAAACACCCTTACTGATCATGCTCAAAAATGGCATAGATCTCTCTGTAACAACATGAACATATGGCATAAAAATAACAGCAGGACAAGACTTAGTGAAAACACTAAGTTCCTGAAATCAGCAACATCATCATCCCTACTTTGCATGCTTGTTCTAGTCAACACATAGATCACAAAAATACATGGCAAACACCCCTGGAAAGATGGCATGGCAATGTTCAACTCACATGTAGGACTTAAGTTCATAGGGTGCACACATAAATCATGGCAAAAATGACAAAAGAGCTCGAACTGATAAGATTCTGAAACTAACGATCTGAAGCCTTCTTCCAACAGCATTTAGGGCATCAAGATGAGCTCAAATGCAAATGATGCAATGTAATGAAATGTTGTACTCTTCGAGGCGAACAATTTGACATATTATACGCCCAAAACGGAGCCACGGGTGCGTAGATGTGATGCTATGAAAATGCCACAAAATTAATCACAGACAAAATACTTGGTGGATTTTCGGGGTGAGAAAAGTCAACCGTGGGTTTTGGATCGGATCTCGCCGGAGTTCTCGAGGACGGCCGGCCGGAGCTCGCCGGAGTTGGGGGTCGGGGCCGGAGGAGGCCGGCGCGGCGGAAGCCGAGGCGGCGGCGCAATGGCAGGGGCTGGCTGCTCGAGGCGGCGGCGGGCAAGGGCGGCGCCGGGGGCGCGGCCGGGCGCAGCTGGGCGGCGCGAGGCGTGGCGCGGCGGACGGCGGCGGCGGCGCAAGGCCATGCGCGGCGGCGCGGAGACGGCGATGGCGATGGCGGCATGCGGAGCGGGAGCGGCCGACGGCGGCGGCAGCGCATGGGCCCCGCAGACGGCCGAAGGGCCGGGCGGCGCGCGCGCGGCGGGGCCACATGGCGCTGCCTGATTCGTCCGGCGGCGCGGGCGGACGTGTCCGGCTCGCCCGGACGTGTCCGGTGGCGGCGGAGGGGGAAAATCGCTAGGGTTTGCCCGGATTTCGGGGGAGGGGTCTTTAAATAGGCATAGAGGGAGCTAGGAGAGTCCAAATGGGGTGTAGTTTTCGCCCACACGATCGTGATCGAACGACCGAGGGCATGGAGGGGAGTTAGATGGGTTATTGGGCTGTTTTGGAGGGGTGTTGGGCTGCAACTTAAAAGAGGCCTTTGCGAGAGCGCGGTTAGCCGTTGGAGTACCAAACGAACTCCAAATGACCCGAAACTTGACAGGTGGTCTACCGGTGCTATACCAGGGCCACTTGGCTAGGCTCGGTCCATTCCGAGAATGTTCAACACCCGCACACGGAAAAAGAACAAGAGGGGACGCCGGGGAACATAGGAGTGCCGGATTGCAAAACGGACAACGGGGAAAATGCTCGGATGCATGAGACGAACACGTATGCAAATGAGATGCACATGACGACATGATATGAGATGCATGACATGGACAAAATGCAAAACGAAAACAAAACCCAACCACGGAGGGAAATATCATAGCACATATCCGAAAATGGCAAGAGTTGGAGTTACAAATATGGAATGTTACATCCGGGGTGTTACAGGAGAAGCCCCCGCGTCCGCGACTGAAGATCGCGGATTCAGCACCAAGCGCCCAGCCGGTGAGGTAAGCTTCATTATCCTCTACGGGACAATTGTTTTCTTTCATAGTTTGACTCCATATGGGATCTAAAGCTCCCAATGCCTTTGACAGGATTGGCAGAGGACGTCCGGACAGGTAGACTGTCCGGCTCCCCTTCCCGAAGACCCAGCAGATGCCCGCTTAACGGGGCTGCTGGTCCCGACACTCTATGTGGTGCCGGAGAAGAAGGCCAAGAAGAAGGCCACGGGAACTCGAAGAAGTTCCCGGCGCCAGTGATATCGGACTCATCGTCCGATGGCTCGAGGCGGACTCCTCCCAAGACTAGGAGGAGAAGAGGACTCTCTCCCGCAGGAGGGAGAGAGGAGAGAAGGCCTCCCAACAGGGGAGGCCAAGGGTCCAAGAGGGGAAGAACTATTCCCCCGGACGGCTCCGCCAACGCCAACGTTGGCGACGAAGAGTGGCCCTCAAGGGCCAGGCCTCCGGCAAGATCGTAAGTATCCGGATTCCTGAATGATTTATAATTTCTCTTTTGTGTCACATAGTGTCCTTCTAATGCCGCATACTGCCTGCAGTCCGGCCGATGATGATCTCCCAGCTTCGTCAAGCGGGTCGTTGGCTCCGTCGGATGTAGATTCCATCCCGACTGCCTCCACCCCTCGCGACGCTGAGGACGCCGAGGTGGGATCTCGGGAAGGGACCCATTAGGAGGAGGCTCCGGAGGCGCCACAAGGCAGCCTCCCAGACTTTGCGCCGGACTCCACACCGGAACCTGCAGTGGTTCCGGAGTCCGGCAGGCGGCCCCTTCACAAGAAGGGCATGACCGTGACACCGGCGGCCTCCGTCCAACCGGAGGCGCTCAAGGGCGCTTCCATCAAGGAAGAACACCGCACTATCATGAGTGCGGTGATTCAGAAGGTTCAGCTCGCCAAGAGCAGGCTGATCGAAGCCTGTAGTAGCCTTCTAACAGGCTTTGAGGTAAGAAGTTAAAATTATGTAACGTAATACCGCATAGACAGTAGCCCCTGATTCTCGGTTCGGTGTTCGGAAAGAAAAGCCGGACTGAGGATCTAAAAAGATATACGCAGGGTTGCTAAAAATTATGTCAATATGGGTTTGCAGGCTGCGCCGCCGACCTCTGACCGATCATGGAGGTCGGTGCTTTGAAGCAGACCTCGAGCGGTCCGAGCAAGAGCTCGGCCGTGCCAAGAAGCAGCTCGAGGATAAAGAAGGTGAGTAACACCACTTTGAATAGTTACCTTACAGAAAAGGATTTAGGTTGCAATAAAAATAACAAGGATAACATGGGTACTGCAGGGGCCACGAACGAGGTGGCGACCCTGAAGGAGGTTGTGTCCGCGGCCGAACACAATGCGGCCACAGAATGGGTAGAGTGGGAAAAGCAGGAGGCGCGGGTGGCGGAAGTGCGGCAAGAGCTCCAGGCTCTCATGGAAAAGCATGAGAGTTTGGAGCGCGACTCAAAGACTCGAGAGTCCGATCTTGCCTCGGCTCTCGAAAGTGCCAAAGCCGCCAAGGCCAAGGCCCATAAGGCCCTTCAGGAGGTTGAGGATGTGAAGAAAATAGTGGCGGGTAAGGCATTTTTCATGCAAAGCAAGCATGTTAATGTAAACTTCCTGATACTTACCCAAATTCGGAGCTCTCCAGGGGCGTTTGCAGATCTGCCTCGCAGTGTGTCCGATGCCGCCGCATTCTACCGAGCCGAGGAGGGGAGCTCAACGGAGAAGGTCTTCTGGTCTCAGTACGCTGAGGTCGGCCATCCGGTGCCCTCTAGCGACCAGCTGAAGCAACTGGTCGAGCTCCACAAGGTAGCCGAGCAGGCCATGAAGGGCCTCATAGTCCGGCTGTGGCCTGGAGAGGCCATGCCTGGGAGCTACTTCGGCCTCGTGCGGCGGCTGGTGGATGCGTGCCCCTGGGTGGAGGTCATCAAGCACTCCGCCTGTATTGAAGGTGCTCGTCGGGCCCTTGCCCGCGCAAAGGTGCACTGGGGCAGGCTGGATGCGGAGAGGCTTATCACTGACGCGCCGCCAGCGGGCAAGGAGTATCGTACGCCCGAGATGTATTATAAGACTGTCCTGAAGGGTGCCCGCAAGATTGTGGATGAGTGCCCCAGAGATGTAGTTATTGAGTAAACTCGCAATGTGTTATCCTGTGCGCTGAAAACTTTGTTCATATGCACTAAGCAACGCTTATTGATTTAAAATATTACCTTCTGTGCGGCCGTTTATAAAATCTGAGAGATGGCAAGTCGTCGGCTTCAGCCCCCATGCCACGAGTCTTTGGGGTGTTCGGATAAAGTTGAGCACTCTTGTTCCCATTTTGGGTCCATCTAGGAGGCGCCAACACAACGAACAAGGCAACCGGACTTATAATGCTTGAACACTCTCACTTAGCCATAGAATTCTATAATTTTAAATTTCGTGAAGCCCCTAGTATTTGAAGACCGAGTTCGGGCGCTATCCACGCCTTGGCCGGACATTATCCGTTCTTCGCTCAAGCGCATAAGTCTTTAGGGACTCGAAAGACCTCTCGAACAGCGACCAGCTCTCGCCTTATCATGTCGGGCCGTTTTAGCTTTCCATCGAGGCACTCGCCCAGCTCAACCGGGGCGCAATCGCAATGGTTCTCCTAGTGCTACCTTAGCCGACGGAACGGAACGTAAGGTACCAAAACATGGGAGCCGGGCAAACCCAACTATTGACCCAAGACATGATTCGGAGCCGATTCATATAATGCTATAAGTTCGGGGTGCCGCACTTGTGAAAGTGTTTGGACTTATCACACCATAATGCGGGGGACATAAGCCCCTGGTGTATTCGGCCGTACCAGAATATACGGGTGCAAGATGCCATTAATGAACATATATATAAAGTAATGCAATTATAGGCAAAAGTGCTGCATTATTTATTTAAGGAATTCGCTATGAGTGCGAATGATACAAATAGTCTTGAAGGGGGATTGACTAATTAAACATGTCCCCTCCAGGTGGGCTGCAGACTGTGTGTATAATCAAATTTAATGCTCGTAATGGAGACCACCCGAGTGTTCGCCGCAGCCTTTTTCCCTCCCCGGCTGTTGCATCGTGAGTTCGGGGTTCGCCACGGACAGGCCTCCGTGAACGGAGTCCTGTATAAAAAGAAGGAAAATAAAAATAAAAGAGTGACACACTTGGGAGCCCCGGTGTGGTCGAGCCGCACTGGTCTGTTGTGGTCGTGCCCTCCCCTATGCCCATGGTATCTCCAGAGCGTAATGATGTACGCGGAGCTGGTCTTGCAATCATGCGAGGGCTGGGGTTAGCCACATTGCTACGCATGCTCGGACGCGCCAGTGGTCTTGATTGAAGTTGCTCCGGCGCGTTTGGCGTGTCCGGTCGCTTAACGGCCGGACTCGAAAATTGTCTTAGAAGGCTGCTCAGATTTCCGCCGCGAGAGCATTGTATGTTCCTCCGCTCGAGGGAGCGCCCGTATTTCCGCTGACCGTGATGACTCCACGAGGGCCCGCATCTTGAGCTTGAGGTATGCGTAATGTGGCACCGCGTTGAATTTTGCGTAACGCGTTCGTCCGAGAAGAGCGTGATAGCCGCCGCGAATGGGACTATGTCAAGATTAACTCCTCGCCCGGAAATTATCCGGGATCCGAAGACCACTTCGGTGTGGACTGAGCTCGCATAATTGGCCTCAACACCTGGTATGACGCCTTTGAAGGTCGTCTTTGTAGGTTTAATCCTTGAGGGTCTATTCCCATCTTGGCGACCGTATCCTCGATAAAGCAGGTTCAGCACTGCCGCCGCCCATCGTGACTCTCGTAAGGTGAAATCCATCTACGATTGGGTCTAAAACCAATGCGGCGAATCCGCCATGGCGGATACTGGTCGGATGGTCTCTTCGATCGAAAGTGATCGGTCAAGAGGACCATGGATTGAACTTCGGGGCGGCTGGCTCCATCGCATATACGTCCCTTAGTGCACGCTTCCGCTCCCTCTTGGGTATATGGGTTGCGTATATCATGTTTACCGTCCGCACTTGTGGGGGGAAACCCTTCTGTCCTCTACTATTCGGCGGCCGGGTCTCTTCCTCGTTGTCGCTGTGCAGCCCCTTGTCATTGTTTTCGGCAATTAACTTGCCTGCCTGCTTGAACACCCAACAATCTCTGTTGGTGTGGTTAGCTGGTTTTTCGGGGGTGCCATGTATCTGGCATGAGCGGTCGAGTATTCGGTCCAAATTGGACGGACCCGGAGTGGTTCTTTTGAATGGCTTCTTCCGCTGACCGGGTTTAGAGCCTCAAAATCCTGTGTTGACTGCCGTATCCTCATTGTTGCCGCCGTTAACGCGGCGTTTGTTTTTGCTTCGTCGCGACCTGCCGTTGTGGTCGTTGGTATCCGGACTACCAGCATTTTTACTGAGGTTGTTGCTGCGAGCTAGCCAGCTATCCTCTCCCGCACAGAAGCGGGTCATTAATGATGTGAGGGCTGCCATGGATTTCGGCTTTTCCTGTCCTAGGTGCCGGGCTAGCCACTCGCCGTGGATGTTATGTTTGAAGGCTGCGAGGGCCTCTGCATCCGGACAGTCGACGATTTGATTTTTCTTTGTTAAGAACCGTGTCCAGAATTGCCTGGCGGTTTCGTCTGGCTGCTGGATTATGTGGCTTAGGTCATCGGCGTCTGATGGTCGCACATATGTGCCCTGGAAGTTGTCGAGGAATGCGGCTTCCAGGTCCTCCCAATAGCCAATTGACTCTGCGGGCAAGCTGTTAAGCCAATGCCGAGCTGGTCCTTTAAGCTTGAGTGGGAGATATTTGATGGCGTGGAGATCGTCTCCGCGGGCCATATGGATATGAAGGAGATAATCTTCGATCCAAACCGCGGGGTCTGTTGTGCCATCGTAGGATTCAATGTTGACGGGTTTAAACCCTTCAGGGATTTGATGATCCATTACTTCGTCTGTGAAGCATAGTGGGTGTGCGGCGCCTCTATATTGAGCAATATCACGTCGTAGCTCAAGAGAGCGCTGTCTGCTGTGTTCGGCCCGGCCGGAGTTGTTATATCCAGCGCGACGGTATTCGTCATGGGTCGTGGGGCGCCCGCGTGATCCATAGTTAGATCTGGATTATCTTGCCTTGTCCTCCAATATATCCCGCAAGTCCGTCGCATTCCCACGTGGCTTTGTACTTTTCGAGCGGTGCCGGGGTACGGTCTTGATGGAGGGCCTGGGTGCCTCTCTGTCGCGACCACGGGGTGGTCGGTCGGTCGTATTATGCGCTGGTGATGAAGGTATGTATGCTTCCTCCTCTAGTCGGGGGAGCAACTTGCATTTTGGGTAGCTCTTGGAGGGGCGTTCGAGTTCATACTCTTCGGCCGCGAGGACCTCGGTCCATCTATCGGCCAGCAGGTCTTGATCAGCTTGAAGCTGCTACTGCTTTTTCTTTAGGCCATTTTCTGTGGCCATTAGCCTGCGTTTGAAACACTCTTGTTTGACGGAATCCTCAGGCACGACAAATTCGTCGTCATCGAGGCTTGCCTCGTCTCCGGAGGGAGGTATGTAATTATCATCCTTGACCTCTTCGTCTGCCGCTCTCTCGTGAGGGCTTGCTTCTGCATCCTCCTGCGCTGAATCTTGCAGGAGGGGATTGTCTTCGCACTTTCGGGGTGTTATTATCTCCGTGCGGAATCTCCATTCTTGCTTTGGCGGGATTTAGAGCGGCGCCACGACGCCGGGCGCTTGGCCTGCTTTTTAAGGAATCTGCTTCCGCTGCTTCTTCGTCGTCCCGTCTTTTGGGGTGTCCACCATGTATATGTCGATGATGAGGTGGTCTTCCGGTGCCTGTGGCGCTGGTTCTTGATCGTCTCCGAATCGCCGCCCATACCGCCGATGTCTTGAGTCGTAGTCTAAGCATGTCGATTAGATCGTCGACAGTGGCTACAAAGTGGGTGGTGGGTGGCCTTTGAATTTCTTCGTCGTCCGCATCCCAACCATCCTGGACATAGTCCGGCCAGGGCTCTCCGGATAGCAAGAGATGCTTTAGCGAATTTAAGATGTCGCCAAAGGGTGAGTGCTGAAAGATGTCTGCAGCGGTGAACTCCATGATCGGCGCCCAATCAGATTCGATTGGCAGGGGCGCAGGAGGTTCAAAGTCCGGCAGGGAATCCGGCACCTCGGAATCGCGAGCTTTATGAGGGACAAGGTTAGTGTTCGGCTCCATCGCCGTGGAAGTCGCAGCTCCCGAGGCGGTGTCCAGCCACCCGTCCTCGATCTGCGCAATCGGCTCCAGACTATCGGTCGGAGCGGATTCGTGTGCGGCCTCCAAGGTACTGTCCGGCGGCAGAGTTAGATCATGCCCATCGTGACAGTGCGGCACGCTCGGCTACGGATCGGATCCATCGAAGATCAAGTCTCCGCGGATACCCACCGTGAAGTTTAGGCTTCCAAATCTGACCTGATGGCCAGGGGCGTAGCTTTCAATCTGCTCCAGATGGCCAAGTGAATTGGCCCGCAGTGCGAAGCCGCCGAATATGAAGATCTGTCCGGGGAGAAAAGTCTCACCTTGGACGGCGTTGTTGTTGATTCAAGAAGCCATCAAGCCTATCGGTGACGACACAGAGGAACTCTCAATGAAAGCACCAATGTCGGTTTCAAAACCGGCGGATCTCGGGTAGGGGGTCCCGAACAGTGCGTCTAGGCGGATGGTAACAGGAGACAAGGGACATGATGTTTTACCCAGGTTCGGCCCTCTCGATGGAGGTAAAACCCTACTCCTGCTTGATTGATATTGATGATATGGGTAGTACAAGAGTGGATCTACCACGAGATGGTAACAGGAGACAAGGGACATGATGTTTTTACCCAGGTTCGGGCCCTCTCGATGGAGGTAAAACCCTACTCCTGCTTGATTGATACTGATGATATGGGTAGTACAAGAGTGGATCTACCACGAGATCAAGGAGGCTAAACCCTAGAAGCTAGCCTATGGTATGATTGTTGTAATGGTAGTTCGTCCTACGGACTAAAACCCTCCGGTTTATATAGACACCGGAGAGGGATAGGGTTACACAGAGTCTGTTACAATGGTAGGAGATCTACATATCCGTATCGCCAAGCTTTCCTTCCACGCCAAGGAAAGTCCCATCCGGACACGGGACGGAGTCTTCAATCTTGTATCTTCATAGTCTTGGAGTCCGGTCAACGATGATAGTCCGGCTATCCGGACAACCCCTAGTCCAGGACTCCCTCAATATCCTTGGTGTTAAAGATGTCATGTTTGATAAGGATAGACTTTGTAGCGCTTGTCAAGCAGGTAAACATGTTGGAGGAAGCCACCCCATGAAGAACATCATGACCACAAGGAGACCGCCGAGCTCTCAAGACATGGATCTTTTCGTCCCAACGCCACGTAAGTCTCGGTGGGAACTCATTTGGTCTCGTTATAGTTGATGATTTTTCAAGATTTATGTGGGTGTTCTTTCTCGATGATAAATCGCAGGTCCAAAAGATCTTCAAAAACTTCACTAGGAAGGCCCAAAATCAATTTGAAGTGAAGACAAGAAGGTTTGCAGCGACAACAGAATAGAGTTCAAGAACGCAAATATGGACACCTTTCTTGATGAAGAAGGGATTTCACATGAGTTCTCGGCTACGTACACACCTCAACAAAATGGAGTTGTTGAGAGGAAGCACCGGACGCTCATCGAAATGGCAAGAACGATGCTTGATGAGTACAAGACACCAAAGCACTTTTGGGTGGAAGCGGTTGAGACAGCTTGTCGTGCGACAAATCGCTTCCACAAGCTACTCGGCAAGACAGCATATGAGCTCTTCACCGGTAACAAGACCAAAGTTGGATACTTTCGAGTATTCAGCTCAAAGTGCTACATTCTTGATAAGCATCATCGTTCTAAATTTGCTCCTAAATCTCATGAGGGATTTCTACTTGGTTATGGCTCAAACTCTCACACATACCGTGTCTACAACAATTTCACCCGAAAGGTTGAAGAGACAGTAGATGTGAAGTTTTATGAATCTAACGGCTCGCAAGTAGAGTAATTGCCAATTGATGTAGGAGATAAAGATCCTTCGGAAGCAATCCAAGACTTGTCTATTGGCAAGGTTTGTCCAACAGAGGTGAAGGAGAGTACCTCGTCCGTCCAAGTGGAAGCTTCTACCTCACGACAAGGTGAACCAAGAGTTGATATGGAAGCATCCAGAAGTGGGACACACCAAGATGAAGAAAACGAGGAAGTACACCAAGATGAACCTCATCAACCTCCTTCTCCACCACGACGAGAGAACGACAACGTCAACCATGATGAAGGACAAGAAGAAGAACGAGATGATGAAGAAGATGTTCCATCCCGATCAACACAGAAGCTCTCACGAGTTCGAGCAAGAGTTGCTAGAGACCATCCCGTTGAGAAAATCTACAATGATATCCAAACCGGGAGAATCGCTCTCTCTAAATCTTGTTTGGCTAACTTTTGTGAACATTATTCATTCATCTCTATCATTGAACCTATGAAGGTTGAAGAAGCATTGGAAGATCCGAATTGGATAAACGCCATGCATGAAGAACTACACAACTTTGAGAGAAACCAAGTGTGGACATTGGTCGAGAAGCCCGACAACAACCACAACATCATCAGTACCAAATGGGTGTTTCGCAACAAGCAAGATGAAGATGGACAAGTGGTTTGCAACAAAGCATGTCTCGTCTCCCAAGGCTACACTCAAGTCGAAGGTATGGACTATGGTGAGACATATGCCCCCGTTGCTAGACTGGAGTCCATTCACATCTTACTTGCCTATGCTAATCACCATGATATCACATTATACCAAATGGACATTAAAAGTGCTTTTCTAAATGGTAAAATTGAGGAGGAATTTTATGTTAAACAACCTCTCGGCTTTGTTAATCCTAAGAAACCCAATCATGTTTACAAGGTTCACAAAGCTCTTTATGGTCTTAAACAAGGTCCTAGAGCATGGTATAAATGCTTGACCAAGTTCCTTATTGAAAAAGGCTTTGAGATTGGAAAAATTGATTCTACTCTTTTCACTAAAAGGGTTAATGGGGAATTATTTGTGTGCCAAATTTATGTTGATGATATTATATTTGGATCAACTAACCCTCATTTTAGTGAGAAGTTTGGGAAGCTTATGTCGGAGAAGTTTGAGATGTCTATGATGAGTGAACTCAAGTTCTTTCTTGGTTTGCAAATCAAGCAAACTAAGGAAGGCACCTTCATCTCTCAAACGAAGTACACCAAAGACTTTTTCAAGAAGTTCAACATGCAAGAATGCAAAGGTATGAGTACACCCATGCCTACTAGTGGACATCTTGACTTGACCAAAGATGGTGAACCCGTTGATCATAAGGTTTATCGCTCTATGATTGGTTCATTATTGTATCTATGTGCCTCTCGTCCTGATACTATGCTAAGTCTGTGCATGTGTGCACGATATCAAGCGGCCCCTAAAGAGTGTCATCTTAAGGCTGTGAAAAGGATAGTGATATACTTAATTCATACACCAAACTTTGGCATTTGGTATCCAAAGAGGGCCTCTTTTAATCTTGTTGGCTACTCCGATTCAGACTATGTTGGAGACAAGGTTGATAGGAAGTTGAAACGCCCTCGATGCGGCTATATCTCCCACGTGTCGAAGCACGACTTAGAGGCATAACCGCATTGAAAGCAATGTCGCAAGTGAGGTAATCTTCACACAACCCAAGTAATACATAAGGGAGAGAGATACATAGTTGGCTTACAATCGCCACTTCGCACAAATACATGAATAAAGCATTACATCATCCAGATACAATCAAGGTCCGACTACGGAACCAAAATAAAAGAAGAACCCCAAATCGACAAAGGTCCCGATCGACCCCAACCGGGCTCCACTCTTGATCAACTGGAACGAAACAACACAAAGGGAAGATCTTCATCGAGCTCCTCCTTGAGCTCGGTTCGCCACCGCCGGTAACATAGGCACCGCAAACTGGTTTTGAAGTATCCGGTGAGCCACGAGGACTCAGCAATCCCATTACCATGGGTATCAAGACTAGCAAAGCTTAATGGGAAAGGATGGGGTAAAGTGGTGAGGTTGCAGCAACGTCTAAGCATGATATGGTGGCTAACATATGCAAAGAAGAGCGAGAAGAGAACAAGCGGAATGGTCGTGAAGCTAGAAATGATCATGAGGTGATCCTGAACACCTACTTACGTCAAACATAACACAGAAACCGTGTTCACTTCCCGGACTCCGCTGAGAAGAGACCATCACGGCTACACACTCGGTTGATGCGTTTTAATTCGGATCTGGTGTCAAGTTGTCTACAACCGGACATTAACAAATTCCCATCTGCCACATAACCGCGGGCACGGCTCTCAAAAGTTTAAACCCTGCAGGGGTGTCCCAACTTAGCCCATGACAAGCTCTCGCGATCAACGAAGGAATAGACCTTCTCCGAGGAAGACCCGATCAGTCTCGGAATCCCGGTACATCAAGACATTTCGACAATGGTAAAACAAGACCAGCAAAGCCGCCCGATGCGCCGACAATCCCGATAGGAGCTGCACATATCTCGTTCTCAGGGCAACACCAGATAAGCGAAGCGTACAGGAACCGACGAATCCAAGTTGCCAAGGAATGGTCCCGCATGGTGCTCTAGTTTGGACCAACGCTTAGACAAGCACTGGCCCGGGGGGCTATAATAAAGATGACCCTCGAGAGAGCGACTCCCAAGGGAAAAGTAGGTGGTGGTGAGGCAAATGGTAAAAGTCAATGTTGGGCCTTGCTGGACAAGTTTTATTCAAAGCAAACTGTAAGGGGGGTCCCATAAATCACCCGACCACGTTAGGAACGCAAAATCCGGGAACATAACACCGGTATGACGGAAACTAGGGCGGCAAGAGTGGAACAAAACACCAGGCATAAGGCCGAGCCTTCCACCCTTTACCAAGTATATAGATGCATTAATAATATAAGAGATATTGTGATATCCCAACCAAAATCCTGTCTACCATGGAGAAATCTTCAACTTCACCTGCAGCTAGCAACGCTATAAGAGGGGCTGAGCAAAGCGGTAACATGCCAAACAACGGTTTGCATAGGAAAGGTGTCAAAGGTTAGAGGTTCATGGCAATATGGGATGGCTTGATAAACGGGTAATAGGTAGCGCAGCATAGCGAAAGAACGAGGCAACTAGCATAGCAATGATAGTAGTGAGATCCAGGGTAGCGGTCATCTTGCCTGAAATCCCGCTAGGAAGAAGAACGAGTCCATGAAGAAGACGAACGGACGTAGTCGAACGAATCCTCACAACTCCGGAACGAAACCGAAGCTAACGAGAGAAGCAAACCGGAAAGAAGCAAACAACATAGTAAACAACCATCGCATAATCATGGCATGATGCACAACCAAGTATGATGCATGTCCGGTTTAATGAGGCATGGCATGACATGGCAAAGTGCAACAAACAACAATACAAATTAAGTGGAGCTCAATATGCAACGAGTTGCATATTGACGGAACACCACATTCAAGTATTTAGTTCACTCTCGTTTAGGTACACAACAATGTTAAATGTTGTTAAACGTGGCAAGGGGTGAAGCAAAAGTAAACTAACTATTTAGGCAAGTTTAAATGAGGCCGGAACAACAAACAACATTTCCGGAAAAACCTCATATGCAATTTATGAATTTGCTACTGTTCTGCCCTAAAACCTATTTTAAAGTTGTTAAACAGGAAAATAAAGTGGACCATGTTAATCTAGGCATTTTTCCACCCCATTTACATATAAAGAACATTTAAAACCAAGCTACGGTTATTTAGTTATGAATTAAATCATTTTAGCATGTCATTTGAGCAAATTTAAACAAACATCATGTTTAAACATTTTTAACATAGATGAAAATGGCATATTATTAAACTAGATGAAAAACTAAGCATTTTACATATATAAAGTTTTTACATATGATGCATGGTTATTTAGTTATTAAATGCATGAAGTATGAGGGGTTTTCTGCAATTCTGTAAAACACTGGATAAATGTTAAATTCGCACAAGGGAAAAAAAGGAGCTGGGCCGAATCTGACTGGCCCGAAAGTGCACAGGGGGGGCGCTGGAGCTGATGCTCACCATGGGCCTTGGCCCGGTCGATGAGGAGGCCTGGCAGGCCGGCTTGGTGGTGGTGAGGCTGGCTGGGTGGGCGATCGGGCGCTACGGGCGCTCTGGGCGGCCGCCCATCCGGATGCAGCTCCCGCCCGAGGCGGAGACGACGGCGCCGGGCGGCGATCGGGCGATGGCAGCGGCGCGGCGGGCCCACGGCGAAGCGCAGAGGCAGAGCGCCGATCCGGCGCGGCTCCCGGATCTGGGCGCGGCGGGGGGTCGGCGGGCGCGGGCGCGCAGCGGGACGCGGAGGTCGGGCAACCGCGACGCTGGCGGCGCGACGGCGCGCCATGGCGGCGCGGGCGCCGCGCCGGGCGAGGTGTTTGAGGCGGGCGCGGGCGCGAGGAGGAGGCTGGGCGGCGGGGCTCTCGGCGACGAGCAAAGGGCGGCGGAGGTTGCACCGGCGAGGTCGAGGCGGCGGAGCTGTGGCGGCCGGCCGGCGAGGACGCTGGAGGTCCGGCGGCGGCGGCGGGATCGGGCGCGGCGCTGGCGCTGCTGCCCTTGAGCGGCCAGCAAGGCGGCGGAGGCGGCGGCTGCCACGCTGGCGGCTCCCGATTAGCTCTGGCGGCAGACGCTGCGTCTGGCGGCGGGCGGACGGTCCGTCCGCAGCAGAGAGGAGATCTAGGGTTTCGGGGGGGGGGGACATCCGCGAAAATGGAGGGGGAGGACCTATTTATAGGTAGAGGGAGCTAGGAGAGTCCAAATGAGGAGCGGTTTTCGCCCACGCGATCGTGATCGAACGACCGAGAGCATGGAGAGGAGTTTGGTGGGTTTTGGGCCACTTTGGAAGGGGTGTTGGGCTGCAACAAAAGAGGCCTTTACGGTTACCCGGTTAACCGTTGGAGTACCAAACGAACTCCAAATGGCACGAAACTTGACAGGCGGTCTACCGGTGTTATACCGAGGCCGCTTGGAAAACCTCGGTCCATTCCGAGAAAGTTTAATACCCGCACACGAAAGGAGACAAGAAGGGGGACGCCGGGTGAGATAGGAGCGCCGGATTGCAAAACGGACAACGGGGAAAAGGCTCGGATGCATGAGACGAACATGTATGCAAAATGAAATGCACATGATGACATGATAAAATGCAAATGATGACATGAGATGAGATGCATAACAAGAACAAAATGCAAAACAACAGATAAAACCCAACCACGAAGGAAAAATCATATAGCATCTCCGGAAAAGGCAAGAGTTGGAGTTATGAATAAGGAAAGTTGTATCCGGGGCGTTACAACACTCCACCACTACGAGAGGATCTCGTCCCGAGATCTAGGATGGCACCGGAGGGAAAAGGAAGAGGAAGATAAGCGGTAAAACTAAGTTGCTTCTTTGACCAATGAGTGAAACCAAAGAACCTTGAGAGGTTGAACAAATTGAAAGAAACAAAAACAACGGAGATGACCAAGATTGCAAACAATTCGTTGGCCAAGAGGAACAAGGAATATGATGAGAACCAAGAGGTTTAGTGATAAGATAGATATTGAAACCACTCTGGTTAAAACTAGATTGAGAAGGAATAAGATTGATATGATTTGGGCAGCACTCCGACTGAAAGAAGAAGGAAAAACTTGATAAGACGAAAAGAACTTGAATGAGAACACAACACTCCGGTTAAATGGATAAGCACGAAAAGAACATGATCCTCACAATTCGAGATGATGAGTGAAAAGAGCAACATCACAATGCCTTCGGAAGAAAGAATAGAAGATAAATCATTGGAATAACAGAATGTAGGAGAAAATGCAAACTTCTGCCAGAAATGAGCTCGGAAAGCACCCTTCCAAGAAGGTTATAACTGAGTTGTTGGAAAACCAACAACGAAAAGAATAAGCTTGTGGCGGGCTTATGAAAACATCTCAAAATTATGGGGTGACAACCGGCCACTAACGGAAACCATTGATTTGATTGTGAGCACCAAAGAGATGAAAAACTGCTTTCGCCGAGAGGATAGGAGAAATCTTGGATCATTGATAAACACCATAATAGCAACATTCCTTAGGGAACGCTTTAGGTGAAATCTATCCCAAGATAACTCCAATGAAGAGATTGACGGTTGAAAAGATCTCTTGAACAAAGAGAAAAAGATGGATTTAAATATGTCACTCTTGAAAACTTGTGAATCATGAAACACGAAGGGAAATTATCAAGAATGACCTAACACCACCTCAGAAGATAAGGTAGAAAGAATCGCACTTTGGAATGCAAGATGAAGAATACTTGAACTCCTCAAAACAAAACATGTGTTGAGCACCATGTTTATTTTGAAGTATAGCTTGGCTGATCTTAACTTCAAGAGAAATCTTGAAGAACAATTGAAGAATGAAAAGAATCCTTGACGAACCACCATGAAGAAACTCTGGTATTAAAAGGATGGTGGAAAGAAGGAGAAGTTGAAAACACAAGGTGAAGCCTTGCAATGATTTAGATGGAGCTTCGCGACGAGATAATGCGGAAATCTTAGAACTCCGGAAGAAAGATGAACAACAAGAAGCCAAGAATTTATTCCTCCTGAACAAACTCCGAAGGAAAGGATTAATCACTTGGATGAAACAAGAATAAGAATTATGTTATGTGTATCCTTCACCAATTTAAATTGATGACAAGCAATAGATTTGGCATACTACTTATTCTCGTAGAAAGGATTAAGAGAGATACGGCGTAAACTTGAGGAGGTATTGATGGAACCACCGGTGGGGTTGAAACAACGAAAGAACGAATAAATTGATACGATAACAAAGGAAGAGAAATCTTGAACGAACCACCGTAAGAATAGAAAATGAAGGTAGCAAAGGAACAATTCACCGGGAAGCATTTGAAAACGAATGATGATACTTGAGGGGATTTAGATACATGAGAACGAAGAGATCATGAACTGATTAGAGGGTATTTGAATGATGCACCGGCAAGATAGGAGAATGATAACTGACAGCTGAGAATGAATAAACCTGAATTGATGGACTCCGGATGACAAACTGAGGAGACTCTTGAATATCTCCTGATGGGTGAAAAAGATTCTCACAATCGAAAACAATTATGAGAGTATGGCAACAAGCTAGCACCATGAATCTTGGAGAGAATAGAGCAAGATTAAAGAGAAACTCTTCTTCGGTCTTCAAATGATGAGAAAGACAACGAGAAACACCACCAAGAATTATTGAGGCACACCGGAAGAATTAAAAGCGAAGAGGTTGAGCCAACTATGAAAGGAATTTGAAAGATCTTGGAGAAAAGCATTTGACTGATGACAACTCATTCTTACGTCAAACTTGGAGAAGAATTTAGGATAGCTCTGGGAAAATAGAAGAGTCAGGTAAGATCCTGGGCAAAGACTTGTGGGTTAAGGCCCACTCAAAAGAGAACACCGTTGAACAATTTTGAAGAGAGATTACACCGGTTGAATTAAAAGGCTTGAATGAGATAACAATCTCGAGATATCTTGAACGGATTGAGAATGGAAACACAAGTCTTGTGAGATATCTTCAGCACTCCAGAACAAATGAATAGGAAGAAGTGAATGATTAAGAGGTGCATCGGCATGAGAAAGCATTAGAAACGAGGAAAGAAATATGATGAATATCGAAAGCTTGAATTAAATCCACCGAAGTAGAAACAACAATGAAGGATGATGAACTTGAAACTGTTGAGCATCTTCATGGGAAATCACCGGATAAGAACATTGATTGAAAAGAATGAAGAAACTTCACATGAATAAATGGATACTTGATTAAGAAATCTGTGTCCTTGAAGAAAAAGGGGTGGGAGGGCGGGAAAACATGAAACGAATACCGTCGAGAAAACTTAGAGTTGATCTTGCGGATGTTGAAAATGATCGGATCCACTTGAAGAGAAACACACCGGTTGAAAAAGAGTTGACATGACCACCTTAGTGATCAAGAAGGATTAGTACTCCCATAGAAATATGAGAACACCATTTAGGAAAAGGTATGGATTCAACATTTGACTTCGAAGCAACTCGAATACCACAAATAAAACAAAACAAAGGATTGGCTTGCAGAATAAGCCGGAACAAATACATATGATAGAGATTTACCCAATCCCATATCATGCATCTGTCGGAAAGATATTCTAGGAGCTACTTGAATTCCCACCTATAAACTCCCGAAACTTTCTGGTTATGCAATCTGGTGTTGGGGATATAGGGGAAGCAATATATCTCACCCAAACTAACAATCCCTACATCCAGCTGTATCCATCCGTCAACACATAACCAAGAAACCTTCGGAAATCGTGTACCTCAACCTTCGAAAAGCATCCATTATACGAGTCATGGCAATACTCCCATACTCACCTCAGTACTGGGTTAGCGGGGTTATCTCACCAACAACTGCATAAAAGAGATTTTCGATGTCGGCGTACTAAACTCAGGCATTCCATAACTGCAACGATAAAATTATGACGACAACACCTCAGAGCTCAACTCCCCGGGACACTTCCACTAAAAAAAAACCCCTGCTGACGGGAGGCACCAAGACAATGTTGTCATCATAAAACCATCGGAACGATTCCAAGATACCCGCGTGATCCTAAAAATAATTTTTTTAGTGAAATTTGAGAAGAGAAGAGTCAAAACTCTACGTCAGGATGCCTTACCAGAGCGACGAAGGGACTGAGGAGTTAAAAGAATTCCTAACTCTCTGATATATATAGTCCTAAATGACTCAAAACATTTTTCTAGACACAACTCGGCCACTAAAACCGATCAAGCGGTGGGGCTCCTAAGGTCGGGAAGGCTCGATTACCAACTTGAACGCCTCGATGCGGCTATATCTCCCACGTGTCGAAGCACGACTTAGAGGCATAACCGCATTGAAAGCAATGTCGCAAGTGAGGTAATCTTCACACAACCGAAGTAATACATAAGGGAGAGAGATACATAGTTGGCTTACAATCTCCACTTCACACAAATACATGAATAAAGCATTACATCATCCAGATAGAATCAAGGTCCGACTACGGAACCAAAATAAAAGAAGAACCCCAAATGCGACAAAGGTCCCGATCGACCCCAACCGGGCTCCACTCTCGATCAACTAGAACGAAACAACACAAAGGGAAGATCTTCATCGAGCTCCTCCTTGAGCTCGGTTGCGCCACCTGCTCGGTAACATAGGCACCGCAAACTGGTTTTGAAGTATCCGTGAGCCACGAGGACTCAAAGAATCCCATTACCATGGGTATCAAGACTAGCAAAGCTTAATGGGAAAGGATGGGGTAAAGTGGTGAGGTTGCAGCAGCGTCTAAGCATGATATGGTGGCTAACATACGCAAAGAAGAGCGAGAAGAGAACAAGCGGAACGGTCGTGAAGCTAGAAATGATCAAGAGGTGATCCTGAACACCTACTTACGTCAAACATAACACAGAAACCGTGTTCACTTCCCGGACTCCGCCGAGAAGAGACCATCATGGCTACACACTCGGTTGATGCGTTTTAATTCGGATCTGGTGTCAAGTTGTCTACAACCGGACATTAACAAATTCCCATCTGCCACATAACCGCGGGCACGGCTCTCAAAAGTTTAAACCCTGCAGGGGTGTCCCAACTTAGCCCATGACAAGCTCTCGCGATCAACGAAGGAATAGACCTTCTCCCAGGAAGACCTGATCAGTCTCGGAATCCCGGTACATCAAGAAATTTCGACAATGGTAAAACAAGACTAGCAAAGCCGCCCGATGCGCCGACAATCCCGATAGGAGCTGCACATATCTCGTTCTCAGGGCAACACCGGATAAGCGAAGCGTACAGGAACCGACGAATCCAAGTTGCCAAGGAATGGTCCCGCACGGTGCTCTAGTTTGGACCAACGCTTAGACAAGCACTGCCCCGGGGGGGCTATAATAAAGATGACCCTCGAGAGAGCGACTCCCAAGGGAAAAGTAGGTGGTGGTGAGGCAAATGGTAAAAGTCAATGTTGGGCCTTGCTGGACAAGTTTTATTCAAAGCGAACTGTCAGGGGGGTCCCATAAATCACCCGACCGCGTTAGGAACGCAAAATCCGGGAACATAACACCGGTATGACGGAAACTAGGGCGGCAAGAGTGGAACAAAACACCAGGCATAAGGCCGAGCCTTCCACCCTTTACCAAGTATATAGATGCATTAATAATATAAGAGATATTGTGATATCCCAACCAAAATCCTGTCCACCATGGAGAAATCTTCAACTTCACCAGCAGCTAGCAACGCTATAAGAGGGGCTGAGCAAAGCAGTAACATGGCCAAACAATGGTTTGCATAGGAAAGGTGTCAAAGGTTAGAGGTTCATGGCAATATGGGATGGCTTGATAAACGGGTAATAGGTAGCGCAGCATAGCGAAAGAACGAGGCAACTAGCATAGCAATGATAGTAGTGAGATCCAGGGTAGCGGTCATCTTGCCTGAAATCCCTCTAGGAAGAAGAACGAGTCCATGAAGAAGACGAACGGACGTAGTCGAATGAATCCTCACAACTCCGGAACGAAACCGAAGCTAACGAGAGAAGCAAACCAGAAAGAAGCAAACAACATAGTAAACAACCATCGCATAATCATGGCATGATGCACAACCAAGTATGATGCATGTCCGGTTCAATGAGGCATGGCATGACATGGCAAAGTGCAACAAACAACAATACAAATTAAGTGGAGCTCAATATGCAACGAGTTGCATATTGACGGAACACCACATTCAAGTATTTAGTTCACTCTCGTTTAGGTACACAACAATGTTTAATGTTGTTAAACATGGCAAGGGGTGAAGCAAAAGTAAACTAACTATTTAGGCAAGTTTAAATGAGGCCGGAACAACAAACAACATTTTCGGAAAAACCTCATATGTAATTTATGAATTTGCTACTGTTCTGCCCTAAAACCTATTTTAAAGTTGTTAAACAGGAAAATAAAGTGGACCATGTTAATCTAGGCATTTTTCCACCCCATTTACATATAAAGAACATTTAAAACCAAGCTACGGTTATTTAGTTATGAATTAAATCATTTTAGCATGTCATTTGAGCAAATTTAAACAAACATCATGTTTAAACATTTTTAACATAGATGAAAAAGGTATATTATTAAACTAGATGAAAAACTAAGAATTTTACATATATAAAGTTTTTACATATGATGCATGGTTAGTTAGTTATTAAATGCATGAAGTATGAGGGGTTTTCTGCAATTCTGTAAAACACTGGATAAATGTTAAATTCGCACAAGGGAAAAAAAAGAGCTGGGCGAATCTGACCGCCCGAAGTGCATGGGGGGGCGCTAGAGCTGATGCTCACCATGGGCCTTGGCCCGGTCGATGAGGAGGCCTGGCAGGCCGGCTTGGTGGTGAGGCTGGGCTAGGCCGGGCGATGGCAGCCCAGCCGGGCGCTCTTGGGCAGCCCATCCGGATGCAGCTCCTACCGAGGCGGAGCACGACGGCGCCGGCAGCGATCGGGCGATGGCAAAGGCGCGCGGCAGGCCCACGACAAGCGGCGGAAGGGGCAGGAGCGGCCGATCCGGCGCTGGCTCCCGGATCTGGCGCGCGGGTCGGCGGGCGCGGGCGCGAGGCAGGGACGCGAGGTCGGCAGCCATGCGACGCTGGCGGCGCGACGGCGCTATGGCGGCGGCGGGCGCCGCGGGCGTCGGGCGAGGTGCTCTTTGGCGGGCGCGCGCGAGGAGGAGGCCATGGGCGGCGGGGCTCCCGGCGACGAGCAAAGGCGGCGCGAGGTTGCACCGTGAGGTCGAGGCGGCGGAGCTGGGCGGCCGGCCGCCGCGAGGACGCTGGAGGTCGCGCGGCGCGCGGGGATCGGGCGGCGGCGCGGGCGTTGTGCCCATGCTGGCCCCGGATGGGCTCCAGCGGCAGCAGCGCGGGAGGCGGCCGCTGCCACGCGACGGCTCCCGATTAGCTGCTGGCGGCGGCGCGGACGCGTCCGGCGGCGGGCGGACGTGTCCGGCGCGCAGAGGATGAGATCTAGGGTTTTGGGGGGGGGGACATCCGCGAAAATGGAGGGGGAGGACCTATTTATAGGTAGAGGGAGCTAGGAGAGTCCAAATGAGGAGCGGTTTTCGCCCACGCGATCGTGATCGAACGACCGAGAGCATGCAGAGGAGTTTGGTGGGTTTTGGGCCACTTTGGAAGGGGTGTTGGGCTGCAACAAAAGAGGCCTTTACGGTTACCCGGTGAACCGTTGGAGTACCAAACGAACTCCAAATGGCACGAAACTTGACAGGCGGTCTACCGGTGTTATACCGAGGCCGCTTGGCAAACCTCGGTCCATTCCGAGAAAGTTTAATACCCGCACACGAAAGGAGACAAGAAGGGGGACACCGGGTGAGATAGGAGCGCCGGATTGCAAAACGGACAACGGGGAAAAGGCTCGGATGCATGAGACGAACATGTATGCAAAATGAAATGCACATGATGACATGATGTAGGATCGAAAGTATGTCTAGAGGGGGGGTGATTAGACTACTTGACAATATAAAAATTCAGCCTTTTGACAAAGACATGTTTTTTGGCAGATTCACAATTATGATCAAGTCAAGTATCACCCTACACATGCAATTCTAGAGTATAGGCAGCAGAAAGTAAATTGCACATGTAGTAAAGAGAGGTGGAGAAGAGCAAACGCAATTTTGGAGATGCGGTGATTTTTCTCGTGGTTCCGATAGGTGGTGCTATCGTACTTCCACGTTGATGGAGACTTCAACCCACGGAGGGTAACGGCTGCGAGAGTCCACGGAGGGCTCCACCCACGAAGGGTCCACGAAGAAGCAACCTTGTCTATGCCATCATGGCCTACGCACATGGAGGGCTAGCCTTACTCGGCGTAGATCTTCACGAAGTAGGCGATCTCCTTGCCCTTACAAACTTCTTGGTTCAACTCCACATCTCGACGGAGGCTCCCAAGCGACACCTAACCAATCTAGGAGGCACCACCCTCCAAAAGGTAATAGATGGTGTTGATGATGAACTCCTTGCTCTTGTGCTTCAAATGATAATCTCCCCAACACTCAACTCTCCTCACTGATTTGGCTGTGGTGGAAGAAAGGATTGAGTGGAAAGCAACTTGGGAAGGCTAGAGATCAAGCTTCATATGGTGGGAGTGGAGCAACTTGATCTCAACACAAGGGTAGGTAGTTCTCTTCTCAGAAATGTAAGGTAGGAGTGGTAGTTCTTTCTGATGGCTCTCTCCACGAATGAAGAGGGGATGGAGGGGTATTTATAGCCTCCACACAAAATCCAACCGTTACACACATTTGACCAATCTCGGTGGGACCGAAGTTGACAACTCGGTGAGACCGAAAGTTCAAATCATGTGAACGTTGGGATTTTCGTGGGACCGAAAATACAATCTCGGTTAGTCCGATTCGTGCAAAGACAAGAGCTTGCCAATCTCGGTGGGACCGACTTCATCATCTCGGTGACACCGATTTGATGATGAAGGTTCTGAAGCTTGGCAACTCAAGTTTCGTGAGACCGAGTTCGAATCGGAAAATCCGAGTTATCTAGGGTTTGGCTTTGTGGCTGAGGTGGTTCATCTCGGTGTGGTGGGTTTGCAATATCGGTGGGACCGAGATTACTTATGAGTGTATATGGCAGTGAAAGTTGCTGATAGTTTAGGAGATGTATCACTAAGCACTTTGAGCAACCAGATCATCATCATAACCTCATCCCCTTTTAATAGTATTGGCTTTCCTATGGACTCAATGTGATCTTGGATCACTAAACCAAAAATGGAGTCTTGAGCTTTTGCCAATGCTTGCCTTAGCATTTTGAGGGGTCCACTTCTTCAGTCCTTGCCATACCCATATCACTGAACTTTCTGAAATGATTCTCAAGAAAACTATTAGTTCAATGATATCTATGTTGTTATTAATTACCAAAACCACCCGGGGATTAGTTGCACTTTCAATCTCCCCCTTTTTGGTAATTGATGACAACATATAGATCAAAGCTTCGACAAAGGATATAATCAATGAATAATATCGTCGCTTTGAGAAGTATGTGATAAGCAAGAGCTCCCCCTAAATTTGTGCATTATTTAAGATTTGCGTTTGAATGCAAATGCACAATCGATTAGGATCATGGGTCACTCTTCCATGTCACATACATCTTGGTGGAGTGCACAAAATGATAAGAATGAATAGCATGCACCCAATCACCAAGACATGAGTAAATG
Organism: Aegilops speltoides; assembly: GCA_021437245.1. Taxonomy (NCBI): domain Eukaryota; kingdom Viridiplantae; phylum Streptophyta; class Magnoliopsida; order Poales; family Poaceae; genus Aegilops; species Aegilops speltoides. The sequence goes on from CM038146.1 coordinate 69,943,854, forward strand.
GTCATACAAGATAGGAATAGCATATGATAAGCATTAAGCACACATTAAAGCATAGTACGACCAAGCACTCATCAAACGTAGTATCAAGCACACTGAAAGTTTCGAAAACCAAAAGTATCTCAAAGAAAACCGCAAAAGAACGAAAGAGCAAAAGCGACAGCACTCTCTCTCTCGAAGTCCTATGATCTATACAATTTCTCCCCCTTTGGCAACAAGTTACCAAAAAGTTCGAAAAGCATAGAGCTAAGCGTCACTAGGGACTCTGCTGGCGGCTCCTGTCTGGGTTAATGGTGGAGTTGATATGGCAGCATCGGCGAAGACTTCAGTGATGTCTGTCTTTGGAGGAGTGGTCACCGGAGCTGGAGCTGAGTAACCGATGGAACTGTGGGAGTGTCTTTGAAGCTGTAGTCCCGTGTCGATCCATCGGTATAGCAGCTGATCGGGTCTGTGGGAACCAGAGCGATCTGTTGATAAGCATCTGGACTAAGTCATCCTGCATCTCACGCATAAGCTCTTCCTTCTCCCTCTTTGCTTCCTCAATGTCCGCCTCAAGCTTGTTGACATTACTTGCACTTGATCGACTTCACATCCAGAGCATGGATCTTGTCTTCAACAATCCTCTCTAGGCTCTCCTGAGACTGCACAATGCTGGCCAGGCGTTGTTCAATCCTTTGGGTAGCTTCAAGGAGCTGCTCTCCAACACTCTTTGGTTTAGCTGCTGCCGCTGCTGCTTCTTTGTTAGCTTTGGCTTTCTTGGCAGCTTCAATCTTGGCTTGTCCTTCAACAGATGTTGGGTCCTCCTCATCCATCACAACATCATTGTCTTCATACTCAGGCTGCAGTGGTAAGTGTTCTCTATCCAACAAGAATGTGCCCGTGCCAAACTTGGCATTGATAAGCATCTGAATATGCGGGGCAAATCCACACAACCTTTTCTGGTCAGCTGCAGTCCTCTTAATGGTTTCTACCATCAAGTCCATCACCTTGAAAGGTGCCTTCTCATCAAGTATATGCAGCATGTTGATAGAGTATCCTCTGATCATGCGATGATCTCCAGACTTGGGCATCAAGGTATGCCTCAATATGGTGTTGGTGGTAGGTAGGCCTGCCTGGAGATAGTACACTGAGCCAAGCTTCCATATTCCCAAATCTTTAGCTGGAACCTCTTTGTACATGTTCTTCATGGATTCATGGTTCTTCTTTGGAATACCATAAACATCAATATCATCCTCTCTTTGTACTGGAGCATTCAGAAGTTCTGCCCATTCTTCAACAGTTGAAGAGAATCTTTGGCCTACAGTCATCCATGTAATCTTTCCATCTGGATAGAAATGAGTTGTGGCATAGAATTGCATAATCATCTCATCATTCCAACTGGTCAACTTCTGACCCACAAAGTCTGCAACGCCACATGCAGTGAAGCTTTCATGCACATGTGGAAAGAAGTCTTTGTGCTCTTCGCTGTCAATGTACTTCCAGTCAACGTATCTGGTGTCTGCAACTATAGGCTTCTTATCCATCAGCATAGTCTCATAGAAGTCCTGCTGCTCTCTGGTGTGAAATCTGGGATCAACAGCAGTTCTTCTCCTCACGGCATATGGGTCAGCTTGTCTCCATAGCCTGAGACCTCTATCCTTCCTTTCCTTCATGTTCTCAGCTTGAGGATGAGCATCATTGTGAAGCGGCAGTTTTGGACGAAGTTTCAGCAGAACCGGTCCTTCATCATCTGACACAGCTGGTGGCACATCATCCTTGTTCGTTTCAGATGCTGGAATGTCCCTGACTGTCTTCTTGGGCTTTTAAGTGGCTCCAGCCCTGATGGCATCACCCATGAGCTTAGGCTTTTGAGGAGGCTGGGGTGCTTCCTCATCCTCATCTTCTTCTACTGCATCATCATGCACTAATCTCTTCCTCTTGGAAGTTTTCTTCACTTTCCTTGTAGTTTCCTCTTCCAAACTCAGCTTCTTGGCAACAGTTGACTGCTTGACTTTTCTGGTGCCCTTCTTGGTTTGCTGACCTTGTGGCTCTTTGGCAACAACTTTCTTCTTGGGCTTTGAGGTGACCTCTTCCTCAATGACAAAATCTGAGTCTTCTTCATCTGAGTTCCTGTTCTTTCTGGCTCTGGTGGCTGCAGGAGGTAATCCACTTGGTGTACTCCTCTCACCATCATCTGATGAGCTGCTGGGATCAGGACTAGTGCCTGCCTCTGGAATATCTGCAATAGGTGACTCTGACCTGTTACATTATCACGGCATCGACATAGCCGACAACCCGTGAATTGATAAGGTGTAGGCGAGTAGAAGAGTTATCACAAACTGCGAAGTTTTTGCAAACAAATGAGTTCAAATTTCAGTATTAGGTTTTCACAGAAGACATTTCGGTCAGACCGAGTTTAAAATTCGATGAATCCGAAGTGTTCAAACAGAAGCTTTCACACCACTTTCGGTTGGACCGAAGTGGGTTTCGGTCCTGCCGAAAACACTAGGGTTTCACAGAATCGCCATTTCGGTCACACCGATTTGCACAACTCGGTTGGACCGAAGGGTGCAGTGCAATGGCCATAGGCCAAATCGGTCTTACCGAAAATCTAAAATCGGTCTCACCGAGATGTGTTCGGCGGAAACCTAACCCTAAAACTTTTACTCGAATCTCGTTCTAAAGAACCAATCTGGTGTACAGGAAGGTTTCAATTGTGGCAAGATTATAGGCAAACCAAACGTGCATTGAATCGGAGATGTGAGCACGAGTGGGATCGAAACTCACCCTAACTTGGTGGAGTTTCTCTACGGCGGCAACGGCGCGGAGAAGATGTCCGTTGACGGCGACGGAGGCCTGCGGCGAGGGCGCACAGGCGACAACGGAGACGATCCGGAGACCAGGGCGACGGCAGCAAGGGGTGTGGGGGCGAAGCGTTTGAAGTAGAAATCAACGCGCGCGGCCCTCGGAGTATATATACCCTTTGTTGTCGGTGGGACCGAGTTGTAAAACTTCGGTGGCACCGAGATGGATAACTGCAGTGATTATGCACTTGATCACGCCGAAAATCACAACTCGGTTTCACCGAGGTGAAAACCTAGATCAGTCCAAGTGCTTTCGGTTTGACCGAGTTTGAGTGAGTTGGTCAGACCGAAATCACTTAGAAGGTTTTGGAAGTTTAGCCTTTGACGGATCGGTGGCTCTGAGTGCTCCTCATTCTGAGGGTCCGAAAATGACTTGTTCAAAGTTTGTGATGTAAGCATGAATAGAATTTGAGACAAGAAAGCATAGATAGCTAGGGGAGGTACTTAGGCATTCTTGTCCATCCATTTGGTCAGAAAAATCAAAACGACCAAAACAACAAATGGATGTCCTTGAATGGATAAAGTCATGCATCCAACATGCTCACACAATAAGATAGCAAATGAAATATGTGTCAAACATGCACAATCAAAACTCTAGCTACTATCACACAATTTGTCGATGACTAGGTCATCTTTATATGAGTATATTGACTTAGGAGTCAAATGAGAACATTTGATCATAGGTCATACTCATCGTTTAAGCACAAGTGGGGTTACCACTTTTACATAAAGCATTGATGTGGTCACATCATTTGAAGATGCTTTAGCTCAATTCTTCAGAGCAAAGCTCCCCCTAGATGTGAGAACCCCTTTTAAAGGGTCAAACTAACCTTGGGTTGTCGTAGAAGACTTCATGTAGATGTTGAAGATGTGGATGCTCAATGTTGATGAAGATGATCAAGAGTTTGGAGCAATCCTTTGGATTCGGGCACTTTCAATACCTACATGGGTTAGTCCCACAAGGAACAAACAAGGATATCCATGGACATAGATTGAAGTACACAATAGATGATGTCCATGAAAGCAATGATTACCTTGTCCCTTGACTTACCAACAAGAGGGTTTGTGACTCCATGAACTAGTGCATAATGTGGAAGTTGATTGCACAAGTTTTTGCCAAAATGAATGTGAGTGAAGAATGTTGGCGGAGTCACCCTCAAGAACTTTCTAGTTCTTCTTCTTCGGGATCCACATCATCTTGATGGGAATCCTTGGGGTTGTAGTTGAGCTTGACGAAGTAGAACTTGACGTTTCCTTGGGAACCCACTTGACCATGGCTTTAGGTGCTTCAATAAATGCATCAATCTCCTCTTGAAGCTTGTCCTTGCCTTTTAGCTTGTGGTCTTGTGGTTGGAGGTCATCTTGAGCTTGTTCCACATTGGAAGAAGTAGGATTGTACTTCTCCTTTTGAGGAATAAACTGTGGAGTAGGATATTGACCTTCTTCCCATTCAACACCCTCGGCGTTGAACTTTCGCTCAAAACCAATTCCTTGATTCTTCCGGTGCCTTCCTTGCTTGCGAACAATTTCCTCAAAGTTCTTGCTTCCGGCAAGGCTCTTGTAGACACCTTTCTCTATAATCCCTTTCAATAAACTATTTTCTTGCTCAAGTGTAACTTGGCTTGAAACATTGTTAGTGGAATCAAGAGAACTACTAGAAGCAACAATATTGGATTTAGCATGGTTATTGTTACTACTAGATGAAGAATTTTTCTTATGCTTGTCATGCTTAGTTTTAATGGGAGGCAAGAAATTAGACAAGAGAAGTCGTTTGGCAAGATATGAAGAACTCTTCTTTCGAAGATCGTCATTGATTGCTTTTAGAAACTCATGTTCTTGCTCTAGAGTGAGCTTCTCGAAGCGTAGCTTCTGATGAGATCTTAGGAGCTCTCTATGATCTCCTTGAGTTGTTTCATGAGCTAACTTAAGAGTGTTTAGTTCTTTAGTTAGACGCTCAATCTCCTTCATAGCATTGTCATTCGACTCTTCTCGGCTGTAAAGACTACTAGCATGTTCATCATTACTAGGTTCACTAGATTTATCATGTAAAAGCTCATCTTCACCAAGCAGGTCATCCTCATCACTATCAAAGTCAATGAATTCAGGGTGTGATACCTTGGGACTTTTAGCCATGAAGCATCTTCCAATTCCCTCATTTGGTGAATCAAATAAGTCGTAGGAGTTGGAGTTGGAGGATACGAGAGCAAGACCGGCAACACCTTCATCTTGACTATAGTCGGAGTTGGAGTGATAGCTTCTTTCGGATTGATTGTCGGAGTCGGAGCCGGAGACCCATTCACCTACATGAGCTTGATGTTTTCTTCTTGTGTAGCTCCTTGATGACTTGTCTTTCCTCTCCGAATCCTTGCTTCCCCGAGAGGGTCTTCGTTCATAACGATCATCTCTACTCCTTCTCTCTTTCCGAGGTGACTCATCTCTTGAGCTCCTTCTTCTTGGAGATTCTTCTCTTCTCTTTTGGGGAGCCGAACACTCATTTGAATAGTGTCCGGGTCTTCCACAATTGTAGCAGTTTCGATCACGACTAGAAGATCTCTTTTCATCATATGATCTAGACTTTGAGCTTCTCTCTTTGCTTCTACTCTTGTAGAATTTGTTGAAGTTCTTCACCATTAGGCTTATCTCTTCATTGGAAACTAACTTGTCACTTGAGGTTGTGGGAGCATCACTTGTAGCTTTGTAAGCACCACTTGACTTGTTGTGAAGCTCTTCCTTATCTTTAAGTGTCATCTCATGAGCAACAATTCTTCCAATGACTTGGTTGGCTTGAGATTCTTGTAGTTTGGCATCATTTGGATCAAAGTGCACACGGTGTCATACTTTCCATCCAAAGCTCTGAGAATCTTCTTGATGATGAATCGGTCGGTCATTTCTTCGCTTCCTAAGCCGGCAATCTCATTTGTGATGAGAGCAAGCCTAGAGTACATTTCAGCGACTCCTTCACCTTCCTTCATCTTGAACTTGTCAAGTTGACCTTGAAGAACATCTAGCTTTGATTCCTTCACGGACTCGGTACCTTCGTGCATTTCAACCAAAGTATCCCAAATCTCTTTTGCATTCTCAAGACGGCTGATTTTGTTGAACTCCTCGGGACACAAGGCATTGAAGAGAATGTCACAAGCTTGAGCATTGTTTTGCAACATCCGCAATTCATCCGTTGTAAGCCGCGATCTGGAACTTTTCCTTCCTCGAAGAATTCACCTTGCATACCAACACAAATAATGCCCCATGCGGCGGGGTTATGGCCAAGAATATGCATTTTCATTTTATGCTTCCAACTAGCAAAATTTGTACCATCAAAGTAAGGACCTCTCTGAAAATTACCCTCACTAGGCGCCATACTCTCCTAGGTTGTGAAACCAAGCTTATGGAGTCAATGCAATGGAAACCAATACAATGGAGACCAAAGCTCTGATACCACTTGTAGGATCGAAAGTATGTCTAGAGGGGGGTGATTAGACTACTTGACAATATAAAAATTCAGCCTTTTGACAAAGACAAGTTTTTTGGCAGATTCACAATTATGATCAAGTCAAGTATCACCCTACACATGCAATTCTAGAGTATAGGTAGCGGAAAGTAAATTGCACATGTAGTAAAGAGAGGTGGAGAAGAGCAAACGCAATTTTGGAGACGCGGTGATTTTTCTCGTGGTTCCGATAGGTGGTGCTATCGTACTTCCACGTTGATGGAGACTTCAACCCACGGAGGGTAACGGCTGCGAGAGTCCATGGAGGGCTCCACCCACGAAGGGTCCACGAAGAAGCAACCTTGTCTATGCCATCATGGCCTCGCCCACGGAGGGCTAGCCTTACTCGGGTAGATCTTCACGAAGTAGGCGATCTCCTTGCCCTTACAAACTTCTTGGTTCAACTCCACATCTCGACGGAGGCTCCCAAGCGACACCTAACCAATCTAGGAGGCACCACCCTCCAAAAGGTAATAGATGGTGTTGATGATGATGAACTCCTTGCTCTTGTGCTTCAAATGATAATCTCCCCAACACTCAACTCTCCTCACCGATTTGGCTGTGGTGGAAGAAAGGATTGAGTGGAAAGCAACTTGGGAAGGCTAGAGATCAAGCTTCATATGGTGGGAGTGGAGCAACTTGATCTCAACACAAGGGTAGGTAGTTCTCTTCTCGAAATGTAAGGTAGGAGTGGTAGTTCTTTCGATGGCTCTCTCCACGAATGAAGAGGGGTGGAGGGTATTTATAGCCTCCACACAAAATCCAACCGCTACACACATTTGACCAATCTCGGTGGGACCGAAGTTGACAACTCGGTGAGACCGAAAGTTCAAATCATGTGAGCGTTGGGATTTTCGTGGGACCGAAAATACAATCTCGGTTAGTCCGATTCGTGCAAAGACAAGAGCTTGCCAATCTCGGTGGGACCGACTTCATCATCTCGGTGACACCGATTTGATGATGAAGATTCTGAAGCTTGGCAACTCAAGTTTCGTGAGACCGAGTTCGAATCGGAAAATCCGAGTTTTCTAGGGTTTGGCTTTGTGGCTGAGGTGGTTCATCTCGGTGTGGTGGGGTTTGCAATATCGGTGGGACCGAGATTACTTATGAGTGTATATGGCGGTGAAAGTTGCTGATAGTTTAGGAGATGTATCACTAAGCACTTTGAGCAACCAGATCATCATCATAACCTCATCCCTTTTAATAGTATTGGCTTTCCTATGGACTCAATGTGATCTCGGATCACTAAACCAAAATGGAGTCTTGAGCTTTTGCCAATGCTTGCCTTAGCATTTTGAGGGTCCACTTCTTCGGTCCTTGCCATACCCATATCAATTGAACTTTCGAAATGATTCTCAAGAAAACTATTAGTTCAATGATATATATGTTGTTATTAATTACCAAAACCACCCGGGGATTAGTTGCACTTTCACATGATAAAATGCAAATGATGACATGAGATGAGATGCATAACAAGAACAAAATGCAAAACAACAGATAAAACCCAACCACGAAGGAAAAATCATATAGCATCTCCGGAAAAGGCAAGAGTTGGAGTTATGAATAAGGAAAGTTGTATCCGGGGCGTTACAGAAGTCCACTTCGGGTACTTGTCAATTTCTTGGTAGATCTCTTGTGTCTTGGTCCTCCAAGAAACAAAACTCGGTATCCTTATCCACCGCCAAAGCAGAATACATTGCCGCTGGTTCATGTTGTGCTCAATTACTTTGGATGACCCAAACTCTTAAAGATTATGGGATATATGTGAAACATGTTCCTTTGCTTTGTGACAATGAAAGTGCTATTAAGATTGCTCACAATCCCGTGTAACACTCTCGAACTAAGCACATTGTAGTTCATCATCATTTCATTTGAGATCATGTTGCTAAGGGTGATATTAACCTTAAGCATGTTCGAACCGACAAGCAATTGGCGGATATATTCACTAAACCACTTGATGAGAAAGTGTTTTGCAGGTTGAGAGGTGAATTGAACATCATTGATGCCTCAAACTTGGAGTAGGAACTCCATTAGGGTACATGCAAGACATGAGCCTATGACTAATCCTTGATATTTCTCTCATGATGATGATCACATATCTTGGATCTATTTGCACCCTTGCATGTTATCTAACCCATGTAGGTACTTGGATGGATCTAAATCTATGAGATTGCAACTCATTCACATCTTGAGCAATCTCTACATCACCAAGTCTCTACTTTACGGTGGTTGAAGACAAGGAAGCATGAAACCCTTCAAATATATCCTTTGACAAATTCCTATATCAAATTTCATGATTGTCATTTTGGATACACAAGTGTTTTTCCTTGCAAATCTAATCCATGTAGGTAGATGAACTCCAATTACAAGTGGTGCTCCAAATGAACTACATCAACATTGAGCATCCCACACATGTTCAACTACATGATCAAGTTCAAACACCATCACCCAAGGTATGTTATTCCATCTTAGAGAAGCTTTAGCCCAAGTCATGGGTCAGAGCAACTCGATAAGATGTGAATACATCAAGATGCTTAAACGAAAATGGCAACCCCATTTTGAGCTTAAAGGATGAGTATGACCTATGATCAAGTGTCCTCGCTTGACTCCTAAGTCAATATACTCTAACATAGGTGACTTTGTCGCCGACCTATTCTAGATGAAGTTCTCTAGTGTTTCTCCTTGTTACTGCATTTTGTCTCATGCATATTTGTTCCTCTTTAAAAAAAAACTTCATCTAGACTTATTCTCTTTTATTTTTATTCTGCATTTCTCTGCATCTAATTCATTGCAAATCCTTTAGTTAATTCCCTGAAAATCCCTGTGAGATCTTATCTGCTTAGTGAGATGAGCTGACTAGTGCATTTTCTCTGAAATGAACTCGGACAAACCGACTTGCCTCTTTCGGTCAAACCAAAAAAATTCGGTGCCACCGAAGAAACCAACTCGGTTTAGCCGACTTCAACACTGAGAAATCACTCTGTCATTTGCATTCTGCACATTTTGTTCCAGCTCCACTCGATGATTCTTATCCTCTATCAGCATCATATTCTATGTGCTGCTTTGCTTTGTGACTCAAGGACCAAACCTATTTTGACTCACACTCCAGAAGACCCTTCTTGGAAATTGATGTCAAAGGGGGAGAGAGAGTTCACATCAAAGATAAATCACGCCAACAGGGGGAGAGAGCAACAGGGGGAGAGAGACATTCTTTTTCTTTTCAAAAGAAAGACCTCAGTTGTTTGGTATTCAAAGAGGAGAGAAGTTACATGTCTTTAGAGGGGAAAGACATGTTCATATTGTTTTTGTGTTTGCTTTGCTCTGATATTCTATTCCCTATCTTCTCCCAGTATCCATTATATGATTCAGGGGAAGCAAGACATCTAAGGGAAGGAAATCTTGAAATTCATTGCACATCTTTACCTTTGGGGACATGTCTACACTAATTAGAGTACCCAGTACTCACTCTCTACATGTCATCCCAATCTTGGTACTCTTGTGGTTTACTGTTCTTGCTCTACTTAGTAGATGTTTCTGTGTTGTCTAACCTTGTTTACTTAGGTTCATCTCTTCCAAAGCCAGTTCAAGGCCAGAAGGTAAGTATATGCATCACATTCATGTGCATGAGGATCTCTTGCTGATGTACATATTGTTCGCAAGAAGGACTCATGAGCATGAAGGTACATTTCCCATGTTCACACCATTTGCTCTGATGCATATAGCCAAGACACATGTAACTCATTGCTTGCTTTGTCATGATTATGCACTCACATGATCCTGTGTTCTATATTTACATGATTGCATACATGTAGGGGGAGCCTATGCATGTTACATGTCTTTCCAAAGCTTTACTTGCTTTTCTCTATATCTTTATCTAAAGCTTTGATGTATGTTGTCATCAATTACCAAAAAGGGGGAGATTGAAAGCACAAGTGCTCCTTAGGTGATTTTGGTAATTAATGTCAACATATCTCTTGTTGGACTAATACTTTCATCTAGTATATTTCAGATAAGCCAATAGTGGAGTGGCATGGACAAGAGGATGTGGAACCCCTTCAAGATGCTAAGGACAAAGGATTGGCTCAAGCTCAAAGTTCAGGACTCTACATTTTCCATTTTCAGTGATCTAAGATCACATTGAGTCTATAGGAAAGCCAATACTATTAAAAGGGGATGAGGTGTTGCTTAATGGCTTGCTTGCTCAAAGTGCTTAGTGATATGCTCCAAGGCCCTCAGCCACTTTCTCATATCCACATATGTCCCAAACCAAAAGTCAAACTCGACCCACTGATTTGATCCATCCGGCGCCACCGAGTTCAGTTGACATAGCCACTGCCAGAAATCCTAATCACTTCGGTCTCACTGATGGGATCTCGGTCTCACCGAGATGGGGTTGCAAACTCTCTGTTTCCCTTCATAACTTCAGTCTAACCGAGATGAGCAATCGGTCCCACCGAGTTTGCAATGCAAACTCTCTATTTCCATTTCGTAACGCTTTGGTCCCACCGAGACAAGCGAATCGGTCCCACCGAGTTTGCCTGACCAACTCTCTGTTAGCTTATTACCAAAGTCGGTCCAACCGAGTTTGAGTAATCGGTCCAACCGAGATTACGTTATGCCCTAACCCTAATGATATCGGTCCCACCGAGATGACATATCGGTCCCACCGAAATTGCCTAACGGTCACATATGTACTAAATCGGTCCGACCAAGTTTTCTGATTCGGTCCCACCGAGTCTGGTATAATGTGTGGAACGGTTAGATTTTGTGTGGAGGCTATATATACCACTCCACCCTCTCCTCATTCGTGAGGGAAGCCATCAGATCGTGCCTACACTTCCATTACCCATTTTCTGAGAGAGAGCCACCTACACTTGTGTTGATACCAAGATATTCCAATCCAACCATATGAATCCTGATCTCTAGCCTTCCGCAAGTTGCTTTCCACTCAAATAATCTTTCCACCAAATCCAATCCTATGAGAGTGAGTTGAGTGTTGGGGAGACTATCATTTGAAGCACAAGAGCAATGAGTTCATCATCAGCACACCATCTATTACCTGTTGGAGAGTGGTGTCTCCTAGATTGATTAGGTGTCACTTGGGAGCCTCCGACAAGATTGTGGAGTGAACCAAGGAGTTTGTAAGGGCAAGGAGATTGCCTACATCATGAAGATCTACCCTAGTGAGGCAAGTCCTTCGTGGGCGATGGCTATGGTGGGATAGACAAGGTTGCTTCTTCGTGGACCCTTCGTGGGTGGAGCCCTCCGTGGACTCTCGCAGCCGTTACCCTTCATGGGTTGAAGTCTCCATCAACGTGGATGTACAATAGCACCACCTATCGGAACCACGACAAAAACATTTGTGTCTCCAATTGCGTTTGCACACTCCATTCCCATCTCCCTTTACTTTCTTGCAAGTTGCATGCTTTACTTTCCGCTGCTCATATACTCTTTGCATGCTTGCTTGATATGTATTGTGAATGGTTAAACTTATGCTAAACCTCCACCTAAACTTGAAAACCTTAAAAACTGCCAACTGATGTCTACTGCACAACCTTCTTCTTGTAGACGTTGTTGGGCCTGCAAGTGCACAGGTTTGTAGGACAGTAGCAAATTTCCCTCAAGTGGATGACCTAAGGTTTATCAATCCCTAGGAGGCGTATGATGAAGATGGTCTGTTTCAAGCAACCCTGCAACCAAATAACAAAAAGTCTCTTGTGTCCCCAACACACCCAATACAATGGTAAATTGTATAGGTGCACTAGTTCGGCGAAGAGATGGTGATACAAGTGCAAAATAGATAGTAGATATAGGTTTTTGTAATCTGAAATAATAAAAACAGCAAGGTAACAAGTGGTAAAAGGGAGCGTAAACGGTATTGCAATGATAGGAAACAAGGCCTAGGGTTCATACTTTCACTAGTGCAAGTTCTCTCAACAATAATAACATAGATAGAACATATGACAATCCCTCAACATGCGACAAAGAGTCACTCCAAAGCCACTAATAGCGGAGAACAAACGTAGAGATTATGGTCGGGTACGAAACCACCACAAAGCTATTCTTTAGGATCAATCTATAAAAGAGTTCGTACTAGAATAACACCTTAAGATACAAATCAACCAAAACCCTAATGCCACCTAGATACTCCATTGTCACCTTAGGTATCTGTGGGCATGATTATACGATATGTATCACACAATCTTAGATTCATCCAACCAACATAAAAGTACTTCAAAGAGTGCCCCAAAGTTTCTACCGGAGAGTCAAGAACGTGTGCCAACCCCTATGCATAGGTTCCCAAGTGTCACGAAACCCGCAAGTTGATCACCAAAACATACATCAAGTGGATCAATAGAATAACCCATTGTCACCACGGTTATCACGCGCAAGAAATACTCAAGTGTTCATAAAAGACTCAATCCAATAAGATAACTTCAAAAGGGGAAAATCAATTCATCACAAGAGAGTAGAGGGGTAGAAACATCATAAGATCCAACTACAATAGCAAACCTCGGGATACATCAAGATCGTGCCATCGAGGAACACAAGAGGGAACACGAGAGAGAGAGAGATCAAACACATAGCTACTGGTACATACCCTCAGCCCCGAGGGTGAACTACTCCCTCCTCGTCATGGATAGTGCCGGGATGATGAAGATGGCCACCGGTGATGGGATCCCCTTGAGTGGTGCGGAACAGGGTCCCGATTGGTTTTGGTGGCTACAGAGGCTTGCGGCAGCGGAACTCCCGATCTATCTTCTGTTCTGGAAGTTTTAGGGTACGTAGGTATATATGGGTGCAGGGAGAACGTCGGTGGAGCTACGGGGGCCCCATGATGCAGGGGGGCGCGCCCAGGGGGGAGGGCGCTCCCCCCACCCTTGTGAGCACCTCCCGTATCTTCTGACGTGGGGTCCAAGTCCATCAGGTGGGTTTCCTTCCAAAAATAACTTCTCCAATTGATTTCGTTCCGTTTTGACTCCGTCTGATATTTCTTTTCCTCGAAACACTAAAATAGCATAAAACAACAAATCTGGGTTGGGCCTCTGGTTAATAGGTTAGTCCCAAAAGTAATATAAAAGTGGATAATAAAGCCCAATATTGCCTAAAACAGTAGATAAAGTAGCATGGAGCAATCAGAAATTATAGATACGTTGGAGACGTATCAAGCATCCCCAAGCTTAATTCCTGCTCGTCCTCGATTAGGTAAATGATAAAAAAGAATTTTTGATGCGGAGTGATACTTTGGCATAATTTCAATGTTAATCTTCTTAATTGTGATATGAATATTCAGATCCAAAAGATTCAAGACAAAAGTTCATATTGACACAAAAATAATAATACTTCAAGCATACTAACCAAGCAATCATGTCTTCTTAAAATAACATGGCAAAAGAAAGTTCATCCCTATAAAATCATATAGTTAGGCTATGCTTCATTTTCGTCACACAAAGATGTTCCCAACTTCTATACACCCGATGACAAGCCAAGCAATTGTTTCATACTTAAATAATCTCAAACTTTTTCAACCTTCACGCAATACATGAGCGTGAGCCATGGATATAGCACTATGGGTGGAATAGAATATGATGATGGGGATTGTGTGGAGAAGACAAAAAAGGAGAAAGTCTCACGTTGACGAGGCTAATCAATGGGCTATGGAGATGCCCATCAATTGATGTTAACATGAGGAGTAGGGATTGCCATGCAACGGATGCACTAGAGCTATGAATGCTCAACAAAAGAAAACTAGTGGGTGTGCATCCAACTTGCTTGCTCACGAAGACCTAGGGCATTTGAGGAAGCCCGTCGTAGGAATATACAAGCCAAGTTCTATAATGAAAAATTCCCACTAGTATAAAAAGACAACTTATGAGACTCACTACATGAGGAACAAGGTGCTACTTTGAAGCACAATATATGAGACTCACTACATGAAGAACAAGGTGCTACTTTGAAGCACAAGTGTGGAAAAAAGAGATAGTAGCATTGCCCCCTTTTTTTGGGCCTTTCTTTTTTTTGACCTTTCTCTCTTTTTTTGGGCCTTTTTTTGGCCTTTCTCTTTTTTTGGGCAATGCTCTAATAATGATGATCATCACACTTCTATTGATTACAACATAAGGATTACAACTCGAAACTTAGAACAAGATATGACTCTATATCAATGCCTCTGGCGGTGTACCGAGATGGTGCAATGAATCAAGAGTGACATGTATGAAAAATAATGCATGGTGGCCTTGCCACAAATACGATGTCAACTACATGATCATGCAATGGCAATATGACAAAAGTAATGTATGTCATGATGATGATGGTGGAAGTTGCATGGCAATATATCTCGGAATGGCTATGGAAATGCCATGATAGGTAGGTATGGTGGCTGTTTTGAGGAAGATAAAAGGAGGTTTATGTGTGATAGAGCATATCGTATCACGGGGTTTGGATGCACCGGCGAAGTTTGCACCAACTCTCAAGGTGAGAAAGGGCAATGCACGGTACCGAAGAGGCTAGCAAAGGTGGAAAGGTGAGAGTGCGTATAATCCATGGACTCAACATTAGTCAAAAGAACTCATATACTTATTGCGAAAATTTAGAAGTCATCAAAAATTCAGGTACTACGCACAATGCTCCTAGGGGGATAGATTGGTACGAAAAGACCATCGCTCGTCCCCGACCGCCACTCATAAGGATGCACAAGCCAGGTACACTTCATGCTTCAAATTTGTTACACAACTTTACCCATACGTGCATGCTATGGGACTTGCAAACTTCAACACAAGTATTTCTCAAATTCACAACTACTCAACTAGCACGACTTTGATATTATTACCTCCATATCTCAAAACAATTATTAAGCATTAAATTTATCTTAGTTTTCAATTCACTCAAAAGAAAGTTTCACATATCTTGAACACTAAGTATATTAGCATTAAGCAAATTACCATGCTATTAATGACTCTCAAAATAATCAAAGTGAAGCATGAGAGATCAAGTTTCTTTAAAACAAATCCACCACCGTGCCCTAAAAGATCTAAGTGAAGTACTAGAGCAAAAATTATCACGCTCAAAAAGATATAAGTGAAGCACTATGAGCAAAACTATCAAGCTCAAAAGATATAAGTGAAGCACATAGAGTATTCTAACAAATTCAAAATCATGTATGGCTCTCTCAAAAAGGTGTGTACAGCAAGGATGATTGTGGTAGACTAACAAGCAAAGACACAAATAATACAAGACGCTCCAAGAAAAACACATATCATGTTGGTGAATAAAAATATAGCTCCAAGTAAATTACCGATGGAAGTGGACGAAAGAGGGGATGCCTTCCGGGGCATCCCCAAGCTTTGACTTTTTGATGTCCTTGGATTATATTGATGGTGCCATGGTCATCCCCAAGCTTAGGCTCTTGCCACTCCTTTTTCCATAATCCATCAAAAGAATTCACCCAAAACTTGAAAACTTCACAACACAAAACTCAACAGAAATCTCGTGAGCTCCGTTAGAGAAAGAAAACAAAAGACTACTTCAAGGTACTGTAATTAACTCATTCTTTATTTATATTGGTGTTAAACCTACTGTATTCCAACTTCTCTATGGTTTATAAACTAATTTACTAGCCATAGATTCATCAAAATAAGCAAACAACACACGAAAAACAGAATCTGTCAAAAACAGAACAGTCTGTAGTAATCTGTAACTAACGCAAACTTCTGGAACTCTAAAAATTTCTACAAAAATAGTAAGTCCTGGAAAATTTGTTTATTGATCAGCATCAAAAAGAATCATTGCCAAATCACTCTCCAGTAAAAAATGGCAGCTAATCTCGTGAGAGCTAAAGTTTCTGTTTTTCACAGCAAGATCATATAAACTTCACCCAAGTCTTCCCAAAGGTTCTACTTGGCACTTTATTGAAACAAAAGCTATAAAACATGATTACTACAGTATCATAATCATGTGGACACACAAAAACATTAAGGATACATATTGGGTTGTCTCCCAACAAGCGCTTTTCTTTAATGCCTTTTAGCTAGGCATGATGATGACAATGATGCTCACATAAAAGATAAGAATTGAAACATAACGGGAGCATCATGAAGCATACAACTAGAACATTTAAGTCTAACCCACTTCCTATGCATAGGGATTTTGTGAGCAAACAACTTATGGTAACAATAATCAACTAGCATAGGATGGTACAACAAGCATAACTTCAAGATTTTAAGCACATAGAGAGGAAACTTGACATTATTGCAATTCCTACAAGCATATGTTCCTCTCTCATAATAATTTTCAGTAGCATCATGAATGAATTCAACAATATAACCAGCACCTAAAGCATTCTTTTCATGATCTACTAGCATAGAAATTTCACTACTCTCCACATAAGCAAACTTCTTCTTTATGGCATACGTATCATCACAATAATCATCATAGATAGGAGGCATGCTTTCATCATAGTAAATTTGCTCATCAAAGCTTGGGGGACAAAAAATATCATCTCCATCAAACATAGCTTCCCCACGCTTGTGGCTTTGCATATCATTAGCATCATGGATATTTAAGTAATTCATACTAACAACATTGCAATCATGCTCATCATATAAAAACATTCTATAGATTTCTTCTTCTAGTACTTGAGCACAATTATCCTTTCCATCATACTCACGAAAGATGTTAAAAAGGTGAAGCGTTTGAGACAAACTTAATTCCATTTTTTTGTAATTTTCTTTTATAAAATAAACTAGTGATAAAACAAGAAACAAAAATATCCGATTGCAAGATCTAAAGACATACCTTCAAGCGCTAACCTCCCCGGCAACGGCGCCAGAAAAGAGCTTGATGTCTACTACACAACCTTCTTCTTGTAGACGTTGTTGGGCCTGCAAGTGCACAGGTTTGTAGGACAGTAGCAAATTTCCCTCAAGTGGATGACCTAAGGTTTATCAATCCGTAGGAGGCGTAGGATGAAGATGGTCTCTCTCAAGCAACCCTGCAACCAAATAACAAAAAGTCTCTTGTGTCCCCAACACACCCAATACAATGGTAAATTGTATAGGTGCACTAGTTCGGCGAAGAGATGGTGATACAAGTGCAAAATATATAGTAGATATAGGTTTTTGTAATCTGAAATAATAAAAACAGCAAGGTAACAAGTGGTAAAAGTGAGCGTAAACGGTATTGCAATGATAGGAAACAAGGGCTAGGGTTTATACTTTCACTAGTGCAAGTTCTCTCAACAATAATAACATGGATAGAAGATATGACAAGCCCTCAACATGAGACAAAGAGTCACTCCAAAGCCACTAATAGCGGAGAACAAACGTAGAGATTATGGTCGGGTACGAAACCACCACAAAGCTATTCTTTCGGATCGATCTATTAAATAGTTCATACTAGAATAAGACCTTAAGATACAAATCAACCAAAACCCTAATGTCACCTAGATACTCCATTGTCACCTCAAGTATCCGTGGGCATGATTATATGATATGTATCACACAATCTCAGATTCATCCAACCAACATAAAAGTACTTCAAAGAGTGCCCCAAAGTTTCTACCGGAGAGTCAAGAACGTGTGCCAACCCCTATGCATAGGTTCCCAAGTGTCACGAAACCCGCAAGTTGATCACCAAAACATACATCAAGTGGATCAATAGAATAACACATTGTCACCACGGTTATCCCACGCAAGACATACATCAAGTGTTCATAAAAGACTCAATCCAATAAGATAACTTCAAAAGGGGAAACTCAATTCATCACAAGAGAGTAGAGGGGGAGAAACATCATAAGATCCAACTACAATAGCAAAGCTCGGGATACATCAAGATCGTGCCATCGAGGAACACGAGAGAGAACACGAGAGAGAGAGAGAGAGAGATCAAACACATAGCTACTGGTACATACCCTCAGCCCCGAGGGTGAACTACTCCCTCCTCGTCATGGATAGCGCCAGGATGATGAAGATGGCCACCGGTGATGGGATCCCCCTCGGCGGTGTCTTGGACAGGTCCCGATTGGTTTTGGTGGCTCTGAGGCTTGCGGCGGAACTCCCGATCTACCTTCTGCTCGGAAGTTTTAGGGTGCGTGGTATATATGGGTGCAGGGAGAACGTCGGTGGAGCTACGGGGGCCC
This sequence comes from Aegilops speltoides, assembly GCA_021437245.1. Lineage (NCBI taxonomy): Eukaryota > Viridiplantae > Streptophyta > Magnoliopsida > Poales > Poaceae > Aegilops > Aegilops speltoides. The sequence goes on from CM038146.1 coordinate 69,962,317, forward strand.
CACGAGGCAGGGGCGCGCCCAGGGGGAGGGCACGCCCTCCACCCTCGTGAGCACCTCCCGTATCTTCTGACGTGGGGTCCTAGTCCATCAGGTGGGTTTCCTTCCAAAAATAACTTCTCCAGTTGATTTCGTTCCGTTTTGACTCCGTCTGATATTCCTTTTCCTCGAAACACTGAAATAGGCATAAAACAGCAAATCTGGGTTGGGCGTCCGGTTAATAGGTTAGTCCCAAAAGTAATATAAAAGTGGATAATAAAGCCCTATATGGCCTAAAACAATAGATAAAGTAGCATGGAGCAATCAAAAATTATAGATACGTTGGAGACGTATCACGAACATTATGTGTTGAGTGTCTAATCACCCCCCTCTAGACACCTCTTCTCGATCCCTTTCACATCCTGGCCCGGGAACAAGAATATATGTTGCAGCAGGGTTAGGAGCGAGTGCTTCATATTTTACCTCTTCTTTAGTTTCTCATCATTGATGGTGTCGCACGCCCGTACGATGCAGTCTATTTGATTGTTGTAGCAGGAGCGCGCTTCCATAGGCAGTTTTGGCTCAAAATTGTCGTCGTCCACCTCCATTACCACTAGTCTAGGAGTGAGGAGTTGGTTTGGGCGTCGACATCTCCTCTTTGGTTTCGGTTCTATGGCTTTGCTAGTCTCGGTGCCGGTCTCGGTGCCAGTCTCGGTCTCAACGCTAGTCTCGGCGCCGGTCTCGATGTCGGTCTTGGATGTGACAGGTGGGCCTAGCAACAACAACTATTGATCATTGGCAAGGTTCAAATATTCGTCTGCCGCCAGGTAGACGTTGTCACAATCACCAGAACCATATCCTTCATTGTTGCTAGCCATGTTTCGTACGATTAAATCTAGTCAATTAATTCTAGACCTAATAAAATGAATAATGACATAAAACGGCCTATGTTTTGCAGGAACATTGATTCCTTCCGGTGCGGCAAATCCCGGGCACTCGATATGTCCTAGTTTGTTGCACAAGTCATCCCGAAATTCACAAAAAAATTCGGCATGACCTTTGCTAAAAAATGGACAAATCGAGCACCTGAAATTTGCCTGAACGAAAATGAATCAACATTCCAGCAAAACATAGGCTACTCGGCTTCATTCCCTGGAAACAACAAAAGGCCACTTGGGCACAATCGAGGAATTTTCATATATCATGACCACTTCAATGTTTCATACTTCAAGAAAATCTACACAATTTTCAAATTATGAACCCTAGAACTCAATTCAAATTATGTCCTATTGCCCTAACCCTACCGCCCTGGTACTTAAGCATCTACAAGTACTAACTAATTAGATGAACCCTAGCTAGCTACTTAAGCATCTACAACTACTAAAACACCCATTGATGAACACTAGGAATTATACAACTACTTAAGCATACATTGGTTGCAGAACAACTATATAAGTACTTAAGCAACTATATATACAACTCTATAATATATTTAGTTAACTACTTAAGCATATACAAGTTTGTCCCAAAAATAATATTTTGTTAAGTACTTAAGCATATACAAATTTGTCCTAAAAATTTAGTTAACTACTAATTTAATTCATTTAGGTCATTCATTTAACTTCACCTAATTAACCTAGTAAAATCGTACTTCCCTAACTAAAAAACATCTAATTAACATCTACTAGTACCACTACTACCCTAACCTAATTAACCTAAGTTAATTCCTAGGGTCCTGTTATATGCTGCTGCTCTACTGCCCTAACCTAGTTAACCTAAGTTAATCTAATTAACATCTACTAGTACCACAACTGCTAATTCCTAGGGTTCATAACTAAATTCACCTAAGTTAATTAACATAGAGAGGAGGGTTTATTCGCCCTAGCAGAGAGAGAGAGAGAGAGAGAGAGAGAGAGGAGGGTAGGGGAGAGGAGAAGGAGAGCCTTACGGTCGGCGGCGAGGGAAGGCTCGGGCTCGGGACGCGGAGGTCCTGGGCGGGCTCGAGCGGAGGAGGTCCTGGGCGGGCTCAGACGGCAGCGGTGAGGTCGAGGACGGGCTCTGGCAACGGCAGTGAGGTCGAGGGCGGCGGCGGTGAGCGCATTAGGCGGTGGCGGTGAGGTCGACAACGGCCTCGGGCGGTGGCGGTGAGGTCGAGGGCGGCCTCAGGTTGCGGCGGTGAGGTCGAGGGCAGCAGGGTGATCGACGACGACGATGGAGCAGTTGGGGGATAGGGGGAGAGGGGGAAAGGACTTAGCAAAATTTTGAGCCCGCGCGGCCGGGGTTAAGTCAAAATAGCAGCAGCGCATTTTTGGCAAAACGCGCTGTAGCTAAGTTAGCTATAGCCCTTTCCACTAAAATGCGCTACTGCTACGCCTTTCTCTTTTATTTTTATTTTTCTTTTGTTTTTCTTTACATTTTTTTTCATTTCTCCTTTTTCTATTTCTTTGATTTTCATTTACTTTTCTACTTATTTTTCTATTTATTTTCTTTTTCATAGCAGTAGCGCTCTACACCAGAAACGCGCTGCTACAAAGCATTTAGCAGTAGCGTGCTTTAGGAAGAACCACTACTACTATTCCTAGCCTAACGACAATAGTTTGGGAATTTTATTAGTAACGCTTTTTCCTGCAGGCACGCTACTTCTATGACCATATCTGTAGCATGCTTTATTGGCACACGCTACTACTAATTATCAGTAGCGCCCTTCCCGGACCTGCGGTACTACTATACCTCTGTGTATAAGGTTTTCCCTAGTAACGCATCCACCGAGGTGAGACCGCCACCACATCCATCGAGGCCGGTGTCTATGGTCGTTCAGTGTCGCCATTGTAGCAAGAGAAAGGATGCCTACCAAGCGTTGCTGGAACAGCCCTCGCTACCGTGGTCACTGAGGGAGTCCTGGATTAAGGGGTCCTTGGACAGCCGGACTATATGCATATGCTGGACTGTTGGACTATGAAGATACAAAATAGAAGACCTCGTCCCGTGTCCGGATGGGACTCTCTTTTGCGTGGAAGGCAAGCTTGGCGGTTAAGATATGAAGATTCCTTTCTCTGTAACCGACTATGTGTAACCCTAGCCCCCTCCGGTGTCTATATAAACCGGAGGGTTTAGCCCATAGGACAACAACAATTAGAATCATCGGCTAGCTTCTAGGGTTTAGCCTCTACGATCTTGTGGTAGATGCACTCTTGTAATACTCATATCATCAAGATCAATAAAGTAGGAAGTAGGGTATTACCTCCATCGAGAGGGCCCGAACCTGGATAAACATTGTGTCCCCCGCCTCTTGTTACCATTAGCCTTAGACGCACAGTTCGGGACCCCCTACCCGAGATCCGCCGGTTTTGACACCGACATTGGTGCTTTAATTGAGAGTTCCACTGTGACGTCGAAGATAGGGTTGATGGGTCACCTTTTTATCATGGAAAACATCACCTCCTGGGGAGCCCTGGCCTTAGGCCAAACCCTCCGGCTGGGCGGCTTCGTCATGATCGCCCCTTCGGCCGTTGGGCCGACAATGACTTCTCGGGTCATTGAAAATCGACTCCACATCAGCTCGTAATACGCCGAACAGATGGATCCAATGGAGTTATTGTCTTTAAATGGAATCATGGATCGCATCGCCACTTTGGGAGTCGCTTCGGACTACGATCGGATTGGTCTTAAACCCGATCGAAGAGACATTGAATCTCCGCCGATCACCCATCAGATAGCGGTGCTGGAGGAGCAATGCAACAACTCTTCCCCTATATTGAGGACGAGATATGTCCGGATTTTTGAGCTCACCAAGCTGGATACATCCCCGCGGGAAGACGTGCCCCGATCTCCGAACTTAGAAACGGACTTTGGGCCAGAAAAATTGGTTGAGATCCCAGAGTCCGAACTATTTGATACGTCTCCAACGTATCTATAGTTTTTGATTGTTCCAAGCTTTTATATTACCCGTTTTGGAAGTTTATGGGCTTTAGTTTACACTTTTATATCATTTTTGGGACTAACCGACTAACCGGAGGCCCAGCCCGGATTGCTGCTTTTTTGCCTATTTCAGTGTTTCGAAGGAAAGGAATATCAAACAGAGTCCAAATGGAATGAAACCTTCGGGAGCGAACTTTTTGGAACAAACGTGATCTAGGGGACTTGGAGTCAATGTCAAGCAACAGAGGAGGCGGCCACGAGGGTGCCCGGCGTGCCGCCACCCTCATGGGCCCCTCAAGCGTCCACCGACCTACTTCTTCCTCCTATATATAGCCACGTACCCTGAAAACATTGAGGAGCACCACAAAAACCTAATTCCACCGCCGCAACCTTCTGTATCCACGAGATCCCATCTTGGAGCCTTCGTCGGCGCTCCGCCGGAGGGGGAATCGACCATGGAGGGCCTCTACATCATCTCCAAGGCCCTTCCGATGAGTTGTGAGTAATTTACCACAGACCTTCGGGTCCATAGTTATTAGCTAGATGGCTTCTTCTCTCTCTTTGAATCTCAATACAAAGTTCTCCTTGATCTTCTTGGAGATCTATTCGATATAACTCTTTTTGCGGTGTGTTTGTCGAGATCCGATGAATTGTGGGTTTATGATCAAGTTTATCTATGAGAAATATTTGAATCTTCTCTGAATTCTTTTATGTGTGATTAAGTTATCTTTGCAAGTCTCTTCGAATTATCATTTTGGTTTGGCCTACTAGATTGATCTTTCTTGCAATGGGAGAAGTGCTTAGCTTTGGGTTCAATCTTGCGGTGTCCTTTCCCAGTGACAGCAGGGGCATCAAGGCACGTATTGTATTGTTGCCATCAAGGATAAAAAGATGGGGTTTATATCATATTGCATGAGTTTATCCCTCTACATCATGTCATCTTTCTTAATGCGTTACTCTGTTCTTTATGAACTTAATACTTTAGATGCAGGCAAGAGTCGGTCGATGTGTGGAGTAATAGTAGTAGATGCAGGCAAGAGTTGGTCTACTTTTCATGGACGTGATGCCTATATACATAATCATGCCTAGATAATCTCATAATTATTCGCTTTTCTATCAATTGCTCGACAGTAATTTGTTCACCCACCGTAATACTTATCCTATCTTGAGAGAAGCCACTAGTGAAACCTATGGCCCCCGGGTCTATCTTTTATCATATAAGTTTTTAATCTACTTTTATTTGCATCTTTACTTTCCAATCTATATCATAAAAATACCAAAAATATTTATCTTATCATATTATCTATATCAGATCTCACTTTCGCAAGTGCCCATGAAGGGATTGACAACCCCTTTATTGTGTTGGTTGCGAGGTTCTTGTTTGTTTGTGTAGGTGCGTGCGACTTTTGAGGAGCCTCCTACTGGATTGATACCTTGGTTCTCAAAAACTGAGGGAAATACTTACGCTACTTTGTTGCATCACCCTTTCATCTTCAAGGAAAACTAACGCAAGCTCAAGACGTAGCAAGAAGGATTTCTGGCACCATTGCCGGGGAGGTCTTCGCTCAAGTCAAGACATACCAAGTACCCATCACAAACTCATCTCCCTCGCATTACATTATTTGCCATTTGCCTCTCGTTTTCCTCTCGCCCACTTCACCCTTGCCGTTTTATTTGCCCTCTCTCTCCCAATATCCTCTCTTTTCCGCTTGTCTTTTGTTTGCTCGTCTTCATGGCTAGTCCTCCTATCCTAATTATTACTCCCGAACATGAAATTCTTAATTTTAAGCAAAGGGAGGGAGAAAATCTAAAAGATGCTTGGCATAGAATTTGCAATGCTCAAAATAGATCTACTAGGAAGCTTTCTACTTCCGTTGTTCTTCGCAATTTTTATGTAGGCATTACCCCTTGGAATAGATGCATTCTTGATACCATTACCGGAGGGAATTTCTTGGATAGCCATACTTTTGATGCTTATAATGCTATGTTAGATTTGTTTGGTCCACCCCCTCTTTTGGTCAATGGAACTATTTTAACTTTAGAACATGTGATGCAAAGACTTGAAATTATTGAAAATAAAGTTGCCAGTGTTGAGTTAATTGAAAATTTGGATAAAAAGATCCAAAACCAAATTACCCAATATGGTTCTAGGGTTGGAATTACTTTGAAAAATCTTAAGGAGAAAGAACCCATAGTTAACGAGAGAATAAATCTAGATTCTTCAAGGATCGGTAAACTTGAAGATATTATTACTAACTTAGGTTCGGCCTTTTCCTCCATGAAAAATACTCCAACTCCTCCTACCAAAACTGCCAAATTTATTTATGTTCCTAAGAATAAGGGTGAATCTCCTAGTAGGGAAAATGCGGATCTCAAATCAATAAGTGTTCATCTCAATTGTCTCTCTATCATTAAGGAACCTTTTGCTACAAATGAATTTCTTGAATTATTGCCTAGGGGCTTAATCATTGCTAAAAAGGGAGAAACCCCTAAAGATTATAAGTGCTCTATTGAGGAATTATATGCCAAAGATGGCACCACTTAGATCTCTCCTCGCTTTTATGCCTAGCTAGGGGCGTTAAACGATAGCGCTAGTTGGGAGGCAACCCAATTTTTTTTTTGTTTTTTTTTGCGTCTGTTTAGTAATAAATATTTCATCTAGCTTCTGTTTAGATGGGTTTTCATGTTTCAATTAGTGTTTGTGCCAAGTAGAACCTATAGGATAACCTATGGTGATAGTTAATTTGATTCTGCTGACAAACAGAAACTTTTGCGCGCACAAAAATAATTTTAGTAATTCACGGGAACGTGCTTTTGCGTTGATTCTTTTTTCTGTATATCAATAGACAAATTTAACAGGCCTTCCTATTTTTGTAGGATATTTAGAGTTCCATAAGTACTCGAGAGTTACAGATTGCTACAGACTGTTCTGTTTTTGACAGATTCTGTTTTTCGTGTGTTGTTTGCTTATTTTGATGCATCTATGGCTAGTATCGGTGGGTATGAACCATAAAGAAGTTGGAATACAGTAGGTTTAACACCAATATAAATAAATAATGAGTTCATTACAGTACCTTATGTGGTGGTTTTTCTTTCTTGCACTAACGGAGCTTGTGAGATTTCCTGTTGAGTTTTGTGTTGTGAAGTTTTCAAGTTTTGGATAAAGATTTGATGGACTATGCAATAAGGAGTGGCAAGAGCCTAAGCTTGGGGGGAACCCCAAGATATTCAAGGATAACAAAAAGCCTAAGCTTGGGGATGCCGCGGAAGGCATCCCCTCTTTCGTCTTTGTTCATCGGTAACTTTACTTGGAGCTATATTTTTTTCGCCACATGATATGTGTTTTGCTTGGAGCGTCTTGTATGATATTTTATTTGCTTTTTAGTTCACCACAATAATCCTTGCTGTACACACCTTTTGGGAGAAACCAACTTGATTGGAATTTATTAGAATAATCTATGTGCTTCACTTATATCTTTTGAGCTTGATAGTTTTGCTCTAGTGCTTCACTTAAATATTTTAGAGCACGGCGGTGGCTTGATTTTGTAGAAATTGTTAATCTCTCATGCTTCACTTATATTATTTTGTAAGTCTCTTAGAACAGCATGGTATTTGCTATGGTTATAAAATTGGTCCTAGAATGATGGGCATCCAAGTTGGGTATAATAAAAACTATCATAGGAAGTGAATTGGATGCTATGATCAATTTGATACTCGATAATTGTTTTGAGATATGGAGGTAGTGATATTAGAGTCATGCTAGTTGGGTGATTATGAATTTAAAGAATACTTGTGTGGAAGTTGGCAAGTCCCGTAGCATGCACGTATGGTAAAAGTTGTGTAACAAATTTATTGCATGGGGTGCTCTTTTGATTGCCTTCCCTTGAGTGGAGGTCGGGGGCGCGCGATGGTTAACTCCTACCAACCCCTAGGAGCATGCGTAGTAGTACTTTGCTTTGAGGGCTAATAAAACCTTTTTCAATAAGTATATGAGTTCTTTATGACTAATGTGAGTCCATGGATTATACACACTTTTACCTTTCCATCATTGCTAGCCTCTTCGGTACCGTGCATTGCCCTTTCTCACCTTGAGAGTTGGTGCAAACTTCGCCGGTGCATCCAAACCCCGTGATATGATACACTCTATCACACATAAACCTCCTTATATCTTCCTGAAAACATCCACCATGCCTACCTATTATGGCATTTCCATAGCCATTCCGAGATATATTGCCATGCAACTTTCCACCGTTTCGTTTATCATGACACACATCATCATTGTCACATTGCCTTGCATGATCATGTAGTTGACATCATATTTGTGGAAAAGCCACCATGCATAATTTTACATACATGTCACTCTTGATTCATTGCCCATCCCGGTATACCGCTGGAGGCATTCATATAGAGTCATATCTTGTTCTAGTTTTGAGTTGTAATTCATGAGTTGTAAATAAATAGAAGTGTGATGATCATCATTATTAGAGCATTGTCCCCAAAAAAAGAAAAAGAAAAGAAAGGCCAAAAAGAAAAAAAAGAAAGGCCAAAGAAAAAAAAGAAAGAAAAAAAAGGACAAAAGAAAAAAAGGACAAAAGAAAAAAAAGAAAGGCCCAAAAAAGAAAAGAAAAAAGAAGAAGAAAATAAAAAGGGGGCAATGTTACTATCCTTTTCCGCACGTGTGCTTCAAAGTAGCACCATGTTCTTCATATAGAATGTCTTTTATGTTGTCACTTTCATATACTAGTGGGAATTTTTCATTATAGAACTTGGCTTGTATATTCCTATGATGGGCTTCCTCAAAATGCCCTAGGTCTTCGTGAGCAAGCAAGTTGGATGCACACCCACTTAGTTTCTTTGAGCTTTCATACATTTATAGCTCTAGTGCATCTGTTGCATGGCAATCCCTACTCCTCATGTTGACATCAATTGATGAGCATATCCATAGCCCGTTGATTAGCCTCATCAATGTGAGACTTTCTCCTTTTTTTTGTCTTCTCCACACAACCTCCATCATCATATTCTATTCCACCCATAGTGCTATATCCATGGCTCACGCTCATGTATTGCGTGAGAGTTGAAAAAGGTTGAAGCGCGTTAAAAAGTATGAACCAATTGCTTGGCTGAAACCGGGGTTGTTCTTGATGGGAGTATTTTCTGTGATGAAAATGAAACATAGCCTAACTATATGATTTTGTAGGGATAAACCTTCTAATGCCAAGTTATTTTGAGAAGACATGATTGCTTAGTTAGTATGCTTGAATTATTACTATTTCTTATGTCAATATGAACTTTTATTTTGAATCATTTGGATCTGAACATTCATGCCACAATAAATAAAATTACATTGAGAATTATGCTAGGTAGCATTCCACATCAAAAAATCTGTTTTTATCATTTACCTACTCGAGGATGAGCAGGAATTAAGCTTCGGGATGCTTGATACGTCTCCAACGTATCTATAATTTTTGATTGTTCCATGCTATTATATTACCCGTTTTGGATGTTTATGGGCTTTACTTTACAATTTTATATAATTTTTGGGACTAACCTACTAACCAGAGGCCCAGCCCGAATTGCTGTTTTTTTTTGCCTATTTCAGTGTTTCGAAGGAAAAGAATATCAAACGGAGTCCAATCGGAATGAAACCTTTGGGAGCGATCTTTTTGGAACAAACGTGATCCAGGGGACTTGGAGTGGACGTCAAGCAATAGAGGAGAAGGCCACGAGGGTTCCCGGCGCGCCCCCTGGGGGTGGGTGCGCCCTCACCCTCGTGGGCCCCTCGAGCCTCCACCGACCTACTTCTTCCTCCTATATATACCCACGTACCCTGAAACCATCGAGGAGCACCACGAAAACCTAATTCCACCGCCGCAACCTTCTGTATCCGCGAGATCCCATCTTGGAGCCTTTCGACCGCAGAGGGCCTCTACATCATCTCCAAGGCCCTTCCGATGAGTTGTGAGTAGTTTACCACAGACCTTCGGGTCCATAGTTATTAGCTAGATGGCTTCTTCTCTCTCTTTGAATCTCAATACAAAGTTCTCCTCGATGTTCTTGGAGATCTATTCGATATAACTCTTTTTGCGGTGTGTTTGTCGAGATCTGATGAATTGTGGGTTGATGATCAAGTTTATCTATGAGAAATATTTGAATGTCCTCTGAATTCTTTTATGTGTGATTAAGTTATCTTTGCAAGTCTCTTCGAATTATCAGTTTGGTTTGGCCTACTAGATTGATCTTTCTTGCAATGGGAGAAGTGCTTAGCTTTGGGTTCAATCTTGCGGTGTCCTTTCCTAGTGACAGCAGGGGCAGCAGGGCACGTATTGTATTGTTGCCATCAAGGATAAAAAGATGGGGTTTATATCATATTGTATGAGTTTATCCCTCTGTTGGACCTTGAGAAGAGGTGTCTAGAGGGGGGTGATTAGACACTAAGTACCAAAGTTGCAGTTTTTAAGGTTCTTTAAGTTTAAGTGGAGTTTAGGCACAACTTCAACATTCACAATACATGTCAAGCAAGCATGCAAAGAGTATATGAGCAGCGGAAAGTAAAGCATGCAACTTGTAAGAAAGTAAAGGGAAGGGTTTGGAGGATTCAAACGCAATTGGAGACACGGATGTTTTTGGCGTGGTTCTGATAGGTGGTGCTATCGTACATCCACGTTGATGGAGACTTCAACCCACGAAGGGTAACGGCTGCTTGAGTCCACGGAGGGCTCCACCCACGAAGGGTCCACAGTAGCAACCTTGTCTATCCCACCATGGCCGTCGCCCACGAAGGACTTGCCTCACTAGCGGTAGATCTTCACAAGTAGGCGATCTCCTTGCCCTTACAAACTCCTTGGTTCAACTCCACAATCTTGTCGGAGGCTCCCAAGTGACACCTAGCCAATCTAGGAGACACCACTCTCCAAGAAGTAACAAATGGTGCGTTGATGATGAACTCCTTGCTCTTGTGCTTCAAATGATAGTCTCCCCAACATTCAACTCTCTCTCATAGGTTTTGGATCTGGTGGAAAGAAGATTTGAGTGGAAAGCAACTTGGGGAAGGCTAGAGATCAAGATTCATATCGTAGGAATGGAATATCTTGGTCTCAACACATGAGTAGGTAGTTCTCTCTCAGAAAATGTATGCTGGAAGTGTAGGTTCGTTCTGATGGCTCTCTCCACGAATGAAGAGGAGGTGGAGGGGTATATATAGCCTCCACACAAAATCTAACCGTTACACACAATCCACCAAACTCGGTGGGACCGAATCGGTAAACTCGGTCGGACCGATTTAGCAAATAATGTGACCGTTAGGGTTTTCGGTGGGACCGAAATGCAACTCGATGAGACCGATTCGGTTAGGGTTAGGGCATAACGAAATCTCGGTAAGACCGATTACACAAACTCGGTGAGACCGATTTGGTAATAAGCTTTCCAGAGAGTTGGTCAGGCAAACTAGGTGGGACCGATTACTCAAACTCGGTGAGACCAATTTTGGTAATAAGTTTTCCAGAGAGTTTGCATTGTAATATCGGTAGTACCGATTTCTCAAACTCGGTGGGACCGATTTTGATAATGGACATACACAGAGAGATTACAATCCCATCTCGGTGAGATCGAGATCCCTATCTGTAAGACCGATTTGCTTAGGGTTTGTGGCAGTGGCTATGACTTTTGGAATCGGTGGCGCCGGATAGGAAGAATCGGTGTGACCGATTTTGGCTTTGGGTTTAGGTCATATGTGGATGTGGGAAAGTTGTTGAGGGTTTTGGAGCATATCACAAAGCACATGAAGCAAGAAGCTCATTAAGCAACACCTCATCCCTCCTTGATAGTATTGGCTTTTCCTATAGACTCAATGTGATCTTGGACCACTAAAATGTAAAATGAAGAGTCTTGAGCTTGAAGCTTGAGCCAATCCTTTGTCCTTAGCATCTTGAAGGAGTTCCCAAATCCTTTAGTCCATGCCACTTCATTGTTGAACTTATCTGAAACATGCTAGATAAAGTGTTAGTTCAACAAGAGATATGTTGACATTAATTACCAAAACCACCTAGGGAGCACTTGTGCTTTGACCCTCTACATCATGTCATCTTTCTTAATGTGTTACTCTGTTCTTTATGAACTTAATACTCTAGATGCAGGCAGGAGTCGGTCGATGTGTGGAGTAATAGTAGTAGATGCAGGCAGGAGTCGGTCTACTTATCATGGACGTGATGCCTATATACATAATCATGCCTAGATAATCTCATAATTATTCGCTTTTCTATCAATTGCTCGACAGTAATTTGTTCACCCACCGTAATACTTATGCTATCTTGAGAGAAGCCACTAGTGAAACCTATGGCCCCCGGGTCTATCTTTTATCATATAAGTTTTTAATCTACTTTTATTTGCATCTTTACTTTCCAATCTATATCATAAAAATACCAAAATATTTATCTTATCATATTATCTCTATCAGATCTCACTTTCGCAAGTGGCCGTGAAGGGATTGACAACCCCTTTATTGCGTTGGTTGCGAGGTACTTGTTTGTTTGTGTAGGTGCGTGGGACTTTTGAGGAGCCTCCTACTGGATTGATACCTTGGTTCTCAAAAACTGAGGGAAATACTTACGCTGCTTTGCTGCATCACCCTTTCCTGTTCAAGGAAAACCAACACAAGCTCAAAACGTAGCACTATTAAGCTCGGAAACTCCTCAAGCTCTGGGTCACGGACCGGATCAGGGTTTGGACTTAAATCCACCCACCCACCCAGACTCAAGAGATCTTTCCCGTGTCAGACAATAGTCCCAAGAGACGGTACATCACTTTTGGGCCAGATTCCTCCTTGTCAAAGACAAGGTCAAGGACTGTTGTGATGAAGACGCAATCTCGTTATTTTGCAAAAATTGCACGGACAAGGGACTCCTTAACGCCATAAATTGCCGCCATGTATCACACTTCGATGGCTTGGCAACCATAGTATAGAAGTACTGCACGATGGAAAGCACCTGGAAATCTCAGGCAGCCATTTGGGATCCACTGGCTCTCAACAAACCCCTCATCCGAACAAAAAGGGTGTACCCTCATAGGTCGCCCGATCCAATCACGAAGAAATCGAAGCCCACTACGGGGCACGCAACCGTTTTGGAGGGATGGCTCGATAGGCCATGCAAGATACACACCACATCGGATACCGTAGCAACACACAGCCTCAGAGCATGTTGGATACTTCGGCAGGTGGCCAAGAGCGGCGAGGATCTCCTCATAAAAAACACCATAGAGCAACATCCCACAGAACACAACACTACAATATTGACAATCTTCGAGACTTTCGCCTCAGGTAACAGGCGCAAGAGAGCACTCCGCGGCCTTGGCGAAGTCTGCCAAGTTGCGGCAATAAACCCCTGGAATGACACGGCCATAACTTTCTGTGCCAGTGACGAACCGCAATTCATAACAGTCCGGGCACCAGCCGCTTTGGTCCTTAGTCCAATCGTGGACGGCTTCCGGTTTACCAAAGTGCTCATGGACGGCGGTAGCGGACTAAACCTCATTTACGAGGAAACACTCAACAAAATGGAAATAGACAGGAACCGCATTGAGCAAAGCAGCACAACCTTCCGAGGAATTATTCCCAGCCAGGAGGTACGATGTGCAGGAAAAATCACACTTGATGTGGTATTCGACACACCAAAGAATTATAGGTCCGAAGAGATAACCTTTTAGGTGGCCCCTTTCACTAGTGGATATCATGCCTTGTTGGGGCGGGATGCGTTCGCGAGCTTTCAAGCTATACCCCATTATTGATACATGAAGCTCAATATGCCGGGGCCCAATGGAATTATCACTCTTGCCAGTGATCCGGCCATAGCACCGCGCGCCGGAAACAAAATTGCCGTCTTGGCTCTCGAAGCATTGTCCAAAGCCCTCGCGGCCAAAGAATTAACTGCATTATGCTCCATAGTGGATAAGGATGATGTGATACTCGATAAGCGATCCAAGTCCACCTCCTTTAAACCAGCGGACGAAATAGTCAAATTCTAACTCCACCCAACGGACTCCACAAAGACAGCATTCATCGGGGCACAACTGGACCCCACAATCGACGCTGCACTATGGGCGTTCCTACGTGAGAACTGGGATATCTTTGCCTGGCATCCTTCTTATATGCCGGGGATCCCACGTAGGCTGGCCGAACACAGTTTCAACATACTAAAGGGATATAAGCCGGTCAAGCAAACACTATGGCGCTTTTTTAGAACCCAAATGACAAGCTATGGGAGAGGAACTAGCCAAGTTACTCGAGGCTGGATTCATCAGAGAAATAAAACACCCAGATTGGCTAGCAAACCTGGTAATGGTACCAAAGAAGGATAAATCATGGCGCCTATGTGTCGATTTCAAAGACCTCAACAAGGCTTGCCCTAAGGATCACTACAAAAAAAATACACTTCCGTGATGATACGTGTTTGTCATAGTAGGTCGCGTTTATTGTCATGCATGTACATCCATGACGATTTTATGACAGAATCAAGATAGTCATACATGTGCTGTCGTAGAAGTGTTCCATGACATTACCAAATTATCATCACGGAAGTGTCCACTCCCATGACGATAAATCGCGCGTCACAGAAGTGCTTTCGTAAAGGGTGACCGACACGTGGCATCCACGGTAATGGAATGCCGTTAAGCTATCGGGTCCGGTTTTGGATCCGATAACCCGTTAACAGCCCGGACCAATGGGGATTTTCCACGTGTAAAATCATCATTGGCCGCAGGAAACACGTGTTGCCTCACCGTTCGGACAGATGTCATCCACTCATTGGAGAGGAGGCGCCTATGATAGGTCGACATGTGGCACGGCCCAACAGTGGCCCATTTCGGTGAAAAAGGCCAGCCCAATAAAAATTAGCAGGTCGGCCCATATAAGGCCTACTTGTGTCAGGTCCATTTAAGCCCACAGCCCATACGAGATGTGCCAATTCGGCCCGTCAATGGCCCGTTAAAGATTTGACACCATTACAGCCCATCGTCAGTTCGAGCCCGAGTAACAGCCCGCTATATATTTGGGCTCAATATCGGCCCGATGATATTTCGGCCTGTTAACGGCCCATTCAATGGATGGGCCAATTTTTAGGATGTACATCTTTCGGCCTTTTAGCGACCCATTTAAATGTTGGGCTAATTTCCGGCCCGGTGTGTCTTTCAGCCTGTTGACGACCCATAAATCTGATAGGCCATTTGTAGTCGGACTTGAGTTTTGGCCTTTTAGCGGCCCATTTAAGTGTTGGGCCAATTTCCGGCCCGGTGTCACTTTTAGCCTGTTGACGGCCCGTAAATCAGTTGGGACATTTGTAGTCAGACCTGAGTTTTAGCCTTTTAGCAACCCATTTAAGTGTTGGGCCAATTCCCGGCCCTGTGTGCCTTTCGGCCTGTTAATGGACCATAAATGAGTTGGGCCATTTGTAGTCGGACCTTAGTTTTGGCCTTTTAACGGCCCATGCCCTTCATGGTCCAATACCAGCCCGGTTTCTCTTTTGGCCTGCTAAAGGCCCACAACACAGTTGGGCCATTTACAATACGACCTGACTTTCAGCCTTTTAGCGGCCCATGCTCTTCATGGTCCAGTACAAGCCCGCTGTCTCTTTCGGCCTGCTAAAGGCCTAAAGTATAGTTGAGCCATATGTAGCCCAAACTTAGTAACGGCCTGTTAACGGCCCGTGAAATAAATTGGGCCCACCTATTGCCTGCTTCGATGTCAGCCTGTTAACGACCCGGGAGGTAAGAGGGCCGACCATTAACTTTTGGCCTAGTAATGACCCATTAACTTAATGGGCCCACTAAAGTTCGTACATGTCTTTAGGCCAAATTAGATAATTTGAGCCCATTACGACGAGCAATTATGCACAGGACCAAAACCGATCAAGCAAAGGTACGGCATACAGGGAATAATGTTGCACATCCAGCATATATTACAGGAAATTACATCCACTGGGCAATCAAAGATTGATGCCAGTGCAAATAAATGAGAAGAACCTAACCATCTACAACGTCACAATCTGCAACCTCAGCACAGATGATGCCCATAAGCATGTGGGCAAGTTCTTGCTACTATGCTACACTGTCTTTGAAAACATTGATCAGTTGTTGTGTCGCACGACTCTGCACCTCTGATTCATCCACCATTTCCATCATTGCTTCAGCCATTAACTGGTTCACAAACATACATTTATTCCGTTGCATTCGAGACAGAGGATACTGAACAGATTCAGATGGCGATTTTGGCAGGCTTGTATTACTAATAGTGGAGAGTGTCTCGACCACTACATCATAACATAAATTAGAACGGGAACCAAACAGATTAATCTTGAGTTATTGCCATATTACCTGGCCTAGATTTACTGGAAAGAAACAATGGGGTTGCCTTGCTGTTTTCAGAGTTTGTCTTCTTATCTTCAGCAGCCTGCACAAAATTAACACACTAGCATTGCTATCATTGGCCAAGTCAGATAATAGGAAAGCAACATTGACACAACAAACGTTTGTGCAACTAGCCTACACCAAATTAACACAATATGGCACAGCTATCATCAGCCAGGTAAGGTAATACGAAATCAACATTGACACAATGAATGAATGGGCAACTAGAGAAGCACTACAATTCAGTAATCTGCATGATATGAGATAGTACACTCATGCAGCTCAGTATGCAAAACTACCAGGCAGTTTTCCTTAAAAAAATCAACATTGGCGCCTTTAACATTTTGCTACAACTAATTTTAGATCAGATAAAGGTTAGATTCACGCTAATTAACAAAATACATGTTGATGTAAAAATATAGTGATATACAACACAAACTTACATCAGCATTGGAGCATAGAGAATTCCCGCAAGATATTTTCCTCGAAAACGATCCCAATGGAGGAAGTCTTCTATCGTTTAACCTTATTTTCTAAAAGAGAGATGGGTAAGAAACATGTAGAAAATATGATCAGAATGCTATAAAATTTCATGATGCAAGGATACGCACACGCTTCTTAGAATGGAGATGACATTCTTTTGCTGGACTGGAGCGGACTAGTTGTTTGGCCATTGGAATCTGCTTATTATTAGTGGGAGTTGGATTTCTCTGTCCTGGAGCAGTATCTATGAAAAATGGAGTTGGTTTATTATCTCCTGGCGTTTGGATCTTTTGCAAAGACCTAGTTTGTAACCCTTCAGATTCTAACATAGCCGTCTTCCCCTTGCATGTCTTATATAGAAGAATGGTGATTTAGTTATAAAACATGCTACAACAGAGATGGAATAGGTACTAATGAATAGAAAGGCATGACATATTGACATGTATTCCCTCCATCCGGAAATAAATGGATGGGTCTAGGCGTATTTCAGTTCTAGATACATCCAGTTTTATCCATATCTACGACATGTAATCCGGACAGAGGGAGTGTGACGTAAGAGCTAGGGATACGACAGGACAACACAGTAAAAAAACACTAAAAACCCACTACAGAACCAAAGTATTCAAACCCACTGATATGAGATAGTACACTCATGCAGCTCAGGATGCAAAACTACCAGGCAGTTTTCCTTACAAAAATCAACATTGTGGCCTTTAATCATAAATTTTGCTACAACTAAATTTAGATCAGATGAAGGTTGGATTCATGCCGATTAACAAAATACATGCTGATGTAAAAATATAGTGATATATAATAGGTACTTACATCTACATTGGATCATAGAGAATTCCTGCAAGAATCTTTCCTCATAAACGATACCATTGCAAAAATTCTTCTATCTGTTAAGCTTATTTTCTAAAAGAGAGATAGAAAATATGATCAGCATGCTATAAAATTTCATGATGCAAGGATACGCACACGCTTCTTAGAATGGAGTTGACATATTTTTGCTGGACTAGAGCGGACTAGTTCTTTGGCCACTGGAATCTGCTTATTATCAGTAGGAGTTGGGTTTCTCCATGTTGGAGCAGTATCTATAAAAACTGGAGTTGGTTTATTATCTCCTGGCGTTTGGATCTTTTGCAAAGGCCTTGTTTGTAACCCTTCATATTCTAACATAGTCGTCTTCCTCTTGCATGCCTTGTAAGAAGAATGGTGCTTTAATTATAAAACATGCGACAACAAAGAGATGGAATAGGTACTGAAGAATAGAAATGCATGACATATTGACATGTATTCCCTCCATCCGGAAAAAATGGATTGTTCTAGGCGTATTTCAGTTCTAGATACATCCTTTTTTATCCATTTCGGCAACATGTAATCCGGACGGAGGGAGTATGGTGTAAGAGCTAGGGATACGACAGGACAACACAGCAAAAGAACACCAGTTGAATGTAAAACTGTATGCTAGCGGAATACATACAGAAATAACTAAGGCAACATACGCGTGTATGATTGGGAAACTAAGATGGCATTGCAACAGAGCACTAGAACATCACTTCAATGCAAAAAAAACATGGTATGTTAGACAGATGAAGTACATACTGATGAATAACAGTGCATAAGATAGTCAGAAGCATGATGTCCAAATTAAGCAGATGGCATTGTGATAGAGTAGAATGACAGTACTTGAATTTGAAAACATGTTATCATGAATGGAATAGGTACTGAAAAATAGGAAGGCATGACATATTTACATGCATGATCAACATGCTAAGCACATGGCATTGCAACAGAGTAGATACACTCTAGGACATTATATGCATGTTGTACCCATATCACAGGCCAAGTTAGAGCAAGGACCTTGTGGGGTGAAGAGGATTCATCATCTTTCTACAAGTCTTCTGAAGAACTGCCTTTACATGTTCCATCATATTGGGTATCATTGACATCAAGTTTATTGGCCTTTACATTGCTCCATGAGGTTTTTGTGGATATATCAGTGTGTGCAATTATATCTGACATGCATGGAAGACAACTAGTAGTTTGATTTATGTAATGAGTGCCTGTAGGAGACGGCATAAATAGTCTGACTGGGGTTAACTAGCAACAACATGTCTCATAAAATAAAGGTAGAACACAGATGAAAGCTACAGAATATGTATCGTTTGTACTCGAGATTAACTAGATGGCACACAAAAGTATTAAAGAACAACATAGGTAATACTAGAAGTGGTATAATACTATAATCACCAGCCTGTGGGATAGCATTGGCTGATGGATGATAACTATGGAACATCGTTACCTAAAGAACAAGTATCTTAGCTGAACTATGGAACAACGTTAACAACTGAACAAGACCCGTAAGAGATCAACATGAATATACAGTGAAATGTGATGATCTATTTTCCATGCTTAGATGAATAACAAAGCCATAAATGTTGCACACAAGTAAGATGAGGGTACAACCTATCTGGCTGCCATCCATAGGAGTGAGCATCATGTGCTGACTTGTCGATGGCCCTGCAGTTGTTGTGGCTGTCCATGACAGGCATGCGCATTCGATGCAGGGAACTGTTGAGTGGGGATTATAGCTCCCTTCTGGTGTATGCTTCCCTTGTTGGAGCAGCTGCGGTGAGTCGGAAGACGGTGTGTCTGAAGATGCAGATAACACATAATGTTAAGAACGACATATCTCTTTGATCTGAAGAAATACACTAAGAGTTCAACATCAAGGTACGAGAGTGGTCACACGTCTATTGACTGAAGACTAAATTGGGGTCACACAATTTTATTTTATTTTGGTACTGTCCGATCTACGCCGGATGGCTTGATGGCCGTCTTGTGCCTCCTGGCTGACACTGTTCGGAAACTTCCCCGAAGAGCCAGCGACCAAGGGCAGAGCAGCCTGCCTACGCCGTCCATGGCCCCGGCCAAAACCCCGCTCCCCACCCCACCGCGCTGTCGTGGTTGCGCCGCCCCCGGGCCAATCCACAAAGACTCCCCGCCATCCAGATCCGGCGGTGGCAGTACCTTCAACCCACACAACTCTAAAAGATAGCCATCTAAGCACTGCTTCCGCGGCGAACTTGCGGCCCCGCACCCTCACGTTAGGCACCAGCCAACCGGCAGCCTAGGAGCTCCGCCGCCTCGAGGGGTGCTGCTTCCCATTGGGAATCGATTGGCCCAGAATAAAAATTCACACAACTGACGCCTAAATAAAGTGATTTGAGATGAGGGTGCGACCTATCTGGCGGCATGGTGAACTAGGAAGGTCCAGCTACCGAGTCTGTGAGGCCGGCGCGGTTGGGGTGGCGACCGGCGGCAGGGAAACAACAATGTCGCCACGGTCGGCGGCTACAGGGAAGCAGCGCCAGGACTCTGGATGGATCCGAAGTTGGAGCCGCTCCGGCGCCGTGAACAATAGCGGGGGTGAATTGGCTCCGGTACGGTTCATGCGGCGGTCGTCGAGGCAGCACCAGCAGCACAGAGTAAGAGGCACACGGCCCAGTGCACGACGGCAAATAGACAGCGTCTCCAGCATTAGGGAGGAGGGCGGCTGTGAAATTGGTGCAGTGGGGGGCACCATGGAGGTGGGGCCGAGGTTTCGTGGCTCGGGAGAAGGGTGCTTCCTAGGGAGAAGGTGATTTGGTGCCCACGAGGTATGAATGGGGGGCGGGGGGGGCGTGGGAGGGGAGTGGAACCATGTCTTACGGACGCATTTGTCTGAAATGTGAGGGGGAGTTATAGTTCTACCCTTGCCTTTAGGCTTCTCGGCTTGGGTCTGTGTACTGAGGGTCGGGGATAGTAGAGTATGCTTCTCCCCAAATAGTGGGCGGGAGCCATTTCGGGCGAGGAGGGCGTGTTTTGAACTATAGTGGGCGCGAGCGATTTCGGGCGAGGAGAGCGTGTTTTGAAATAGTGGGCGCGAGCTATTTCGGGCGAGGAGAGCGTGTTTTGCCGACCATGGTTTATGAATTATTCGGCACATGCCATTTCGGCCGAGGAGAAGGCGCGCTTGGATGAAGTTACGAACCTACCCCCGATGTACAATGGGCCAATTGATGCGTGTCCCACATAGGACGGTAATTTCGCGTCTCCCATTTATTTGCTTGGGCGAATTCCACCGAGCAGAGAGGATGTTTAACGGTTCGTTCAAATTTTGGGAGAACGAGCATCCACGTCTACCTTACCAAGTTGATTCAAATCAAATTTTGAAATATTAGCTTGGCACTTCTTTTTTAGATGGAGAGATGATGCTCGGGAGTAATGTGTTTTTACATGCTCGTTGCTAGCAATTTACTATATGACAAATAGTTGACCCACTAAAAAACGCGAACAAAACCAAAATGAAATATCTCGATTCAATGAAATAGCTCGTTCACTAGGTCAAAATAGTGAACTAAATCCAAAATTGAACACCTCAATCGAGTAGCATGTTGTACAGTATTATAGTACTCCATGAACATGTTGAAAGTCAAATTAATGAACTTGTTTGATATACGCATATATCCGTTCATGTGTGGATTGCAGACAACATGTTCTCCAATTTAAATATTTGAATGCAAGTTTATATTGAAACATGGTTTATATCAGTCTTTGATGCATAAAACGTGACCTTCCCCTCTCCCGGACTCCTGTTCTCTCTCTCTCTCTCTCTCTCTCTCTCTCACACACACACACACACACACACACACACACACACACACACACACCGACAATCTTCAATTCGGTCGCACGCATCCGACACAAAAACCTTGTTGGTCCCTCTCCCTTTATCTCCATCTCTCTCTCTCTCTCTCTCTCTCTTTGTTTGTGTGTGTGTGTGTGTGGGAGGGGGGGCTTTCTAGTTCGCATGCATATATACACCATCTATAGGTCTCTCTCGCACACTATGTATGTTACTCTAGCTAGTCCAAGCTAGATATCTTGGGTGCACTCATCGTACGCACACAAATTCCTTGGCTCTTTGCCCGTAACTCTCTCACGCACCACTCTGTCGTCTCGAAGCTCTTCCCCCCTCTCTCAAACTCTCCATCCACCTGGGTCACACATACACATGCATATTTCACTCGCACTCGATAGGCCCATCTAAAACTCTATCTCTCTCCCTCGTTCTCTCTCCATCTCACACGCACACACACACACACAAGCTCATGCCTAGCTAGCCAAGTATGATGGTCTCTCACTCAATTGTAGGCACACGCAGTGCCCCCCTATATGTATATGACTAGCTAATCTTAGTCTCCATCACAAACATGTGCATGGTCTATCTCGATTTCTCTTGGGGCATCTTTCTATCGTGCACACACCTCCCTTGATCTCCCACCCATATAGTCCCCTCACGATCTCGAGGGGATCTCTCTATCACAAACACACCCTCTCTCCCTCCCCATGCGTCCATGTCCTCCATGTGTCCCTCTCGACCTTTGTTCCTTGTTGGCCAGACCTCTATTGGACATGTGCTACAGGGGTGTCTCTCTCCGTTGCAAACAATCACACACTAGCTATCTTCGTGTATCTCCTCGCCTCGCTTTTCTATCTCGGAGATGCATGCGTGATATGTTCGCATAAGAAACGAAAAAACACACACTCTCTCTAATTTATCGCTTGTTGTCACTTTCTCTTTCACACACATACTCTTTTTGCACACTTACTCATTCTCCTTCACACGCACTTGATCTATCTCGACTTAGGCACTCTCCTCGGTCCATAGCATATAGATTTATTGAAAAGTCAAACATCACAAAGTTTGACCATGTATGTGGAGAAAAACAATTACATCTAGTACGACAAACATATACCATTAGATACACCATGAGATGTAGTTTTGTATGATGTATCTTTCGTATTGTAGATATAAATAACATTTGCATAAACCTGATCAAAGTTTCCAAAGTTTGACTTCTAAAAAAATTACATGCACTGCATTATCGAGTGGATGGAATATCTCTTTCCCCCTCTCAGCTATCTGACGCACCACTCAGACTTATCGAGGCTCCTCAATCTCTCTCCAAACTTTATTGGTCAGTTTGGTTCGTGACCTGACCCTCATGCCTTGATGGCCATTACTGCCTGGTGTGGACGTGAGATGTAAAATATTTCTGCCTGGCCAGGCTTGTGTGGTGCTGAAGCATTTGGTCCATGCCTAGGCCAGGCAAAGCATCAACGTCCCATCAATCAATCCATGCAGCAATAATTTAATACTAATATCCATCCATGTTGCTGTTAGCCTCGTGGCCGCACGACCAGGCACGACCAGGCGTTCGAAATCGGTCGCCTGGGCCAGGCTGCTTGCAGTGTCTGGAGTCCAGCCAGGCTAATTAAAGTGCAGTGTCTGGGGCTTTCTTTTTCACAGGGTAGCAACCAAACAAGCGTGCATGAAATCCAGCCACAACCCCAGGCCAGGCCCAAAAGATTCTCAGGACGCAAGCCAAACTGACCTTATATCTCCCTGGTTCACACATACACATGTCTCGCTCGCGCTATACATATAGACCCATCCAACACTCCCGCCCTTGTTCTCTCTCCATGTGATACGCACCCCCTAAGTACCATAATCCCTCACTCCATCATAGGCACAAGCATTCCCCCTCCTAAGTATGATTATCTCTTACTAGCCATCAGGAACACACGTATTGTCTCCTTCCATCCATATGTCTATCTCGATATCTCTCGAGGCATCTTCTATCGTGCACACACCTTGTCACTCGATCTCCCACCCATGTAGTCCCATCACGATCTCCAGGGGATCTCTCTATGACAAACATACACTCTCTCCTCCCCATGTCTGCATTTTCTCCATACGTCTCTCTCGACCTCTCTCCCTTGTTTGTCAGACCCCTCTTGGCCACGTGCTAGGGGTCTTGCTCTCTCGGTTCCAAACAACCACACACTATCTCCTTACCTTGCCTCCATTGTCAAAGATGCATGTGTGATATGTTTCCATAAGACACACACGCTTTTTCTCTACTTTTATCGTGTGTTGTCCACGTCTCTTTCACACACGCACACACACTTTTTTCACTCACTCTTTCTGTAACACGACGAACCCGATCCGCCAGGTGTCTTCTGTTCATTCGCCTTCATTGCCATGTCAGCTGCTTGCGTGTTGCATTTTGCCATGTCATCATATGCATTGCATCCTCATGTTTTTCAAAACTTGCATCCGTTCGGGTTCGGCCGGTTCTCTCCGTTGTCCGTTCTGAGCACAGTCACACTCGCACGCGCCCGTTGCACCCCCCAGTCCTTGTTTTGTGGGATGCTAAAAAAGTTCTCGGAATGGGCCGAGTTTTGCCGAGTGGCCTTGCTAAATCACTGGTAGACCGCCCGTCAAATTTCGTTCCATTTGGAGGTCGTTTGATGCCCCAATGGTTAACCGTGTAACCCCGAAAGCCCCTTCCCTTGCAGCCCAGCACCCCTCCAAATCAGCCGACCTATCCCATCTAAACCCCCTCCATGCTCTCCGCCGTTCGATCACAATCGTGTGGGCGAAAACCGCTCCTCATTTGGACTCTCCTAGCTCCCTCTACCTATATATATGTGTGCCTCCCCCGAAATTCGTAGTCCAAACCCTAGTCTTCTTCATCCTCGCACTGCCGTAGACGTCCGCGCCACCACCGGACATGTCCACCGCCCAAAGCCACGTCGCCCGGACCAATCACGAGCCGCCATGTCACCGCGCCGCCGCCCCCGTCGAACCAGCCGCCGCCACGCCGCCCGCAGCTCCCCGCTGGCCCGCCAGCCCAGATCCGGCTGGCCGGGCCGGACGCCGCTACTCGCGCTGCTGCAGCGTCAAGCGTCCTGCCCGCCGTTCGTCGCTCCGACCCGTGCCTCCCACCGCCGACGACCGACCCGCCGCCGTGTGCCGCGCGCCCGCGCCGCCTTCCTCGCCGAGCCGCACCTTCAGCGCCTTGCTGCTGCCCACAGGAGCCCAGCGCCCGAGCCCCCGGCTCCTCTGTCCTCGCCGCCGAGTCGCCATTGCCGCCGTCGCCCTTGCTCATCCGCGCCACCGCCCGGTGCCCTACGCTGCCGGCCAAGCCTCCCGCTCCTTGGCGCCGCGCGGATCCGGCATCCCCGTCCTCCCCGGCGACCTCCTCCGCCCGCGTCTTCGGCCGCCGTCGTCCACTCTGGCGAGGTCTATGGATCGGGATCAGATCCACCACCTCGCCCAACCAAACGGCCTCCCCGCGCCCGGATCTCTATGCCCCAGAACGACCCCGTCCAGTTTCGGAGGGTATATTTTCTTCTGTCCCGAGATCCCTGATATTCTGGTGCTATGTTCATCATGCCATAACTTCTTGTGTGCTGCTCCATATTGTGCATGTAATATATAAAAATGTTCATTATGAGATTTTCTACATTTCATTACATTGTGACATGCTTTTTTCAATCCATATTGATGCCCTAATCATCGTTACAAGAGTGCTAAATGATGTTAACCTGCTGAGACTGTTATAACTTGCTGTTTTGTCATTTTCGTTGGATTTTGTGTGTGCATCTTTTGAGCATGATGTCTACATGTTTTAGGAGCACATTCATGCCATATTTATAGTGGTGCAATCCATGTATTTTTGTGGGTCTTGTAGTGAGTGCATCAAGCTCGTGAAGTAGGGTACTTGTTGTTACTGTTTTGCTAGGCTGAAACTGCTATACCATGTTGCTATGTTTGATTGATGCTACCATCCATTATGTGCATGATCTGGAGATTTTCACTAAGGATGTTTTGTTATACATGTCATGTTCTATCCATCCGTGCCATTGGTTGCATTTATAGCCTGCTTTAGCTTGTTTTAATCTTGCTCTCAAGTTGCTAAATAATGTTGTTGTCGGCCTGTTAACATGAAGTTCAGTTTTGCCATGTGTTTTGCTAGTGATCCTTGCACCCTATGACTATGATATTGCCATTTTTAGCTCCATAAATGTGTATTCTTACTGTTGGTTTACTTGACATGCCATGAAATGCTTTGTGGTGAGTGGTACAATCTCACCAACATGCCTACTTATCGTTGTTTCTGCCATGTAGTGTTATTTTCACCGTCTGTAATCTGTCATATCACTTGCCATGTTTGCATGGATCCTAACATCTTTTCTATTGATCTTTGGAATTAGTTCAGTAATGGAGTTTTTTTCTTTGTCTTTAGTGTTAGCATGCCATGCTCTATTTTGTCATGATAGCTTGCTGTAACATGTTGTTTGATAGCTCTAAACATTGTAACCTGATGTTATTTCTGCCATGTCCAGTGATTTCTGCCGTCTGTGAAACTGTTATTATTTGCAATCTTGCCATGTCCTTTTGAGCATGTTCTAGTGATTTCTGGAGATATCTCAGTGTTCATGTTTTGTCATGCTTTACCTGTACATCAAGTCCATGCTTTTTGTTTTCATGTCGAGGTGATGTAGTATATTTTTTTGATGCTTGCTAGATGCCTAGTTGCTGTTTTGGACAGCTTGTCCTTTAAACTTGTTTCATGTGTATGCGCTGAATCGTTGCCCCGTTTTGAGTGTGCTCTATATGAAACTTGCTTAGAATTGCATGTAGTTTCATCTTATCTTGTTGCATCCATGTTTTGAGGGTGTTTTCTTAATGTTTGAATGCATTTTGCATCAATGCCATGTTTAACTTGTTTTGCTCATATCTTCTAGGCCGTAGCTCCGAACTAAATGAACTTTATATGTAACTTGAATAGAATTTCGTGTAGATCATATTGGTGCATTTTAACTTGCTGTTAACAACTTGAACATAAGGTTTATTCAGATCTGTACCTATTTTGAAATTTTCATATGAGGACTTACCGGATTTATTATATGTTGTTTCCGGCCTCATTTAAACTTGCTTTGATGTGTTGCTCTTGTATGACTCATCTCTTGCCATGAGTAGCATCATATAGCCTTTGTCATGCATGATACTTGGTTGAGCATCATGCCATGTCTATGTGTTGTGTGTTTACCTTGTTGTTTGCTTCTTTCCGGTTGTGCTCATTCTCGTTAGTTCCTGTTTCGTTGCGATCGTGAGGATTCA
Organism: Aegilops speltoides; assembly: GCA_021437245.1. Taxonomy (NCBI): domain Eukaryota; kingdom Viridiplantae; phylum Streptophyta; class Magnoliopsida; order Poales; family Poaceae; genus Aegilops; species Aegilops speltoides. Next base: position 69,989,108 of record CM038146.1, read on the forward strand.
TTCGTCTACGCTTGGTTCGTCTTTGTGGCTTCATCTTCTTCATGGACTCGTTCTTCTTCCTAGCGGGATTTCAGGCAAGATGACCGTCACCTTGGATCTCACTACTATCATTGCTATGCTAGTTGCTTCGTTCTATCGCTATGTTGCGCTACCTATCACTTGTTCATCAAGCCTCCCAAATTGCCATGTCAGCCTCTAACCTTTTACAACCTTCCTAGCAAACCGTTGCTTGGCTATGTTACAACTTTTGCTCAGCCCCTCTTATAGCGTTGTTAGTTGCAGCTGAAGTTGAAGATTGCTCCATGAGGGACATGATTATGTTGGGATATCATAATATCTCTTATCTAATTAATGCACCTATATACTTGGTAAAGGGTGGAAGGCTCAGCCTTAAGCCTAGTGTTTTGTTCCACTCTTGCCGCCCTAGTTTCCGTCATACCAGTGTTATGTTCCTTGATTTTGCGTTCCTTACGCGGTTGGCTGATTTATGGGACCCCCTTGACAGTTCGCTTTGAATAAAACTCCTCCAGCAAGACCCAACCTTGGTTTTACCATTTGCGTTCCTGAGCCTTTTTCCCTAGGGTTCCCGGAGCCCGAGGGTCATATTTATTTAACCCCCCCAGGCCAGTGCTCCTTCGAGTGTTAGTCCGAACCGAGCAGCCTGCGGGGCCACCTCGGGGAAACTTGAGGGTTGGTTTTACTCGTAGCTTGTCTCATCCGTTGTGCCCTGAGAAAGAGATACGTGCGACTCCTATCGGGATTTCTTGGCACATCGGGCGGCTTTGTTGGTCTTGTTTTACCATTGTCGAAATGTCTTGTAACCGGGATTCCGAGACTAATCGGGTCTTCCTGAGAGAAGGAATATCCTTCTTTGACCGTGAGAGCTTATGATGGGCTAAGTTGGGACACCCCTACAGGGTATATACTTTCGAGAGCTGTTAGGGATATGACTACTGGGTGTAAACCGCCCAGGAGGGGCCGGATTACACTCACAAGGAGTCATGTACAAGAGCCCATGAAGATGAAGGCTATGGCGCTTTAACTATGGAGGCTTATAGGCCCAGATCCCATTGGTGGATTAGGGCCCATAGTAGTAAACCGCCATAGATGTATAACTTGTATCGTAAGTTAGGGAAAGGAAGAGACCGAGCCGGACACTTGTATGAGCCGGCCTCGGGATTCTGTAAACCGGCCGGGCGTCAACCTGTGTATATAAAGGGACGACCCGGCGGCGGTCAGGAACAAGAAACAACAGCTCGAGAGATAGGTAAAGCAGATTCGCTCCCTGCTCATCGAGAGAAATCGATCCCACAACAACCGGATCGTAGGCTTTTACCTTCACCGCAAGGGGCCGAACCATTATAAACTTCCCATGTCCTTTGTTCCGGTTTAACCCCTTTAAGCTAATCTCGTTGTGATGGCTCCACGACGAAGTCCTTCTGCTAGGACATCTAACGTGTTAATTCCACGACAGTTGGTGCCCACTGTGGGGCTATCGCACGATGGTTTCGAGTTCTTAAAGGGCAACTTTGAAGGACTCAAAGGGTACGCGGTTGGCCGGATGACCAAGAGTCGCCGCGGCAAGCTCTACATCGACGACTCAGGATGGGGCCCCGAGGCTGGCTCAATTGAGTACGGGTACCGGGCCCCTTTGGCGGAATTCATGTTTTCATCGGCAAGATCGGCGAACCGAGCCCTGAGCCGGACATCTCCACCGACCTCGTCGAGACGGCTCAGCGTGCAAGTCCTTCTCGGGTTCAGCCTGCCATGAAGCGTGTGTTCGTAGGGGTCATCCATGGTGCGGAATCTGAATCGGTGTCCGACGATGAGATGACCATCTACTCAGATGGCGAATCATCCACTGGCAAAACCGAGTCGCTGTACCAATTGCAAGATGGTCGGTTGGGGGTTGTTCGGATGGCGACAGTATTCCGAACCCCTTTGGACCGCCGAACCGGGTTGCAATCTTCATGGCCGGTACGCAGCCCACCATGCAATCTTCATCTGCAGCAGCAATTATTTCCAAATCGGCAGTCATGGCAGGAGGCCCTGCGCGTCGGCCGGCTCAAGTTCTTTTCGGTTTGCTGGATGCTTTGACGACATTGTTGACCACGATAGTCACCCCGGAGACCCAAGATCATCATAAAGCGGAGGTTACAAAACTGAAGGATCAGATAACTCAGGCCAAGGCGGACTTGGTGGCTGAGGAGGCCAGTATGACCAAAGAGCGGGCCGCTTTAGATGCCTAATCACAATAGATCCAGGCGCAGAATTACCGGCTTATGTTGGATCAGAACGCGTCAAACGAAGTAATGAGGAGGAAGTACCGGTCTTGTCTGCCGCCGGTTTACGAAGGAATGAATCTCTTCAATATGCTAGGAGTCGGGCCTAGTAATCCGGCAGCAGTAAACCGGACTGAGGCACCTGGGGCAGCACCGGATCAGGCACGGGTGATGGACCCGCCTCGACGGATGGACAACCCGCCGCAATACGTACTAACACCGCCAGGTCACTTCTCTAGCCCTTTGGATAACATGATTGCTGCAGCGTCGCGTTTGGCAGCTATTCCGATGGAGGGTGACTCACTGGCAGCGGTTGAGACACGATGGGCCAGTGATCTTCTTCAAACCGCTGTTGTGCAGCAGCAGGCTTATTCCTACAGCCGAGATAGAATACATTCAACTCCCCGTCCGAGCAAGAGTTACAGCAGGCACATGGACGAACCGGCTGTATCAAGCAGTGCGCGAAGCCGTGACGCCCCTCGAGGGCCTAATCTGGCGCACGGTGGTATGAATGCTCAGGATGTGGTGAATAACGGCAGAGTTAGCAACACAATTGGCAGCGCAATATGCGAATCAACCCGCTCCGATTCAGCCAGCGACATCAGTTGAACGTGGTTTGGCTTTTAGTTCTTGGGGAGTGTCGTGCCTCACCCCGGCTCAGCGTAATGTGCGGCTGCCCAAGGATTTCAAGGGTCCGTGTAAAGTGCCTAATTATACTGCCGATCAACCCCCCGAGGCATGGGTTGAAAGTTATGAGATGGCAATGGAGATGCTGGATGTGGATGAAGCGGCGTGTGCAAAATACTCCACCATGATGTTAGATGGAACGGCTTGTACATGGCTAAAGAGCATGCCCGTTAACTCGATCAGTTCATGGGACGAGTTGAAGGCCCGGTTTATAGCAAACTTCAAGGATACGTGCAAACAACCCATGTCCATTGTGGATCTGGCTGCTTGTGTCCAAGGAGAGAACGAATCAACAACTCATTGGGTGCGCCGGGTTTCAGAAATCCTGCATTCGTCAGGCTGCATCAATCCTGATATGGTAATCGTGACCTTGCAGGGTAACTGCCGGTTTAAGTCACTGAAGATGAAGTTGGGACGGCTCAAGCGTCACTGCAACGATATGGGAACGCTCATGGAAGCTCTGGTTAAGTATGCTGATTCTGATAATACCAAGGACCCCGATTCTGATGAAGAAAAGCAGGAGAAGGGAAAGAAGAATGCCGGTACAAAAGGACATCATAACCAGGCGAGCCACGGGAACAATGGTAAGCGTAAAGCGGGCAATTCGGATTTTGTGGACACCAATATGCAGGGCAATGCACAGCATCGTAAGGGTAAACCGCCCCAGCACGGTGGAGGCATGAATCTGGAGCGCCTATTAAACCAGCCCTGCCCAAAGCACGGGACGAAGGAGGTTCCGGCCATGCACCTCTGGAAGGATTGTTTCATCATGAGGGAATTCAAAAACTCTGATCCCTTTTGGTATGATCAGGGTCCATCAGGTGGTTCTGGTCCCGGGTTTCATGGGCCGGGTTACGGTGGTGGCGGTTCAAACTCAAGATTTCAGAATAATCAGGGCAACCAAAAAAACCAAGGTGGTCACAATCAGTAGAGTCATCAGGGAAATCAGCAGCAGTCGGGCTATCAGAGCAACCCGAAGCTGTTAAATGGTGGACAGTATCATGTTTTTACCACTAGCTTGTGCAAGCGCGATCAGAAGCTCCATAAAAGGGTAGTGAATTCTGCTGAACCGGCAGTGCCACGTTATCTGCGCTGGTCTGAACAGCCTATTGTTTGGAGTCGGGAGGATCATCCACCCCGGGTTGATAATCCTGGCCATCTAGCTTTGGTGGTTGCACCAAAGATTGGAGGTTATAAGTTCACCAAAGTACTCATGGATGGAGGGATCAGTATCAATATCTTGTATTACGAAACCTTCCGGCGTATGGGGTTAACAGATAAGAATCTTAAACCGTCAAACACCGTTTTTCACGATGTGGTGCCTGGTAAATCGGCCTACCCGGTCGGTAAGATAGCTCTAGAGGTGGTTTTTGGAGATGATCATGATTCAAGATCAGAGACAGTGACCTTTGAAGTGGTTAAAATCCGAAGTCCGTACCATGCCCTGTTTGGACGACCGGTTTATGCTAAATTCATGGCAAGGCCGTGTTATGTTTATCTGCATCTCAAGATGCCGGGTCATAAGGGGACCATCATGATTCACGGTAGCCGCAAGATTGCCCTCGAGTGCGAGGAAGGTGATGCGGCTTATGATGATTCGGTTTGTGCAACGGAGGAATTGAAGTTCTATAAGGACAATGTTGATCCGGCAGACATGACTTCTCTGAAGAAGCCTACTACAGAGCATGATCCAGCTTTGAAGTTCAAATCGGCTGATGAGACCAAATTGGTTTATTTTGTTCCCGGCGATTCATCCAAGCAGTTCAGCATCAGCGTCAACTTGGATCCAAAATAGGAAGGCGCACTAATCGAGTTCCTCCGTGAGAACCGGGACACCTTTGCATGGAAACCATCTGACATGCCAGGTGTACCGAGGGAACTCGCTGAGCACACTCTTAATATTGATCCGAAATTCAAACCGGTCAAACAGTTTCTTCGTCGTTTTAATGAAGAGAGGCGCAAGGCCATTGGTGAAGAGGTAACCCGGCTGTTGGCAGCAGGGTTTATTGTGGAGGTGTTTCACCCAGAGTGGTTGGCTAATCCGGTGCTGGTACTTAAGAAAAACGGCACTTGGCGTATGTGTGTGGATTACACAGATTTGAACAAAGCTTGCCCAGCTGTTCTCTTTGCCCTCCCTCGTATTGATCAAATCATTGATGCTACGGCGGGTTGTGAGCATTTGAGTTTCTTGGATGCTTATTCTGGTTATCATCAGATCAAGATGGCAGTTAAGGACCAGGAGAAGACATCTTTCATCACTCCCTTTGGAGCCTTCTGTTATGTGTCTATGCCCTTTGGGTTCAAGAGTTCCCAGGCAACTTATCAGCACTGTGTGCAGAATTGTCTTCATACTCAGATTGGGCGCAATTTTCATGCTTATGTGGATGATATTGTGGTAAAATCCAGGAAAAAAGGAGACATTGATAGATGACCTCAAGGAGACCTTTGACAATCTGCGAGTTTATAAGATGATGCTCAATCCGGACAAGTGCGTCTTCGGTGTTCTGGCAGGCAAGCTCTTAGGTTTTCTGGTATCTAACAGGGGCATTGAGGCTCATCCAGAAAAGATTAAAGCTATTACGTCTCTCACTAAACCGGCATGTATCAATGATGTTCAATGTCTGGCGGGTCGTATTGCGGCTTTGAGCCGGTTTATCAGCAGGTTGGGAGAGAAGCTGATCCCTCTGTATCAGATGTTGAAGAAGACAGACAATTTTGTCTAGAATGATGCTGCTGATGTGGCGTTTGAGGACTTAAAGAAGCCGTTGGCTGAACCACCGGTTCTTGCTGCTCCGGTTGATAAGGAGCCACTGTTGTTATATGTGGCTGCTAATGCCCGGGCTGTCAGCGTAGCTATTGTGGTGGAGCGCAAGGAGGCTGGGAAGGAATACCCAGTTCAAAGGCCAGTTTATTATATCAACGAAGTGCTCATTGAGTCAAAGCAAAGATATCCGCATTGGCAGAAGCTGGTGTATGGGGTTTTCATGGCAAGTCGGAAGCTAAACAATACTTTCAAGGCCATCCCATCACAGTGGTCAGTTCCGCTCCTTTGGGGGAGATAATCCAGAATAGGGAGGCAACTGGCCGGGTTGCTAAGTGGGCTATCGAACTTGGACCACACGGTTTGAAATATATGCCTCGAACAGCTATCAAGTCCCAGGCCCTTGTGGATTTCATCAATGATTGGACAGAGTTACAGGCACCGAAAGACAAACCGGACAGCACATACTGGACTATCCACTTCGATGGATCCAGGCAATTGGAGGGCTCGGGGGCTGGAGTTGTCCTTACTTCCCCTCGAGGTGATAAAATTCGCTATGTTCTTCGCTTAATGTTTCCTTGTACTAACAATGCAGCTGAGTACGAGGCCTTACTCCATGGTCTTCGAGTGGCCAAGGAAATGAACTTAAGCCGGGTACGATGCTCTGGAGACTCCGATTTGGTGGCCCAGAAAGTTTCAGGTACTTGGGATTCCAAGGACCCACTCATGGCAGCTTACCGACGAGAGGTGGATATTGTCGCTGGTCACTTCAAAGGTTATCAAGTGGAGCACATTGATTGGCGCAAAAATGAGGCAGCCGATGCTTTAAGCTGGCTGGGATCTCAGCATAAACCGGTGCCGCCCAATACCTTTCTGGATGTCTTGCACAACCCGTCAGTTCAGTTGCCTACAGAGGAGGATGTCACACCCTGCATTTTGTAACATTTCATTTTTATTAAGAAAGCATGAAAATTTGGACCAACAAAAACTTTTTGCATTATTTGGCTTTTATTTGAAGTTGGCTTTCTCTATGCTTCTTTTCAAGTGCTTCTTGAAGTCAACTACTCTACCCTCTATACTTCATCTCCCTACCCCAAGCTCCTAACCAATGACCATGCCATGTGAATAGTGCTATATGGGATTTTTCTACAAAAATAATTTGGCCATAAAGTATTTTCAAAAATTAGTTTTCCAAAACCCTGAGTTAAGGTTTGCCTTTGCAAGTACTTGATTAAGGGCAGTAAAATCTTTTCAAAAATATATTTGACTCCTATTAGATATAGGATACCTTGGAACCACAAAAGTATAATTTTAAAAGTTCTTGTTCTATTTTATTTAAAGGCTTTTCTTAAGGCCAGAAATGGTCTTTAATAGGAAATAATTATTTTTCTGTTTCAAAAATATTTGACAAAATTTAGAAAGCTCATAGGACATATATTGTCCATATATAAGAGTTTCAACACATGGTCATGTTCAAAATATTGGTCAAATCCTCTAAAACCCTTTCTGGATATTTCAAGCTTTTGAAATATTTACAAAAATTTTTCTCCAAAAATTCAGGAAAATTCTATCATGTCACATATGACATATCTGTTGATCTTGCCAAGTCTCATGACTTGGAGAACAAGATAACACCATCAAAACCCCTCAAAGCCATTTCTGTCCAATTTAAGGTTTGATCAACTTTACATTGCCAAGTATGTCCAAATGTGCTCAAACTTGGTGGACAGGCTTCATTGGTCTAATGATGCAACTGGACCAAATGGCACAGGTTGGAGAAGAGGAAATCTTGGTCAAAGTGCCTCAAAACCCTCTCTGACCAAAATCAAGTTTGAACCACTTTGCACTACCAACTTTTTCTCCAAGACCCCAACTTTGGTGAGCCTGATCATGTGACCAAACAAGGCTACCACACCAAGTGGCACATCAAGGAGAAATGATTTAGTCCACTGGATCTACACAAACCCATTTCTGCCCATTTCTAGGGTTTGCAAAAGTTGCATTGGCAACTTTGTCCAAATGAGCTCAAAATGGGTGGAAGGCCCTAAATATATGTGTCATTTCACCCCTTGGAGTATCTTGACCAGTAAGGATCATTAGCTTAGCCAAAACTCCATCAAACACCTTCTGGCAAAATACCAATAGGCCTCTTTTTGCCACTTTCACTAATCTCCTTAAGTTAATCTTTTTGCCACAACCCCTCCTCACTTCCCTCAGTCACCTAGACACTTTTCTACACGAAGAAACAATGTGGAGGAAGGGGGGAATCAAGTTTGTCCTCTCTGGACAACATCTTCTCTCCTCTCCCCCAGCTTCTCTCTCTCCCTTCTGCACCCCAGGGCATCCCAGGCCTTTCCCTGGTCTTGTCCTATCTCTTTGTAGCTTCCAGACGCAAGTGGACACGGCAGAGCACGCAAAGCGCACACATGCCGGCCAAAAGCCTGCTCTGGAGCGCGCTACAGTGGCGGCCGAGCCCTGACGCCGCGCCTCCCGACCGCTTCGTGCCATCCCATCGCGCCGGCTGATGTGCCTCGACGTCTGCTGCACGCCGCCGTGCCGCCCCCTCTGTCTCCCCCTCTCTCTCCCCTCCTGCAGCGCGTGCCCGACGCCGCCCGGCTCGGCCAATGGCTGGCCTCACACGCGCGGACGCCAGGACCCTCCCTCGCTCTCTCTCCTTCTCCCTGGCGCCCTACTCCACTCCCACGAGCGCCGTGGACAGCTCAAGCTCTCCCCAGCGGCTCCTAGAGCAGATCCATGGTGCCGTAGGCCACGCCCACGGTGAACCGTGGCCAGCCTATTTAAGCGTTCCCGAGCCCTCCTCTTCCTCCTGTCGCCCCTCCTGCACTCAATCCACCTGGATCCTCCCATTTCGCTCGAGCCGCCCGAGCTCGAGATCGAGCTCGAGCTCCGCCGCCTCGGGTCGCCGTCGATCCGCGGGTGCAGACCCCCTCCGCCTCGTTTCTCCCTCGATTCGGCCTCCCCTCACCTCACTGATGCCTTCCCCTCGTTTTCCCCCTCGTTTTGCAGCTGGGAACGGCCGGAGCCACCGGCACCAAAGCACCTCCGCCGGGGACCTCGTCGCCCGTGGCCGGCCACCCCGGCGACCATCTCCACCACCACTTGGATCCGCGACTCCCTCCTGAATCCAGCGGTAGTCCCGCTCCGCTTCCGTGCCTGTATCGCCGCGCGGCCGGCTCGCGTCGCCTCTGGCGGAGGTAGACGACGGCGCCCGTGGGGCGGCTGTCGACCTCCACCCGACGGGTGGGATCCACCGTCGGGTTTAAAACGTCTTGTGTGCAAGACTGAGATTGCCGTCGGCGGGCGTACTCGCCCTTTACGCCTTCGACGTGGCAGCCGCGTGGGCTGGGGTTTCCCCTGGGCCTGCTGCTGCTGTGGCCTCTCCGGCCCAGTGGCACAGCGCCGTTTCCCCTTTTTCTTTTCTGTAGTTTTCCAAAAATTCCACAGGGCAGAATAATAGTCCAAATGCATTGATTCCAATTTCTAAATTCCTAGAATATTGCAATCTATTTAATGGTGCAACTTTCACTCAGATCCAATCACCTTTTCCTTTCTGTAAATATTTAAATGTTATTTTTAGCATTTAAATGAGCCTTTGAAAATCCATAACTCCTATTTTGCTACCCCAGAACCAAAACCAAAAGTTGCCCCCTCCCTAGTTTTCCTCCTAGTATTTTACAAAATTAAGTTGACATTTTTCAGAGCACTTTGACTTTTCTGTTTTTATTATTGCCTTATTTTTCCGTTGTTTTCTTGCAGCGTTAGATCCCGTGTTGTGAGGTAGCTGAGGAAGAAGGAGGAGCTTGGGAAGACTTTGAAGACCAAGCCAACCAAGGCAAGCAGCCCTTTGACCATGACTATGATGCCCCTTTTATATGCATGTCATTTTAGCTCTTTATCGATGATGCATTGGAATCATGGCGAGATGGTGAACCACGTGGGTGGTTGCCACGATTACATCCTCGTTGATACTTGCATGGTGTATGGCCCTACCTTTTTATGAGGGTTATGCGGTGGGGAGTAGCTAGGATGCAAATGTAGGTGCTACATAAATGGGATGGGTTTGTGCATGATGAGGAGGCAAAATGATTTCAAAGGTAATTTGAAAACCCCATCGGGTGCCACTTATGCCCGAGGGAGATGATGAGGTGGGTGACCACTTGATGACGAAGTGGTGTGCCAAGTGAAAAAGGGTGTGTGGTTTTCAAAGCGGATTGGTCGGAGTTGCGACCGTTATTCCAACCTTACATGCGCAACCACTCTACCCTTATATGGGAAAGGGCATTGTTGAGTACCTAGACCGATACTAGCTTGGAGCCCGCATTACTAGTGACGGGGAGAGTTGGTGCTCTCTCTTGGGGCGGGTCGTGCTGTAGGGCGGCCATGACCATCTTTATGGGGCACCGGACACACCGTTGGTACCCCGTGCTAGTGGTATGTGATGGAAATGGGAGCAAGGCTCCACGAAAAGGTTGTTGAAATGTTGGGCACGGGGGTTACTGCCAATCGAGTGGACTCCATGTTAGTGTCGTCTAGGGAAAGGTAGTGATCGGGTGCTTACCCCGGGTACTTGAGGTACCGCGGGTCGTGGTTTGACACGGAGTTCCCGGATCTAGTGGGTAAAGTGTGCAACCTCTGCAGAGTGAAAAACTATTGAATAGCCGTGTCCACGGTCATGGACAGTTAGGTAACCGCTCTTGGGCTCGTCCACTTGTTTTCAAACCCGGTGTGTGTGAGATGATGGTGTTGTCTTGGATCAAGTCAGAGGACTTGACATGATTGAGATGGGTTGGTGCCCACTCCATATGTGATAAATGGGTTGGTGCCCATTCTATTTATGTTGATATCTGTGACCTGTTCTCATGGTTACTTGAATTCTCTTGATGCATGCTTTATAGGATGTTGAACATGTCATTGCACTCAAAACTAGCTTTATGCAAAACTTTACCTATGTCATGCATTCTTGTACCTTGAACCAAAACATGGGTTGCTTGCAGTACATTCAAAGTACTCATTGGCTTGCCACTGGTTATTTAATTGACCAGGCATGGAAGAACCGGAGTTGAAGAAGAGTTCTTTGGAGCGAGCATGCGAACTAGGGCGTTTCCCAGTCGTAATGCCCGTAGGGTTAAGGCGGATGGCATGGGTTCTACTTATCGATGACGATTTCGCTGCTATGTTTCATTTGATGTTCAGCCCTTAAGGCTTTATCGATGTAAGACTTGACCGTGAAGGTCATTATTTGTGTAAGGCGGTATGTATGGATGTAAGACTCTTGTTATTCAGCTTACGTGTGTTCGGTGAGCATTGATCTCTGGGATCCTTGTACGTGCATTCGGTGATCACGACTTGTAAGTCGGGGTCCCCACAGAGCTGGTATCGAGCCATCTGACTGTAGGAAGCCTTAGTTAGCATGGGCGTTAGTTAGGCGAGACTATCCCTAGATTACCCATATACCTATGTTTTGTATTAGCATCCCAAACTCGGGACACATTCCTTTATTGACCCTTCCCTTCCACTTTTTGTAGATGGCGCCGTGCAGAGGACTTCGACCCCACTGGGTTTCCGTGCTTCTTGAGGATAGCCTCGGGAAGTGCCAGTTCACTCGAGTCCCCACCTTCTCCTACCACGAGCACTGGGTCGACAAACCAAGAAGGAGTATCACGTGGAGGTAGTCGTGAGGCGAATGGCGCCCGACGAGCTGGTTCTTTGAGGGACCCCAGATGGCGACACTTGCTTCTCGCCGTGGAGACTGCTGCCCTCAAGGCACCGACTTCGCCTCCGGGATCTCCTGCCGAGAGATGGCAAGGAGCCAGCCACTCGTTACCTGCCTTATCGTAAGGAAGGTGGCGACGAGAGCAGCGCACCAGCACCACCCTTGGGCGAGGACTTCCTCTCCGCTTCGCACCTACTTCAGCTTGTGTGCCGACAGTCGCACACAGCACAGCCTCGAGTCGGCGGAGCTTGGAGGAACTCCATGAGACCAAGGAGCTCCTCCGCATAGTTGAGACGAGGCGGACAGGATCAAGAAGGATGGAGCACCCCTGGACAGCCCGGTAGCTTCGAGGCGGGCGACCCCACAGTCGCAGCTGCCGAGGGAGCACCTCAACCACGCCGTGTGACGGCGAAGGTGTACCATAACCTCTTCAAGGCGCCACCAGCAAAGCAGCGCCGTGTTCAGCTCCTTCACTCCTCCACTTCCTCGGCGATGAGGAGACCGAGGCAGATGATGATGAGGAGGAAGACCCGGAGGAGCAGAATACCCGACCGAGCATTCCACCACTTAGACTCCGTTCGGGACTAGGATAGGCTAGCTCGTAGCCTATGGTAGGATAGGTCGTGTACCCCTTTTGCGAAGTCGAGTCCTTGTAATGGTTCTTATGAAACCATGTTATGTTGTATTTGCTTTCAACTTACTTTGATGAAGTCGTACCTTCCCCTTCGGGAACTTGTAAACGACTACATTTCCCATTTGGTTTAATGCATGAGTTTGGCCCTTCTGGCCTTTGCTTTACTTAAATTGTGTCACACCACCCCCTTACTAGGCACTCCATCTCTACTGCTTTCCCTCATTGTTGTTCCCTATCATGAGACCTTGACCACTCCAACAGGATGCTGTTGTAACACGTCTTGGTACCTCTACCCAGCCGCAGAAGCCGGAGGTTCTGCTGAGGCCGAGCCAGCCAGACCAAGCCCAGGGCAGACTCCACCACCACCACCTCCTCCAAGCATGGATATGGCTCAGCTTCTCCAAGCTTTTCGAGAGGCGCCAAGCCAACACCGCAGCCCTCGGATGATTGCTCAGTGTGTCAACCGCCCGGCCGGCGAGGCACGACCATGGGCGTTCCACACTGGTGGAGTTCAAGAAGCATGCGCCACCCACTTTCATCGAGACTGCTGAACCCCTGGATGCAGACGACTGGGTCCGCACCATTGAGGATCTGCTGGCACTAGTCGGATGCACTGAGGACCGTGACAAAGTGGCGTATGCTGCCCACTGTCTCGGGGGGACTGCCAGAGCTTGGTGGGATGGATTCAAGGCCATGCATGTTGAGCAAGATATCACTTGGAACACTTTCAAGGCGAATTCCATAAGGCCCACATCCCTTCGGACTCATGGCCATCAAGAAGCGCGAGTTCGAGCCACAAGCAAGGTAGCAGCACTGTCAAGGAGTACATGCAGAAGTTCGGTGTTCTCTCAAGGTATGCCCTCAAGATGTCAAGATCGATGCTGCCAAGCGAGGCGCTTCATGGAAGGCCTTAACCAGACTCTGCGAGACTAAGCTTGTTGTGTGTGACTGCCCGACCTTTCTGATCTGGTGAACAAAGGCGCTCATGCTTGAGGACAAGCGGCGTGCCTTGGATGACACTCGTAAGCGCAAGATGATCGGCAAGGGTAGCTCCGAGAACGAAGCCTCGTCCGTGGCAGCCAGCCCGGCCAAGCCAACCTATCGGCAGCCAAGAGCTCCTGCACCTCGCACCAACTATCCACCTCAGCGGTATGCCAACCCGAGCCAGCTTACAACAACCCCAATAACAATCTTTGGCAAGGCGTCGTCCCCAATCAAGTCACTTGTTTGGATGTGGACAGCCAGGCACTACTCAAGAATTGCCCCAACAAGAAGCCCGACGCCCGCGCCCCAACGCTTGAGAACCAGGTCAAGGCCGTGGTATGCCACCGAGGAACCAAGCTCCCATAACTTGCCCAACAATGGCGGGGGCGTGTGAATCATGTCACCGCGGAAGAAGCCGGAAGACCGGACGTCGTCTTTGAGTGCGTTCCTTGTCAATTCAGCACCATAATCGTTTTGTTTGATTACGGAGCCACGCATTCTTTTGTCACCCAAAGTTTTGCATTAAAGAGTGGCATGACCCTACACCCTAAACAACCCTATGGTGGTACAAACCCCGGAGCGGAGATGAGAGCCAAGATAGGATGTAAAGGAGTCGGGATTACCATTAGCGGGTAGACTTCCTAGCAGACCTTATCATCCTAAAATCACAAGGTTTGGATGTGATCTTGGGAATGAATTGGCTCAAGAAGCACCAAGGCTTGATTGATTGCGCCAACCGGACGGTCACTATGACCAATGACCGAGGAGTCGAAGTCAAATTTGCCTCCAACCCTCTTCTGCTCAAGCCAACCAAGTCAACTGTCTGAAGTTGGATTGGAACAAGTGCCGTAGTATCACGAGTATCCCGATGTTTTTCTGATGAGCTACCAGAATGCCTCTGATCGGGACATTGAGTTCGTCATCGAGCTCATACCGGAGCAGGACCCATCTATAAGAAGCCTTATAGAATGGGATCGGAGGAGTTAGCGAATTGAAGAAGCAGGTGGAAGAGCGGTTGAGGAAGGATTTATCCGCCCTAGTGCCTCCCCTTGGGGATCGCTTTATTACATTTGTGGCAAGAAGGGCGGTACCATCCGCTTATGCATTGACTACCGCTCCCTCAATGAGGTTACAATCAAGAACAAGTACCCACTTCCCAAGATTGAAGATCTGTTTGATCAACTCAATGGGGCCAAGGTGTTCTCCAAGATCGACCTCGGATCTGGGTACTACTAACGAAGATCGGACCCCAAGATATTCGAAGGCGGCATTAAGTAACCAGATATGGCTGTATGAATGCACGGTCATGTCCTTTGGATTGACCAATGCCCCACTTACTTCATGTATCTCATGAATAAGGTCTTCATGGAATATTTGGACAAGTTAGTCGTTGTCTTCATTGATGACATTCTTGTCTTCTCGAAGTCGGAAGAAGAGCACGAGCAACACTTGAGGATGGTCCTAGACAAGCTTCGAGAGCACCAACTGTATGCCAAGTTCAGCAAGTGTGAATTCGGCTGCGTGAAGTTGGATTCTGGGTCATGTTCTAACGAAGAGGATTGTCGATCGACCACGCTAAGATTGAAGCCGTGGTGAATGGCAATCCCGAGCAATGTGAAGGAAGTCGAAGCTTCCTCGGACTCGCGGGATATTACCGCAAGTTCGTTGAAGGATTCTCAAGCATTGCCCGACCCATGACTCAGCTCTTGAAGAAGGACAAGAAATTGAATGGGCCTTGAAGTGCGAAGAGAGCTTCGGGAGCTGAAGAAGAGGCTAACCACGCTCGATTCGCCACACGGATATACACAAGGAGTTTGTGATATCTTGTGATCGTCAAGAACCGGATGGGAGGTGTTACGATGCAAGAAGGCGAGTCGTGGCCTACCTTTCAAGGCAACTAAGACCTCACGAAGAGAACTCGCTACTCATGACCTTGAGCTAGCAGCGATGGTTCATGCCACGAAAACTTGGCGACATTACCTTTTGGGGAAGCGATGTGAGATATACACGATCACAAAAGTCTGAAGTATATTTTCACTCGGAGGAATTGAACATGAGGCGAGAAGATGGCTGGAGTTGATAAAAGATTATGACCTCGGTGTTCAATACCACCTGGAAGGCTAATGTGGTAGCGAATCGTTGAGCGGAAGGCTTGCTCCTTGAATGCTATCTTTGAAGCACAAGCTACCCGCCTTGTATGAGGAACTTGAAAGCTTGGGTTGGAACTGGTTGCACCAGTTTCTTGGCCAACCTCGAAGTTAAGCCTACCTTGATGGATGACATCAAGAAAGCTCGAAGGGCATGAGAGTATCGAAGGCATCAAGAGGAAGATCAAGGCAGGCAAAGCCTCAGGGTTCACAGAGGATGAGGAAGGAATTGTGTGGTTTGGGAATCGCATCTGCGTGCCCAACAGGGTTGAGCTCAAGAACCTGATCTTGCAAGAAGCTCATGACAGCCCATATTCCATCCACCACGGAGGCACCAAGATGTATCAAGACACTGAAGGAAAAATTTTGGTGTACGGGATGAAAAGGAGATTGCCACCTATGTTGCAAAATGTGGCGTATGCGGAGGGTCAAGGCTGAACATCGGCGACCTGCTGGATTACTCCAACCACTCAAGGTTCCCGAGTGGAAATGGGATAAAGTCGGAATGGATTTCATCCTTTGGACTACCTAGGTCAAACAAGGGACATGACTCCATCTGGGTCATAGTTGACCATTTGACCAAGGTGGCCCACTTCATTCTGTCAAGACAACCTACAAGGGAACCAGTTAGCAGTCTCTACATCAACCGAGTCGTGAGCCTTCATGGTGTTCCCAAGGAGATTGTGTCGGATCGAGGAACCCACCACCTCAAGGTTTTGGAAGAAATTCCAGGAGGCCATGGGGACCAAGTTGTCCTTGACCTTGCTTTCCACCCACAGGCCGGAGGTCGAGACCAAGCAGTGAATCAAATACTCGAAGACATGCTCCGAGCACGTGTCTTAGCTTATGGAGCTAAGTGGGAAGATTGCCTCCCTTTCGCGAGTTCTCTTACAACAACAGTTATCGAGCCAGCCTCGGATGGCACCATTTGAAGTGTTATCTGGCGGAAGTGTCGTACACCTCTCAACTGGTCGGAGGCGGAGAAGGACTTGTCTTTGGGCACGATATCCTTCGTGAAGCGTAAGAGCAAGTCCAACTTGTCCGTGGCGTCTGAAGTCTGCCAAGTCAAGGCGGAAGAGTTATCTGAGACTCACGTCGCGAGACATAAACTTCGAGTTGGAGACCATGTCTATCTCCGGTCACCCTCTCAAAGGAGCCCAGCGCTTTCATGTCAAAGGAAAGCTCGCACCGAGATACATTGGCCCCTTCAAGATCAGCGGCGGCGAGGAGAAGTGGCTTACCAGTTGGAACTTCCACGAACTTTCGATGTGCTGGCGTGTTCCACGTGTCACAACTCGGAAATGTCTCCAAGTTCGAGACAAGCCCGACCTCTACAAAGGCGTCAATCACCAAGCCATTGATCTTCAACCTGATTTGACGTATCGTGGCGGCCCATCTGCATTACGGATGAGGCTGAGCGACACACTCAAGCCGCACCATCAAGTACTTCAAAGTCAATGGAGCAATCACACCAAGCGAAGCAACTTGGGGCGTGAAGACTACCTTAGATCCGAATTTCCGTACCTCTTTCAAGCCTAGTTTAGGAATCTCGGGGACGAGATTCTTGTAAGGGGGGTAGGTCTGTCACACCCTGCATTTTGTAACATTTCATTTTTATTAAGAAAGCATGAAAATTTGGACCAACAAAAACTTTTTGCATTATTTGGCTTTTATTTGAAGTTGGCTTTCTCTATGCTTCTTTTCAAGTGCTTCTTGAAGTCAACTACTCTACCCTCTATACTTCATCTCCCTACCCCAAGCTCCTAACCAATGACCATGCCATGTGAATAGTGCTATATGGGATTTTCTACAAAAATAATTTGGCCATAAAGTATTTTCAAAATTAGTTTTCAAAACCCACGAGTTAAGGTTTGCCTTTGCAAGTACTTGATTAAGGCAGTAAAAATCTTTTCAAAAATATATTTGACTCCTATTAGATATAGGATACCTGGAACCACAAAAGTATAATTTTAAAAGTTCTTGTTCTATTTTATTTAAAGGCTTTTCTTAAGGCCAGAAATGGTCTTTAATAGGAAATAATTATTTTTCTGTTTCAAAAATATTTGACAAAATTTAGAAAGCTCATAGGACATATATTGTCCATATATAAGAGTTTCAACACATGGTCATGTTCAAAATATTGGTCAAATCCTCTAAAACCCTTTCTGGATATTTCAAGCTTTTGAAATATTTACAAAATTTTTTTTCTCCAAAAATTCCAGGAAAATTCTATCATGTCACATATGACATATCTGTTGATCTTGCCAAGTCTCATGACTTGGAGAACAAGATAACACCATCAAAACCCTCAAAGCCATTTCTGTCCAATTTAAGGTTTGATCAACTTTACATTGCCAAGTATGTCCAAATGTGCTCAAACTTGGTGGACATGCTTCATTGGTCTAATGATGCAACTGGACCAAATGGCACAGGTTGGAGAAGAGGAAATCTTGGTCAAAGTGCCTCAAAACCCTCTCGACCAAAATCAAGTTTGAACCACTTTGCACTACCAACTTTTCTCCAAGACCCCAACTTTGGTGAGCCTGATCATGTGACCAAACAAGGCTACCACACCAAGTGGCACATCAAGGAGAAATGATTTAGTCCATTTGGATCTACACAAACCCATTTCTGCCCATTTCTAGGGTTTGCAAAAGTTGCATTGGCAACTTTGTCCAAATGAGCTCAAAATGGGTGGAAGGCCCTAAATATATGTGTCATTTCACCCTTGGAGTATCTTGACCAGTAAGGATCATTAGCTTAGCCAAAACTCCATCAAACACCTTACGGCAAAATACCAATAGGCCTCTTTTGCCACTTTCACTAATCTCCTTAAGTTAATCTTTTGCCACAACCCTCCTCACTTCCCTCATCACCTAGACACTTTTCTACACGAAGAAACAATGTGGAGGAAGGGGAATCAAGTTGTCCTCTCTGGACAACATCTTCTCTCCTCTCCCCAGCTTCTCTCTCTCCCTTACACCCAGGGCACCCAGGCCTTTCCCTGGTCTTGTCCTATCTCTTTGTAGCTTCCAGACGCAAGTGGACACGGCAGAGCACGCGAAGCGCACACATGCCGGCCAAAAGCCTGCTCTGGAGCGCGCTACAGTGGCGGCCGAGCCCTGACGCCGCGCCTCCCGACCGTTTCGTGCCATCCCATCGCGCCGGCTGATGTGCCTCGGCGTCTGCTGCACGCCGCCGTGCCGCCCCCTCTGTCTCCCCCTCTCTCTCCCCTCCTGCAGCGCGTGCCCGACGCCGCCCGGCTCGGCCAATGGCTGGCCTCACACGCGCGGACGCCAGGACCCTCCCTCGCTCTCTCTCCTTCTCCCTGGCGCCCTACTCCACTCCCACGAGCGCCGTGGACAGCTCCAAGCTCTCCCCAACGGCTCCTAGAGCAGATCCATGGTGCCGTGAGGCCACGCCCACGGTGAACCGTGGCCAGCCTATTTAAGGCGTTCCCGAGCCCTCCTCTTCCTCCCTGTCGCCCCTCCTCGCACTCAATCCACCCCTGGATCCTCCCATTTCGCTCCAGAGCCGCCCGAGCTCGAGATCGAGCTCGAGCTCCGCCGCCTCGGGTCGCCGTCGATCCGCGGGTACAGACCCCCTCCGCCTCGTTTCTCCCTCGATTCGGCCTCCCCTCACCTCACTAATGCCTTCCCCTCGTTTTCCCCCTCGTTTTGCAGCTGGGAACGGCCGGAGCCACCGGCACCCGAAGCACCTCCGCCGCGGGACCTCGTCGCCGGCGAAGCCGGCCACCCCGGCGACCATCTCCACCACCACTGGATCCGCGACTCCCTCCTGAATCCAACGGTAGTCCCCGCTCCGCTTCCCGTGCCCTGTATCGCCGCCGGCGAGCTCGCCGTCGCCTCTGGCCGGAGGTAGACGACGGCCGCCGTGGGGCGGCACTGTCGACCTCACGCTCGGCGGGTGGGATCCACCGTCGGGTTTAAAACGTCTTGTGTGCCCTGAGACCGCCGTCGGCCGAAGGCGTACTCGCCCTTTACGCCTTCGACGTGGCAGCCGCGTGGGCTGGGGTTTCCCCTGGGCCTGCTGCTGCTGTGGCCTCTCCGGCCCAGTGGCACAGCGCCGTTTCCCCTTTTTCTTTTCTGTAGTTTTTCCAAAAATTCCACAGGGCAGAATAATAGTCCAAATGCATTGATTCCAATTTCTAAATTCCTAGAATATTGCAATCTATTTAATGGTGCAACTTTCACTCAGATCCAATCACCTTTTCCTTTCTGTAAATATTTAAATGTTATTTTTAGCATTTAAATGAGCCTTTAAAATCCATAACTCCTATTTTGCTACCCGAACCAAAACCAAAAGTTGCCCCCTCCTAGTTTTCCTCCTAGTATTTTACAAAATTAAGTTGACATTTTTGAGCACTTTGACTTTTCTGTTTTTATTATTGCCTTATTTTTCCGTTGTTTTCTTGCAGCGTTAGATCCCGTGTTGTGAGGTAGGTGAGGAAGAAGGAGGAGCGAGCTTGGAAGACTTTGAAGACCAAGCCAACCAAGGCAAGCAGCCCTTTGACCATGACTATGATGCCCCTTTTATATGCATGTCATTTTAGCTCTTTATCGATGATGCATTGGAATCATGGCGAGATGGTGAACCACGTGGGTGGTTGCCACGATTACATCCTCGTTGATACTTGCATGGTGTATGGCCCTACCTTTTTATGAGGGTTATGCGGTGGGGAGTAGCTAGGATGCAAATGTAGGTGCTACATAAATGGGATGGGTTTGTGCATGATGAGGAGGCAAAATGATTTCAAAGGTATTTTGAAAACCCCATCGGGTGCCACTTATGCCCGAGGGAGATGATGAGGTGGGTGACCACTTGATGGCGAAGTGGTGTGCCAAGTGAAAAGGGTGTGTGGTTTTCAAAACGGATTGGTCGGAGTTGCGACCGTTATTCCAACCTTACATGCGCAACCACTCTACCCTTATATGGGAAAGGGCATTGTTGAGTACCTAGACCGATACTAGCTTGGAGCCGCATTACTAGTGACGGGGAGAGTTGGTGCTCTCTCTTGGGGCGGGTCGTGCCGTAGGGCGGCCATGACCATCTTTATGGGGCACCGGACACACCGTTGGTACCCGTGCGGTGGTATGTGATGGAAATGGGAGCAAGGCTCCACGAAAAGGTTGTTGAAATGTTGGGCACGGGGTTATCGCTAATCGAGTGGACTCCATGTTAGTGTCGTCTAGGGAAAGGTAGTGATCGGTGCTTACCCCGGTACTTGAGGTACCGCTGGTCGTGGTTTGACACGGAGTTCCCGGATCTAGTGGGTAAAGTGTGCAACCTCTGCGAGTGAAAACTATTGAATAGCCGTGTCCACGGTCATGGACAGTTAGGTAACCGCTCTTGGGCTCGTCCACTTGTTTTCAAACCGGTGTGTGTGAGATGATGGTGTTGTCTTGGATCAAGTCGAGGACTTGACATGATTGAGATGGGTTGGTGCCCACTCCATATGTGATAAATGGGTTGGTGCCCATTCTATTTATGTTGATATCTGTGACCTGTTCTCATGGTTACTTGAATTCTCTTGATGCATGCTTTATAGGATGTTGAACATGTCATTGCACTCAAAACTAGCTTTATGCAAAACTTTACCTATGTCATGCATTCTTGTACCTTGAACCAAAACATGGGTTGCTTGCGTAGTACATTCAAAGTACTCATTGGCTTGCCACTGGTTATTTAATTGACCGGGCATGGAAGAACCGGAGTTGAAGAAGAGTTCTTTGGAGACGAGCATGCGAACTAGGGCGTTCCGGTCGTAATGCTGTAGGGTTAAGGCGGATGGCATGGGTTCTACTTATCGATGACGGTTTCCGCTGCTATGTTTCATTTGATGTTTAGCCCTTAAGGCTTTATCGATGTAAGACTTGACCGTGAAGGTCATTATTTGTGTAAGACGGTATGTATGGATGTAAGACTCTTGTTATTCAGCTTCTGTGTGTTCAGTGAGCATTGATCTCTGGGATCACTGTACACGTGCATTCGGTGATCACGACTTGTAAGTCGGGGTCCCCACAGAGGACCTCGCTATTCCTGATCCGGAGGCACAGTTGGTGGCCGCTTTACACATTACCGGATGGACGGTTCCATACTTGGCATATATGAACCGGCGCGAGTTGCCAGAAGATGCAGTTTTGGCCAGGCAGATAATCCGGCGATCCAAGTCCATGGTTATTCACAATGGCGAGTTACACCATTGCAGTGTCTCCGGCGTGTTCCAGCGCTGTGTTTCTCCTGAAGAAGGCCGTGAGATTCTACATGAGATCCATGAAGGAGACTGTGGTCATCACGCCGGTTCAAAATCCTTGGTTGCTAAAGCTTTTCGTCATGGCTTCTATTGGCTGACAGCTCATGCTGATGCTGAGGACTTGGTGAGGCGGTGCGACGGTTGTCAGAAATTCTCACGACGTGCTCACATTTCGGCTCGGGAGCTACGAATGATTCCAATCACTTGGCCGTTTGCTACTTGGGGGCTTGATATGGTAGGGCCCTTCAAGCGATCCAAAGATAAGAAGACCCACCTGTTGGTGGTGGTTGACAAATTTACTAAATGGGTTGAAGCGGAGCTAGTAAGCAAGTGTGACGCAGCCACGGCGGTTCAATTCATCAAGAAGGTGATCTTCCGCTTTGGTTTTCCACACAACATCATCACAGATAATGGCACAAACCTCTCCAAAGGTGAGATGGAGGACTTTCGTCAATGAGAACACATCCGGCTTGATGTGTCGTCCATAGCTCACCCCCAGTCTAATGGTCAAGCTAAGAGGGCTAATCAGGAATTTTTGAAGGGTATCAAGCCTCGGCTTATGGTTCCTTTGAAGAGGACGCCGGGTTTTTGGGTGGAAGAATTACCACCTGCGTTATGGAGCATAAACACCACCCCAAATTGATCTACTGGTTATACACCTTTTTTCATGGTCTACGGGGCAGAGGCGGTACTCCCAAGTGATATTCGTCATGACTCGCCCCGGGTTGCCAATTATGTTGAAGAGGACAACGAGCAAGCATGTCAAGAAGCACTGGACCTGTTAGATGAAAAACGAGACATGGCGTTGGCTTGTTCGGCGGTTTATCAGCAAGACATGCGGCGTTATCACAGCCGTCGGGTTGAAACAAGAACCTTTCAAGAAGGCGACTTAGTGCTCCGGCTCATCCAGGATCAGACCGATACGCACAAGTTATCCCCACCTTGGGAAGGGCCCTTTGTGGTCAGCAAGAATCTGCACAACGGATCATACTACCTCATTGATGTCCGAGAGCACAAAGACTAAAGCAAATCGCGGGAGGAGACCCGTCGGCCGTGGAATATCTCTCATCTACGGCCTTACTACACCTGAGCCATAGGCTCTCATTATGTACATATTTTGACAATGTATATAATATGATCAATATAATAAACCGACATCCTTGCTACAAGCAGGGCCTTTGTCGTTCTTCTAATATTTCTTGGTTACAAGGGGGCTTGTGCTTATAAAGTGACGTCATGTTTGTCCATTAAACCGGCTATCATGCCACAACAAAGCTTGGGAGCTTCACACCCAAGGGGCCAAAGAGAGTATTGTTGCTGAAGCACGACTCAAACATAGGCACCCACCGCTCACAAAGTTACTTGGGAGCTCTTTGTGCAAAGCAACAAAGAGTCTGAAAGGACCCTTGTAATAGGCTATCAAGCCACGGCTTGGAAGCCTGGTGTATTCACCTAAAACCCCGGGTTAACCTGCCTTCATCAAGTAAGCCACTCCTGTCCAGGTAATCCTGGTATGACCCGCCGAACGTTTGACAAGTCAATCTTATACAGACCCTGAACTTGTCAAAGTTAAAACGACGATTGGTTAATTGGAGGCCCATCTTGAAAGGCTTTGCCAAATGGTTTAACTCAGTGGCCTGGCAGCCCATGAAAACCCTCGAATTTGGGCCTGGCAGCCCTTGAAAAGCCTCGACTACATAGTTTTTATTTGATTTTGTTTTGCACAGTTTTATCTCCCTTGATAAGGTTTTGAGTTAAACCGGCGTCTCTTGACCCGGCCACATCACCCGGTGTTTCTTAACCCGGCGTAGCTTTCAACTATCAGTTGTTAGCACATAATCAATTATGAACCGACGTTTCTTAGCCCGGTCTGGCATCAACTATAAGTCGCCAGGATAATCATCTGGTGTTTATCGTGATCCGGCATGGTTTATTATGCACCAGTACAACATGGTGGGAGTTATCAATACTCAAGATTTGGGTTATCACCCTTACTATGCAAGTTGGTAAACCAACTGTCGGTGTACAGTAGCGGTACCCTAGTATCCCGAACTTGTGCACGGGCAGTCGCAGTGCCCCGCGGCAAGGCTTGCCGGGCGACCGCCAAGGTCCTCCGTGGTTCCTTTGGAGCCATTCAAGAACAAAGTGTTTAAGCCAAGGAGACAAGACCCCGGCAAGAGGAGCTTGCCGGGAAGGCCAACCAAGGCATTTCAAGGAACTTGCCGCAATGCGTCGCGCATCCCGGCAAGGCCCGGTGAGCGACAAGCTTCCGGACGCGACAAGACAACGACCGCGGCAAGGCGCTTGCCGCGGCAAGCCACCACTCTGTACCCGCGCTCCAGCGCATCCACCAACGTGTCGCCCTGGGGCTGCTCCAGGCGCGCGTGGCGAGAGGCTGTGCAGCCAGAGGTGCGAGGTGGCACGCGGCACTGACAAGATTGCCATCGTGGCGAGTGGTGGTGCCCCTAACGGTCCCTTTTCTGCACTGTTTGGGCGACACAGACGGGCATTTAATGCCTTTGTCCCCTGCCGTCAGGGTTAGGTAGGATACACTGTTCAGGTAGTTGTACCAACCACAACTCTTTTCCAGTTTTACCCTTGTCTACGTTGCCACCTGTCGGTGACCCTTTAGCATATAAAAGGAGGCCCATGCGCAACGTAGAGGGGGGTCGAAGCATTCGAAACCAGAAGACACTCACGCTCTCGAGCAAGAACTGAATACAAACCACAAAGCAGCAGTAGGAGTATTATCTCTCCGGAGAGCTCCGGAGCTGGGTAAATCCCTCGTGTGCTTCGACTCGATCTGCTCTTCGTGCGATCTCCGCCCCCCGCCGAACCGTAAGGGGCTCCGGTCCCATAGATGTTCGTTCCCACGACATCTTTGGCGCGCCAGGTAGGGGGCGTCGAGGTTGTGCGAACCTGATCCAGCGTTCACGTGAGCTAGATCTTCATCATCTTCATCGACATGCCACTGAAGAAGAATGCTTCGGAGGTGGCTGCTCCGTCCACGTCGATCCCACCGCCACCAGAGCAAACGGGTGGTGGGGTAGACGCCAGCGGAGGAATGGGCGTCGACGAGGGAGCTCACGCTGCTGCCAGGTCCAAGGACAAGGCTTCACAAACCTCGGCGTCCGTACATGCACCGCGCCCATCTCAGGAGGCGCGGGACCGACGGCGTCATGGTACTCGCGGTACCATATGTTCGTTGGACCGAGATCGAGCTGGTGGATCTCGGGATGCTCAAGACCAGCATGCGGCGCCAACATCTTGCACGAGCAAGACACGGTCGCTGGGCGGATCTTGCTCCTTCCAACCCGGTTGGGAGTCGAGCATATCCCTCCTCGCACCATTCGCGCTGCCACGAAGACCCAGCGAGCGTTGGCCCGAGCTCAACTGCTCTGGATTACCCTCAACGGCGGACAAGATCGGCGATTGGAGGCCACCATCGAGTCTCATCGGCTTCACCAACGGCGACACTCCACGGCAACCAAGTACATTGAAGCCGCGGCAAGACTGCCAGGCACGAGCCGATGGCGACAAGACCGGTGGGGGTGCAACCACCATGCACTCTCCGCCCGAAGGCCAAGATCGCCGACTCACGGATCCACCTCGGCAGCGACTCCACGCGTCATCAGATCCACGAGCTCGTCGCGATCAGCGCCAAGTTCTTCCTGACGACAACAAGAAGATGCTCGTACTGCGCCGAGCATCGAAGAAGCGTGGCGTCAATCGGACCAGCGGCTGGCCTGCTGTCGACATGCATGCGCCCGAGAACGAGCGACTTGCGTCTGCGGGAGGTTGCCTGCGTTCACTTTCGTGAGCTGCGGCAAGTCGATGGCCCAGCACAAAGAATTTCAAGCGAGGCGTGCGAGAAATGCGGCGGCAAGATGCATCCGTCGGAGTTCCTCGGCATCTACACCATCGCGGTGCAAGCTGCGGGGGCGATGCGACAAGATCCTTGCCAACTACTTCCCGCTGGTGCTCAAGCCCAATGTCAGATCCTGGCTCATGCACTTGCTGGACAACTCCATATCCTCATGGGCGGATCTATGCCATTAGTTTGTCGGCGCCTTCACAGGTGGCCACAAACCTCATGGCCAAGAAGCGACCTTCACATACTCGTCCGAAGGAAGGAGAGTCCTGCGCAAGTACACTCGGAGATTGATCGTGTACAGCACACAATCCCGGATGTCCACCTGCGCGGTCATCGGCGCGTTCCATCGAGCGTGCATAACCGCCGCGATCGCGGGAGGAGATGGCGATGTGCAAGATCGAGAGCGTCGATGAGCTATATGCCTGGCCGACAAGTGTGCGCGTCTTTGAGGAAGGAGGAGACTCCGGAGAGAATCACGAGGAGCAGGAGGATCGGCGGCGAGGATGCCGCCAGCAAGGAAAAAACTGGCGGCGGACCAACAGGAAGAAGAAAGGCAAAGATGTGCTAGTCGTTGAGCAGTCCGACAGCGGAGGTGGCGCCAAGGAAGCTGAAGGCGTGGCGGCCGCCGACAAGCGGGGCGGCTCCGACAAGCGATACTTCAAGATCCACCGCACCAAGGGCCATGATCTCGAGCTGCAAGAAGGTCGAGCAGCTTGTCGAGCAACAAAAGGCTCGATCTGGCGGCGACAAGGAGAAGGCCCAAGAAGGTCTTGGAGGATCCGGCAAAAGCGTCCGGCGGGGAGGGCCTTGGGAAAAGGCCAAGCGGCGGCAAGAGACAGACCTCCAGCGGCGCGACAAGGATGAAGATGGCGGCGAAGATGAAGATATGGATGATGATGAGGCCGATGAGCAGGAGTTTCAGAAAGACACAGAGGTCCTGTGCGTTGATGGCAGTGCTTCTCTGCATACTTCACACCGCCAGCTTAAACAGTGGGTGCGGGAAGTCAATGCAGCAGAACCACCCGTCGAGTCACGCAAGCCTCTGAAATGCTCCAGCACGCCTATCGTCTTTGACATTGAGGACCACCCTGATCACATAACTGCGGTCGGGTGCTTGCCGATGTTGGTCTCGCCAACTATCCGCAACCTCAGGGTCACTTAGATGCTAGTTGACGGTGGGGCCGGCTTGAACCTGATCTCCTCCGCGGTACTTCAGAAACTCCAAATCCCTGACAGCGAGCTCGAAGAGACCGGCACATTCCAAGGAATCAATCCGGGAAGGAGCAAGCCGAAAGGGAAGATCACGTTGCCGGTGACATTTGGCAGTGAGTTGAACTTCAGGACTGAGAGGGTCACTTTTGATGTTGCTGACTTTCCATTGCCTTACAATGGGATACTCGGCCGTCCAGCGCCACCAAATTCATGGCAGCCTCTCACTATGCATACAACGTACTGAAGATGCCAGGCCCGATAAGTGTCATCTCTGTCCCTGGCGACAAGAAGGTTGCTCTTATCTGCGCCGACAAGATCTACCGGGAAGCAGCAGCAGCAGCCGATTGCAAGACACTTGCCGCTGAAGCTCCCGGGGGGAAGAAGAAGACCAAGTCAGGCAAGAGTTCTGATGCCCACTCCGGCAAGCGCACCTCTTCGGAGTGCTGCGCTACCGTCGAGGACGCACCATCGAGCTCCACCGGCAAGTGTAAGAAGACAAAGGCAGCTCCGCCAGAGACCAAGAAGGTGTCCGCCAAGGAGGACGGCACTGGTGGTACCTTCACCATCAGTGCCACTCTAGACCCTAAATAGGAAAGCACGCTCGTTGCTTTCTGCGGTAACGTCGGCGTGTTTGCATGGCAACCGTCGACATCCCGGTGTTCGAAATGTCGAGCACCACCTTGCCGTTTGTCCTCATCGCGGCCCGTCAGCGAAGGTCGAGAAGCAAGCGATGGGCGCCAAGAATTCATAGCGAAGAAATCAAAAACTGGAAGCAGCAGGGCCTTGTCGGAGGAGTGCTCCATCCCACGTGGTTGGCCAATCCAGTAGTCGTGCGCCAAGGCAAATGGGAAATGGAGGCTTTGTATCGACTTTACCGATGTTAATAAAGCTTGTCCCAAAGACCCATTTCCTTGCGGCGCATTGACCAGATTGTTGACTCCACGGCGGATGTGACTTGCTTTCATTTCTTGGCGCATACTCGAGGATATCATCAGATCTTCATGGCAGAAGAGGATGAGGAGAAGACCGCATTCATCACTCCATGTGGCACATATTGTTTCATACGGATGCCTTTCAGTTTGAAGAATGCTGGTTCAACATTTGTAGGAGTAGTCCATGACGCTTTTGAGCCACAGTTGCACAGAAATGTGGAAGCTTACATGGATGACATAGTGGTCAAGAGCAAGGACAAGACAACTCTGATTCAAGATTTAGACGAAATCTTTGCAAATCTGCACAAGATCAACCTCAAGCTTAACCCGAGAAGTGTGTGTTTGGAGTTCCCTCCGGCAAGCTTCTCGGGTTCTTCGTGTCTCAGTGGGGAATTGAAGCCAATCCCGACAAGATCAAGGCCATTGAGCAGATTGAAGCACCGAAGCGCGTCAAGGATGTATGAAGGCTTGCGGCTGCGTGGCTGCTCTCGGCGAGTTTATCTCTAAGTCTGCTGGCGGCCCGCCATTTTCAAAATATTGAAAAAGGCAGGTCCAATGAAATGGACTCCGGAAGCGGAGGCTGCGCTGCAGGACTTAAAGAGATACCTGTCCTCCACTCCAATACTTGTCGCACCTAAGCCACAAGAGAAGTTGCTGCTGTATCTAGCGGCAACCAATCAAGTGGTTAGTGCTGTGTTAGTAGCGGAGAGGGAGGCGGATGATGAGCCAGCGACCACGGCAGGTGCATCCAGCGACAAGCAGGGGGCTTCACCGGCAAGCTCTGGTCCCAACAAGGATGGATCTGCGTAGGCACATGAGGAGGTGCAGAAGAAAATGGTGTAGCGCCCAGTTTACTTTGTCAGTTCCCTTCTGCGGGGTGCTAGGTCAAGGTACTCTGGTGTGCAGAAACTGCTTTTCGGCCTTCTCATGGCCTCGAGAAAGCTGCGCCATTACTTCCAAGCACATGAGATCACAGTTGTCACTCGTTTTCCGCTGAAGAGGATACTGCAGAATCCAGAAGCAATAGGCAGGATTGTCGAGTGGGCACTAGAACTGTCAAGATTTGGCCTTAAGTTTGAGAGCACTTCAACTATCCAAAGCAGAGCATTGGCAGAGTTCATAGCAGAGTGTACGCCAACACCAGATGAAGAAACTCCAGAAACGAGCATCCCCGTCAAGGAGGCAAACAAAGAGTGGCTGATGTACTTTGATGGTGCCTTCTCGCTGCAAAGCGCCGGTCTTGGCGTGCTGCTTTGTCGCCCCCACCGGAGAGCACCTCAAGTCGTCGTCGGATGCACTTTCCCAAGGAGCAAGCAACAAACAATCTTGTAGAGTATGAAGGTTTGCTTGCGGTCTCGAGATCGCAGCGGACCTTGGGATCAAGAAGCTCATTGTCGGGGTGACTCACAGCTTGTCGTCCGCCAAGTGAACAAGAATTATCAGAGTCCATTGATGGAAGCTTACGTTGATGAAGTGAGAAAGTTTGAAGAGCACTTTGATGGCCTACAGATGGAACATGTTCCGAGAGCTTAGAACGACATTGCAGATGGCCTGTCAAAGTGCGCCGCACTAAAGTTACCTGTGGAACCAGGGATCTTTGTGCTCAAACTGACTCAACCGTCTGTAACGCCATGAACTGGACAGAGCAAGAAGAGGAAGTTGATTTCTGGTGACTATTTTCCGGCAGAGCTCCCTGAAGCCGCCGCCAAGAAGGTCCCCAAGATCAACACCAAGAGTGTTGAGGAGTAGTCTGCTCCGACAAGCCCTAGGGTTTGTTCCGTAGAAGCAGACGCTCCCGACAAGTTTTGCTCCGGCTGAGCCACAGGTTCTCGCCGTAGAAGCGGATGTTCCCGCAGCAGCATATGTGCCTTTAGTCCTTGTTGTCGAGCATAAGCTCCGGCATGGGCACAACAGATTGTCCGTTTCCTTGAACGGAGAACTTCCGAAGAGCAAGAAGAAGCGGAGAGAGTAGCACGGCAATCAAGTATGTACCGGTTTGTCGACGACACACTATCTGAAAGAAGATTCAGCGGTGTGAAATTGAAGTGTATTCAGGGAAGATGGACAAAAGCTGTTGGCGGAGATACATGGAGGAATATGTGGTCACCACATTGGCGCAAAACACTTGCGGCAAAGCATTCCGGCAAGGTTTCTTTTGGCCGACAGCCCTTGAGGATGCTGCGCACAAGTAACCAAGTGTGAAGCGTGCGGTTCCATTCAAGCGAGATACACCGGCCGCTCAAGCTCTCGGACGATCCCTTTATCCGGCCATTTTGATGCAGGGGCTCGATATCCTCGGCCCCTTCCCGAGCTGTC
This sequence comes from Aegilops speltoides, assembly GCA_021437245.1. Taxonomy (NCBI): domain Eukaryota; kingdom Viridiplantae; phylum Streptophyta; class Magnoliopsida; order Poales; family Poaceae; genus Aegilops; species Aegilops speltoides. Next base: position 70,018,945 of record CM038146.1, read on the forward strand.
GGGGCTTTGAGTACTTATGCGTTGCAATCGACAAGTTCACAAAGTGGCGGAAGTGGAAGCGATGAGAAAGGTGATAGCACGATCGGTAGTCAAGTTCTTTAGGTCGATTGTTTGCCGTTTGGAATCCCTAACAGGATTATCACCGACAACGACACGCAGTCCTAAGCCGCACCTTCATGCGATGCGTCCAAGATCTTGGCGCCAAAGTGCTGCCTTACATTGCTCATCCGAGAAGCAGCGGTCAAGCGGAAGGGCAAATCTTGAAGTGCTGCTGCGGGCTCAAGACCAGGACTTTCGGCAGGCTGCGCAAGTCGCGGAAAGAAGCTGGATTGAGGAGCTGCGGTGGTTCTTTGGTCGATCGGGGCGGCGCCAAATCGAGCCAGCGGCGGACACCTTTCACTCTAGTATATGGGCGAGGCAGTTCTCCCCACGGAACTTCGTATCACGGGTCACCTCAAGTGCTCGCTTATGATGAGTTTGAGCAAGAACAGCTGCGACAAGATGGCGCTGCTCCTTGAGGAAGACCGTCTTGAGCTCTTTGTCTGAGCTGCTCGATACCAGCAAGCTTTGCGCCGCTACCACAGCCGCAAAGTTAATGCCAGAAGTCTCGAGGAAGGCGACCTTGTTCTTCGGCGTGTTCAATCCACCAAGAATTCCAACAACTTGACGCCGAAGTGGGAAGGTCCTTACCGGGTGAAACGAGTCACTAGGCCTGGCGCTGTCCGCCTTGAGACCGAAGATGGCTTTCCGATGAGCAACTCCTGGAACATTGAGCATCTTTGTAAGTTTTACCCGTAAGGCGCGGTTGTCGGAACCTGTTCCGGCAACCACCTTTTGTACAAGTCTTGCCGCTGTTGCATGTAATCCTTTGTACAAAGCCGGGCGTAGATCCCGTGCATAAATAAAGCTCATGTGCTCCGCACATCTTGTCAATTTCATGCTTTCTATTTTTTGCATGTGCTATCTGACATTTTGTGCAGCACCTACCCCCGGTAAGCAGCAACGAGCAGTAAGGCTCCATATCTTTATTTTCTCTTCTTTCTTTTTCTCAAAGAAAGGAAGGTTCCCTCGCCCACAAGTTTGCCGAGGGGGGAGGAGAAGATAATGGTGTGGACCAGGCGTCGTTCCAGGAAGTTTTGCCTTACCGGGAAGCAAACGACAGAAAAGCTAAGGTACCAAAGTTTAAGCAATCAGTTTTAAAAAAATTTAAGTTATCTTCCTCGAACGACAATGTCGGTGTACTAAAGTAGGGGTACCTTAGTACCCCGAACTTGTGCACGGGCGGTCGTAGCACCCCACGGCAAGGCTTGCCGGGCGCCCGCCAAGACCCTCCGTCATTTCCTATTACTGCCATTCAAGAATAAAGTATCAACCAAGAAAACAAAGGCCCCGGCAAGAGGCTTGCGGGAAGAATAACGAGGCATTTCGGAAGACTTGCCGCGGCGCCCAGCGTCCGGCAAGGCCGGCGGCCGACAAGCTTGCCGGCACGACAAAGAGAAGGGCAGCGGCAAGGCACTTGTCGCGACAAGGCTGCCACCAAAATCCAGCGCATCCAGCAGCGTGTCACCCGAGGCCATCCGGGGGCGCGTGGCGGCGTTGCATAACCATCTTGAACAAGGTGTAGCGGAGCTGACAGAGAGCGCCATCGTGGCAACGGTGGCTCACCTAGCGATCGTTTCTTTGCCTTTGTTGGGCGGCCGGACGGGCATTAAATGCCCTTGTCCCTGCCGTCGAGTTAGGTAGGGGGCGGTGTTGAATCCTTGTTGTACCAACCTGCGTTTTACCTTTCTACCCCTCTTCCTCGCTGCCACTGTTGGTGCCCCTTGAACTATAAAGGGAGGCCCATGCGCATGTAGAAGGGTTCGGTCCATCGACACCGCAACACCACCATCGCTCGCGCGCTCGAGCAAGATCAAATCTAAGCACCAAAGCAGCGGTAGGGGTTTTATCTCTCAGGAGAGCCACGAAGCTGGGTAAAATCGCCCGTCTCCCCAGCGCCCGACCTCGATCTGCTCTGCGCACCCTCCGCTCCCTTGCGGACTAGAAGGGCCCCGTGCCCCATAGGTGCTTTCGAGACCACAGGCGGCGCCCGACATCTTTAGCGCGCCCGGTAAAGGCGGCGTCGAGATCGTGAGCACTGATCCGGTCTCGCGCCTTCATCAATGTCTTCATCAACATGCCACGAAGAAGAAGCCTTGGTGGCGCTCCTCTACATAGATTCTACCACCCCGAACAGCGGGCGATGGAGTGGGCGCCCGGCGAAGGCGGGCGCCCGGCGGCGAGGACTCACGTCGTCACGGGTCAAAAACAAGGCCCATAGCGTCGGCGACCGTGCAGACACCGCACCCTTCCGGGAGGTGCAAGGTCGACAACGCCCGGTGCTCCTAGCACCGAGCAAAACCAAGCTGGTGGGTGGCGGGGCGTTCGAGTCAGCATGCGCGCTAGCATCTTTGGCGCGAGTAATCTGATTGCCGGACGGGGTGTGGCACCTCCCAATCGATTGGGAGTCCGAGCACACCCGCTCCTCGCGCCGCTTCGTCGCCACCGCCACCCAAGACAGACGAGAAGCGGCGAGCCCAGCTGCTTCTAGATGACCCTCGGCGCTGCACAAGATTGTGGCGGAGGATGACCATATCTGACCTCATCTGCCGCCAGCGGTGACAAGCCCGGCAACCGGCGCGCCGAAGCCCGGCAAAGCGCCCGGCGGAAGCCGGCGCCGACAAGACCGCTGGGGTGCCACCTCCGTGCACTCCCAGCCCGAAGGCCAAGATCGCCAGCTCGTCGGACCAACCCGCGCCCGACTCCACCGCGTCGTCGGACCAGCGAACTTCGCCGTGACCAACGCCCGTTCTCCAAACGGCAACACGAGGCCTTCGCTTTTCGCATCGGCGCCGGAGAAAGCGCGCGTCAATCGACCAGCGCGTCCGGGCCCTCTGTCGGCGTGCACACACCAAAGGAGCAGACGACTTGCCGTACGCGGCAAGTTGCCCTGCGTTCACCCGCGAGCTGTGGAAAGTCGAGTGGCCCAAAACCAAGAATTTCAAGCGAGGCGTGCCGAGAAATGCGATGGCAGGATAAATCCGTCGGAGTTCCTCGGCATCTACACCATCGCGGTGCGAGCTGCGGGGCGCGGCGAAGATCTCGCCAACTACTTCCGCTGGTGCTCAAACCGCGTCGAGATCTTGGCTCATGCACTTGCGGACGGCTCCATCTCTTCATGGGCGGACCTGTGTCATCGGTTTGTCGGCGCCTTCACGGTGACCACAAACCCAATGGCGAGAGCGTCTGCATCTACTTGTCGGAAGGAGGAGAGCCCTGCGCAAGTACATCTGAGAGATTCAGCCGGTGCAACGCAACATCGGACATCCACCCTACCGCGAGTTATCAGCGCGTTTCATCGAGCGTCGCGTAACGCGAGATGAGGAGGAGATGGCGATGTGCAAGATCGAGAGATGTCGTGAGCTCTATGCTCGGCGACAAGTGTGCCGCGGGCTGAGGAGGAGAAAAATCCCGGAGAGATTGTGGGCGCGAAGGATCGGCGGTGAGGATGCCGCCCGGCAAGAAGAACGGGGCGGAACAACGAGAAGAGAAAGGCTAAGGATGTGCTAGGCTGTTGAGCATTCCGGCAGCGGAGGCGGACTCAACAAGGCCAAAGCCGATGACTCGGCGAGCTATGGTAGCCGCCGACAAGCGGGATAGCTCCGACAGCGATATTGCAAGATTCACCGCACCAAGGGCCATGACCTCCAAACCTGCAAGAAAGTGGAGCGGATGGCGAGCTACTGAAGCTGAGTCTGGCGCGCGATAAGGAAGAGCCCAGGAGGTGGCGGAGGATCCGGCAAAGCTTCCCGCCCGATGAGGGCACCAGCGGCAAGGCCAAGCCGCGGCAAGGAGACGAGCCTCCTCGTGGCATGACAAGGCGAAGATGAAGATGAGGATGATGAGATGGAGGAGGATGAGGCTGATGACCAAGAGTTTGAGAAGGCAACAGAGGTGTTGTGCATCGGCAGTGGCGCCTCTCTGCACACCTCGCACCGCCAACTCAAGCGATGGATCACGAGAAGTGAGCATGTGAGCCGTCCATCGAGTCGCGCGAGCCTCGAAGTGGTCCAACCGCCCATCATCTTGATGTTGAGGACCACCCTGATCGCATCACTGCGATCGGGTGCTTGCCGATGTTGGTTTCACCAACAATCCGCAACCTCAAGGTCCGCGAATATGTTGGTTGATGGCGGGGCGGCCTGAACCTGATTTCCTCCATGATACTCAAGCTCCGGATCCCGACAGCGAGCTCGAAGAAAGCTGGTACCTTTCAAGGGATAAATCCGGGAAGGAGCAAGCCTAAGGGAAGATCACACTGCCGGTGACATTGACGGCGAAGCTGAACTTCGGGACGAGAGAGGTCCGCGTTTGATGTTCTGATATCCATTACCCTACAATGGGATACTCGGCCGACCAGCGCTTGCCAAGTTCATGGCAGCCTCTCACTACGCATACAATGTGCTCAAGATGCCTGGTCCGATAAGTGTCATTTCTGTCCAAGGTGACAAGAAGGATGCACTTATTTGCACCGACAAGATCTACCGAGAAGCAGCAGCCGCGGCAGAGTGCAAGCCACTTGCCGCTGAAGCTCCCCGGGGGAAGAAGAAAGCCAAGTCCGACAAGAACAGCTCTGATGCCCACTCCGGCAAGCGCGCCTCTTCGGAGTGCTGTGCCACCGTCGAGGACGCGCCATCGAGCTCCACCGGCAAGTGCAAGAAGGCAAAGGCAGATCTACCAAAGTCTAAGCCCGGCAAGAACAGCTCTGGTGCCTGCTCCGGCAAGCACGCCTCTCCGGAGTGCCGCGCTGCCGTCGAGGACGTGCCATCGAGCTCCACCGGCTAGTAAGGCAAAGAAAGCAACCAGTTTCGAACTTTTGAGTTGCATTCCCTGGAAATCCGTACCTTGTATGAAGAACTTGTCGCGAGAGGATCGAATCATGGCTAAGTTAAGCCCTTGATCTGTTTGAGTCCGCTCAGCGATAAAAGTCTTGCTGCAACTAGCCCGACGAGTTCTTCCTGCGAAGCGGCACACGCCAATGAACTCTTGGCGTCCGCTTTTCGGCAAGTGTGTTACACCGCCGGGTTCCACTGAAAGCCATGAGGGTAAAAACGTACAAGGGAGGAAATCAAGGGAGAAGTGCGGCCTCGCCGGATCACAGAAGACGGAAAAGCTAAGTCGCTCGAGCTTGAGTATAGAGCCTTTTTAGTTCTAAACTTTCATGTTATATTCCTCGAACATTCGTGCCTTGTACGAAAAACCTGTCCGCAGAGGAACCAACTTGTGGTTAAGTTGCGTCCTTGCTTTGTTTCGAGTCCGCTCAACAATACAAGTCTTGCGCAAGCGGCGAGAAGGTTTCTTGCGGAAACAACACGCCGGTGGGCAGCTGATGTTCCGCACTCAGCCCGTGTGTTAAGCGCCCGCAAGTTCCTAAGCGTGGGGTAAAAGCATTACAAGGGATGTAATGGAGTAGAGGAAATAGCGTGTAAGCTTTGCCGTGGGGCGTCCTTTGTATGAGAAACTTGTGCGTGGGGGCTGGCTCGTGGCTGAGTTGCACCCTCGATTTGTTTCGAGTCCGCTCAACAATGAGGCGGCGCGCAACTAGCCCGACCAGGCTCCTTGCGGAGGCAACACCGCCAGCCAGACTGCTGATGTTCCGCACTCAGCAAGCGTGTATGCACCGGCAAGTCCCCTAAAAAGTGTAGAGTGCAAACATACAAAGGGCGAAGCATGACATTGCGTTGCCCAACGTAAAAGTTACACCACAAAAAGTGATTTATTGCAGCCTTGTCTAAGTTATTTTCGTGACTATAATAACAGCGACAAAAAGAAGAAGAAAGAAAAAAGAAAGGCGCACCGGCACCTAAGTCTCGGTGGAGCGAGTTGCCGGGGCTGCGGATGCTAAGATTCATCCCGGCAAGCCCGGTTCGCGAGGGCTGCAATATCGGATAAGTTTTCATCCCTCCTCATGCATCCTCTTATGGACTGGGGAAGCGAGGCGCGTCCTTGAGCAGTGTGCCTTGTATGAAAAAAAAACCTGTCTTGCGGAGGGACGAATCGCGGCCAAGTTAGCGCCCTTGCTTTGTTTACGAGTCCGCTCAACAATACAAGCGGCTGCTGCTGGCCGAAGGTTTCTTGCGGAAACAACACCGCCAGCGGCCGACGCTCTTGACGTTCCGCACTCAGCAAGTGTGTTTACCGCCGGCAAGTTCCCTAGAAGCGTAAGGTGGAAACATACAAGGCACAGAATCAAGTAAAGGACATAATCCAGCAAGCATTCCCCTCTTTTCATTGAAAAAACATCCCAATTTAGTACAAGTCCATAGAGGATGAAAAACATGATAGAGAGGATTACAAGTTTTAAATGCAGCTAAGGCCGAAGGCTTACAAATTAAAGAGATAAGATGCCGTAATCCCTCTCTGTTTCTCTCTTGGAGGTAGGTCAAGGAGGCCCGGCAAGAGAAGCTTGCGGGGGGCGAGGCGCGCCTAGGTGAGCTCTGGTGCGAAGACACCAAGAGAACTTCCGGGGGCGGCTAGGAGCTTGGCGGAGGCAGGCGCGGAGAGCTCGAGGCAGGCGGCGGGGCGTCGGCCACGCCGTCAAGGCGCCTCGCCCTCGTACTCCGACTTGACAGCGTTGCCGCCACCCTCTTCCTCTTCCGCAGCCTCCCTCGCCCGGCCGCCCAAGGAGCGGCCCGGGGAGTTCAGAAGGCGGCGACCGGATGATGGGGTCGTCGGTGGCGCCTGGCGGCGGCCGATGCCTAATCGGACTCATCGCCGCCCGTCGTCGTCGTGTCGCTCTCCTCCTCGTCACTCGCGCTCGAGTCTTCGCTATCGAGACTGTCCACGCAGCATCGCGCCCGGTGCGGAGTCCCGAAGACCTTGGCGGCGAAGGTCGCCCTCCATTAACAAAATGGAGGGTAAACCCGCCGTCAAGCTGTGGATGCGGTGACGTCTTCCACCCTCGATCGAAGTACATCATGCCGGGGCTGGGGATCGACACTAACTCAAGTGCGCTGATCCGCAGCCTTTCATCGCAACTCCAACATCTCGGGCGGGCCAGTTCCATCAGCGCTTCATAAGCGGGCCGGAAGCCGGGCGTCGGCGAGTGCCCGTGCAGCAGCGAAGAACTCCAGTGTGCGTCCCGGTGTGGACCGCCTCGAGGAGAGGAGCTGCCGGCGGGGACGGGGGTGGCGCACTACCCCGGCCGCCTCTCCCTCGAGCGCTCCGACCACGCCCTCGACCTCGTCCACGGCCTCGCCCCCTCCCTCTTCCCCTCGCAGCCGGCTCCGCCACCGCAGGCGCAGGATAGGGAGAGGCGCGCTGCCTGGTGGCGACCCTCACCGCCACAGATGAAGGACCAGGGTTCCCTCCCTCCATGGCAGATGGGAGGAAGAGTAGCGAAGTTGAAGAAAGAGGAAGAAGGGAAGTCACGGGATTTTGCGCTCCCCTTCCGCCCTTTAAGGAGGCGAGTGGGGCTCGGCCGCCCCTTCGGCCAATCGAGCACAGTGAGGGCGGAGGCAGGGCCGACCCACCATCTCCGCCCGTGGCGGCTCGGTCTCCCGCGCCGCCCGACCCCCCACGCGCATGGGAGCAGCGTGGCGAGGAGGCGGCCGAGCGGCGGATGAAGTGACCTCGCCTGCCCGTGATCACAGGGGTGGACGCCTTGAAGATCGCACACACCACCCACGCCTCCCACGACGCCGCAATCGACGCGTGCCGTTACGGGAGGGCGCGGTGGACACGGAGTCCGACTCTGTGTGGCCCCAGGCCACGCGTGCCCGTGCAATGTTTTGGGCCTGGCCCAACAACGCTCTGCACCGTGTATGGCCCAGGCCCGGGGGCTCCTGTCGGTGTACTAAAGTAGGGGTACCTTAGTACCCCGAACTTGTGCACGGGCGGTCGTAGCACCCCACGGCAAGGCTTGCCGGGCGCCCGCCAAGACCCTCCGTCATTTCCTATTACTGCGATTCAAGAACAAAGTATCAACCAAGAAAACAAAGGCCCCGGCAAGAGGAGCTTGCGGGAAGATAACGAGGCATTTCGGAAGACTTGCCACGGCGCCCGCTGCGTCCGGCAAGGCAGGCGGCGGCAAGCTTGCGGCATGACAAGAGAAGGGCAGCGGCAAGGCACTTGCCGCGGCAAGGCTACCACCAAAATCCAGCGCATCCAGCGTGTCACCCGGGGCCATCCCGGGCGCGTGGCGGCGTTGTGCAGCCATCGCGAACAAGGTGGCAAGCGGAGCTGACAGAGACGCCATCATGGCAACGGTGGCTCACCTAGCGGTCGTTTCTTTGCCTTTGTTAGGGCGGCGGACGGGCATTAAATGCCCTTGTCCCTGCCGTCGAGTTAGGTAGGGGACCTTTGTTGATCCTTGTTGTACCAACATGCGTTTTACCTTTCTACCCCCTCTTCCCTCGCTGCCACCTGTTGGTGCCCCCATCACACTATAAAAGGAGGCCCATGCGCGCGTAGAAGGGTTGATCCATTCGACACATAACACCACCATCGCTCATGCGCTCGAGCAAGATCAAATCTAAGCACCAAAGCAGCATGGGGATTTATCTCTCCGGAGAGCCCGAAGCTGGGTAAAAATCGCCCGTCTCCCCCGCGCACCCGACCTCGATCTGCTCTGCGCACGCCCTCCGCTCCCTTGCCGGACTAGAAGGGGCCCCCGTGCCCCATAGTTGCTCGAGGCCACAGAGCGACGCCCCGACAGACAATGCTTTGTATGGAAAACCTGTGCGCGGAGGAACCAACTCGTAGCTAGTTGCGCCCTTACTTTGTTTCGAGTCCGCTCAACAACTTAAGTGTGCTGCGACTAGTTGCGACAATGTTTCTTGTCGGTAGCGGCACCGCCAGCAGGCTGCTGATGTTCCGCACTCAGTGCTCGCGGCAAAGGTGCCCGCGCCGACAAGTTCCCTAAAAGTGCAGGGCAAAAACATACAAAGGAAGGAATCAAGTAAAGGGAATAACATTGCAATCGATACCCAAAATAAAAGTTATATTACAAGATAGCTTGTCGTAGCTCTAATAGATTGTTCTCGTAACATGATCAGCAGCGACAAGAAAAGGAGAAAATAGGCGGCCTAATCTACGCGATCGCCGTCAACTCTCTTGACTTCGTTCACCTTGTCCACAATGGGTGCGACAAGGGCCTTGAGCGATTCCAGATCAGCATCCGCCGGCAGCTTCTTGAGGACATTGGTGAGGTTGAGGCCCGGGTTGCGGAAGGCCACCTTCACCAGCACCTTTTGAAGAACTCTCGCGCAGATCGTGCGCGACTCGTCGGCCAGCTGCTTCGGGATCCTTTCCCGGAGTTGCTGGAAGGCCGTCGCCACGCCCTTGAAGAACAAGGTGAGCTTGGTGCTGGGTTGGAGGTTCTCGTCGGAGGAGTACCCGAGATCCTCCATCCCTAGCTGCGCCAGCTCCTCGTCGATGACTGAGGCGATATTCCCGAGACCCTCTGTCCAGAGTTCCACCATCTCCCTAAAAGTGTTCTGTGTTTCGGCGGCCCTCGTCAGCAACGCTTCGTTGGCCTTGATCTCCTCCTTCAAGGCCGCCTCCCGCTCCTTGGCGCCGTCCAGCGTCTCGGTCAAAGCAGCCAGCTTCAACTCAAGATCAGCGTTGGAGTCCTTGGCGGCGCTCAGCTCCTTGCCCTTCTCGACGAGACGACCCTGCAACTCGCCGTGGGCGTGGGCGTCCTTCTCGCGTTCACGCTGGAGCGCGGCAAGCTCTTCATCCCTCGCCTTGAGATCGGCCTCTAGCTGCGCCACCTTCGTCTCCAGCTCCTTCTTGGCGGTCTCAGCAGCTGCGGCAGCATCCTTTGCCTCCTTGAGAGCCCCGCCAAATGTCTGCTCTCGCGCGACAAGCTCCTCCTCGTGGTTGTCCAGGTTGACCTTCCGCTGCGTCAACTCGCCTTCCCGCACAAATAGCTCCTCAGCGGCAAGCCGCTGTTGCTCTTCAGCTTCAGCCTTCTCGAGGAGGAAGGCTTTCCGCGCCTCGACGAGCTGCACCCGCTCCTCTGCAATGGACCGGAGGGCTTCTTGGTTGCGACTCCGGAGCTCCTCCGCATGCTTCTCTATATCCACTCCCGCCCTCGCGACAAGCGCTTCTCGGGATTCCAGCTTGGCCTGCCGAGCGCAGTAGAGTGATACCAGATTCTGCAGCAGCCGCTCCTCCTCAGACTCGCCGCTGCTGCTGCTCGGCGCGTCAAATAGCGTCAGCCCAGCGGAGGCGAGCACTTCTCCGTCAAAAACTTCTCCTTCGACCGGCGCCCTGGAGCTTGACGCCCAGGGGAGCTAGATGAAGACACCATCACCGGCCTTCAAATAGGCGCCGGGCTGGGGCTCTTCGGAGTCTGGTGCTACGGTAGCGGCGGAGGGATCGGCGGTCGGCGTAGCGCCTTGCGCTCCTGCGGCCTCAGGGTCGTCAGTGCGATCACCAGACCCCTCGCCGGCTTCTGCGGCAGCAGCCTTGGCGGCCTCCTCGCCGGCAGGATCAGCAGCGCCGGCCTCTTCTTCGGTGGCAGTGGCGTTGTTGATGTTGCCGCGCGCGTTCTCCTCGCCGGTGGCCTCGGTCTCCATCGGCTCCGTGGAAGGTGGATCTGAAGGCCAGAAGAGGGAGAAAAGTCAAGCAAATATCCAAAAAGAAAACCAGAAGAAGAGCCCAAGGGAAGTTTTCAAGCAAGAAGGCTTACCTATACTGGGATCTGCAGTCATGGGCTCCACCACCGGGGGGTCGCTGGTGCCGTCCCTTGCCGGAGAATTGTCCCTTGCCGGAGACTTCTCCCTTGCCGGACAACGCTCCCTTGCCGGGGAATCCTCCCTTGGCGGTGTAGTCGAAGCAGATAGCATCTCGGGGGCGGCTTCCGGTTGCTCCTGGTGAGGCTATTCTGCTCCTACACAAACCAATAGACAGATGTCAGCAAAGAAAGAGCACTCATGCACGCCGAACAGCGGGAAGTAAACCATATACTTCTGTTGGGCTGCGGCTGAGAACTGCCGAGGAAGTAGTTGCGGGTCGGCAAGGTGGTCTCAGCGCGCCCGTCTTTGTCATGATGGGCTCGTCCTCGATGATAATCACCGGAGCCTTGGCTCTCTTCGCCGCTCTCTGGGCCAGGGTCCTAAAAAGGAATGGGTTCAGAGTAAAGCAAATCAGATGCAAGACAAAAACAGCAAAAATTGAAGAACTACGAGTACAACAAAGAATCTTACTCTTCTTCTTCCTCGTCGGAGCTGAGCGCGGAGAGGTGAAGTCCGGCCCTCTTCGGCGTGTGGCGAAGAGTAGGCTCCCTTGACCGCTTGGCGGGGCAGCGGCAGATCGAGAGCGGTGGTCGGGAGGACCCGCTCCGATTCCCATAGCGGTGTGAGGCGCTCCAGCAGCAGTGCTTGTCATGGTGGGCGTGTCCCGGCCACGGCAGTTGTTGACCCGTCCGCCTCCCTGCTACGTCCCCGGCCTTGCGGAGGCGCCTTCTTGGTGGAGCTGGGGGCTGCGCTGGGAGCTCTGCTTGCGGCAAGCTTCTTGAAGATGGCGGGCCGCTCGCACCCTCGGCGGGCTCGCTCGACTCGGCGTCAGGATCGGCAAGCTCTCCCTCACCGGCAAGCTCTCCGGCAAGCTCATCTCGGTCGGTGAGGCTTGTCGCCTCTGCTGCCTCTGCCTCCTCCACGGTGAATCCAAACTCACCCGCGGCAGCGGCTGCCGCCGCCTCTTTCACCCTAGTGGCGATGCGCCGCATCTCCACATCGGTGGTGTCGCGGGTGAGGCTCTTCTGTTCATCGGAGCGGACCGCCACCTCCACCGAGCCGTCGAAGAACTGCTGCACGACATCGTCTGCGGGCTCTTGCCAAGTTGGAACAATTCCATGCGAGTCGCACTACGGCATCATTACGCGGATCACGATCGGCGAGAGTGTTGCATAGCGAAACGGCATACTGTAACAGCTGAACCATTCGGGATCTTGAGGTCATGCTTGAACAGCTCCTTGAGCATCGCGTCTAGCTCGAGATAGTGAAGTTGAAGTTGAGGCCCGGCGCAGCCTCGCAGATATCCAGCGGACCCCGAACTCCTGGCGGGTCTCCTCCTCTCTTGCGAAGCGTCGCGGCGAAGAAGATCCGCGCCAACAATGCCTCTGATGAGCCCGAAGCTGAGCGCGAGATTCGGGTGGTGGCAATCTTCAGCTTATCGTCGTCCGCGGCCAGGGCGCTCCAATCGTTGTCGCGCACTACTGGGGCTTGGCGCTGGGCGGTGAATGGCTGTGGGTTCTCCTCAACAATCCAGCACCATTCCGCTCTCCACTCTTCCCACTTGCTGCGAAGCTCTCCTTCCAGATACGCTTCCTTCTTGCCGGCTCTCGAGATCCAGGCGATTCCGCCGGATAGGGGCTCCCCTCTCTCAACGGGCATAAAGAAGTGGCGGAAAAGGGCTACATTTGGATGGACTCCGACAAAGTTTTTGCAGAGATGTGCGAAAACTGCCATGGTCAGAACAGCATTGGGGGTGAAATCAAGGAGGTGGAACCCGTAGGTGTTCATGATATCGCAGAAGAATTCAGAGAAAGGCGGGCAGAGCCCACAGTAGAAGAACAGCGGAAGAAGGGATATCCGTTCGGAGCCCGTTGAAGCGGCGGAGAGTACCTTCGTCTTGCGGATCGCTCAGCGTCTCCGTCGACGGAAGAGGTAGTACCACTCCCTCGGCTCCTTGGCGAGCTTCGGGGAGAAGTTGCCAGCTCCTTCGCGGCGCCTCGAGCATAGCGCCTCGGCCGACCGCAGCCTTCGGCTTCGGAGCCATGGCGAAGGTAGTGGGGAGATCGAAAGCGTTAGTGGCGCCCGGCGGCGATAAGGGAGCGCTGCTCTCTCGACTTTGGAAGAAGGGGGGAGCGGCGGAGATTTCTGAGATTGGAAACAGCAACTGGCGAGATGGAGGAACTGCCCCTGTTTCCCCTGCTTATAAAGAGGGAGGGGGCGGACGTTCCGTTTTTGAATAAAGAACCACCCACGATCTCTCCCACGGCGCCACAATCGCCGTGTGCCGTTAGGGAGGCGCAGTGAATCTGAGTAAGATCTGGCGTGGCCCCGGCGCGCGTGCCCATCTACTGTTTGGGCGGGCCCAACAGCGCTTCGGCATCGTGTGTGCCCGGGCCGGGGCTCTGTCGATGTACTAAAGTAGGGGTACCCTAGTATCCCGAACTTGTGCCTGAGCGATCATGGCGCCCAGCGGCAAGGCTTGCGGGCGACCGCCAAGGTCCTCCGTGGTTCCTTTGGAGCCATTCGAGAACAAAGTGTTTAAGCCAAAGCGACAAGACCCGGCAAGAGGAGCTTGCGGGGAGAATAACAAGGCATTTCAAGGAACTTGCCGCAGCGCGTCAAGGCGTCCGGCAAGGCCGGTGGCGACAAGCTTACGGGCGCGACAAGACAACCACATGCGGCAAAGGCGCTTGCGCGCAAGCCACCACTCTGTACCGCGGTCCGGTAGATCCACCAACATGTACGCCACAGGGCCCTCCGGTAGCGGCGTGGCGAAGGCTGTGCAGCGGAGGTCTTGTGTGGCGGCGGCGACAAGATTGCCATCGTGGCGGCGGTGGTGCCCCAGACGGTCCCTTTACGCCTTTGTTTGGGCGACCTGAGCGGGCATTTAATGCCTTTGTCCCTGCCGTCGGGGTTAGGTAGGATACCTTTGTTCGGTGGTTGTAGCAACCACAACTCTTTTCGGTTTACCCTTGTCTCGTTGCCACTGTCGGTGACCCTTTAGCATATAAAAGGAGGCCCATGCATAGCGTGGGGGGGTCGAAGCATTCGAAACTAGAAAACACTCACGCTCTCGAGCAAGAACTGAATACAAACCACAAAGCAGCAGTAGGAGTATTATCTCTCCGGAGAGCTCCGAAGCTGGGTAAATCCCTCGTGTGCTTCGCCTCGATCTGCTCTTCGTGCGATCTCCGCCCCCCGCCGAACCGTAAGGGGCTCCGGTCCCATAGATGTTCGTTCTCACGACACCAACGATGTGATTCAATATCACAGGTATGATATATTTCATATTTCATTGCTTTACAGCCTTGGTTATAAAAACTCTGGTTCTATATTGGGTATCATAACCCGTCCGGCGGTAAACCGCCAGGGCACATTTAAGTTTCTCAAATGCAGAAGGCAGGATTTTATGAAAGTACTCAAGCATATGAGCAAGCATAGCAACAATCATGACGAATTACACAGTGTCATGAAACGGTGCACGATGGCAGAAGATCAAAGTATTTCAACTAGCCTATTACAAGGCGCCTTGATGCCCAAAAAATAACTGTTTTGCACAAGATATAGTCTGTGAAGCTAAAGCCGACTACCGGACTATGATTCGTCACCAGGCTTACGAGAAGTTGATGGATCATCTTGCGCCGTTTCAACCTCCTCCTCCCCACCCAGTGGTTGGAAGTCAATGGTGGCCCAATCAATCCTGGCTAAAGCTTGGAAGACAGCTTCGTCACTTATAAGATTGGACGGTTCAACATCAGGGGCATAAGTATGCTTACGGATTGGCGGGATAAGATTATGCGCTTCTTAAGAAGCTGCATCAACCCGTTTGTTGTCCGTATCATAGCTAGACTGATCGACAGACAAGTCAACTTCTTCGTCCAATTGGCTTGCTAGTGGGCGCATCTCCTTTGTCAAGGCTTTGAGGGCTTCATTGTCAAATTCTGACCCGTCTTCTTGTTGGCCAGGATAGCCCTTTGTGATATCTGCCGGATCAAGATCAGCAATCCAAGCTTTGGCCCGAGTCAGTGCTGCTAAAGCGCCAGCCCTTACAGCAGATCGCTTTACCTCTTCTATCTGAGCAGGGGTCATAGACAATTTGGCCAACGTATCCTTGATCAAGGTTGGTGTCGGTTTATTGTATGAGGCCGCACAGATGACTCGTTGAGCACCAGTATATAGTTGTTCTATCAATGTATAGGCTGCTTTCAGCTTCATCCGCATATCCGAACCCAGATGAGCAACACGACTACCTGCAACGGTTTAAGAATTTGCTATTAAACCGGCAATGTCAAAGATGTTTAAGAAAGGTTCTTGCAAAGAGTACTTACCAAATATTGCAGAAGTCATAGCATTGACTTGACGCTTTAACCAAGTCAGCTCTTCCGCCACCGGTTTAAGAGCCGCCTCAGCATTCTCAGCCCGCTTTAACAGAGTGGCTTTCACGGTTTCCCAGTCCGCCCGCTCGCTTTTGAAACCATCCTTTAGTTGCTCCATGGCAGTTAAAGCGCCCTTCAATTCATCTTTGGCCTTGGAGGTCTCTGCTTGCTGGGACTTGATATTTTCTTGATGGTCGGCAATTTGGGAATCTTTGTTGCTCAAGTCAGCCTAGAAAAGACAGATGATGAAGATGTTAATATCTTTTTCAAAGTCCCAAGCACATAACAAGTTGGCACTTGGGGGCTAATGCGGATTGCTTCTTTTTTGACTGTTATTTGAAGTCCCAAGGCTCAACAAGTATTAATCTTCGCACTTGGGGGCTAATGCATAATTGATCAGAAAAATCAGAGGTGAAGGAATTCAACACGGACAAGTTTTGCAACAGAAAGTCCCAGTTCATCTTAAAGAGATAAACCGGCCCTTGGGGGCTACACAGTTGAAGTCTTTTTATCCAAAGTCCCGGTTCACCTCGAAGAGATAAACCGGCCCTTGGGGGCTACAATGGAGTTGATATACAGTACAAAGAATACTTATAAAGTGTTTGGAATGGAAGTTACCTCATAGCGCTCCTTCATCAAGTTGACTAAACCGGCCTCGTAATCACGACTTGTATACAGGCGGTTTAGATATCCAGAGTGAAGTCCCTGAGCATTGGGATGAGCACAGCTTGACAAATCAGTCTTCCATTTGCCTTTCTCTATAGCAGCAGATTCCACTTTGGCACTATGCTTTGACAAAGCAACAGGGTTGCCAGGAGAAGTGTGTCCCAACCCGGTAATCACTACATCATCAGTCCTGCCATCAACAATCTCATCTGCGTTGGCCGGTTTGGTTGCGACTCTTGCTGGGCTTGGAGGAGTAGCAGCTGGACTTGGTGGATTGGCAGCTGGGCTTGGCGGATCAGCCTGAGGACTAGCCGGATTAACTTCTGGAGGATCAACATAAGTGTCCTGACCTTGTGGCACAGGATCATCCATGGCAATCTCAGGGTCTCCACCAGCACCTTCTGAGGTCCTCTCTGGTTCAAACTCCTCAGTGTGAGCACTCGGTTTTGTTTTTTTGCTGAGTCGGGCTTTGGCGCTGCAAAATAGCAAACAGAGGTTAATATGGTAAATCGGTGCAAGAAAGCAAAGCTAAAATTATTATACTTACCGGGGGCGGTCTTGAGGGAGGCATTTGTGTGGTTGATGAGTCGCGGAGGATGAATTGGAAGTTACACGATAATTAGTCGAGACGGATTAAGAGGGTATCAGAAGTAACCCGCCCAGGGATAAAATTTGTTAGAATTACAAGAGACCTCTGCACGGCGCTTCCGGATTGGGGTGTCTAGTAAACCGGAGGAAGTGACTTGTTGGCCACTGTGTCGGGTTGTGCGACGGGCTTCAGGGTGTTCTGTCTTCAAAGAAAATTGTGAATCCAAATGAGTGAGAGGAGGTGAACGTTTCACTTTCCGCACTGCGCAATGGAGTTTTCGTACTGGCACAAGATCGGAATTGGAAGAAAGAGAGATTACCTCTATGTGGTCAGCATGGTTGGCTTCCGCATCATCTTGATAATGGTCGTTGTCAATAAGATGTATGAAAAATGAACCAAGGGAGTCAAGTTCTACCTCTGGTTCCGAGTCATCAACATCTTCGGGCGGATCAGAGGACTCGACGGTTTTCTTCTTTGCTAGCCTCTTTGTGGCCTTGCTCTTAGCACGAGGAGCTCTCACCGGTTTTTCTTGTGGTTTTGCCGGTTTCTCTTGAGTTTTTCTCTTCCAGAATGGATCTTTGGCCTGTAAGAATAAACAAAAGGCTATCAGAAAAATGTGAAAGGGGAGATGGATTAAAAAGTAGAAAGATAAATTATTGCAGCTGGCGGTTTGTTGGAGGCATAAAAGGGACGCAGCCCAGTCTTGCTGCACTCAGCTTTCGGTTCATCTAGCATCTTTTTGACGGACTCAGTGATTTCATCATCATTCATCTATATTTCAGTGTGCCGTTGAGGATCTTTCACATCCCCAGTATATTCATGCATTAATCTAGTGCGACGGCTTAAAGGCAGGATACCCCATGAAACCCAGCAACGGACGAGATCAATGCCGGTTAAACCGTTTGCTAGAAGAGCCCAGAGCTTAGCAAGCTATGGTGCATATGTTTGTCGTTCTCTGGCAGTAAGCCGTTGAGGCATTGGATGTCCATTGTTGAGTCGGTAAGCACGGTAACTCGGCAGAGGATTTTCATCAGCAGGAGCGGTGTTCCGACAGTAGAACCATGTTTGATTCCAATCCTTGGGGTGGCTGTGATGTTTGGCGTGAGGAAAATCGACTTCTTTCCTTTTTTGAATCGACACTCCGCCAAGTTCAGTATTGGGGCCGTCAGAAAATTCAGTACGGCGGTTCAAGTGGAAGAAATCTCTGAACAGTTCAACAGTCGATTCTTCTTGCAGGTAAACTTTACAGAACACTTGGAAATTGCAAATGTTGGACACAGAGTTCGGTCCAATGTCTTGAGGGTGGAGTTGGAAATTGGCAAGTACATCACGGAAATTTTTTGATCCGGGAGGGCTAAACCCTCGGTCCAGATGCTGCATAAATGCAACTACCTCTCCATCTTGAGGCTCAGGAGGATTTTCAGTACCCGAGACTCTCCAATGAATGACCTCCTTCTTTGCCAAAGCGCCAGTTACAACATATCCAGTAAGTTGCTCTTCTGTGATCCAGGAGGGAACCCAATTGCAAGAAGAGAATTGTTTGGCCATTTTTGATGACAAACTATAAAGGAAGTTCAAACGCCGGTTCACGGTTCAAGATTGATATGCATAAACCGGCGTCAAACCGTGGAATTTAATCAAAGTGTGTGTGCACATTAAACTAGATATGGATGTTCAAGAAAAGACGGCGGTTTACGTGAGGGCTAATGGTACCTAGCGGATTGTCATTTTCTACAGGTTAAACCGCCTATAGTGGTATGGACGAAAACAGATCTGAAAATTGCTAAGTGCTACACAAACAGGTCTCACAAGGTAAGGATTATCATTATGGATCTAGCACAGTTCAGGAAAAGGAAAAATATCAAAGCCCTAAAATGGTGACAGCAGAACACAAAGGATCCAGATGGGATTTGTTCATAGTCGAAAGGATACTATGGTGAGGCGAAATAAACTACAGCTTCGGCCGCAAAGGGAAGATGTGAAGCTTATCTAGATTCAATGAGACAGTAAGGTCGAAACAACGAATGCGGACGGACACTGATGAACACGGATGAACACCGAAACCCTAATGCAGATCTAGGGTTGAGGGAAGGAGGCTTACCGGATTCACAGGAGTGGCGGAGAAGTGCCGCGGATCTCTGGTACATTCAGGTTGATGCAGTGGCCAAAGATGATGCAGAGCTTGAAGGTCGAGTGCCGCGGCAGAGCTTCAGGGTTCGAGAGTCGCGAGGAGGAAGAAGAAGCACAGAAGGGGAAAAGGGAAAGACCCCTGGGACTATTTATAAGGCGAATGGACAAGCAGGCAAGCGCGGGGATCGAGGAGCTCGAAGCGGAAAATGGCGCACAGCCATTGCCTCGATCTTCGGAAATTAATTAATAAAGGAAGGTATTTATGAGTTTTTTACGTAGATGACGACATGACGATTTGCTGCAATTTTAGAAGATGATGTCATGGCGGTTTACCAAGCTCATATGGAGATGACGTCATGGCGGTTTACAAGGATTATAGGAGGATGTTCAAGAAGAATTTTTCTAAGTATCGAAGATTGACATGGACAGGTTCAAATCAATTTGGGGCCTAATGTTGGGGATATGACTACTGGGTGTAAACCGCCCAGGAGGGGCCGGATTACACTCACAAGGAGTCATGTACAAGAGACCATGAAGATGAAGGCTATGGCGCTTTAACTATGGAGGCTTATAGGCCCAGAGCCCAATGGCGGATTAGGGCCCATAGTAGTAAACCGCCATAGATTTATAACTTGTATCATAAGTTACGGAAAGGAAGAGACCGAGCCGGACACTTGTATGAGCCGGCCTCGGGATTCTGTAAACTGGCCGGGCGTCGACCTATGTATATAAAGGGACGACCCGGCGGCGGTTCAGGAAGAAGAAACAATAGCTCGAGAGATAGGTAAAGCGGATTCGATCCCTGCTCATCGAGAGAAATCAATCCCACAACAACTGGATCATAGGCTTTTACCTTCACCGCAAGGGGCCCAACCAGTATAAACTTCCCGTGTCCTTTGTTCTGGTTTAACCCCTTTAAGCTAATCTCGTTGCGATGGCTCCACGACTAAGTCCTTCTGCTAGGACATCTGACGTGTTAATTCCATGACAAGAGTCGTGCCCGCGGTTATGTGGAAGATGGGAATTTGTTAATATCCGGTTGTAGAGAACTTGACACCAGATTCGAATTAAAACGCATCAACCGCGTGTGTAGCCGTGATGGTCTCTTTTCGGCGGAGTCCGGGAAGTGAACACAGTTTTGGGTTATGTTTCAACGTAAGTAGTTTCAAGATCACTTCTTACTCATTACTAGCTTCACGACCATTCCGTTGCTTCTCTTCTCGCTCTTGTTTGCCAATGTTAGCCACCATACTTGCTTAGTCGCTGCTGCAACCCCACCACTTATCCTTTTTCTTACCCATTAAGCTTTGCTAGTCTTGATACCCATGGTAATGGGATTGCTGAGTCCTCGTGGCTCACAGATTACTACAACAACAGTTGGAGTATAGGTTATGCGATGATCTTGACGCCAGAGCAATTTTTGCTTGTTTTGGAGTTCTTCTTCTGCTTCTTCTTCGATCAAAGGATAGGTTCCAGGTCGGCAGCCTGGGCTAGTAGGGTGGATGTCGTTTGAGTTTTTGTTTGTGTTTCATCCGTAGTTGGATGTTGCTCTTATGTATTGTGTTGTTGTATTCTTGTGGCATTGTTTGCCTCTTGTATGTATCCCCAACTGTTATGTAATGGTACGATGTAATGATATCCACTTTGCAAAAGCATCTCCAATATGCGCTTCTATCCTCGGTGGGACCTTCGAGTTCCTTTAGGACAGGGTCGCATATTGGGCGTGACAAGTTGGTATCAGAGCCTCGACCGACCATAGGAGCCCCCTTGATTGTTCGTAGTTAGCCGTTGTCGATAGAAAAAAATTGTTTTTTCAGAGTCTAGTTATATCGGAGAGTAGGAATTCTTTTTACTCCTCAGCCCCTTTGTCGCTCTGGTGAGGAATCTTGACGTAGGTGTTTTGAGTTACTCCTCTTCCCCTTCAAATTTTTCTGTAGGATCACGCAGTTGGTTTTCCGGTCGTTGGTTCTCATCTCTTTTCATCGGTGCATTTCTCGTCAAGTTGACTCGAGCCTCTTCATTGTTGCCAAGTTCAATCCTCAGTTGTTTTCTTTTTCCCACCCGCCCACCCCTTTTTTCTCCTCGGAGCCGGAGTCCGTAATCGAGTATCCATCTTACTCGTGCGAAGCATTTGCATTCTTTCAACCGGTGTTTCCTCTTGAAGTTATTCATCAGTTTTTCCCTTCCAAGCTGCCTTTGTTTTCCCGCCCTCCCACCTTCTTCCCGGAGTCTGAGTCTCTTTCGACCATCAATTTCATTCGTGCGGAGCCTCTTCAGTCTTTCGCCAATTATTTCCACCGGTGAATTCTCTTTTGTTTGACATTCTTCATCTCTTTTCCGGTGAATTTAACTCAAGTTTTTTCGGTGTTGATCATATTGTTTCCCTTGGATCAAGTGTTTTCCCTGTTCGTTCGCCTCTCGCCAGTTTATCATTCAAGAGTGCTCAAGACATCTCAAGAGATTCGTCTGTGTTCCAATTAATTCGAGGTTGTCACCTCATTCAAATATTTCAATTGTTCTGGTGCATCATCTATCTGTTCAACATCATTTTCAACGGTGTTTTCTTTTAGTGGGCCCTAACCCACAGGTCTTTTCCCAGGATCTTACCTGACTCTTGTAATTATCCCGGAGCCATTCCTAATTCTTGTCGAGTTTGACGTAAGTATGAATTTCATCAGTCAGATGCCATCTCCAAGATCGCTTTCAAATTCTTTTCATCTTTGGTTCAACCCTTCCTCTTTTTCATTCTCTCGGAGTATCTCAGTAATTTTGGTGGCGTTCCTTGTCATCATTTCAAGATAGAAGAAGAGTTCCTTCTAAATCTTGCCTGTTCTTTCAAAGACTCGTGGTTCTAGTTTCATGCTACCATCTCGAATTATTCCATTTGTCAGATATTCCTTTTTCTCACCATCCGGAGTATGTCAGAAGTCCTTTTCCCGTTTCTTTTCACCGAAGGCCATCATTCCAGAAGTATTCTTCGTCCTCACATTTCAGCTACCGTTATCCAATTATCCCGGTGCTTCGTTCAAGTGTTCTTTAATCAGATCATGATCTCTTTGTTCTTTTGCATCTAAATCCCCTCTAGCATATTGGTTCTTCTAATTCTTCCCGGTGCATTCTCTTTCATCAGTCATTTTCGAATTCTTACGGTGGTTCGTTCAAGATTCTTTTCCTTGATTATCATTTTAATCCATTCGTTCTTTCGAATCCTAATGGCAGTTCATTGAAGATCTTCCTATAGGTGGCGCCATATACTCCTCAACCCTTTTCAAGGGGAATAAGTTGCATGCCAAATCCGGTTGTCATCAATTAAATTTGATGAGGATAAGCATAACGTAATTCTTACTCTTAGTTCATCATTGTCAAGTAATACCTTTTCTTCGAAGTTTGTTCTCGATGAATAAATTCTAGTTCCAAGTGTTTTCATCTTTTCTTTTCCGGAGTTCAAATTTCCTCGGCCATTTCGTTGGAACCTCCATCGAAATCATCGCAAGGCTCATCTTATTCTTTCATCCTTCATTCTGTCTCATCATCCTTTTGTCACCGGAGTTCTTCCTGGTGGTTCTTCATGATTTAATTCATTCTTCAAGAGTTCATCAAGATTTGTTGGTGGAGTTCAAGTATCTTTTCTTCTCACGTCTTGAAGTGCAATTAATTCTCCATTTTCTCCTAAAGTGGAGTTTTGCATTTCTTCGTTCTTCTCAGCTATTCAGACATTGGTTGTGGTATAATTTCACCTCAAGTTTTGAGTTGTTTTTGATAAGTCCACAACAAGCTTATTCTCCCGTTGTTGATTTCCTCAACAACTCCACTCTACCCTTCCTCTAAGGATGCTATCGAATTCATTCATGGTAGAAGTTGTTGTTCTCTCATCCGTTCTTTTCATTCCACTATTTCAATTCTTCCGGAGGCATTGCGTTGTTCATCTCATCAAGTGCCATCCCATCTTGTGAATTTCATGTTCTATTCCTTCCATTTTTAGTCGGAATGCAGTCCAAATTATTTCATCCTTATTCCTTTTGTATCTTGTTCTAACCGGAGTGCTTTCAGAGTCTGTCTTGTTTCCATGAGCTTTTGATTCTTGTCATACTCGTCATTCCTCTTTCTACCTGAGTTCTCTCGACTTTGCTATTCTTCTTTCTTCTAGTATTATTTCACCTCGTCCTCTTTCTCTTCCGTCTCGCTCCTAAGATCTTGGGACGAGATCTCTTGTTAGTGGAGGAGAGTTGTAATGCCCTGAACCAGATGCGCCAGGTGTCTTCTGTTTATTCGCCTTCATTGCCATGTCAGCTGCTTGCGTGTTGCATTTTGCCATGTCATCATATGCATTGCATCCTCATGTTTTTCAAAACTTGCATCCGTTCGGGTTCCGCTGGTTCTCTCCGTTGTCCGTTCTGAGCATAGTCACACTCGCATGCGCCCGTTGCACCTCCCAGTCCTTGTTTTGTCGGCCGCCGAAAAACGTTCTCGGAAAGGGCCGAGTTTTGCCGAGTGGCCTTGGTATATCACCGGTAGACCGCCCGTCAAATTTCTTTCCATTTGGAGGTCGTTTGATGCCCCAATGGTTAACCGTGTAACCCCGAAAGCCCCTTCCCTTGCAGCCCAGTACCCCTCCAAATCAGCCCACCTAGCCCATCTAAACCCCCTCCATGCTCTCCGCCGTTCGATCATGATCGTGTGGGCGAAAACTGCTCCTCATTTGGACTCTCCTAGCTCCCTCTACCTATATATATGTGTGCCTCCCATGAAATTTGCAGTCCAAACCCTAGTCTTCTTCATCCTCGTGCTGCCGGACACGTCCGCGCCGCCACCGGACATGTCCACCGCACACAGCCACGTCGCCCGGACCAATCACGAGCCGCCACGTCACCGCGCCGCCGCCCCATCGAACCAGCCGCCGCCACGTCGCCCGCAGCTTCCCGCGCCCGCCGATGGCCCGCCAGAACCAGTCTGGCCTGCGGGCGAGCGCCGCGCCGCGCCCGCCAGCGCCGCGCCCGCCCGGCCGCTTCGTTGCCGACCCGCGCCTCGGCTCCGTGCCTCCGTCGCCGACGACCGACCCCGCCGCCGTGTGCCACGCCGCCTCCCTCGCGGAGTCGCACCTTCTCGCGCTGCCGCTCGCCCGTGGGAGCCCCGCGCGTGAGCCCCAGGGCTCCTCTTGTCCCCGCTGCCGAGTCGCCATCGGTGTCGTCGCCCTTGCTCGTCCGCGCCGCCGCCCGGTGCCCTACACCGCCAGCCAAGCCCCGGATCTGGCCGGAGGAGGTCGCCGGGGAGGGCACGAGATGCGGATCGGCGGCGCCAACTCGGGCCAGATCCGGGCTCCTCGGTGCCAACTCCGGCCGGATCCGGGCTCCTCGGTGCCAACTCCGGCTTGATCCGGGCTGGCGCCACCCGGATCCGGCATCCCCGTCCTCCCCGGCGACCTCCTCCGCCCGCATCTCCGGCCACCATCGTCCACTCCGGCGAGGTCCGTGGATGGGGATCAGATCCACCACCTCGCCCAACCAAACGGCCTCCCCGCGCCCGGATCTCTCCGTCCCGGAATGACCCCGTCCAATTTCGGAGGGTATATTTTCTTCCAAGTCCCGAAATCCCTGATATTCTGGTGCTCTGTTCATCATGCCATAACTTCTTGTGTGCTACTCCATTTTGTGCATGTAATATATCAACATGTTCATTGTGAGATGTTCTACATTTCATTACATTGTGACATTCTTTTTTGAATCCATCTTGATGACCTAATCATCGTTACAAGAGTGTTAAATGATGTTAACCTGCTGAGACTATTATAACTTGTTTTGTCATTTTCGTTGCATTTTGTGTGTGCAACCTTTGAGAATTATGTCTACATGTTTTAGGAGCACATTCATGCCATATTTATAGTGGTGCCATCCATGTATTTTTGTGGGTCTTGTAGTGAGTGCATCAAGCTCGTGAAGTAGGGTACTTGTTGTTACTATTTTGCTAGGCTGAAACTGCTATACCATGTTGCTATGTTTGATTGATGCTACCATCCATTATGTGCATGATCTGGAGATTTTCACTAAGGATGTTTTGTTATACATGTCATGTTCTATCCATCCATGCCATTGGTTGCATTTATAGCCTGCTTTAGCTTGTTTTAATCTTGCTCTCAAGTTGCTAAATAATGTTGCTGTCGGCCTGTTAACATGAAGTTCAGTTTTGCCATGTGTTTTGCTAGTGATCCTTGCACCCTATGACTATGATATTGCCATTTTTAGCTCCATAAATGTGTATTCTTACTGTTGGTTTACTTGACATGCCATGAAATGCTTTGTGGTGAGTGGTACAAGCTCACCAACATGCGTACTTATCGTTGTTTCTGCCATGTACTATTATTTTCACCGTCTGTAATCTGTCATATCACTTGCCATGTTTGCATGGATCCTACCATCTTTTCTGTTGATCTTTGGAATTAGTTCAGTAAGGGAGTTTTTTTCTTTGTCTTTAGTGTTAACATGCCATGCTCTATTTTGCCATGATAGCCTAACATAACATGTTGTTTGATAGCTCTAAACATTGCAACCTGATGTTATTACTGCCATGTCCAGTGATTTCTGCCAAGTCTGTGAAACTGTTATTATTTGCAATCTTGTCATGTCCTTTTGAGCATGTTCTAATGATTTCTAGAGATAGCTCAGTGTTAATGTTTTGTCATGCTTTACCTGTACATCATGTTTGTTTTCATGTTGAGGTGTTGTAGTATATTGTTTTGATGCTTGCTAGATGCCTAGTTGTTGTTTTGGACAGCTTGTCCTTTAAACTTGTTTCATGTGTATGTGTTGAATCGTTGCTCCGTTTTGAGTGTGCTCTATATGAAACTTGCTTAGAATTGCATGTAGTTTCATATTATCTTGTTACATCCATGTTTTGAGGGTGTTTGCTTGATGTTTGAATGCATTTTGCATCAATGTCATGTTTAACTTGTTTTGCTCATATCTTCTAGGCCGTAGCTCTGAACTAAATGAACTTTATATGTAACTTGACTAGAATTTCGTGTAGATCATATTGATGCATTTTAACTTGCTGTTAACAACTTGAACATAAGGTTTATTCAGATCTGGACCTATTTCAAAATTTGCATATGAGGACTTACCGAATTTATTATATGTTGTTTCCGGCCTCATTTAAACTTGCTATGATGTGTTGCTCTTGTATGCATCATCTCTTGCCATGAGTAGCATCATATAGCCGTTTTCATGCATCATACTTGGTTGAGCATCATGCCATGTCTATGTGTTGTGTGTTTACCTTGTTGTTTGCTTCTTTCCGGTTGTGCTCCTTCTCGTTAGTTCCTGTTTCGTTGCGATCATGAGGATTCGTTCGTCTATGCTTGGTTCGTCTTCGTGGCTTCATATTCTTCATGGACTCATTCTTCTTCCTAGCAGGATATCAGGCAAGATGACCGTCACCTTGGATCTCACTACTATCATTGCTATGCTAGTTGCTTCGTTCTATCGCTATGATGTGCTACCTATCACTTGTTCATCAAGCCTCCCAAATTGCCATGTCAGCCTCTAACCTTTTACAACCTTCCTAGCAAACCGTTGATTGGCTATGTTACCGCTTTTGCTCAGTCCCTCTTATAGCATTGTTAGTTGCAGGTGAAGTTGAAGATTGCTCCATGAGGGACAGGATTATGTTGTGATATCACAATATCTCTTATCTAATTAATGCACCTATATACTTGGTAAAGGGTGGAAGGCTCGGCCATAAGCCTGGTGTTTTGTTCCACTCTTGCCGCCCTAGTTTCCATCATACCGGTGTTATGTTCCTTGATTTGGCGTTCCTTACGCGATTGGGTGATTTATGGCACCCCCTTGACAGTTCGCTTTGAATAAAACTCCTCCAGCAAGGCCCAACCTTGGTTTTACCATTTGCCTACCTAAGCCTTTTTCCTTTGGGTTTCCGGAGCCCGAGGGTCATCTTTATTTAACCCCCCCCCCCTGGGCCAGTGCTCCTTCGAGTGTTGGTCCGAACCGAGAAGCCTGCGGTGCCACCTAGGGGAAACTTGAGGGTTGGTTTTACTCGTAGCTTGTGTCATCCGTTGTGCCCTGAGAACGAGATATGTGCGACTCCTATCGGGATTTGTCGGCACATAAGGCGGCTTTGCTGGTCTTGTTTTACCATTGTCGAAATGTCTTGTAACTGGGATTCCGAGACTGATCGGGTCTTCCTGGGAGAAGGAATATCCTTCGTTGACCATGAGAGCTTGTGATGGGCTAAGTTGGCACACCCCTGCAGGGTCTAAACTTTTGAGAGTCATGCCCACGGTTATGTGGAAGATGGGAATTTGTTAATATCTGGTTGTAGAGAACTTGACACCAGATTCTAATTAAAACGCATCAACCACGTGTGTAGCCGTGATGATCTCTTTTCGGCGGAGTCCGGGAAGTGAACACGATTTTGGGTTATGTTTGAACGTAACTAGTTTCAGGATCACTTCTTGATCATTGCTAGCTTCACGACCGTTCCGTTGCTTCTCTTCTCGCTCTTGTTTGCGTATGTTAGCCACCATACTTGCTTAGTCGCTGCTGCAACCCCACCACTTATCCTTTTCCTTACCCATTTAGCTTTGCTAGTCTTGATACCCATGGTAATGGGATTGCTGAGTCCTCGTGGCTCATAGAGTACTACAACAACAGTTGCAGGTACAGGTTATGTGATGATCTTGACGCGAGAGCGATGTTTGCTTGTTTTGGAGTTCTTCTTCTACTTCTTCTTCGATCAAGGGATAGGTTCCAAGTCGGCAGCCTGGGCTAGCAGGGTGGATGTCGTTTGAGTTTCTATTTTTGTTTCATCCGTAGACGGATGTTGCTCTTATGTATTGTGTTGCTATATTCTTGTGGCATTGTTTGCCTCTTGTATGTATCCCCAACTATTATGTAATGGTACGATGTAATGATATCCACCTTGCAAAAGCGTCTCCAATATGCGCTTCTATCCTTGGTGGGACCTTCGAGTTCCTTTATGATAGGGTCGCATATTGGGCGTGACACTTTCTATCTCTCTCTCTCTCTCTCTCTCTCTCTCTCTCTCTCTCTCTCTCTCTCTCTCTCTCTCTAGTTAGGGACTCTGTCACGTCCATAAGCATATGGATGTTTTGAAAAGTCAAACCTCAGAAAAGTTTGACCAGGTATATGTGGAGAAAAACATTTACATCTGGAACGATCATTAGATTCATCACAACATGTACTTACTTCATACGATCATTTATCTTTGGTATTGTAGATATAAGTAATTTCTTTATAAACTTGGTCAAAATTTCAAAAGTTTGACTCTAAATAAAATGTTGGAACTACATTATCAAACAGAGGGAGTAGCTCTTTCTCTCTCTCTCTCTGCTATCTCTCACGGGCCTCCCCTCTCACTCGAACTCTCTATACCGACGGATTATATGCTCATTGTGTCAGCGTATAGCTCCGTATATTGTTTAGTTGACCGGTCAACCAACCCACATGCTGCCTTGTCAGCTCGTGTTCTGTATCTTCGTGTGCTGGCCCATGTGGCAGTGGGTGAAAATAAGTAAACTAGAGGCCCATCTGACACGCGGTGAAGTAAACAAAGTTGAAACCACTCGGGGTAGCACCCCACTCGCTAGTAAATTGAGGGCGCATTGAGGACACACTTCTTGCGCGTGAAGGACACACTCGCGCACAATTCACCACTGCGCAGCGACATGCATAGAAGGACGCACTCGCGCACACCCAGCACACAACACACACCAACACACGTGTACACCAGCGTCGCCGCCGGTTGAGATGGACGGCGAGGCAGCGAACAAGCGGAGGCGGCTCGAGCTAAAACCGCATCCGGCGAGCCTGGACTTCATCAGCAGCCTCCCCGATGACATGCTGCTCGTCATCATCGGCCTCCTCCCCACCAAATCTATCGTGCAGACCGCCCTGCTCTCCCGGCGGTGGCGCCCCCTCTGGCGCTGCGTCCCCCTCAACCTCACCGTCGACAACTGCCTCTGCGACAAGGATTGCAAACGCATGGCCGCAGCCTCCAAGATCCTTTCATCGCACCCTGGGCCAGCCAGACGCCTTGACATCCGCATGTTCAGTACCAACTGCAAGGTCCAACCCAAGTTCGACGAGTGGTTCTTATCCCCCGCCCTATATCAGCTCAAGGAGCTCAGCTTTGAAGCTGGACGATGTCGCTCTCTGCCGCCGTCCGCGCTTCGCCTCACGCCAACGCTGTGCCGCACCAGCTTTAGCTCCTGCTATCTTCCCCAGATTAATGCCGCGCC
This sequence comes from Aegilops speltoides, assembly GCA_021437245.1. Lineage (NCBI taxonomy): Eukaryota > Viridiplantae > Streptophyta > Magnoliopsida > Poales > Poaceae > Aegilops > Aegilops speltoides. Next base: position 70,047,757 of record CM038146.1, read on the forward strand.
CGCCCTTCTTCTCCCTCAACTCAAGCAGCTCGACCTCTTCGACGTTGTCATCTTGAAGAAGGCTATGGAGCACCTACTCCACAGCTGTACTGCGCTCAAGTACCTTCGTCTTGAGCAGATCCACGGGTTCATTAGCCTCCACATCGCCTCGACGAATCTCCGATGGATTTATGTGTCTTGCTGGCCCCGCAACAAGACATCAATTGGGAAGAGATCACTCCAGCTGTTCCACGTTATGGTCATTGAGAATGCGCCTTTCCTTGAGAGATTTCTTGCATCGGATCTAGAAGGTCCAACAAAAATCAGGGTCATTGACACGCCGAAATTGACAGCGTTGGTGTACTCGTCTGCCAAATTCTCCGAACTCTTTATTGGATCCATAATCGTTCAGGTACAACACTCATCTTCTTCTCCGTCTTCTTGAAATTCACATTTTTAAATTTCTTCTTGATGTATTTACGACCATCTTCCAGAAAATTATTCCCACAAGCAGTCCATGCGCACAGTGAAGATCTTGGCACTAAAATCTATCGGCCCCAATCTAGATCAAGTTGTTGGATTCCTTACCTGCTTTCCGTGCACGGAGAAGCTACTCATCGAGGTGAAACTTCTTTCCTATAAGTAAACGGTAATCACAACGCAGCTCAATTTTTTCATAATTCTCCCAAATTATGATGACAAGTGTAGTGTTCAAAACTGCATCTACGCACTGCACCGAAAGAAATGTTACTAGTATTTTTTTCTCACGTGATCACCTGCATCATTTTTATGTTGTACTACTATAGTAGCCTAGGGTAGTCATTGTGGAAAGTAACTTAGACTACTCCAGTAACTCTATGGTTACCCTAAGAGCAAGTACTACCTCCGTCCTGGTTTACTCTTCCAATTTTGTAGCATCAAAATTTGACCATAGATTTAACTGACAAAATATTAATGCATGTCACTAAGAACTATATCGTTGGATTTGTATTTGAACATAATTTCAAATGGTGTAATTTTTAGTGACATGCATTGGCATTTTCTTAGGTAAATCTATGGTCAAAATTTTATACTAAATACGAGGTAGTATTCCCTCCGTCCCAAAATTCTTGTCTTACATTTGTTTAGATACGGATGTATCTAACACTAAAATGTACTAGATATATCCGTATTTAGACAAATTTAAGACAAGAATTTTGGGACGGAGGGAGTACAAAAGTGGGCTATGTAGGCCAAAACACGTGCCAAATTCACTTGTGATGCATTTGGCATCGATGCCCCTCCATTGCTCACCTGGTGCCCCAATCTGGATCACCTACTTTGCTCCGGTGCCAAATTAACTCATGCAATGAAAAAACACTGCGTGGGAGAGAGAGAGGACTGAGGCAATAAAAAACACTTGTTTGGGAGAGTGAGAGGCTGGTGTAGTTGGTTTGATTGATTTATTATACATGTGTGGGTCTATGTGCACAGCGGTGCCAACTCTCTCACATCGCGAGCCAAAATCTTTTGATTTGACATCGATGCGTATTACGTGGCATACTTTTGCGAAATATGGCATCGGCCACATAGTGGTAGGCAACAAATGCCCAAGCTCTTCACGTGATCCTAGTTAAATGAGAGGAAACAGAAAGAGAGAGAGAGAGAGAGAGAGAGAGAGAGAAAAAATATCACTAGCCAACCAACCCTATCATATGAGCGAATGATATTGGTACCTCTTGATGACACAGCAATCTTATACAGCCAGCTGATCTAATATGTTCTCTTCTTTTGCAGATAAAAAAAGACCCAAAAGTGGAAAATGTGTTGCACTATAACAATCTCATCGAATGCCTTGATCTCCATCTTACATAAATTGATTTGATCGACTACCGAGGCAGCACGTCTGAGATTAAATTGGCTAGGTTCTTTGTTCTAGAGGCAAGTGTGCTCAAGGTAATGAGGTTTGGCGTTCTCTGGTGCAACATTGAATGGCGTATTGATCGCCGCAAGCGTCTAAGCCTAAATGACAAAGTCTCCGCAGAAGCTGAATTTGTTTTTGAAACATCAAGTGGCCAGAGACTCGAAAACTTATTTGCCCATTAGTGACTTGTCAGGGCGGTGGATTTTAGTTTGTATGATAATGTTGCATCCACCTAAAGTAACGAAAGTTCTTACATAAACTTCCTAGTAATTCCCTCTTCGTAGGTGCAACATTACTCCTAACATTTGTAATATCAGTTTGAAACTTGTAATATTGTCGTGTCCTATTCCTGCATTTTCAAAATGCTGCAAACCAAATAGGTCCTGAGTGGGTGATGATGTTGTGCCTCCCATCTTTCACCAATAGCTGTCGGATCTAGATCTGGCGCATACAAACTAAGCTTCTCCATTTTTGCAAAAAGATGCCCGCACTTGTTCCCTATTTATAAACAACTCCTTGTCTCTCACAATCAGCCTTATCTCCTCCCCACCACATCCAGAAGGCCGTGGAAAAATCTGGCACGATGGTTGCTGCCGGTGCCGTCCACCCCCAATCTTGGTGTTCCGTGCAATGCACAGGCATCTACGCATGGGAAATTATGTCGAACAGGGCTAGTTGTAAGCAGGCTAGCTCTACAGCCATGATGATAGTGACTGCAGACAGTGAGGCTGACTATGGTATGCCAAACACGGCGCCTATACTTAGGTGTCATCTCCGGCGTAGGGTCTTGTCACTTCACTGTGAGGAGCAGCTAGTAATAATTTGACCAACGGGTAGTACAGTGCTAGTACTCCTACTACATTGGTAGTACTACTACTAGTACTAGTAGCACCACGGTCTAGATTTAGGAGCACTACCACGTCCATCTGGATTTTAGTATTTGACTAGCAATATCTAGTAATGCATGTCACAAAAAATGTACTACTCCCTCTGTAAATAAATACATGGTGTATTGTTTTATTCCTATCGGCGGGAGAACTTAACGTCTTTTTGCTAACTAAACACTGCATGTCATGTTTGGTAGTCTCAAGTCATAGAAAGCATGCACGGCCCACATCTCTCATTGGTTGATATGTCACGAAATAAGAAACAAAGAGGGAGTTAATGCACCGTGCCTAAGTGTTTTGGGATTATTTGGTTTTCGTAAGGTGACTTACACAACATTTTACATGCATTAACATTTTATTAGTTAAATCAAAGGTCAAAACTTGGCGCAAAATGCAAAGGGGACCAATAAACCAGTAAACATCAAACTTCTCTCGTTTGGACCCAACTAGAGGTCCGGTGAGATGACTATACTGCACCGGCATGAAGGGGGACGCAGCTTCATTGACTTACTGCAACTGCCTTTGGGTGAATGACAGGTGGGCCCAAGGGGTGGCTGGTCCACCTATCATACAGCCAAAGGCAGGTGCAGTAGAGGGCCAAGGAGTAGTACAAAATCCTACGCATCTACGCACGCTAACCAAGGGCAAGAGTGATCACTCGAATCGCAAGATCAGTTGACTAGAAGCTAAGATAGACCCATGGAGGCGATGAGCGCGAGCATCAGCCAGCTGTGCCAAATGGTCCACAACACCGGCCTACGGCCTGGCACCGAGGAATGTCTCCAGGTATTCCTTGAGGCCGCCAGGGCGAGGGTCGCTTGGACGACAGCTTCGTCTCCTTGTTCGACGAGGTCCTCGTCGGTTTCCTCGACAAGTTCACCGTCATCAAGAAGCTCGTGGTCGACTTTGACGTATGCCTCCAGCCGACGCGCCCAGGCTCTGTGATGCCCGCCACCCTCAACGGCCACTATGGTGACAACCTCTTAGACGCACTGGTGGCCCTATGACTGCCCGCCGTCGCGCCGTAGAATGTCCACCTCAAGGTCGCGCTCACCGCGCAGCGCCTGGTGCAGCAAGACACCATCGACATAATCACCCACGTCTACGCGCAAATCGTCCACAAGGACTACTACATGCAAGAGGAGGACGATAGGACGCTGGCCTTCTTGGACCGCAGGGCAACCTTGGACGGCATTGTTCAGAAGCATGTTGAGCTCGCCGCCAACACCGCTGCTCCTCACACGTCGGTTGGTGACCTGGCGCACTAGGGCGTGAGGATGTCGTTGATGTATCCATATGTATTTTTATCTTTTCGTCAAATCCATGTAGTAGTATATGGTACTGCTAGTAATTATCTTACCTTTCGCATCAACTTCATAATTTTCATACGTACTCCATGCATAAACGGCGCGAGAACCAAACTTCTCATTACTCTAGGCAAAATCGTTATTTTCTATCTATCGGTCGCGCCATGGGCGAGAACCAAATTTTACAAATTCACGAGTTCAAAGGAAAAGCCTGCCGCATTCGCGTCACACCCCCACACGGTTGGTCCGGCACGCCGCTCAAGGGGGAATGCGTGCGGTGTTGCATTTTCACTTACAAGTGGTACCGCAGTTGAGCAAACCGACTATTGGCAAACCCCCACCCCGCCCACCGCGTGATGGCTGAGAAAACAGGAGGGAGAAGAGATGGATGTAGCATGGACTCCAAGAAAATTGGTGTCGGATGGGACTCGTGTGGGTGGCGTGTGCCATACTGCTAGATGTGAATGCTAGTTATGGCCCATGCCACCCCACTATATCGAGGTACAATACGTAGAACAAATTTCCTAGAGTCCGTGCTCAGCCCTCCTCTATCTCTCTTCTCAGCTAGCCAGCGGACGCGCGGAGCCCATCGACTGTTTGCTCACATGCGATCCCACATGTCAGTGAAAATGCAAGAGGACCCACTGAACCTGCACATCTTTCACCTCGACGTGCTGGTGATGAAAAACAAATCCAATAAAGATCTTCGGTGGCCACTTTTGGAGATACTCAAGAGTAGTAAGATTCTATTTATAGTTTAACCCAATATGCACATCACGTGTCTTCAACTACCACTCTATTTTCTTGCAGACATGACCTGGATGCTGGATGTCCCACGTGTCGGCAAAAGGAGGAAGAACCCGACCAAATCTTCGGTTGTGCTCTCGGATTAGACTAGTTGTGCTAAATTAAAAAATTTATTGTGTACTAGAATGGATGCAAGTTTTGGTATTGGGAAGAAGAGTACATCGATATATTGATAGAGCGCAATTTAGTAGATGTTCTAGCACTTTTAGCTAGCATAGAGGCTAGAGATGAGACTAGTGCACTTGTTGATACTCCTTCTAGAATAGAGGCTAGACATGAGACTAGATGCGAGGAAGCAACGTCTACTTCTTGACACTCGAAGAAGAAATAAGCATGCAAGATCGAGCCTCCGCAGATCAACAATGAATGCATCGAGAAGGCACTAATCCAACTTACTGGAGTAGTTATGGAAGTTGGATATCTTCTAAAATGTATTCTTGTGGTTCTTGTTTTCTTTGGTCATGCTTTTCTAGTCAAAATTATCATTGGAGTTCGTGCAAAATGGAGGTCCGCTTGGGGTCGTGCATTGGAGTTGGCCTTACAAGTGGGACCGCAGTTGAGGAAACCGACTATCGGCAAACCCCACCTCGCCTGCCGCGCGATGGCTGAAGTTAGAGAAACGACGAGGTTGAAGAGATTGATCTAGCACGGACTCCAAGAAATATGGTGTCAGATGGATGTCGTGGTGGTGGCATGTGCCGTACTCTTGGACATGAATGCTTGTTCTGGCCCATGCCACCCTACTACGCCTACTACTTATATAGTACTCCTACTAGTAGTATCGAGGATGCTAGGTGCTGGTTACGTACAACGAACACATTAACATATGGCTACAGTAAAAACACCCGCCCGACGCGCGAAGCATGTGAAGCTAGTACAAATAGTGTACTACTATTGTTGATTGGCCTCATCCAATAACCTGTTGCAATGCACGTACAATTATGTATTCGGAAAATGTTTTTTTGCCTCGTCGCACCACTCACTCAGAGAAGCAACTCGAAAGTCATTCATAAATTTAGTAAGTTTATCACAGGCATATCATTTTATTACATATAACAGGTCATCAACCCACATCGACAACGAGGATACATTATAAATACTAAAGTTTTCATCACACAACAAATAACAAGCAATGAGATGAACTTCAACTCAACCATTCCTTGGCGTTGGAAACGCTTGCTTTGAACCACAGGTGATTCTCTGGGACGGGCCATCCATTGTCGATCTCGAGACCAATGCAGGACTGATCATCCAGGCTGAAGCGGCCTACTATATCAGTACCAGGGTAGGGAACCACCCAAATGTCCGAGGTATGGACACAATTGCTTCTCATAAATGGTAGTAACATTGTGTCAACAGCAGTTGGATCGCCTTTCACCATCATTGGATAGTTTTGTCCAAGGAAGAGCGAGTTTTCTCCAAGACTATCAATTCTGTACCAGGGAGAAGGAGTTGGCGCTAGCACACTAGTATCCATCCCGAATACCATGCAACGGGTGTTGGAATAGGTCCGGAGAGTGCGACCATGGGAGACTACACCTGCTTCCTTAGTAGTAACATCATCAGTGGGCTGCATACACACAAGAAGAGGTGATCCATCGGAATTAGTTGCCAGGCGCCACAGAGTATATGGGCGTTGCTCGTCCTCATGCTCGTGATCATCACCATCGCCATCTCCCCCTTGGTTATAAAAAATTTCAAGTATAGGTGGTGGAATGTTCATAGGACCTTGGAAACACAAGAAGAAGGTTAATTAAAGAGAAACTTGCTAACCCGCATGCATGTGGATGAAACAATTATAATTACGGTGGAAGACAAACGTACCAAAAGCATAAGATTTCCATGCAAAAACAGTGCCACCAGTGGTGGCAGCAAACACAAGGCCCTCATATTGAACTGCATCACGGTACTCATCCGTGTACAGAAACTGATTTTTGAGCAATATTCATCCAGTCGAACAACAAAGGACGACAACAAGCTCGTCGAAGATAGCAACAACTTCATAGTTGTTGTAATTCCAAGAGCGGTGGGGAACTCGACAAATTGCTATCTTACGTAGAAGACAGTCACCATGATCGTATTTGAACGTGCGTACAATACCGGTGTGCTCAACCTCTGGGCAGTCTGCTGAGATTTTTGGAAGTGGAACCCGGTCACGAGTGTACACATTCACAAGTTCCCACTCACAGTTGGACCCAATGTAAACAACCCAATCTCCATTTGTGCCTGCCCAAGCCTTACCCTCAAGCGATGGCATCTTAACATCATACGTATCATTATCAAGCGGCATCAACTTGCACAAGGCGAGGCCTCCGTCGTCCCCGCGCCAGTCATCAGGGTCACGGTGAAGAAGATAGGGGAGATCAAACCGCTCCTTGACTCTTGGGTTCCTTGTAATGTTGTTATTAGTTGAGTCGAGAATGGTCTTGAACGAACCTGCCATGCTAGCCGAGGTGATGACGTCGCCCCGATCAATGAGTTCCTCCACCACGTCATCTTTCAGATTGGGGCAAGAATAACGGGGTCGTTTCTGGCCTGTTCCCTCCATGGAGAAGACGATTGAACAATGGCAGAAGAAAGGGTGAAGGGTTGAAGGAAAATGGAGGAGGGACAGGAAGAGCGTGCGACAGCAGTTCCAAATCGAGAGGGAAAGGTGAAGAGTCGGTGGACGGTTGCCAGTTTGCCACGGTTCACGAAGAGCCCGGCCTACACGTCCGTTCGGAAATACTAGTAGAAAAGGACTCGACGTCGTCCCACTGATATGTTGGAACGGGACCACATGTCAACGAAACATGGTGTGTAATTTCTCGTGCAAAATGCGATCTGGCCGCGTTGGCCCGAGGTGCTGCATTAGTATCGACCTTTATTTTTTTAATGGCATGCCATTCAGTTTTGAAGCACGACTAACTAGTACTGTACGCAGAGAAAATATAAAGTACTCTACCACTACTCCACCTCCTGTACTAGTAGTATAAAAAAGATATATAGGCTGGAGCTTCAGCGCTTTCTTGCTAAGGGCTGCCCACTTGCTTCTCACACTACCACCCTCTCTCCAGATCTAAAAAAGATGGCCTCTCTGTCCCTCTCACCGGTGGTCACAGATGCACCGGGGAAGAAAAGGACATGAAGCATTGACGCACTCATCGTTGGTGAGTGAGGTCACACACTGACGACAAGGTCGTCCTCTCAGACCTAGCGCCCGCGCGGGATGGCCTCCGTCCCCAAGCTCGCTGTCGTAGTGTGTGCGGAGGACGACGACCACGAGTGAATCCACTTCCCGCCAACCCTCAGGAATGCTACCTCTTTTCAAACCATACCCTTGTTCTATTGCCCCATCTGCCACGTCGTTGCATGTGGATCTTTTTCCACTCCACCATCTTCCCAATTTACTATCCTCTGATCTGCTGGCCACGCAGACGAAAACCATAATTTGCACTATTAAAGGAAACCCTACTTCATGCAGACTAATCCATGTCTGGGTTGAATAAGGAAAGGAAGGGAGACTATACTGTCCTAGAGAGTAGGCATCAAACCCGCATCTAGGTTGAAAAGGGGAAAATCAGTAGCTAAGGAACGAGTCTCGTGTCTCTTGGTTGAAGAAGGGTAGAAAGGCATGACAACGCAATAGAGAATGACCAGGTCGATCGGTTTGTTGTCCTCACATAGGAAAAAGCTGGCTAAAGAGAACAAAAATGGGACGTAATCCACATATGCTGCCTGGATATTTGTTGCTCTGGGCAACCATACCTCCCTCACCACTCTGCTTCCCTGGAGGTACATCGTACTGGTGCGCCCACTGTCCAAATGGGCCTCCCATGATCTTATTGCCACTTTTTTTGCTGTTAGTATAACACTAGCAGTCAAGTCAAGCAATGCTACTACTAAAGTGATGCCACATTTAAGTAATGCCGCTCTCAGTCTAATGCCACTGATAAATTTAAGCAATGCCATTTAACGTCACTGGATTATTTCAGGGTTAGCTATTGATTGTGGATGTATTAAAGATTTTTCAGCCAAGGCATTCTAATGTTGTTGCACAGCCAGTATACCAACGATGAAACTTGTTACTACCTTGATTTTTTTGCCTTCAAATGCTTATAGATTACATACCTCACTTTCATGAGATAAGTTGATTTTTTTTGTACAGTGTCACCAAAATGCCAAGGCGTTGATGTCATTTTATTTTGGTTAAAATGCACAAAAAATTATGAAGACAAGAGGAAAGGTCAAGAGTGGGCACCTCCTCCTCCGGCTGTTCTCTTGATTCGTTCGATCAAGTTTTATGTTTGATTGATTATCAAGATTGGGATAGCAATTTTTAAGGTCCCCCCGAGTTCGAAATGATATTTACCTTGGAGGAACATGGTTTGCAATTTTTTATACTGTCATTAGTTAATAATGCTAGTTCCCTTCTGACTTTTGTATCTGGTTTAATGCTCATGCACAGCTAGTATACCAATGCTGAAACTTGTTACCTTTACATTTTGTATTGTTAATTCTTATAGAAATCTTCCAATGCTAGAGTTTATTGAAATATGTTCAGTAAAACCATTGTACTGTACCCTGTAATAAACTAACTACTCTATTGTTGCACTAGCCATTGGATTAGTGTATATTTGTAGTATTCGAATGGTGTTGCATTAGCGTATGGACGTAAATAAAGTGTGGCAAGCTTTCCCAGTTATTTTCTCAAGAAAACTGCTACCGGTTTTTTCTAAATACTAGACGTTTGGGTACTTTAAATTGAACCGCGAAAACGTCTTATATTAAGGAACAGAGGATGTAGAGTTCACTCAAATTATCCCGGTAAAGCTAGTCACACCTTTGTTAAAATTAATATTCATTATGTTATCCGAGGAGGTCTGTATGTTTGTCTCTAATGCACATCCGACTACATACGACATCATGATGTAATGTTAAGTCATTTCCTTTTGTACAGTGTCACTGAATTGTCAAGGCAGTGATGGCATTTTATTTTAGTAGAACTGCACAAAATATGCTTAAAAGAAGAGGAAAGGTCAGGAATGGCTCAATTTTTAGGAAGAAACTATGTATGCCTTCTTGACATCATCCGATGTTGCTTTATTTATTCCTTCAAACAGGTGGTTAGAAACAGTCTTGCTACCTTTTTCCCATTAAGAAATTGGAATGCTTATATTTGTGAGTCTATGCTTTAACTAGTGCCACTTTTATAGTAATCACACTTTCAATATATATGCAAACAGGGATGCTCGATTTTAGTGGAACTGCACAAAAAGTCCAACTGGTTCAACATTAGGAGCATGTTTTTTTTTTCAAACCTTTATATCCAATTGGTGGCACTATGAGCTGTTCATTACGAAGGTACATGGTTTGCTACTATCTTGCTACTCTTTTTGTACTGTCATTAGATAGTAATACTAGTGGTTTGCATGTGAATTTATTGGCAGGGTGGACCTACATTGGAGGTGCAGGACAGGATTCAATGATTGGATCTCAACTTCGGTTGTATCGATTTCACCTCTTCCATCACTGTGAACATGGATATCCTTGGTCTGATGAAGAATGGGCGCTATATTTCTGCTCTGAACCAGCAAATCAATTCAAGATGAAATTGTCGAGGGCAAAACATAAGCAGATCAGATTGTCGGTCAAAGAACATGACAGATGCTAAGCGGAGGAGACATGTTTAAACCGAAAATACATGGTGTGGTATATGTTTACTAGCTGCTTGATATTTGTGCGAGCAGAGATGTCGCCCGTTGCTATTGGCAAACAAACAAAGTGTCCGCAATTTTGCTTGAACTGCACAAGAGAATAGTATAGTCCTTGCATGCGATGCCATTTGAAAATAGACACGTAAAGATTGGATAGTCACTTCATGGACTACGAGAAAGTAGTATCTTGTACTATTTATTGGCCAACACTAGGTGCTTCATTGCTTTGGTCCGATTATACAATGGGCATCATTTTGCCTAAGTTAAAGTTTGTATTCGAAAATAGTCTCGCGGTGTGATCGAGAAGACCAAATCATATTGCAAAGGATGTTCCTCCATCATGTGTGGTTCATTCTCATGGTTCCAATGTTGGTGAAACCACTTAAATTTGCAAGAGGAATTGTAGATTTCACAAAAAATTTGTCTTTCGATCATCTTGAATGTTGGCCAAGAGAAGCATCCATGTTAGTAGGAAGAACAAATGTTTTTTCTAGATCTTTGCTTTTGGAGCTACATATTTGTATATGATCTGTGAATCATTGAGATGCATTAACATGTTGATCTTATGTATGGGAATCGTACTAGTTAGTTTTAGTTGTGACGCAAGATCCAAAGTGGCTGATCTTTGCTTTTGGAGCTACATATTTGTATATGATCTGTGAATCATTGAGATGCATTAACAGTTACTTATTTCGCTTGCTCGGTGTTTACAAGTTCTTGATCGATCACTAGCTAGCCTACTAATGCGCTCTGGCAGTTTTATTTGCGGCGAAGATCCGAAGTGGCAGTTTTTGAATAAAATGCCTTCCATCAAGAAACCGACAAGCTACACTATCCAACCTACTCGATCCTACGGATAAATAGCGAGATCACGCGTACTACCTCCTTTCTGGTTTGCAGGGCTCAATTCAAGAAACGACCTACTCGATCCTACATGAATAAATAGCGGATCACGCACGTACTAGTACCTCCTTTCCGGTTTGCAGGGCTTAATTCAAACCTCTCACCAACCAAGGTACTCCCTCCGTCCAGGTTTATTAGTCCCGTGAGCAAAGCAGCAAGACCAAGGCATGGCAACAATTAACGGCATGCAGAAGTTTAAGCCAAATTAATTCCAGCGATTTAAGTGGCTACATGCGTGCCCTTGGCTGCGACTCGTTGCATGCTGCTCCGCGTACTGGCTGCGAGCGATTCTGAGTGCCTGCATGCAGCCGGCCGTAATTAAGGCAGCTAACTGATGCGGAAAAAATGCGCTTTAATTGTTGCGGGCTTTTTAAATCCGTAGAATCATTATTGACAAGGAGGGAGATGATTTGAGTGACGTTTGATACGTTGTGACGTTTGATACACCCAAAGCACTCCTACGGTATCCGGGAGTTACACGATCTCATGGTCTAAGGAAGAGATACTTGACATTGGAAAAGCTCTAGCAAACGAACTACACGATCTTGTGCTATGCTTAGGATTGTGTCTTGTCCATCACATCATTCTCCTAATGATGTGATCCCGTTATCAACGACATCCAATGTCCATAGCCAGGAAACCATGACTATCTGTTGATCAACGAGCTAGTCAACTAGAGGCTCACTAGGGACATATTGTGGTCTATGTATTCACATGTGTATTACGATTTCCGGATAATACAGTAATAGCATGAATAAAAGACAATTATCATGAACAAGGAAATATAATAATACTTTTATTATTGCCTCTAGGGCATATTTCCAACAGGACTCACTGCCTCCTACTACTCCCACCGCTAGCCAGGCCATCCCTCTACTCACCCACACCCCCCTGTTATTCTGCGGCGACGGCAGCCTCACACCGCAGCCGGACCAGTGGACCCTCGTACTCCTCTCCGCGTGGGCATCCACTGCCGCGTCTTCCCTGGCTCCGCGTCGTCCCCTTCCTAGGCCCCACCGTCGTCCACCGCCCTGGTGCTCTCGGCGCAGCGTGGTCAACGTGGTCAATGAACGACTTCTATTGGACGTGGACTATACCTGGAGAGGCTGACAGCTGGGTCCATGGCTGTAGCAAGGAAGTGCCTCCTTATTACGCGGAAAATAATGATACCTCCACCTAACAGCAGGGACCCACCGGACGGGCCACTGTATTTCACAAAAAAAAATCCCCCTGACTGCTGGGACCCACCAGCTACATCTTCGCACGCAAGGAAGTGCGTCCGCTAAAAAAACGATTCACCCCCTGACTGCTGGGACCCACCAGCTACATCTTTGCATGCAAGGAAGTGCGTCCGGGCAAAAAAACGATTCGCCCCCCCTGACTGCTGGGACCCACCAGCTACATCTTCGCATGCAAGGAAGTGCGTCCAAGCAAAAAATAAAAAATCAATTCGCCCCCCTGACTGTTGGGACCCACCATCTACATCTTCGCACGCAAGGAAGTGCCTGACAGTCAGGACCCATCTGGTCGAAGCGTATGTAGCGTTGTCGTTCAGTCGTGACGATATGCGTACATCTTGGTGGATGTAGAGGCGCGCACGTGTCGTAGTAGAGGCGCACACGTGTCGTAGCAGAGGCGCGCACGTGTCATAGTAGAGGCGCGCATGTAGCATGTACACGTATGTACAACGGCCAGGGTGCAAGAAAGAAAATACGGCCACGTACGTACATATGGGCGGGGTGTCGAACGCCTACTCGCGCATAAGTACGGCCAGGGCTTGTGTACATGGTTGGCTCGGAATGGAGAAACAGCGTCGTCGTCGTGTTCATGGGGAGGCAACGGAATGCGTCGTGTTAATGGGGAGGCAACGGAATGTGTCGTGTTCATCGGGAGGCAACGGAACGCGTGGGAGCCAACCGGCTTGGATGGAACAGGCAATGGAAACGAGGCATGGCGTACCGCAGAACAGAGGAAACGGCCTTTTGTTCGACCGCCCACGTTCAAAACGGGATCCTGTTCATCGGGAGGGGTCTAGAGTACCGCAAAACGGAGGAAACGGACCTCCTACGGTCGAAACGGGGGTCCTGTTGATCGGGAGGGGTGTGGTGTACCGCAAAACAGACGAAACGGACTTGTGTTGGGCCTTCTGGTGGCGGGGTCTGTTCATCGGGAGGGTGTGGCGTCCGCAAAAGCAGGACTCCACGGATATTGTTCATCTCCACCATCGACCTCCTCCGGCCTCCACGGGCTACCGTCGACCTCCTCCAGCCTCCACGGGCTCTGTTCATCCAGCCTCCACCGCGCGCTACTCCACCGCTCTTCGTTCAACCACCCTCCACGGGCACCCCTCCACCATCTCTGCTCATCCAGCCCTCCACGGGTCGTCCTGTTCATCGACCCTCCACTCCACGGGTCCTGTTCATCCAGCCCCAACCGCTCGTCGATCGGGGTCTGTTCATCAACCCCCCCACAACTCCTTTGTTCATCCCAGGCGGCATATATATCGGCTTGATTAGCGGCGATGGCGAAGAATCGCTCGATCGGGTTCAGTTAACAGCCATCAATCGATCGCTCTAGTTTAGTAACGCATAGCCCGTAATGCAATCGCTTGGGTACAGTTAGAGCCCAACGCCTCGCTCGGGTTCAATTAGAGCCAACGTCTCGCACACACACGCGTATGTGTACGAGAGAAACGCGCATTGCTCGGCCCCCGACCACCCACCGTAACCGGGAAGTCCCCAAAATTTTCCTCACCCTCGCTTCTACCATGGTTTTTTCCGTCATGGATGGCCCAAAGAATGTCATGCAGCTGCGTCTCCGGCCCGCCCAGGATGAAAAGCCCATTTTCTGTCATGATTTTTTGTCATAGAAGTTAGGAGCCCACCACATCTATGATGATACCAGGTTTTGTCACAATTATCGTCATAGAAGTGTCATAAGTATGACAGAAAAAATTCGTACGGACCAAAATGTCACGGATGTGTCTTTTTTTGTAGTGGATCCCTTCCCTCTCCCACGCATCGATTAGATTATCGATGCTACCACGGGACACGACTCATTGTGTTTCCTCGATGCATACTCCGGATACCATCAAATCAAGATGGCGGAGTCCGATCAAGCCGTAACGGCATTTATCACCCCATACGGGCCTTTCTGCTTCAACACTATGCCTTTCAGGCTCGAAAACACTGATGCCACCTACCAACGCATGATTCAAACATGCCTAGAGAAACAAATCAGCAAAACAGTTGAGCATACGTCGACGACGTAGTCATCAAGACCAGACATGCCGAGTCTTTAATAGACGATCTAAGGCTCACGTTCGATAACCTCCGAACATATGACATCAAGCTCAATCCGGAAAAATGTGTTTTCGGTGTTCCCGCCGGAAAGCTGTTGGGATTCATTGTTTCCAATAGAGGAACTGAAGCAAACCCAGCTAAAATCCAAGCTTTGTCACAGTTGGCTACCCCAACAGATCTCAAAAAAATCCAGAAACTAACTGCATGCATGGCAGCTTTAAGCTGCTTTATCTCCAGATTGGGAGAAAAGGCATTGCCACTTTATCGCCTTCTTCGACGAACCGAACACTTCAAGTGGACGGACGCGGCGACGGCTGGACTGGAGGTAATAAAGGCTCTTTTAGCAAGTAACCCAATCCTAGTCGCGCCGATCGTTGGCGAACCCATGTTGTTATACATAGCTACAACACACCAAGTTGTGAGTGCGGTGCTCATCGTCCATCAAGAGGATGATGGACACAAATTTCTGGTTCAGAAGCCAGTATACTACGTATCTACTGTCCTCACACCATGCAAATCCCGGTACCCACATTATCAAAAAATAGCATACGCGGTCTTCATGTCATCCCGAAAACTATGACACTACTTTCAAGAGTGTTCAATCACGGTAGCCTCTAAAGTACCACTCAGTGACATAATAAACAACCATGATGCCACGGGCCAGATTGCCAAGTGGGCCATCGAGCTCCTCCCATTCGACATCACATATAAACCACGGCGAGCCATTAAATCCCAAGAACTGGCGGACTTCGTCGCCGAATGGACAGAGGCCGAACTCCCTAAAGAGTATGGCACATACTCCAACTGGATCATGCACTTCGACGGCTCTAAAATGCTGGCAGGTTTGGGAGCAGGTGTTGTCCTCACATCCCCTACTGTAGATATAGTCCAATACGTACTTCAAATATCAAACACAGACTCCAACAATGCAGCTAAATACGAGGCTCTATTGTATGGTCTTCGGATGGCCGTCTCCATGGGCATCAGCGCCTAGAAGTGCGTGGGATTCAAACCTCGCAATATCTTAAATAAATGGAGACTTCGATGCCAAAGATCCGAAAATGGCGGCCTATCGTAACGCCGTCCTTAAGATGTCAGCTCGGTTCGAGGGGCTCGAATTTCATCACGGTTCAAGAAAACAATCAAGTGGCGGATGTCCTCGCCCGCATCGGCGCTAAGCGTGACCCTGTCCCACCTAAAATCTCTCTGGAAAGGCTTTTCAAGCCATCTGTGGTGTGGCAAGGGGAGACCGGCAACATCAGCCGGATCCGACCACAACCCGAGATTCCGAACACACTGACATAATCAGGGGCTCTGCCACCGAAATAACACCTTCGGCCCATCTCATCATGGTTGTTATCGCCCCATGGACCGAACCCTTCTTGGCCTACCTTAACATGCACAAACTTCCCGAGGATCAAAATGAGGCACGCTGCTTTGTGCGGCAATCTAAAGCCTACAAAGTCTATGAGGGAGAGCTTTATAAGAAAAGCGCTACCGGGGTACTTCAAAGATGTATCTCCGAGGAGGAAGGGCGGCAGCTCTTTGCTGGAATTCATGCCGGCCTCGGCGGTCACCACGCCGCAGCTCGGGCCCTTGTAAGCAAGGCCTTCCGTACAGGTTTCTACTGGCCGACGGCCCGAGCAGACGCGCAAGACCTTGTCCAACATTGCGTCGGATGCCAGCTTTTCGCCAACCAAAGCCATATGCCACCCACCGCCCTACAAACAATCCCCATAACTTGGCCTTTTGCGGTCTGGGAGCTTGATATGGTTGGACCCCTTAAAGGAGGAAGCCATAAGAAAAAAATACTTGTTGGTCATGGTGGATAAGTTCACCAAATGGATAGAAGCCAAACCAGTTAAAACGGCTGAATCCGGACCCGTGATAGACTTCATATCGGGTGTTGTGCACCATTATGGTGTCCCCTACAGCATCATCACCGACAACGGCTCCAATTTCACAGCCGATGAGGTGAAAACTTGGTGCGGCAACATGGGGATTAAGCTCGATTATGCCTCCGTCTATCACCCTCAAACAAACGGTCAAGTCGAACGAGCCAATGATCTTATTATGAGTGGCATTAAACCTAGACTAGTGTGATCCTTAAAATAATCAGACACGCACTGGGTTGAGGAGCTCGACTCCGTACTCTGGGGGCTGTGGACTACACCAAATCGCACTATCGGATACACGCCCTTCTTCATGGTGTACGGCGTAGAGGTTGTGCTGCCCTGCAATATTATTCATGACTCACCTCGAGTGTGCATGTACGAAGAGAGAGAGGCCGATCTCGATCGGCAGGACAGTTTAGATGCCCTGGAAGAGGAGCGCGACGTCGCAAAAGCCCGTTCCACATTATATCAACAACAGGCTCGTAGGTATCAAAGCAGAAAAGTACGGGCCAAGACTTATAATATTGGTGAACTCGTTCTACGTCTACCGGACAAGAAAAAGGACAAACTCAAGCCCAAGTGGGAGGGTCCCTTCATTATGACAAAGTTCTCACCAGAGGAGCGTACAGACTGCATGATGCATCAGATAATTGCCTCGAGCCGTACCCATGGAATGCGGCCAGACTCCGAAGATTCTACGCCTAGCACCGAACTCCCTGTTCGTCTCCTTCCCTCCATCCCTTTTTATTTACTTTCCAGCTCTCTTCCCGCCTTTTCTTTGGAAAAGCTCTAAAGCTTTAGTGTGGCTAGACTACACACTTATGACGCACTAATCTTCAAGTATGTGCGCTCATTTTACCTGGGGGCTTCTTATACAGAAGCTTAATATAATTATCTTCCGAGCATCAAACCCACTGCATATGCGTCCTTTTCCCATATGTCCTTTTCTTCACCATTATATGCATCGATATGACTTAAGTTTTGGCCAAGATGGGTTGCCTGGCTCCTGTGCTTATGCCCTACGTTCCCGTTAGTTCGGCTAGGGCATAAAGGGAGCACCTCTGCGATTGTTACTGTCGTGTACTTCGAACGTGTACCTCAGACTGGATGAAGCTGAAAGCTAGCGTTCGTAAGGGAATATTCGGTCGGTGGACTAAAGATGTTTTTTACCTATCACAATATAAACCTCCAGATGTTTCATATACTGCGCTTTTTTATCGCAGTTCGGACATGCACGTTAATGCATGCGTACCTAGGGAAAGGAACCCTTAACGGAACTATTCTCTCTGGAAGATGTTTCTTACTAACCATGTAATATAACATGACTAGTTGGGTACTTGTTTGTTCAAGCAATTATGACCCCTACGCCTGGTTTCCATGCGTACACCGGTTTATATTACTGAGCGGGTATTCGTAAACACTCCGGACTATCGGGTCCAGAGGCCAAAGCGAAAAGGTCCGCCATGACAAATGTTTTACAATCCAGCTAAGGACAAATATGTCAATTGAAGTACATAGTCATTTAGACTCAAATGCTTTTTCCTCTATGCCATCCAACAGGTTGTCTAGACTACAATCCCGTGGGGAATATTTTGCGGCTAATTCTACCTGGTCATATACCAAACTAATGGGAATTTCTTTCCCATCTGACCCTACAGGTCCAACCCAGGCCATATGATTCGGATCGAGCTTGGTATACCGTGTTTTCACCATGGCCCAAGCCTCCCTCGCACCTTCTCGACAGGCAGATATCTTCCATAGTCGAAAACACCGCCGCGCTCCCTTGAAAAGATGTACAAGCTCCCCCATACTTCCTGGTAGGGAGGCAGATGGCCACAAGGCCTTGGCGACACTCTGCATGACCTGCCGAACTTGCCCATGCAGTTGCGAAAGCTCTTGTAGCAGATCGCTTGAGGATCTGGGCATCTCCTCTTCGGGACGGCCAGTCAGCATACCTACAGACATAACTCTATTAGTTCCTATCTTTGCCGAACTATATCAATGTTCGTTTGAGAACATACTGAAAATGCCGCGTTGAAGCCTCTTATTTTCCTTCACGGAGTCAGCTAGCTAGGCCCGAACATCTTTCAATTCTTCACCCAGTTGTGTATTCGCATCTCGGAGTTTGTTTTTCTCCTGTATGACCCGTGTAAGTACACGATCGCCAGCGGCTGCTTGCCTTTGAGCTCCTTGTTCACCCTCTTGTGGGATTCCCGGATTCTGTTCCGGATTGTCTGAGGATTTTTGGTCATCTGATATTGTTAGCGTGACTGGTTTATACATGCAATATTGTTTTTCTCAATTCGGGAATACATACCAGTTGATGCCTTTTCGGATCTTGACAGCTCGGCCATAGCGGCAGTTAGCTGGGTTCGACATTCTTCCAGCTCTTGAGACAACAGGTTGTTCTTCTCTGAGAGAACCTATTAATACAATGATCCTTAAATCAGTTGTACCAACTGCTTCAAGTCACGGGGGCTACTGATATACATAATTATCAGATTTTTATACTTACCCGTATATCTTTCAAATACTGGTCCGTGGCTCTAGCAAGCCCACCCTAAGCGGCTCGGATGTACGCATCACCCGAGTTGAAGGCATTAAAAGCCTCTTCTAAAAAACCAGGGTCGCGAAGTGCGGCCCGCCGGTGCCGATGATTCATGGTGCTCTCCACTTTAGAATTTGTAATGGACATTTTATCCTAATCCTCCTTATGAGGACAGTCCGGAGTCACTTCCGGGTTGGCCTCCGTCCTTGAGGCCGGGCCTGGAATCCGACTAGTGGAGGCACGGTTGGTAGGATCCCTGGACATAGTCCGGCGGATGTTCTTTCTGCTAAAACACAACGAATAGTGTCATACTTTAAGATGACAACCATGGAGCGTGTTTAAAACCATACCTCCTTGATGACGGCTCCGCCATGTTTCTGTTCGCCTTTCTTTTTGAAGGCCTACCTGGCACGGGCACCCCTTGTGGGCAAGTCGCCTCGGGTTCGGCTTGGCGCGCCGATCGTTTTCCCTTTAGAGCATAAAGAATTGTGCGGTGGGTAAGACAGAGGGAGTAAAACCTTTCTGTAAGATAAGTCTCTTGTTTACTTACATGCGATGCAGGGAGGAGGCCGGAATAGTCAGCAATGATGGCCACTTCTGTGCTGTCACAGCTCGCCTGGTGAAACACCCCTTCCACGAGCTCCACGAATATATCTGGATCCTCTTCGAATCCGGGGTCGAGGGCCCGGTTATGGTCCTCTGGCTATGGAGTCGGGCTATGGAACTCCCTGGTTATTTTCCGCCATTCCTGTTATAAATGGACGGGGTAAATAATTATAAAAAGAAAGACTCGGGGAATGAATAGAGTAGAGTGATGGATGGCAGCTCACCCAGCTGGGAGGGTTGTACATGGAAAATCCATCCCGTGGCTTAATGCGGATGAACTCCTCTATTTCCCCTTGTATAAATCAGATAGTATTTCCACCAGAGCGGTGGTGGAGTCCGGACCCTTCCGACCGCAGTGGGTGGCATCGTCTTCTCCATTGAAGTGCCACATGGGATGCCCTCGGTATTGGAGTGGCTGAACCCCCCGCATTATGGATAATCCGGACTGAGCAAGCATCCTTATCTTGCTCATCAACTGAAGGACCTCCCTCCTATCTTCCTCTCTGAGGCTCCGGGGACGCCAGTTGAGGCGTTTTCTTAGCGGAACATTTGTAAACTCAGGAAGACCCTTTCAGATTGGGTCGGGGAGGGAGACGTCCTCAATATAAAACCACTCGGAAGGTCATTCTTCGGCTGCCTTCTTCGGTGTGCCGGATAAGTATCCGGTCCCGGCGATGCGCCATATCTCGACTCCGCCCACTTGGAATATTGATCCCCCTTGCTTACGGGGGACGAGGCAGAACAAATTCTTCCATAGCTGAGCTTCGCAACCCAGAAATAGCTCGCAAAGAGCGACGTAACCTGCGATGTGCAGGATGGAGGCAGGTGTGAAGTTGTGCAGCTTGAGGCCATAGAACTCCAGAAGCCCGCAGAAGAACAGATGGATTGGAAATCCGACACCCCTCAGTAAGTAGGAAACAAGGCATACTCGCTCCCCTCTGGATGGGTTGGGAAAGTTCTCTGCTTGCTCCCCGCCATTGAAGGAAGCCAATCCGGCTCGAACAGGGACTAGATATGCAGGAGGTAGAAACCCTTGGGTCTGCAACTTCACTAATCGACCGTGGGATACGGTACACTTCTCCCAATCGCCCGTCTTGGTGTTGCGAGAGCGGGAGGAAGAGCTGCGAGCGCCGGCCATGCTGGAGTGGTTTTTTCGGGCACGCTCTAATGATTCCTCGCTTGGGGAAGATGGTGTGGATTGGATCTGAAGATCCCTGTCTCTTTAATAGACAATTTGTTTACATGGTTAGGGTGGCAAATGTAATAATACCCCGACTTCTCGCATTCGTTCGACATGTGGAGGCTGAGACTATTAAGGTGTGGAAGCCGAGGAGCGTAACATTAAATGGGAAGCCGGACACTGCTATTTACAACAGGTACTTTGCAGAGTTCGGAGAAGGAACTCGCCTTGCAACGCCGAAGACAATCTGCGCGCCGGACTCATCGTCATTCAAGCCTGGTTCGGGGGCTACTGAGGGAGTCCTGGATTAAGGGGTCCTCGGACAGCCGGACTATATGCATATGCCGGACTATTGGACTATGAAGATACAAGATAGAAGGCCTCGTCCCGTGTCCGGATGGGACTCTCTTTTGCGTGAAAGGCAAGCTTGGCGGTTAAGATATGAAGATTCCTTTCTCTGTAACCGACTCTGTGTAACCCTAGCACCCTCCGGTTCTATATAAACCGGAGAGTTTAGTCCGTAGGACAACAACAATCAGAATCATAGGCTAGTTTCTAGGGTTTAGCCTCTACGATCTTGTGGTAGATCCACTCTTGTAATACTCATATCATCAAGATCAATAAAGCAGGAAGTAGGGTATTACCTCCATCGAGAGGGCCCGAACCTGGGTAAACATTGTGTCCCCCGCCTCCTGTTACCATTAGCCTTAGACGCACAGTTCGGGACCCCCTACCCGAGATCCGCCGGTTTTGACACCGACAGTCACCATCGGAGGGCGTGGATAGTGGCGGATCCATCAAGTATACCGAGTGGGGGCAAACTAATTGAGTGGGGGCATATTCTCTAAAAAAATCAAGGAAATAAACATATTTTTTGAAAAACACAAGCAAATCTTACTGAAATTTCAAATTTTCAGCGGGGGCCCAGGCCCCCACTCACCATAACATTGGGTTCGCCCCTGGGCGTGGACGTCGACATGCATGCTGCCCTTCACCCGTTGCTCCTCCGCCACGCCCAACTCTGTTGCCTCCTGAGGTGTTCAACATTTTGCCCACAAGGTACCATGGTAGACATTGATGATGAGTATTTTTTCAACAATGTCATATGTTGGTCGGACAATTCATCGTCCGACGATGAGGACTTTGTGATTGATAGTATGGTCATCAGTGAGCACATTTCTAGGATGCGGCCAATATTTAGGGGTTCGATCCCAGACCATGCTCCGACCTTAAATCGTAATAGGGGAAGCGACTATTGTCTACTCTATAGCGATTATTTCCAGTGAATGTCCCCACTCTACAATGCCAAGCTTTTCCGATGACGATTCCGGATGGCTGGACATGTGTTCAACCGTATTCGGAGGGAGTGGTGGAGTGTGATGATTACTTTAGATGCAAGAATAATGCCCTCGGAAGGGTTGGCTTCTCCTCTTATAAGAGATGCATTGTAGCTATCTGGATGCTTGCATACGAATTTCTCGGTGATCTTGTGGATGAGTATGCCTGGATGAGTGAGTTAACATGCCCTAAATCATTGTATAGGTTCTGCAAAGCTGTGGTTGCAGTGTTTGGCCCAGAGTACTTGAGAGAACCAAATCCTGCAGATACAGCCCGGTTGTTGGCGATCAATTAATCCAGAGGCTTGCTGAGAATGTTTGGTAGCATAGATTGTATGCACTGGAAGTGGAAGACCTGTCCATTTAATTGGCAGAGGCAGTATAAGAAGCATGTTAAAGCTTGCACGTCCGTACTCGAAATTGTGGAATCACAAGACCTCTGGATTTGGTGCTCTTTCTTCGGCATGGTGGGTTCTCACAATGCTATCAGTGTGCTTTAGTGGTCTCCGGTGTTCTCACGGCTCGCAGAAGGCAACTGCCCAGAAGTCAACTTTAAGGTCAATGGCCACCATTACAACAAGGGATACTACCTAGCTGATGGTATCTATCATCAGTGGACAGCTCTTGTGAAGACAATCTTCATGCCAATAGGAGAGAAGCGAGCTAGATTTGTCGAAGCACAAGAGAGTGCTAGGAAGGATGTGGAGCGTGCTTTCGGTGTGCTTCAATCTATATGTGCTATTGTTCGGTGTCCTGCCAGAACATGGAGCCAAAGCAAGATGTGGAATGTGATGACTGTTTGTGTGATTATGCACAAACAATCGTAGAGGATGACGTGATGACAACATCTACAACCAAGGGTTTGAATTACCAGGGTGAAAATGTAGAGCCTGAGCATGGACGACAACTTTCGCAGAGATCATCCAATTTCATCATGAAATGCATGATTGGGCAACTCGCATTCAACTTCAAAATAAATTAGTTGACCATATGTGGACTCGGTGACTCACCTAGGTAGCCAATAGATGTCTCGGATTTTTTTATTTGTATTTGTGACAATTTCAATTTCATTTGGTTGTAAACTATGAAATTTTTATTTGGTTGCAAACTATTTGTAAAAACTATGTAACTTTTATTCGTATTTGTATGCATAGAAAAGTACTGTATTTATTTGGTTAAAATTTGGGCAAACAAATGGCGGGACGGACCAGATAAGTCTGGCCGGTTGGGCGCCCTGGCACCGAAAACGCGGCCGAGGCCGGATGCCGCCCCTTCGGACGACCCAGGAGTTGGCCTAAGAGCATCTCCAACAGCGCTTAAACTAGCGCCACATAAAATAGGCCTTTTAGCGCGCAAGAACGCGGTGGTTTCGCTCGGCGAGCGCAAAAAAACGCGCGCTGCGATAACGGTTGGGCGCATGGTCAAAACCACTTATCCGCGCGGTGTATTTGGGCGCCACCACTGCACGGCACACTCGGCGCTTCGCGCCCGCCTCTCTCCTCTCCTTGTTCTACGCCCGACGCTCGGCGCCGCGCGCCGCCCCGCCATGGACGCGCACACCGGCGCCCGCTCACCCGCTATACATCCGCGACCCGCCGCCGCCACCGCCACAGCCACCCGCCGCCGCTTCGCCGAAACCCTAGCGCGGCGAAGGCCGGCGTCGCCACCGCCGAGCTCCGCCGGCGTCGGCCTCACGCGCAGCCTCTTCTTGCCGCCGTGGATGACTACGGCGCGGCGGCGCCGGTGGCGTCGGCGCGCGCCATCCGTCGCCGCCGCCGCCGTCGAAGAAGGTACCCAATGCGGCGCAGACGAAGAAGGGCAAAACATCCGCAAAGAAGAACAAGGCGGCGGACGGCTCCGGCATGGCGAGGGGAAAAAAGCTTGCAGGGCGTTCGACGGCCGCGGCGGCTACCGAAGCGCCGGCGAGCTCACTCGTTGAGCCGGCCGCCGACGCGCACCACGTGTTCGACAAAATGCCCCCAAGGTGAAAAAATTTCCAAGTATTTTTTTCTTATTATTTTTTCAATGCATCATCATTTTACATATAGATAGCTTATTTGCATTGTTCAAAAAATTGTAGTCTCAACGATGATGCATACATGTCCACTTTGTGGGTGTTGGGTCCAACACCAGATTGGTCTCAAACTAATGACATCCATTTCAAGACCATGAGTTTGAGGTGGACGAGGAGGGTGAGGGAATTGTCGAGCGCCGAGAGGAAGAGCGGCAATTACTCCACCACCGATGACAAGTTACTATGCAACACTTATTTGCATGTGTCAAGGATCCATCCATTGGAGGTGATCAAAGTAGAGACGCGTGTTGAGGCGAATGATGTAACACTATAATGCTCACAACAAGAGTGGAATTTACCGCTCGAGAGATCACTTCGTCCCGATGGTCGACAATCAACTCGGATTGTCAAAAGTGGTGACAGCGCAAAAGTCGGTGGACAAGATTAACCCAAGTGGCACAAATGAGGATGATCGAGTAAGTGGCATCTCATATATGTTCATCATACTTGTTTTTGGTGACCGAAGTGCTAACTTGTTTTGTTTTTCTTGTAGTTCAACATTGCACAAAACTTGTTCAAAAATGAGACAAGGACAACCAAGAAGGGGAAGATCAAGAAAGGCAGGATCTTTACCTTGCCTCATTGCTATGAAGTGTTAAAGGATGATGAGAAATGGAAGAAGCGTGATGGTTTGGAGGATTTGCATTTGAGCAACAAATGGAGGCGAGCAATTGAGGTGAATTATGAGGAGGAGGAGGATGATGCATCAAGTGATGACGGCAAGAGAAGCCCCACACCCAACTCGGTTTCATACTCGAAGCCAAAACGACCGGATGGGTGCAAGAAAGACAAAAACGAAAAGAAGAAGAAGAAAGGAGATGATGAGCTCAAAAATGCTATGGAAGCTATTGTGAAGGCAAGGGTCGGGTTTAATGAGGTGAGGAAAATGGCAAGGAACCAAGATGCCGTGGCCGAGGAGAGGAGGTTGGCGGCCGAGGAGAGAAGGGTGGCGGCGAGGAGAGAAAGGTGACTTTGGAGGAGAGGAAAGTGAGCAACGAGGAGCGAGCTAAGTTGTTGGAATGGGAGAAGCACTTGTTCTTCATGGACACATCTAACCTCAATGCGGCGCAAAAGGAGTATGTCAATCTTGCCCA
Source organism: Aegilops speltoides (assembly GCA_021437245.1). Lineage (NCBI taxonomy): Eukaryota > Viridiplantae > Streptophyta > Magnoliopsida > Poales > Poaceae > Aegilops > Aegilops speltoides. The sequence continues at coordinate 70,073,275 of CM038146.1, forward strand.
ACAAGAAGTCTTGATCCAAAAAAGAGCCTTGGTTCGTGCAATGGGTGGCGATGGCCTCGGCGCCATGGGAGGCATGGGTGGCTTCGGCGCCATGGGAGGCGGTGGCCTCGGCGCCATGGGAGGCATGGGTGGCCTCGGCGCCATGGGAGGCGGTGGCCTCGGCGCCATGGGAGGCATGGGTGGCCTCGGCGCCATGGGAGGCGGTGGCCTCGGCGCCATGGGAGGCATTGGTGGCTTTGGAGGCATGGGAGGCATGGGTGCACCTCCGGCCGCCATGGGAGGTATGGGTGGCTTTGGAGCACCCTCCGACGCTATGGCCGCCATGGGAGGCATGGGTGCACCTCCGGCCGCCATGGGAGGCATGGGTGGCTTTGGAGCACCCTCCGACGCTATGGCCGCCATGGGAGGCATGAGTTTTGCTTCTCTCATGGGCGCACCTCCGGCCGCCATGGGTGCACCTCCGGCCGCCATGGCTTCTCACACACATTCCCATGAAGATGCCGTTGAAGATCTTGCCAACACCGTCGGAGCTTCACATGATGCGGTGCGTGATGCGGTGCGTGATGAGGATAGGGAGGAAGGTTCATCTTCGGAGGCGGAAGAGTCGTCTTCGGAAGATGAGGACGAAGACGAAGAAGAGGAAGATGAAGATGAAGATTGATGTGTCTTTCATGTCTTGAACTTTTAGTTTGCATTTGAACTTGGTTGGATGAACTTGTGGGCATGATTTTGATGAACTTGTGGGCATGAACTTTTATTCATCAACTTGTTTGTGTGAAATTTTACATGTTCACATTTTTGTCCAAAATATCCATATATGCAAAATGCCCGGCAAGTCGCTGCTGCTGTATTTTAGCCGCTGTCTTGGAGCGGCGCTGCTGCATTATGGCGCTGCTTTGGAGCCAGCAGCGGCGCATAAAACCAGCCAAGAGCCTTGCCGCTAACAGGTTTTTTTCGCGCGGCGCTATAGCGCGGCTGTTGGAGATGCTCTGAGGCACTGCATATACAGCATCTGGACGGAGTGAATAAACTGTATGCATCTATTCCTCTGGCAAAACGAAGACGAACAATAACCGTTGAACAGTGACCATTAGGCAGCAGGTCGTAACTGTCAAATCTGTGTGCTACATGCTAAGCCATGGCATGATGATCCATCTTAAGAAAAGCGCTAATTACCAACAAAAGTCAAGGGGGATAAACATCCGTTTGATATGATCAGAACTAAAAGCATCCAACTGCTAATGGCCAACAGAAGTCACCAAAAAGAAAACAACGTCACTTGCGAAGAACAGGGCTAAACACACGGAATTAGTGCTGCACCGCTAACTGATCTATGAACAACAGATGAACATGAACTAACCCAAACCAATCCCAACTGTCCTCAGGCTAGCTAGTTTTTTTTTTCTTTCTCTTCTTGTTTCTGTATGAATCGATCCACTGTCGCCCCCTTCTTTTCCCTGGTTAGCTCCCCATGATCCGCCTGATGGCAGCTCGCTGCGACGAGGATAGCCTCGCCGGGAAGGCCACGTCGAACCTGATCCTCAGGCTCCCCTTCTTCCCTGGCTCCTTTCGGATCGGCCATCCTTCGTTCTCGATCACAATCTCCTGCCCAGGGCGCACCACTTCCTCCACCCTGACGGGAAGGCTCCTGCCATCGAGGGTCCTGAGGTTTATGGTCGTCCCGGCAAGAGCGTCCACCAGGGGGATCTCCTGGCTTACCAGGAGGTTGTTCCCTTCCAGAGTGTAGGTGTCATGGGGCTTCATGTCGATGACGAAGGTCAGGTCCTGCGGTAAATAGCCGTGCAGCGTGTCGCCTTTGTTGGGAAATGTCATCTTTGTTCCCTTTTTCCAGCCTGGCAACACCTCGACCTGCAAGATCTCTGTCTCAACTTCTACCTTTCTGCAGAAGATGACATGAAGAGGGACAATCAGATACGCAAGATACTGAACGCAACATCTCAAGCCAACAAAACTAAGAGGAAGAATTTCACTCAATTGGACTACAAGGGTAGATAAATAAAAGGTAACAGACTGGTTATCAGCCATCTGTGCTCATATTCAAAAATGATTTTAACATCAGTTACGCAAAGCACGTGTGCCTTTATCAACCACCTGGCTTCTCAATGTAAACAACATTCAGAATTCAGGCAAACAGTTGCCATGCCCTTGCTACCAAAATCCTTTATTTAACTTCCAACAATTCCACTTTGGATTTATCGGAGGATTTAACTGGGTATAAAAGGATTGTAAATTGTAAGGGTTGATAAATTCAGAAAAAAATGCAACAAGAAAGAGTAAAATACGAAAAGGTGCTCTATATTTATAACTCCATGTAAAACATGCTAAAATAGGCAAAAGAAGATGTTGAGCAACAATATTACAATCAGATAACACACAAGAATTCAGGTTAAGCTTTTGATGATCCACACTATAAAAAATTACTTGCAATAAATGGACTTGGCAATACGCAATGATAACGCAGTAGAGAATACAGACCAACATTTTGAAACTTTAATTGCAAACATCATGTCAGTAGAGTTATGAATACGCAATGATAACGCAGTAGAGAATACAGACCAACATTTTGAAACTTTAATTGCAAACATCATGTCAGTAGAGGCTCATATTCAAGCTTAATGTTCTCACATTAAACAGAAGCCCAACATAACATGCATGTATATATGAGAAAAGTAGACACATACCCATCTGATTTTGCAACATTCCTAGTGATCTTCATCTTCCTTTTTGTTCCATTATACAGCTCTTCAAGAGTGCAAAGTAATGTCTTCTCCACAGGCGGTGGCTTTTCCAGATGGCTTGTACTGGTACCAGGCTCCTTCTGTGAACTGGAAGAAGCTTCACTTCGACCATTCACTGCTGAGGTCCGTTGTGCTGGTTGAAAGCGCCTTCGGTCTTGACCAAAGGTGTATGGCTTGTTGCTTGCCATGAACTCATTAAAGATATCATCTGGATCACTAGGATTGTAACGGAAATTACTTGGACCACTTGAGCCAGAAGCTGTGGCGGTCCGGCTTTGCGAACCAGGTGGAGGCATACCCTTTAAACCTTCTTCACCGTATTGGTCATAAATTGCACGCTTTTCTGGATCACTTAGTACCTGGCAAAATTCAGACAAAATTGCTGAGAGAAGAGCAAATAAGTAAAATAACTCCTGAACTACATATTTAAGTCATGAAGGCGCTTATGGGGACGGGAAACAAATCGCATAACTGATGCTTTTCTCGAAGAATGTGCATTGTATAACTGATGCTTTCCTAGAAGAAAGTACAGTACATCACATACTGCAAGCCCTGCAACCATGTATGTTGTGGAGTGCCAGACTAAAACTAAGCAAGTGCAGTGCAGTACAACTCTGAAAGTCTTGTGAGGCAATGAAGTCATATGCAAGTGATGGCTACCAGAGAAGGAAAGCAGCCCCAGTTTAGTAGCTTTTGTTTGCAATTGCATTTAAACAATGAAAACTGAAGTGGTGGCGCAACATTCAGGACATGTGTAGTGTCTGGCGGTTCCGAGGCCTCGGCACCAGTGGCGGTGGGAGACTGGCAGAGCGGCCCAACCTTGCCCCCTTTTCAGAGTTGGATTCTCGCTTCTTGTGGCTGGATTGCGTCATGTGTGTTTGTGTGGATGGCATCTAGGCCGGGGTTTGTTTGGTGGTGTCCGTTGTAAATTAGTCTAGCAATTGTTGGTCGTAGTCTTGTCTTGAGTGCGTGGATGTTTCGGCCTAGTCTTAGGTTTGTACAGTTGTAACTTACTCTTTCTATCAATGCACCGATACGGAAGCTTTGTGTTTTCTCAAGAAAAAAATAGTGTATTACTATATGGGCAGTTGGGCATCACCATACTAAATGTGGAAGTTGCAGGTAGCCTAAGCAAAAATATTTTTCAACATACTGCAAATGTATTTTCAGAGATTTAACCAGTTAACGGTTAAATTTAAGTAAAACTAGTTAACAGTCATGACTTTTGACTTCTGAGATGGAGAAGAGTATAGCTACTTATGGAACAGGATACAAAATTGCAGATCTCAATATAACCTGACCAGGGGTTCACATTGTCAAATTGACTTTTTTTCATCCAATTTTAAACTGCTAGAAAGGATAAATGAAACAACAATCTCATTTTGCACAACGAAATGCTACACAGAAGCAGTACGTGCCCAACAAGTACTAAACTGCAAAGAAGAAAAACATGAATCATATGTTGCTGCTTGTAAATTCAAGTAGATTGAACATTCTAATTTCCAAATGGGGCACCTAGCACAACTTGGAGATCCAGGTAAAACTACAAATTTAAGCTAAAAAGCTTCTTTAGCATGACTAGCTCGAAATGGAGATGCTGGTGGTATGGTGTACCACAGGTAAATGGTCAATCTTCATAATCATGATATACAACTGAACACACTAATCGAGCAACCTTTTTTATATGCGTAAAACAAAAGAAAAAGATAAATTGTAACATTTATTAACACTAGAAGCTCCCCACAGGAATAGCTATCATTCTATTTCGAACCGGCACCGAATCAAACACACGTACCCCGCAACCGACATTGCATGGAAAATAAATGCGCATAATTCACTTGCCTCGTAGGCCTCAGTTATCTGCTTGAACCTGGCCTCAGCCTCGGCGCCACCAGTCGGGTTCTTGTCGGGGTGCCACGTCCTAGCGAGCCGCCGGTACGACTTCTTGAGGTCCTCCAATGTGGCATTCCGGTTCACCTTGAGGATGTTGTAGTAGTCCATCGCCTCTTTGCCTTCCACAAACACAAGCAAACCACAGATGAGCAATCAAAACCCTAACCCTAGATCACCATGCTTCCAGACCCCCAAATCCGCAAGAACCCCACCAAATTCAGGCAAACTTTGGGTGGTCCAGACCCTACCTTTCGTCCACCGCAACCAGTTCAACACCGGATTCTCGGCAGCAGCGCCAAGAAATCGACGAAATCTGCCCAAGAAGCGCGGTGGAAATGCCTAGCCTCGCGCAACCTTCAATCCTCAGATATAGCCCGGCAAGAATTCGACGGGGGGCAGCCGCAAGATCGTGCCTTGCGTCTACCTACAACCAAACAGCGCCGAATCAACACGCCAGAAATGCGACGGATACTGAGATACATATGAGCCAGAGGGAGGGGGGGAGAGAGAGGAAGATAAGGAAAAACCGCCACCTGCGGCTTCGAAACGCCGCCGGAAAACTCACCGGAGAATGGGCTCCGCCGGCTCGGAAACCTCCGCCTTCCCCTCTCGCCGCGAATCTGCGGCAAGGGGGCGGAGCCGCCCTGATCTCGCGAAATAATTTTTGCAACTGACCTTTTTTTTTCTCCCTCTTGCTATTTTTTCCTTTTATCTTTTGCCTATAGGGAGGATATGGATTTATTTATATTAGTTTTCGGGGCTTTTAAGGAAGGGGTGTGGTGGGATACTCCGTATGGCTTTTTGGCATGGCCTGATTTTGAAATTGGTGCGGCGGCTATTCAATGGGTGATTGGAAAGGGAAAATTGCACATCTGTGTAAAACATACCATCAAATGATTTTTCCTTTTCTTTTGCCCAACTTTTCGTCGCAACCGCTTCCAAACCTGACATTTCTCGGCGACGGTTCGGTTATGCTAGACCGATATCTTCACTCGTTCTCTTTTCATGAATACGCAAGATTGTGTATCATTTTATTGACATAGGTAGAGGGTGAAACAACTACAAGGCGCGACTCGTAGCCCTGCATGTACAAGCCTGTCGTGATTGCAAGCACAGGAGCACAACAAGAAAAAGGGATGCTCATCCCTAAGACTAAGGGGCAGTTTGGATGAGAGCTGATGATCGTCTTACCAAAATATGACGTTGACCACCAGCATGGGTGTCTGTTTGGTTGGCAGCCAAATTTTCTAGCCTGCGTCAATACTTTGGTCGCTAGTTCGTTTTCTACGCCAACAATAGGGCATGTTCGTGGCAGCGAATTTCATCGCCAACTTTTTGGCTCGCCCGCGATTTGGCATGGCTGGCCTGGGCGCCATCCAAACGGCCCCTAAAGGCCTTCATATCGGGCAAAATCAGGTCGGGCCCCTTGGTTTCCACCCCTATCTCAAAGCCTAGCCTCATACTCGACAATGCAGACAAAGTGTGCGCTGGAGGACGTCAACCTGTCGAAGATCCATCCATTTCCATCATTCCAGAGGCACCAAACAATGAGCATAATAAGCAAGGATAGGCCCTTACGCAAGGCATGAGGGGTATGATCGGAAGTTTGTCCAATAGGGGTCTCATCGTCGTTCAACTGCATTATTTGGTCAAAGACGACATCGAAGACAACGGTCATCCTGTGTCTTTGTCCTTTTGAGAAGAAGGTGATCAATTCCCCCTATTGAGATGGTTGTGGGCGAGGAAATGATCCCATTTTTCTCCTCCCAGTTGGGTCATCGTTGGTTCTTTTTCGACCTCCAAAGTGTAGGGGCCCCCAGGGGCCTCAAAGACCACAGTGTCTTTGATCAGCTTATTGAATTTCAACCTCACCGAGGGAGTCCTGGACTAGGGGGTGTCCGGACAGCCGGACTATCATCGTCCGCCGGACTCCAAGACTACGAAGATACAAGATTGAAGACTCCGTCCCGTGTCCGGATGGGACTTTCCTTGGCGTGGAAGGCAAGCTTGGCGATATGAATATGTAGATCTCCTACCATTGTAACCGACTCTGTGTAACCCTAGCCCTCTCTGGTGTCTATATAAATCGGAGGGTTTTAGTCCGTAGGAGACAACAACCATTACAACAACCATACCATAGGCTAGCTTCTAGGGTTTAGCCTCCTTGATCTCGCGGTAGATCCACTCTTGTACTACCCATATCATCAATATCAATCAAGCATGAGTAGGGTTTTACCTCCATCGAGAGGGCCCAACACAGGTAAAAACATCGTGTCCCTTGTCTCCTGTTACCATCCGCCTAGGCGCACAGCTTAGGGAACCCCTACCGAGATCCGCGGTTTGACACCGACATTGGTGCTTTCATTGAGAGTTCCTCCGTGCGTCACCGATAGGAAGGATGCCTCCTCCCATCTTCAAGGACGGTATTTTCGCCAAAAGGAGCCTTGGCCGCCACCAAACTATCCGGCTAGGTGGTTTTCTTGTGACCGCTGTCCGCCACCGCTTGAACAATGACCTCTCAAGTCGTCAAAGCAATCTTCACGTCACCGAATTATTGAGCGGCCGGATCCAATAGAACTCTCGTCCAGAACGAGCTCTTGGATCACATCGCCGCCAGAGTCGCTTCTGACTACAATCAGATTGGGCTTAAAACCGATCGAGAGAGATTAACTCTCCCTGTGTCACCCACCATGTTGCGGTGGTAGAGGAACAATGCGCGACCCTTCTCTGTATTGAAAACTAGTCATGTCCGAGCTCCCGAACCCTCCATGCCGGATTCCCGCGGAGGGACGGACTTCGATCAAGCGCTGAACTTAAAGTCAGGCATCGGACCGGACTCGTTGGACAACGTCCAGCCACCCAAGCTTCCAAATTTGGAAACTTCTCGGCCTTTGAGCCTTGAGATGGGTAGGGTTCCGGACTTAATTCCACCCACCCGCCCAGACATATGCGACCTATCTCTAATCCGGCAAGAGCCCGCTGAAACAATTACATCACTCTCGGGCGATTCCTCCCGGTTATGGACGGGATAAAGGATTGCCGAGAAGAAAACGCAATCTCAATTTTTTGCAATAATCGCACGGACGAGGAATCTTGAACGTCGTCGGCCGTCGTGAAATTACACGCCACGACCAAGGTCCATAGTACTGAAATCTTGTGCGATGGAGAGTTTCCGAAAACCAAAAATAAGTTTTGGGATAATCCGCCCCATCCACGTTAAAAGGGTGCATTACACTCGTGCACCGATACAAAAACCAAAAAGCAAAACCCCATAAAGGGCACGGAACCGTAATGGAGGGATGGCTTAGCGGACCCCGTAAAATTCACGAGACAGAGGGCGCCATCCCAACACATAGCCTTCGAGCATGTTGGATATTACGGCGGTGGCCAAAAGTGGCGAGGAGCTTCTAGCCCCGAAAACCACTCCAACAATACCGATGCAGTATCAATAGCCTTGAGACTTTCGCATCAAATAATATGCGAAGCGAACAATCCATGACCTCGCCAAGTCTACCAAGTAGCAACAACAAATCCATGGAGCGACACAACCATCACCTTCAACGCCAACATTTAACCTAAATTCGAACAGCCCGAGCACCACCCGCTTTGGTACTTAATCCAATAGTGGACGACTTTCGACTTACAAAGGTCCTCATGGATGGCGGCAATGATTGAACCTCATCTACGAGGAAACTCTTCAAAAATGAAAATAGATCGGAGCCGCATTGAGCGAAGCAAAGACAACCTTCAGAGGAATAATCCCTAGCCGAAGCGCCTTGACCGGAAAAATCACACTCGATGTGGTGTTCAGCTCACGGACAATTACAGATCCGAAGAAGTCACGTTCCAAGTGGCCCGTTCAACAGCGGATACCATGCTATATTAGGACGAGAGGCATTCACAATTTTTCAAGCCGCACCCCATTACGGGTACATGAAGCTGAAAATGCCCGCCCGCGGAATAATCACTCTCGTTAGTGATCCGGACATAGCACTCGCGCCGAAAACAAGACACCCGCATTAGCCCCGGAGGCACTATCCAAAGCCCTAGCGGCAGAAGAACTCATCACGCTAAGCGCTCTCATCGTGAATAGGGACAATGTGATACTCGATAAGAGATCCAAGTCCACCTCCTTTAAACCAGCGGACGAAATAGTAAAATTCCGGTCCATCCAATGACCCGACAAAGACGGCTTCCATCGGGCACAATTAAACCTCGATGTAGATGCCGATCTTTGCGAGAATTCCTTCGGGAAAATTGGGACATTTTCTTTGGCACCCTTCGGATATGCCCGAATCCCACGCAGATTGGCGAAACACAGCCTAAACATCCTAAAGGATTCAAGCCACCAAACAGGCTCTTGACGATTTTCGAACCGAAAAGACAGTAATGGGAGAAGAGCTAGCCAAACTATTGGAAGCCGATTCATCGAGATATCAAACATCCGGATTGGCTAGCAAACCCGGTAATGGTACCAAAGAAGGACAAATCCTGGCGCCTATGTGTCGATTTTAAAGACCTCAACAAGGCCTGCCCAAAGGATCCCTTCCCCCTCCCCCGCATCGACCAGATAATCGACACTACCACAGGACATGATTCACTGTGCTTCCTTGACGCATACTCAGGCTACCATCAAATCAAGATGGCGGAAGCAAACCAAGCCGCAACGGCATTCATCACTCCATATGGACCATTCTGCTTCAACACGATGCCCTTCGGACTTAAAAACGCTAGCGCAACATATCAGCGCATGATTCAAACATGTCTGGCCACCCAGATCGGCAAAACAGTAGAGGCATACGTAGACGACGTAGTCGGCAAAACCAAACATGTCGAAACTCTAGTAGACGACTTGAGGCTCACAGTCGACAACCTAAGAGCATATGACATCAAGCTCAATCCGGAAAATGCGTTTTGGCATACCGTAGGAAAGCTCCTGGGCTTCATTGTATCCGGTAGAGGAATTGAAGCAAACCCAGCCAAAATCTGAGCTATGTCACAGCTAGATATTCCAAAAAACCTCAAGCAAATACAAAAATTGACTGGATGCGTGGCAGCTCTAAGCCGCTTTATCTCCCGTCTAGGAGAAAAGGCATTGCCTCTCTATCGCCTCCTTAGGCGCACCGAACACTTCGAGTGGATGGATGCTGCCATTGCCGGACTCGAAGAAATAAAAGCCATATTGGCAACGAATCCGGTCCTGGCTGCGCCCAATCTAGGCGAACCAATGTTGTTATACATCGCGGCAACACATCAAGTTGTAAGCGCGGTACTCGTCGTCGAACGAGAGACAGAAGGGCATAAATTCCCTCTTCAAAAACTAGTGTACTACGTATCCACTGTGTTAACCCCCTGCAAGTCCCGTTACCCGCACTATCAAAAGATAGCGTATGCGATGTTCATGGCATCCCGGAAGCTCCGACACTACTTTCAAGAGTGTTCGATAACAATGGCCTCCAAGTACCCTCAACGACATTATAAACAACCGCGACGCGACGGGCGGGATTGCAAAATGGGCCATTGAGCTCTTACCATTCAATATAACTTACAAACCTCGGGAGCTATAAAGTCACAAGTTTTGGCTGACTTTGTCGCTGAATGGACCGGCGAACTCCTAAAAGAGTACGGCGCATACTCCAATTGGATTATGCACTTCGACGGCTCCAAAATGCTGGCCGGATTGGGGGCTGGCGTCGTATTGACGTCCCCAACCGGGGACACAGTCCAATACGTGTTGGGGAACGCAGTAATTTCAAAAATTTTCCTACGCACACGCAAGATCATGGTGATGATATAGCAACGAGGGGAGAGTGTTGTCTACGTACCCTCATAGACCGAAGCGGAAACGTTGACGCAACGTAGAGGAAGTAGTCGTACGTCCTCCCGGTCCGACCGATCCAAGCACCGTTACTCCGGCACCTCCGAAGTTCTTGACACGCGTCAGCTCGATGACGCACCCTCGATCTCCAATCCAAGAGAGCCTCCGGGGGGGGTTCCACAAGACGATGGCGTGGTGACGATCTTGATGTTCTCTGCAGCAGGCTTCGCCTAAGCACCGCTACAATATTATCGAGGTGGAATATCGTGGAGGGGGCACCGCACGGCTAAGGAACGATCAATGATCAACTTGTGTGTCCTAGGGTGCCCCCTACCCCGTATATAAAGGAGGGAGGGAGGAGGAGGCCGGCCCAAGGGGGCGCCATAGAGGAGGGGGAAACCTACTCCAGTAGGTTTCCCCCTTTCCTTATCTTATTTGGAGGGAGGAAAGAGTACTAGTATTAGGAATAAGTACTAGTAGTAGTAATAGGAAGAGGGGGAAGGAGAAAGGAAGGGGCCGCCCCCTCCCCAGTCGGATTGGGTTGGGGCGCGCCTCCCTTGTTCCTTCTCCTTCTTCCTATATGGGCCCAATAAGGCCCATATACCTCCCGGGGTTCCAGAACCTCCCTAGTAGCTCCAAACTTCTCCTAACCTTTCCGGTGTCCAAATATATCCGTCCAATATATCAATCTTTATGTCTCGACCATTTCGAGACTCCTCGTCATGTCCCCGATCACATTCGGGACTCGAACAAACTTCGTACATCAAAATACATAAACTCATAATATAAGCATCATCGAAACCTTAAGCGTGCGGACCCTACGGTTCGAGAACAATGTAGACATGACCGAGACACGTCTCGGTCAATAACCAATAGCGGGACCTGGATGCCCATATTGGTTCCTACATATTCTACGAAGATCTTTATCGGTCAAACCGCATAACAACATACGTTATTCCCTTTGTCATCGGTATGTTACTTGCCCGAGATTTGATCGTCGGTATCCAATACCTAGTTCAATCTCGTTACCGTCAAGTCTCTTTACTCGTTCCGTAATACGTCATCTCATAACTAACTTATTAGTTACATGCTTGCAAGGCTTGGGTGATGAGTATTACCGAGAGGGCCCAGAGATACCTCTCCAGCAATCGGAGTGACAAAACCTAATCTCGAATTATGCTAACTCAACATGTACCTTCGGAAACACCTGTAGTACTCCTTTATAATCACCCGATTCGCCAGACGTTCGGTAATACCCAAAGTGTTCTTCCGTAAACGGAGTTACACAATCCTCATAGTTACTGAGAACATGTATAAGTCATGAAGGAAGCAATAGCGAGAATACTAAACGATCAAGTGCTAAGCTAACGGATGGGTCATGTCAATCACATCATTCTCCTAATGATGTGATCCCGTTAATCAAATGACAACTCTTTTGTCCATGACTAGGAAACATAACCATCTCGATAAACGAGCTAGTCAAGTAGAGGCATACTAGTGACACTATGTTTGTCTATGTATTCACACATGTATTATGTTTCCGGTTAATACAATTCTAGCATGAATAATAAACATTTATCATGAAATAAGGAAATAAATAATAACTTTATTATTGCCTCTAGGGCATATTTCCTTGATCTCCCACTTGCACTAGAGTCAATAATCTAGTTCACATCGCCATGTGATTTAACACCAATATTCATATCTCATATGATTAACACCCATAGTTCACATCATCATGTGACCAACACCCAAAGGGTTTACTAGAGTCAATAATCTAGTTCACATCGCTATGTGATTAACACCCAAAGAGTACTAAGGTGTGATCATGTTTTGCTCGTGAGAGAAGCTTAGTCAACGGGTCTGTCACATTCAGAGCCGTATGCATTTTGCAAATATTCTATGTCTACAATACTCTGCATGGAGCTATTCTAGCTAATTGCTCCCACTTTCAATATGTATCCAGATTGAGACTTAGAGTCATCTGGATCGGTGTGAAAACTTGCACTGAGGTAACTTTTACGATGGGCTCTTTTATCACCTCCATAATCGAGAAATATTTCCTTAGTCCTCACTAAGGATATTCTTGACCAATGTCCGGTGATCTACTCCTAGATCACTATTGTACTCCCTTGCCAAATTCAGAGCAAGGTATACAATAGGTCTGGTACATAGCATAGCATACTTTATAGAACCTATGACTGAGGCATAGGGAATGACTTTTCATTCTCTTTCTATTTTCTGCTGCGGTCGGGATTTGAGTCTTACTGTAGGATCGGAAGTATGTCTAGAGGGGGGGTGATTAGACTACTTGACAACTTAAAAATTTTGCCTTTTGATTGGAGTAGTTTCTTAGCAGGTTCACAATGATAACCAAGTCAAGTAACACCCTACACATGCAATTCTAGAGTTGTGGCAGCGGAAAGTAAATTGCATGTATAGTAAATGAGAGGAGGAGAAGAGCAAACGCAATGGAGACACGGAGAATTTTTTCTCGTGGTTCCGATAGGTGGTGCTATCGTCAATCCACGTTGATGGAGACTTCAACCCACGGAGGGTAGCAGGCCGCCATGAGTCCACGGAGGGCTCCACCCACGAAGGGTCCACGAAGAAGCAACCTTGTCTATGCCATCATGGCTTACGCCCACGGAGGACTAGCCTTACTCGGGGTAGATCTTCACGAAGTAGGCGATCTCCTTGCCCTTACAAACTCCTTGGTTCAACTCCACATCATGACGGAGGCTCCCAAGCGACACCTAACCAATCTAGGAGGCACCACCTCCAAAAGGTAATAGATGGGGTTGGTGATGATGAACTCCTTGCTCTTGTGCTTCAAATGATAATCTCCCCAACACTCAACTCTCCTCACCGATTTGGCTGTGGTGGAGGAAGGGATTGAGTGGAAAGCAACTTGAAAGACTAGAAATCAAGTTTCATATGGTGGGAGTGGAGCAACTTGATCTCAACACAAGGGTAGGTAGTTTTCTTCTCGTAAATGTAAGGTAGGAGTGGTAGTTCTTTCGATGGCTCTCTCCACGAATGAAGAGGAGGTGGAGGGTATTTATAGCCTCCACACAAAATCCAACTGTTACACACATTTGACCAATCTCGGTCGGACCGAAGTTGACAACTCGGTGAGACCGAAAGTTCAAATCTTGTGAGCGTTGGGATTTTCGGTGGGACCGAAAATACAATCTCGGTTAGACCGATTCTTCCAAAGTCTAGGGTTTGCCAATCTCGGTGGGACCGACTTTCTCATCTCGGTGACACCGATTTGAGTCTGAAGATTCTGAAGCTTGGCAACACCAATTTCGAATGACCGAGTTTGGAATCGGAAAATCCGAGATTCTAGGGTTTTGGCTATATGGTGAGGTGGTTCATCTCGGTGTGGTGAGTTTGGAATCGGTGGGACCGAGATTACTTATGAGTTTATGTTGGAATGAAAGATTGCTGATTGTTTGAGAGATAAATCACTAAGCACTTTAGAGCAACCAGGTCATCATCATAACCTCATCCCCTTTAATAGTATTGGCTTTCCTATGGACTCAATGTGATCTTGGATCACTAAACCAAAAATGGAGTCTTGAGCTTTTGCCAATGTTTTCCTTAGCATTTTGAGGGTCCACATCATCGGTCATTGCCATTCCCATATCAATTGAACTTTCTCAAATATACTCAAGAAATGATTAGTTCAATGATATATATGTTGTTATTAATTACCAAAACCACCGGGGATTAGTTGCACTTTCAATCTCCCCTTTTGGTAATTGATGACAACATATAGATCAAAGCTTCGACAAATGATATAATCAATGAATAACTTCGTCGCTTTGAGAAGTATGTGATAAGCAAGAGCTCCCCCTAAATTTGTGCATTATTTAAGATTTGCGTTTGAATGCAAATGCACAATCGATTAGGATCATGGGTTACTCTTCCATGTCACATACATCTTGGTGGAGCGCACAAAATGATAAGAACGAATAGCATGCACCCGATCACCAAGACATGAGTAAATGATCATACAAGATATGAATGGAATATGATAAGCATCAAGCACACATTAAGCACGGTATGATCAAGCACTCATCAAGATAGAGCAAGCGTAGCAAGCGTAGTATCAAACACACGGAGTATCTCAAAAGAACTCAAAAGTAAGTATCTCAAGGAAAACCGCAAAGCGAAAGAGCAAAAACGAGCACTCTCTCTCGAAGCCCTATGATCTATACAATTTCTCCCCTTTGGCAACAAGTTACCAAAAGTTCGAAGGTATAGAGCTAATCGTCACTCGGGACTCTGCTGGCGGCTCCGTCTGCGTCGATGGAGTGGAGATGGCTGCATCTGCAAAGCTGCTGAAGTCTGTGGAGCTGGAGGAGTGGATCTTGGGCTGGTCTTTGGGCCGATGGAGCTGTAGGAGGTGCTGATGTGGTAGCCACAGGATCGACCTTTGGAATAGCAAATGATCTGGGCTTTGTGGGCACTGCAGCAGGCTGCTCATAGTCATCCTGGACCATGTCACCTTCCATCTCCTTCATAAGTTCTGCCTTCTCCCTCTTAGCTTCCTCGATATCTGCATCAAGCTTGTTGACGGTGACTGCACTTCAGCTTGCTTGACGCAGCGTCGAGCATGGAACTTATCCTCAACGATCCTCTCAAGGCTCTCCCGAGATTGCACTATCTTGGCCAGCGTAGCTCAATTCTCTGAGTGGCTTCAAGAAGTTGTTCTGCAACACTCTTGGGCTTTGCTGCTTCCTTCTCGGCTTTAGCTTGTTTAGCGCCTTCAGACTTAGCATGTCCTTCCACGGACGTGGGAGCATTCTCGATCATCACAATCTCGTTGTCCTCATGTTCAGCTGCGGTGGCAAGTGGGGTCTATCCAACGGTAGGTGTCCGTGCCAAACTTGGCATTAATGAGCATCTGAATATGCGGAGCAAACCCACACGACCTCTTACGGTCATCACCTGTCCTCTTGATAGTCTCAACTATCGTGTCCATCACCTTAAAAGGTGTCTTCGGTCTAGAATGTGCAGCATGTTGATAGAGTACCCTCTTATCATGCGGTGGTCCCGACTTAGGCATCAATGTATGCCTCGTAATGGTATTGGTGGTTGGGAGACCTGCTCAAGGTAGTAGACTGATCCAAGCTTCCAAATCTCTACGTCCTTCTCATCAACCTCATTATACATGTTCTTCATTGACTCGTGGTTTTTCTTCGAATGCCATACACATCAATGTCATCTTCCTTGAAACAGGTGCATTCAGCAATGCTCTCCATTCCTCAATCAGATGAAATCTACGCCCTACATCATCCATACAATCCTCGCCATCTGGATAGAAGTGTGCGGTGGCATAGAATTGCATGATCATCTCATCGTTCCAGCGATCAACTTCGACCAACGAAATCTGCAATCCCTGGCGGTGAAGCTCTCATGCACATGTGGGAAATAGTCTCTGTGCTCTTCACTTCGATGTATTTCCGGTCAACATATCTTGTGTCAAGAACAATTGGCTTCTTGTCCATGAGCACTTTGCCTCATAAAAGTCTTGTTGCTCTTTAGTGTGGAATCTTGGGTCAATCGCTGTTTCTTCTCCTGGCCGCATATGGATCTGTTTGCCTCCATAGCTCGAGTCCTTTGTCCTTTCTCTCCTTCATGTTTTCAGCTCGAGGATGAGCTTCATTATGAATCGGCAGTTTACATCTTAGCTTGAGCGTAACATGAGCATCATCATCGATTCTGCGGTGGCACATTGTCCTTTTTCTTTTACGAAGCTGGAATATTTCTCACAGTCTTTACGGGCTTAGCATTTGGTTTGGCTTGGGCTGCCTTTCTTTGGAGCTGAAGCCTTAGTTTTAGGAGGTGCTCACCTTACGATGGCATCACCCATCAACTTCATACGAGGTGGTGAGGTGCTTCCTCATCGTAATCATCATCATCGCCAGCAGCCTCTTCATGAACTTTCCTCTTCCTCTTGGAAGTCTTCTTAACCTTCTTTGGAGGTTTCTTCCATCTTGAGCTTCGTGCAACAATGGATTTCTTGACCTTGGTTGTGCCTTTCTTTGAATCTTTTCCTTGATAGCTCTTTGCAACCACTTGCCTTTTAGGCTTAGAGGTTATTTCCTCTTGACAATGAAATCTGAATCTTCCTCATCGAGTTTCTCTTCCTCCACAGCCTCGTGGCGCAGCAGCAGATCCACTTGGAGTGCTTCTCTCTCCATCATCTGAAAAACTGCTTGCTTCGGACTTGTAGCTGCCTCTGGAATCTCAACTGGCATCTCGGACTGTTACATTGTCACTTCCTTCGCACATGTCGACAACCTTGTGAATAGAGTGGGTATGGGCGAGAATAGAAGAGTTATCACAAACTGCAGAAGATTTTGCAAAAGAATGAGTTCAAACTTTAGTTTTAGGTTTTCACAGAATACATGTCGGTCGACCGAGTCTATTAATTCGTGAAACCGAAATGTCTAAATGACCACATACACCACTTTCGGTTGGACGAAATGGGTTTCGCCTAGCCGAGACAGTTAGGGTTTCACTAAATTTTCACTTCGTCTTACCGATTTACAACTCGGTTTCACCGAAAAGTGCGGTCAATGGCGAGGCCAAATCGGTCGATCCGAAAATGCAGAATCGGTCACACCGAGATGTGTTCGTGAAACCTAACCTAAAATTTTCACTCGAAATTTGTCCTATGATCTAAACAATTTGGATAGGAAATCTCAAACTTGGCAAGAATCATGGCAATGCCTATCGTGCATAGAATCAGCGATTGGAACACGAGAGGATGAAGCTCACCCAATGCGGTGGAGCTTCACTCGGCGGCAACGATGCGGTCGAAGGACCGTTGACGGCGATGGAGACCAGCGGCGCCTGGCGACGGCGGAGACGATCCGTAGACCAAGGCGACGGCAATAAGAGTTTTGAGGCGAAGCGTTTGAAGAGGTAATCAACGCTCTGTCCTCGGTATATATACTCTTCGGTTGTCGGTGGGACCGAGTTTGAAAACTTCGGTGGGACCGAGATGGTTAGCTGCGTGCGATTACACACTTCGATCACGCCGAAAATTGAAACTTCGGTTTCACCGAGGTGAAAACCTAGATCAATCAAGTGATTTGATCATCCGATTTGATATATCGGTTTGACCGAAAGTACTTAGAAGGTTTTGGAAGTTAGGCTTTTGACGGATCGGTGGCTCCGAGTGCTCCTCACTCGGTCTGTCCGAAAAAGTCTTGTTCAAAGTTTGTGATATAAGCATGAATAGAGTTTGAGACAAGAAAGCATAGATAGCTAGGGGAAAAACTTAGGCATTCTTGTCCATCCATTTGGTCAAAAAGAAAGAAAACCATAAAGACCAAAGCAACAAATGGATGTCCTCGAATGGATAAAATCATGCATCCAACATGCTCACACAATAAGATAGCAAATGAAATATGTGTCAAACATGCACAAACAAAACACTAACAACTAGCACACAATTTGGCGATGACTAGGTCATCTATATATGAGTATATTGACTTAGGAGTCAAATGAGAACATTTGATCATAGGTCATACTCATCGTTTAAGCACAAGTGGGGTTACCACTTTTCCATAAAGCATTAATGTGTTCACATCATTAGGAGATGTTTTAGCTCATTTCTTTAGAGCAAAGCTCCCCTTGATGTGAGAACCCTTTTAAAGGGTCAAACTAACCTTGGGTTGTCGTTGAAGACTTCATGTAGATGTTGAAGATGTGGATGCTCAATGTTGATGAAGATCATCAAGAGTTGAGAGCAATCCTTTGGATTCGGGCACTTTCAATACCTACATGGGTTAGTCCCACAAGGAACAAACAAGAGTATCCATGGACATAGATTGAAGTACACAATGATGATGTCCATGAAAGCAATGATTACCTTGTCCCTTGACTTACCAACATGAGGGTTTGTGACTCCATGAACTAGTGCAAGATGTGGAGGTTGATTGCACAAGTCCTTGCCAAAATGAATATGAGTGAAGTGTATTGGCGGAGTCACCCTCAAGAACTCTCTAGTTCTTCTTCTTCGGAATCCACATCATCTTGATGGGAATCCTTGGGGTAGTAGTTGAGCTCGTTGAAGTAGAACTTGAAGTTGCCTTGGGAACCCACTTGACCATGGCCTTGGGTGCTTCAATGAATGTATCAATCTCCTCTTGAAGCTTGTCCTTGCCTTTTAGCTTGTGGTCTTGTGGTGGAAGGTCATCTTGAGCTTGTTCCTCATTGGAAGAAGTAGGATCATACTTCTCCTCTTGAGAGACGAACTTTGGAGTGGGATATTGACCTTCTTCCCATTCAACACCCTCGGCGTTGAACTTTCGCTCAAAACCAATTCCTTGATTCTTCCGTGTCTTCCTTGTTTGCGAACAATTTCCTCAAAGCTCTTGCTTCCGCAAGACTCTTGTAGACACCTTTCTCTATAATCCCTTTCAATAGACTATTTTCTTGCTCAAGTGAAACTTGGCTTGAAACATTGTTAGTGGAATCAAGAGAATTACTAGAAGTAACAACATTTGATTTAACATGATTATTGTTACTACTAGATGAAGAATTTTTCTTATGCTTGTCATGCTTAATTTTGATAGGTGGCAAGAAATTAGACAAGAGAAGTCGTTTGGCAAGATATGAAGAACTCTTCTTTGAAGATCGTCATTGATAGCTTTTAGAAACTCATGCTCTTGCTCTAGATTGAGCTTCTCGAGCGTAGCTTCTCATGAGATCTTAGGAGCTCTCTATGATCTTCTTGAGTTGTTTCATGAGCTAACTTAAGAGTGTTTAGTTCTTTAGTTAGACGCTCAATCTCCTTCATAGCATTGTCATTCGACTCATCTCGACTATAAAGACTACTAGCATGTTCATCATTACTAAGCTCACTAGATTTATCATGTAAAAGCTCATCTTCACCAAGCAAGTCATCCTCATCACTATTAAAGTCAATAAACTCAGGATGTGATACCTTGGGGCCTTTTGCCATGAAGCATCTTCCAATTCCCTCATTTGGTGAATCAAATATGTCATAGGAGTTGGAGTTGGAGGATACGAGAGCAAGACCGCAACACCTTCATCTTGATCAGATTCGGAGTTGGAGTGATAGCTTCTTTCGAGTGATTGTCGGAGTCGGAGCCGAAACCCATTCACCAACATGAGCTTGATGTTTTCTTCTTGTGTAGCTCCTTGATGACTTGTCTTTCCTTTCCTAATCCTTGCTTCTCCGAGAGGATCTTCGTTCATAACGATCATCTTTACTCCTTCTCTCTTTTCGAGGCGACTCTTCTCTTGAGCTTCTTCTTCTTGGAGATTCTTCTCTTCTCTTGTGGGAGTCGAACACTCATTTGAGTAGTGTCCGGTCTTCCACAATTGTAGCAGCTTTCGATCACGACTAGAAGATCTCCTTCATCATATGATCTAGACTTTGAGCTTCTTTCCTTGCTTCTACTCTTGTAGAATTTGTTGAAGTTCTTCACCATTAGGCTTATCTCTTCATTGGAAACTAGCTTGTCACTTGAGGATGTGGGAGCTTCAATTGCAGCTTTGTAAGCACCACTAGACTTGTTGTGAAGCTCTTCCTTATCTTTAAGTGTCATCTCATGAGCAACAATCCTTCCAATGACTTCGGTAGGCTTGAGATCTTTGTAGTTTGGCATCATTTGGATCAAAGTGCACACGGTGTCATACTTTCCATCCAAAGCTCTGAGAATCTTCTTGATGATGAATCGGTCGGTCATTTCCTCGCTTCCTAAGCCTGCCATCTCATTGGTGATGAGAGCAAGCCTAGAATACATTTCAGCGACTCCTTCACCTTCCTTCATCTTGAACTTGTCAAGTCGACCTTGAAGAACATCTAGCTTTGATTCCTTCACGGACTCTGTACCTTCGTGCATTTCACCAAAGTATCCCAAATCTCTTTTGCATTCTCAAGGCGGCTGATCTTGTTGAACTCCTCGGGACACAAAGCATTGAAGAGAATGTCACAAGCTTGAGCATTGTTCAGAACATCCGCAACTCATCCGCAGAGCTTCGCGATCCGTACTTTTCCTTCCTCAAGAACTCACCTTGCAAGCCAACACAAATAATGCCCCATGCGGCGGGGTTATGTCCAAGAATATGCATTTTCATTTTATGCTTCCAACTAGCAAAGTTTGAACCATCAAAGTAAGGACCTCTCTGAAAATTACCCTCACTAGACGCCATACTCTCCTAGGTTGTGAAACCAAGCTTATGGAGTCCAATGCAATGGAAACCAATCCAATGGAGACCAAAGCTCGATACCACTTGTAGGATCGGAAGTATGTCTAGAGGGGGTGATTAGACTACTTGACAACTTAAAAATTTTGCCTTTTGATTGGAGTAGTTTCTTAGCAAGTTCACAATGATAACCAAGTCAAGTAACACCCTACACATGCAATTCTAGAGTTGTGGCAGCGGAAAGTAAATTGCATGTATAGTAAATGAGAGGAGGAGAAGAGCAAACATAATGGAGACACGGAGAATTTTTTCTCGTGGTTCCGATAGGTGGTGCTATCGTCAATCCACGTTGATGGAGACTTCAACCCACGGAGGGTAACGGCTGCATGAGTCCACGGAGGGCTCCACCCACGAAGGGTCCACGAAGAAGCAACCTTGTCTATGCCATCATGGCTTACGCCCACGGAGGACTAGCCTTACTCGGGGTAGATCTTCACGAGTAGGCGATCTCCTTGCCCTTACAAACTCCTTGGTTCAACTCCACATCATGACGGAGGCTCCCAAGCGACACCTAACCAATCTAGGAGGCACCACCTCCAAAAGGTAATAGATGGGGTTGGTGATGATGAACTCCTTGCTCTTGTGCTTCAAATGATAATCTCCCCAACACTCAACTCTCCTCACTGATTTGGCTGTGGTGGAGGAAGGATTGAGTGGAAAGCAACTTGGAAAGACTAGAAATCAAGTTTCATATGGTGGGAGTGGAGCAACTTGATCTCAACACAAGGGTAGGTAGTTTTCTTCTCGAAATGTAAGGTAGGAGTGGTAGTTCTTTCGATGGCTCTCTCCACGAATGAAGAGGAGGTGGAGGGTATTTATAGCCTCCACACAAAATCCAACTGTTACACACATTTGACCAATCTCGGTCGGACCGAAGTTGACAACTCGGTGAGACCGAAAGTTCAAATCTTGTGAGCGTTGGGATTTTCGTGGGACCGAAAATACAATCTCGGTTAGACCGATTCTTCCAAAGTCTAGGGTTTGCCAATCTCGGTGGGACCGACTTTCTCATCTCGGTGACACCGATTTGAGTCTGAAGGTTCTGAAGCTTGGCAACACCAATTTCGAATGACCGAGTTTGGAATCGGAAAATCCGAGATTCTAGGGTTTTGGCTATATGGTGAGGTGGTTCATCTCGGTGTGAGTTTGGAATCGGTGGGACCGAGATTACTTATGAGTTTATGTTGGAATGAAAGATTGCTGATTGTTTGAGAGATAAATCACTAAGCACTTTAGAGCAACCAGGTCATCATCATAACCTCATCCCTTTTAATAGTATTGGCTTTCCTATGGACTCAATGTGATCTTGGATCACTAAACCAAAAATGGAGTCTTGAGCTTTTGCCAATGTTTTCCTTAGCATTTTGAGGGGTCCACATCATCAGTCATTGCCATTCCCATATCACTGAACTTTCTGAAATATACTCAAGAAATGATTAGTTCAATGATATATATGTTGTTATTAATTACCAAAACCACCCGGGGATTAGTTGCACTTTCACTTACTCAATTTCATACCTTTGCAACACAGGCAAGAACTCTTTCTTTGACTGTTCCATTTTGAACTATTTCAAAATCTTGCCAAGGTATGTACTCATTGAAAATCTTATCAAGCGTCTTGATCTATCTCAATAGATCTTGATGCTCAATATGTAAGTAGCTTTTCTCGAGGTCTTTTCTTTTAAAGAACTCCTTTAAAACACTCCTTTATGCTTTGCGAAAAATTCTACATCATTTCGATCAACAATATGTCACTCACATATACTAATCGAGAAAAGGTCAGTAGTGCTCCCACTCACTTTATTGTAAATACAGGCTTCATCGTAAGTCCATATAAAACTATATGCTTTGATCAACTTATCAAAGCGTATATTCCAACTCCGAGATGCTTGCACCACCATAGATGGATCATTGGAGCTTGCACATTTTGTTAGCACCTTATGAAAACCTTCCGTTGCATCATATACAACTCTTCTTTAATAAATCCATTAAGGAATACAGTTTTGATATCCATTTGCCAGATTTCATAAAATGTGGCAATTGCTAACATGATTCAGACAGACTTAAGCATTGATACGAGTGAGAAAATCTCATCATATTCAACACCTTGAACTTGTTGAAAACCTTTCGCAACAAGTCGAGCTTGGTAGATAGTAACACTACTATCAGTGTCCGTCTTCCTCTTGAAGATCCATTTATTTAACATGGCTTGCTGATCATCGAGCAAGTCACTCAAAGTCCATACTTTGTTCTCATACATGGATTATAGTCTCAGATTTTATGGCCTCGAGCCATTTCGCGGAATCTGGGCTCATCATTGTTTCCTCATAGTTCGTAGGTTCATCATGGTCTAGTAACATGACTTCCAGAACAGTATTACCGTACTACTCTAGTGCGGACTGTACTTTGGAAGACCTACGAGGTTTTGTAGTAACTTGATCTGAAGTTTCATGATCATCATCATTAGCTTCCTCACTAATTGGTATAGGAATCACTGGAACTGATTTCCGTGATGAACTACTTTTAAAATAAGGGAACAGGTACAGTTACCTCATCAAGTTCTACTTTCCTCCCACTCACATCTTTCAAGAGAAACTCCTTCTCTAGAAAGGATCTATTATCAGCAACAAATTTGCCTTCGGATCTGTGATAGAAGGTGTACCCAACAATTTCCTTTGGGTATTCTATGAAGACGCACTTCTCCGATTTGGGTTTGAGCTTATCAAGTTGAAAAACCCTTTTTCATATAAGCATCGCAACTCCAAACTTTAAGAAACAACAGCTTAGGTTTACTGCTAAACCATAGTTCATACGGTGTCGTCTCAACGGATTTAGATGATGCCCTATTTTAAACGTGAATGCAGCTATCTCTAATGCATAACCCCAAAATGATAGTGGTAAACTGATAAGAGACATCATAGATCGCACCATATCAAATAAAGTGCGGTTACGACGTTCGAACACACCATAACGATGTGGTGTTCCAGGTGGCGTGAGCTGTGAAACTATTCCACATTGTTTTAATTGAAGACCAAACTCGTAACTCAAATATTCCTCTCCGCGATCAGATCGCAGAAACTTTATTTTCTTGTTACGATGATTTTCCACTTCACTCTAAAATCCTTTGAACCTTTCAACTATTTCAGACTTATGTTTCATCAAGTAGATATACCCATATCTGCTCAAATCATCTTGTGAAGGTCAGAAAATAACGATACTTGCCACGAGCCTTTATACTCATTGGTCTGCATACATCAGTATGTATTATTTCCAATAAGTCGATAGCTCGTTCCATTGTTCCGAAGAACGGAGTTTTAGTCATCTTGCCCAAAAGGCACGGTTCGCAAGCATCAAATGATTCATAACCAAGTGATTCCGAAAATCCATCTTTATGGAGTTTCTTCATGCGCTTTACACCGATATGACCCAAACGGCAGTGCCACAAATAAGTTGCACTATCATTATTAACTTTGCATCTTTTGGCATCAATATTATGAATATGTGTATCACTACGATCGAGATCCAACAAACTATGTTCATTGGGTGTATGACCATAGAAGGTTTTATTCATGTAAACAGCACAACAATTATTCTCTAACTTACATGAATAACCGTATTGCAATAAACATGATCAAATCATATTCATGCTCAACGCAAACACCAAATAACATTTATTTAGGTTCAACACTAATCCCGAAAGTTTAGGGAGTGTGCGATGATGATCATATCAATCTTGAAACTACTTTCAACACACATCGTCACTTCACCCTTAACTAGTTTCATTTATTCTACGCAACTCCGCTTTGAGTTACTACTCTTAGCAACCAACCAGTACCAAATACCGAGGGGTTGCTATAAACACTAGTAAAGTACACATCAATAACATGTATATCAAATATACCTTTGTTTACTTTGCCATCCTTCTTATCCGCCAAATACTTAGGGTAGTTCCGCTTCCAGTGACCATTTCCTTTGCAATGTAAGCACTCAGTTTCAGGCTTTGGTTAAGCTTTGGGCTTCTTCGTGGGAGTGACAACTTGCTTGTCAATCTACTTGAAGTTCCCCTTTCTTTCCCTTTGCTCTTTTCTTGAAACTAGTGATATTGTCAACCATCAACACTTGATGCTCTTTCTTGATTTCTACCTTCGTCAATTTCAACATCACGAAGAGCTCGGGAATCATTTTCGTCATCCCTTGCATACTATAGTTCATCACGAAGTTCTACTAACTTGGTGATGGTGATTAGAGAACTCTGTCAATCACTATCTTATTTGGAAGATTAACTCCCACTTGATTCAAGTGATTGTAGTACCCAGACAATCTGAGCACTTGCTCACTAGTTGAGCGATTCTTCTCCATCTTTTAGCTATAGAACTTGTTGGAGACTTCATATCTCTCAACTCGGGTATTTGCTTGAAATATTAACTTCAATTCCTGGAACATCTCATATGGTCCATGATGTTCAAAACATCTTTGAAGTCCCGATTCTAAGTCATAAAGCATGGTGCACAGAACTATCAAGTAGTCATCATATTGAGCTAGCCAAACGTTCATAACGTCTGCATCTGCTCCTGCAATAGGTTTGTCACCTAGCGGTGCATCAAGGACATAATTCTTCTACGCAGCA
The DNA here is from genome assembly GCA_021437245.1 of Aegilops speltoides. NCBI lineage: Eukaryota > Viridiplantae > Streptophyta > Magnoliopsida > Poales > Poaceae > Aegilops > Aegilops speltoides. The sequence continues at coordinate 70,098,632 of CM038146.1, forward strand.
ATGAGGATAAACCTCAGATCACGGATCCAATCCGCATCATTGCTACTAACATTTTTCAACACAGTATTCTCTAGGAACATATCAAAATAAACATATGAAAGCAACAACGCGAGCTATTGATCTATAACACAATTTGCAAAATACTACCAGGACTAAGTTCATGATAAATTTAAGTTCAATTAATCATATTACTTAAGAACTCCCACTTAGACAGACATCTCTCTAGTCATCTAAGTGATCACGTGATCCAAATCAACTAAACCATGTCCGATCATCACGTGAGATGGAGTAGTTTCAATGGTGAACATCTCTATGTTGATCATATCTACTATATGATTCACGCTCGACCTTTCGGTCTCCGTGTTCCGAGGCCATATCTGTATATGCTAGGCTCGTCAAGTATAACCTGAGTATTCCGCGTGTGCAACTGTTTTGCACCCGTTGTATTTGAACGTAGAGCCTATCACACCCGATCATCACGTGGTGTCTCAAAGACGAAGAACTTTTGCAACAAAGCATACTCGGGAGAACACTTCTTGATAATTAGTGAGAGATCATCTTACAATGCTACCGTCAATCAAAGCAAGATAAGATGCATAAAGGATAAACATCACATGCAATCAATATAAGTGATATGATATGGCCATCATCATCTTGTGCTTGTGATCTCCATCTTCGAAGCACCGTCGTGATCACCATCGTCACCGGCGCGACACCTTGATCTCCATCGTAGCATCGTTTGTCGTTTACGCCATCTATTGCTTCTACGACTATCGCTACCGCTTAGTGATAAAGTAAAGCAATTACAGGCGTTGCATTTCATACAATAAAGCGACAACCATATGGCTCCGCCATTGCCGATAACTTCGTTACAAAACATGATCATTTCATACAATAAAATATAGCATCACATCTTGGCCATATCACATCACAACATGCCCTGCAAAAACAAGTTAGACGTCCTCTACTTCGTTGTTGCAAATTTTACGTGGCTGCTACGGGCTTAAGCAAGAACCAATCTCACCTACGCATCAAAACCACAATGATAGTTTGTCAAATAGACTCGCTTTTAACCTTCATAAGGACCGGCGTAGCCACACTCAGTTCAACTAAAGTTGGAGAAACAGACACCGCTAGTCACCGTGTGCAAAGCACGGCGGTAAACCAGTCTCGCGTAAGCGTCTGGCGTAATGTCGGTCCGGCCGCTTCATCCAACAATACCGCTGAACCAAAGTATGACATGCTGGTAGGCGGTATGACTTATATCGTCCACAACTCACTTGTGCTCTACTCGTGCATATAACATCAAACCATAAAACCTAGGCTCGGATGCCATTTGTTGGGGAACGCAGTAATTTCAAAAATTTCCTACGCACACGCAAGATCATGGTGATGATATAGCAACGAGGGGAGAGTGTTGTCTACATACCCTCATAGACCGAAGCGGAAACGTTGACGCAACGTAGAGGAAGTAGTCGTCGTCCTCCCGGTCCGACCGATCCAAGCACCGTTATTCGGCACCTCCGAGTTCTTGACACGCGTACAGCTCGATGACGCACCCTCGATCTCCAATCCAGTAGAGGCTCCGAGGGGGAGTTCCGCCAGCACGACGGCGTGGTGACAATCTTGATGTTCTCCTGTCGCAGGGCTTCGCCTAAGCACTGCTACAATATTATCGAGGTGGAATATCATGGAGGGGGGCACCGCACACGGCTAAGGAACGATCAATGATCAACTTGTGTGTCCTAGGGTGCCCCCTACCCCCGTATATAAAGGAGGGAGGGAGGAGGAGGCCGGCCCAAGGGGGGCGCGCCATAGAGGAGGGGGAAACCTACTCCAAGTAGGTTCCCCCCCCCCTTTTCCTTATCTTATTTGGAGGGGGAAGGAAAGAGTACTAGTATTAGGAATAAGTACTAGTAGTAGTAATAGGAAAAGGGGGGAAGGAGAAAGGAAAGGGGGGCCGGGCCCCCTCTCCAATTCGGATTGGGCTGGGGGGGCGCGCCCCCCTCCCTTGTTCCTTCTCCCCTCTTCCTATATGGGCCCAATAAGGCCCATATACCTCCCTGGGGGTTCCGGTAACCTCCCGGTAGCTCCAAACTTCTCCGGAACCTTTCCGGTGTCCAAATATATCCGTCCAATATATCAATCTTTATGTCTCGACCATTTCGAGACTCCTCGTCATGTCCGTGATCACATCCGGACTCAACAAACTTCGTACATCAAAATACATAAACTCATAATATAACCGCATCGAAACCTTAAGCGTGCGGACCCTACGGTTCGAGAACAATGTAGACATGACCGAGACACGTCTCTGGTCAATAACCAATAGCGGGACCTGGATGCCCATATTGGTTCCTACATATTCTACGAAGATCTTTATCGGTCAAACCGCATAACAACATACGTTATTCCCTTTGTCATCGGTATGTTACTTGCCCGAGATTTGATCGTCGGTATCCAATACCTAGTTCAATCTCGTTACCGGCAAGTCTCTTTACTCGTTCCATAATACGTCATCTCATAACTAACTTATTAGTTACATGCTTGCAAGGCTTGGGTGATGAGTATTACCGAGAGGGCCCAGAGATACCTCTCCGACAATCGGAGTGACAAAACCTAATCTCGAATTATGCTAACTCAACATGTACCTTCGGAAACACCTGTAGTACTCCTTTATAATCACCCGATTCGTTGTGACGTTTGGTAGTACCCAAAGTGTTCTTCCGTAAACGGAGTTACACAATCCTCATAGTTACGAGGAACATGTATAAGTCATGAAGGAAGCAATAGCAGAATACTAAACGATCAAGTGCTAAGCTAACGGGATGGGTCATGTCAATCACATCATTCTCCAAATGATGTGATCCCGTTAATCAAATGACAACTCTTTTGTCCATGGCTAGGAAACATAACCATCTCTGATAAACGAGCTAGTCAAGTAGAGGCATACTAGTGACACCATGTTTGTCTATGTATTCACACATGTATTATGTTTCCGGTTAATACAATTCTAGCATGAATAATAAACATTTATCATGAAATAAGGAAATAAATAATAACTTTATTATTGCCTCTAGGGCATATTTCCTTCAATACGTACTTCAGATAATGTACACGGACTCCAACAACGCAGCCGAATACGAGGCCCTTTTACATGGCCTCCGGATGGCAATCTCCATGGGAATTCAACGCCTAGAGGTGCGCGGGGATTCAAACCTTGCAATATCCCAAATAAATGGAGACTTTGATGCCAAGGATCCGAAAATGGCAGCATATCGCAACGCTGTCCTAAAAATGTCAGCTCAGTTTGAAGGACTTGAATTCCATCACGTAGCCCGGGATAATAACCAAGCAGCCGACATATTGGCACGCATCGGCGCAAAGCTGTCCCTCCAAACATCTTCCTGGAATGACTCTTTAAGCCATCTGTACTATGGGAAGAGGAGTCTGGAAATAACAAACCGGAAGCAGCCGCACCAACCGACACAGAGCAATCTGACATAACCGGCGACTCAGCCGCAATAACACCTTCAACCCACGACATAATGGCGAAATTGCCCGTGGGACGTAACCATTCCTAGCCTACTTGCTTATGCAGAACTTCCGAAGACCAAAATGAGGCCCATTGCATAGTACGGCGATCTAAAGCCTACAAGGTCCATGAGGAGAACTTTATAAGAAAAGCACAACCGAGTCCTTCAAAGGTGTATCTCCGAAGAGGAAGGGCGAAACCTTCGGCTGAAATTCATGCGGACTAGGCGGACACCACGCAGCAGCTCGGGCCCTTGTAGGAAAGGCATTCCGTACAGATTTTATTGGCCGACGGCCGGGTAGATGCTCGGGACTTAGTCCAAAGATGCATCGGTTGTCGCCTCTTTGCTAATCAAAGCCATATGCCACCCATCGCCTCAAAACTATACCCATTACCCGCCGTTTATGGTCCAGGGGCTTGACATGGTTGGACCCCTTAAAGGGGGAACCCACAAGCAAAGGTACCTATTGGTCATGGTGGACAAATTCACCAAATGGATAGAGGCCAAGCCAGTCAAAACGGCAGAGTCTGGACCAGTGATAGACTTTATATCCGGGGTAGTGCACCATTATGGCGTCCCCCACAGCATCATCACCGATAACGGCATGAACTTCACGGCCGACGAGGTTAAGTCATGGTGCAAAAATATGGGCATTAAGCTCGATTACGCTTCAGTCTATTATCCTCAAACCAACGGTCAAGTGGAACAAGCAAATGGTCTAATAATGAGCGGCATCAAACCCAGACTAGTGCGGTCACTTACGAAATCTGACATGCACTGGGTAGAGGAGCTTGAATTCGTACTCTGGGGGCTGCGGACAACGCCCAACCGTACTACCGGATTCACACCATTTTTTATGGTATACGGCGCAGAGGCAGTTCGGCCCTGCGACATCATTCATTACTCACCTCGAGTGCGCATGTACGAAGAAAGAGAGGCCGAGCTGGATCGGCAGGACAGCTTGGACGCATTGGAGGAAGAACGCGACGTTGCCAAGGCTCGTTCCGCATTCTATCAGTAGCAGGCTCGAAGATATCAAAGCAGAGAAGTACGGGCCTAGACGTTGGCGAATTAGTTCTACGCCTACCGGACAAGAAAAAGGACAAGCTCAAGCCCAAAAATGGGAGGGCCCATTCATTATTGATCAAGTCCTGACCGGCAGAGCGTACCGTCTACGAAATGCGTTGGACAACCGACTCGAGCCGAACCCATGGAACGCAGCCCGCCTCCGAAGATTCTATGCCTAGCGCCGGACTAAGAGTTCGTCCTCTTCCCCCGTCCAAATTTTTACATTTCATCTGTCTTTTGTTTCTCTTTCTTCTCTCACCCCTTTTCCTAAAAAGCCCTTAAAGGCCTACTTGCGCATTATTCGCACACACTTGACGTGCCATCCGCACTCATTATACCTAGGGGCTTCTTTACCAGAAGCTCAATTATAAGGGCTTCATGCCCAACACATGTGTCAAGCTTCCACATGTACCTTTATTCACCATTATATGGATCGATATGACTTAAGTTTTGGCCAAGCTGGGTTGCCTGGCTCCTGTGCTTACCCCTACGTTCCCGATTGTTCGGCTAGGAGGTAAAGGAGCACCTCTGCGATTATTATCACGGGTCACCGGATGTGTACCTCAGACTGGGTGAAGCCGAAAGCTAGCGTTCTTAAGGGAATATTCGGTCGGTGACTTAAAAGATGATTCTTTACCTACTTATTTATCTGCCCCCAGATGTTTTTCTGCTCTTTTCGCAGACCGGACATGCACTTTAGGGCATGCCTCCCAGGGAAAGGAACCCTTAACGGAACTATTCTCCCTGGAAGATGTTTCTTACTAACCATGTAATATAACATAACTAGTTGGGCACTTGTCTGATAAAGCACTAATGACCCCTACGCCTGGTCTCCATGCATGCCCCGGTTGTTTCTTAACCGAGAAGGTATTCGGACACACTCCGGACTCTAGGGTCCCGAGGTTGAAGCGAAAAGGTCGGCAAAGACAAACGATCTACAATCCGGCTAGAAGGCATTTTACATGTCATTTTAAAATACATTGTCAAATAGACTGACTGTATTCCTCCTCAATCCCGTCTAACAGGCTGTCTAATTTACAGTCCCGTTGGGAAAATTTAGCGGCCAACTCTACTTGGCCGTATACTAAACTCACAGGGATATCCTTCCCATCGGGTCCCATAGGTCCGACCTCGGCCATGTGGTTGGGATCCGCCTTCTTGTACCGCGTCTTCACCATGGCCCAGGCCTCCCTGGCACCTTGGCGGCAGGCCAAAATCTTCCATAAACGGAAGCGCTGCCGCACTCCCTGAAGCTTCTCCGCAAGCTCCCCAAGGCCCTCGGGCAGGGAGAGGGCCGGCCATAAAGCCTGGACGACGCCGCTCATTGCCTGCGGTCTCGTTCGAGCAGCTGCAACAGTTCGGGAAGTTATCACCCGTCGATACGGGCATCTCCTCTGAGGCGACTGTGAGTATACCTCTGATATATTTTGTCAATTGACTTCCTCGCTGAACTCTTCTTTTCAAAGGAGTTCGCTCAAGCACTTACTATAGATGCCGCGACGAAGCCTCCGATTCTCCTTAATGGAGCTGCAGCTCGGCCCGAACACCTTTCAGCTCTTCTCCGAGCTGGGCGTGGGCATCCCGGAGCTTGTTCCTCTCTGCTGCACTCTATTCAGCACCCTCTCGCGGCCTTCACCGGGCGCGATAATCTTACTGTCCGGATCTTGTCCGACAAAGACTGCAATGTCATTATTAGACTTGCGCACACGCCGCATTAATCGCTTATATTTTTAAAATAATGTGTTACCAGAGGGGTCTCTGTTTCCTCCTGCGGCGGCAAATGCTGACCTCGAGTTGGGTCTTGCACTCTTGCAGCTCCCGAGACGGTTGGGTATTCTTCTCCGTAAGATCCTGCGTTTCAAATGATCCTTAAATCAGTTAATATAACTACTTTAAGTCTCGAGGGCTACTGGCATATACAACTATTAAATTCTCTTACCCATATGTCTTTTACATACAGCTTCGTGGCTCTGGTAAAACCATCTTGAGCAGCACGGAGGTGTGCGTCCCCCGCGTTAAAGGCATTCAACGCCTCAGGGGAGAAGCACGCGTCACGAAATACTGTCCGGCGGCGCCTGTGGTTCATGGCGCTCTCCACCTCGAGACCTTGTGGCGGACGATCTGCCGGCATCCTTCGTTGGGAGGTCTGGCTCGCGCCTTGCGCCTCCCCTCCGCACCATGTGCTTTGGAGCCCGGCTAGTAGGGGTTGAATTGGCAACCTCTCGCCCGCAGATCCAATGGGCGCTTTTCTCTCTACAAAAGTCATGAGCACTCAAACGCTTCCTAGGAACGTTGCTCCAAATAATGAACTGTGAGCTATACCTTTGCGGTGATGTTTCAATCCGCGTCGCGCTCCTCTTCTGCCTGCTGGTCCGGACTGGCCTTTGTGGGTCAGCCGCCGCGGGTTCGGCTTCCCGCCTTGAAGGCGCTTCCTGCAAAACACCGTCGTAGGCGAAGGTCAGAAATGAGCAAGGAAGAAATAATGGTGTCGGGACTTCGGTCACAATCACCTGGGAGGCCGGATATAGTCCGGGGTAGTCAGCCATAATGGCGACTAAAGCATTATCCATGCTGAGCTGGTGGAACACCCCGTCGATTAGCTCCACCTTTATGTCCGGATCCTCTTCGGGGGCTGGATCCTGAGATCTCTCTGGATCCTCGGGTTGCGGAGCTGGACTTATCATGTCCTCCACAATCCGACGCAGTTCCTGTGTCGAAAACATAATATAAGAAGCTTAAACTTCGAAAGCATGGGTCAGACACACAGAGTGTTCGCTTACCCAACGCCGGGGATTATTCATGGAGAACCCATTCAACGGGTTCGTCTGAAGGAAGTCCTCCTTCTCCCCCTTGTACAGGCCGGACAGGATCTTCGCTAGGTCCTCGGCCGAACCCGGCCCTTTGCGGCCGTGACGGGTGGCATCGTCCTCCCCGTTGAAATCCCACATGGGGTGTCCCTCAGATTGTAGTGGATGCACCCCAAGATAATGCATGTTGCCATGACTCCAATCATGGTCAACTCGAGAATGGGCCAAGAACCTTATCCGCCCATCAAATAATGGACGCTCTTGTCTTCCTCCGGTTAGGGCTCCACGGACGCCAACCGAGGCGCTTTCTCAGAGGAGCAAGATCAACTCCGGAGGCCGATCCGAATAGGGTCCGACAATGAGCGCCTTCTATAAAACCATTCAAGGCCGGTCTTGGACGCCTTCTTAGGGGTTCCGGATGGATATCCGTCCCGCAATGCGCCATATTTCGCACCGCCCACTTGATATATGGACCCCTCGTGAGAGCGGGTGCGAGGCGTAACAGCCTCTTCCACAATGCAAAATGGGGCTCGATTCTAAATAGCTCAAGAAGAGCTACGTAACCCAGCGATATGCGGATAGAGGCGGGCGTGGGTGATGGAGCTGGAGTCTGAGAACTCCGAGGCCCGCGGAAGAACAGATGTATAGGAAATCCGAGTCCCCTTATTAGATAGGGGACGAAGCATACCCGCTCCCCTTTGTTGGGACTTGGGGTAGCCTCCGCTTGCTTCCCACCTTGGTAGGTGGCCAACCCGGCTCGAACCAGGACCATGAAGGCCGGAGGGAGATATCCCTTTGCTTGGAGCGTCACCAGCTCATTGTCTTGAGACAGAACATCTTCGCCAGATCTCTGGCAAGGTGGGGAGGTGAGCGCGAGAGGAGGAGCCGCGTCGACGGTCCATGATGGAATGGATTTTTGGTCGAGGCGCTCCGATGAGTACTCGCGGAAGGAAGATGGTGTGATTTGGATCTGGATTCTTGCCTCTCTTATAGGCAGATTATTTGCACAACTAGGGGGTAAAACATAAAGGTACCCTGGCTTTTCGCATTCATGCGACGCGTGGAAGATGGCCATTATTGGGCGTGGAAGCCAAGAAGCGCAACATTGATAAGGAAGCCGGACACTGTTCGGCAAACACACGGAATTTGGAGGAGAACCCGCCTTGCAACGTCGAAGACTATATACGCGCCGGACTTATCGTCATTGAAGCCTGGTTCGGGGGCTACTGAGGGAGTCCTGGACTAGGGGGTGTCCGGACAGCCGGACTATCATCGTCCACCGGACTCCAAGACTACGAAGATACAAGATTGAAGACTCCGTCCCGTGTCCGGATGGGACTTTCCTTGGCGTGGAAGGCAAGCTTGGCGATACGGATATGTAGATCTCCTACCATTGTAACCGACTCTGTGTAACCCTAGCCCTCTCCGGTGTCTATATAAACCGGAGGGTTTTAGTCCGTAGGAGACAACAACCATTACAACAATCATACCATAGGCTAGCTTCTAGGGTTTAGCCTCCTTGATCTCATGGTAGATCCACTCTTGTACTACCCATATCATCAATATCAATCAAGCAGGAGTAGGGTTTTACCTCCATCGAGAGGGCCCAACACAGGTTGAAAGTGCAACTAATCCCATGGTGGTGGTTTTGGTAATTAATAACAACATATATATCATTGAACTAATAGTTACTTGAGAATCATTTCAAAACTGAAAGAACTAATCCCGGTTCAACATATATATCATTGATATGGGTATGGCAAGGATCAAGAAGTGGACCCCAAAATGCTAAGGCAAGCATTGGCAAAAGCTCAAGACTCCATTTTTGGTTTAGTGATCCAAGATCACATTGAGTCCATAGGAAAAGCCAATACTATTAAAAGGGATGAGGTTATGATGATGATCCGTCGCTCAAGTGCTTAGTGATACATCTCCTAAACTATCAAGAACTTTCACCGCCATAGACACTCATAAGTAGTCTCGGTCCCACCGATATTCCAAACTCACCACACCGAGATGAACCACCTCAGCCATAAGCCAAACCCTAGTAAACTCGGATTTTCCGATTCAACTCGGTCTCACCAAACATGAGTTGCCAAGCTTATGAACCTTCACATCAAATCGGTGTCACCGAGATGATGAAGTCGGTCCCACCAAACTGGCATGCTCTTGTCATTGCACTAATCGGACTAACCGAGATTGTATATTCGGTCCCACCGAAAATCCCAACGCTCACATTATTTGAACTATCGGTCTCACCGAGTTGTCCACTTCGGTCCCACCGAGATTGCTCAAATGTGTGTAACGGTTGGATTTTGTGTGGAGGCTATTTATACCCCTCCACCCCTCTTCATTCGTGGAGAGAGCCATCGAAAGAACTACCACTCCTACCTTACATTTCGAGAAGAGAACTACCTACCCTTGTGTTGAGATCAAGTTGCTCCACTCCCACCATATGAAGCTTGATCTCTAGCCTTCCCAAGTTGCTTTCCACTCAATCCTTTCTTCCACCACAGCCAAATCAGTGAGGAGAGTTGAGTGTTGGGGAGATTATCATTTGAAGCACAAGAGCAAGGAGTTCATCATCATCTACAACATCTATTACCTTTTGGAGGGTGGTGCCTCCTAGATTGGTTAGGTGTCGCTGGGAGCCTCCGTCGCCGAGATGTGGAGTTGAACCAAGAAGTTTGTAAGGGCAAGGAGATCGCCTACTTCGTGAAGATCTACCCCGAGTAAGGCTAGCCTCCGTGGGCGAGGCCATGATGGAATAGACAAGGTTGCTTCTTCGTGGACCCTTCATGGGTGGAGCCTCCGTGGACTCTCGCAGCAGCTGCTACCCTCCGTGGGTTGAAGTCTCCATCAACGTGGAAGTACGATAGCACCACCTATCGGAACCACGAGAAAAATCACCGCCTCCAAAATTGCGCTTGCTCTTCTCCACCTCTCTTTACTACATGTGCAATTTACTTTCCGCTGCCTATACTCTAGAATTGCATGTGTAGGGTGATGCTTGACTTGATCATAATTGTGAATCGCCAAAACTGTTCTTTGTCAAAAGGCAGAATTTTTATATTGACAAGTAGTCTAATCACCCCCTCTAGACATACTTTCGATCCTACAAGTGGTATCGAGCTTTGGTCTCCATTGTATTGGTTTCATTGCATTGACTCCATAAGCTTGGTTTCACAACCTAGGAGAGTATGGCGCCTAGTGAGGGTAATTTTCAGAGAGGTCCTTACTTTGATGGTACAAATTTTGCTAGTTGGAAGCATAAAATGAAAATGCATATTCTTGGTCATAACCCAGCCGCATGGGGCATTATTTGTGTTGGTATGCAAGGTGAATTCTTCGAGGAAGGAAAAGTTCCGGATCGCGGTTACACCGAAGAATTATGGATGTTGCAAAACAATGCTCAAGCTTGTGACATTCTCTTCAATGCCTTGTGTCCCGAGGAGTTCAACAAAATCAGCCGCCTTGAGAATGCAAAAGAGATTTGGGATACTTTGGTTGAAATGCACGAAGGTACCGAGTCCGTGAAGGAATCAAAGCTAGATATTCTTCAAGGTCAACTTGACAAGTTCAAGATGAAGGATGGTGAAGGAGTCGCTGAAATGTACTCTAGGCTTGCTCTCATCACAAATGAGATTGCCGCTTAGGAAGCGAAGAAATGACCGACCGATTCATCATCAAGAAGATTCTCGAGCTTTGGATGGAAAGTATGACACCGTGCACTTTGATCCAAATGATGCCAAACTACAAGACTCTCAAGCCAACCAAGTCATTGGAAGAATTGTTGCTCATGAGATGACACTTAAGGATAAGGAAGAGCTTCACAACAAGTCAAGTGGTGCTTACAAAGCTACAAGTGATGCTCCCACAACCTCAAGTGACAAGTTAGTTTCCAATGAAGAGATAAGCCTAATGGTCAAGAACTTCAACAAATTCTACAAGAATAGAGGCAAAGAGAGAAGCTCAAAGTCTAGATCATATGATGAAAAGAGATCTTCTAGTCGTGATCGAATCGCTACAATTGTGGAAGACCCGACACTACTCAAATGAGTGTACGGCTCCCCACAAGAGAAGAGAAGAATCTCCAAGAAGAAGAAGCTCAAGAGATGAGTCACCTCGAAAGAGAGAAGGAGCAGAGATGATCGTTATGAACGAAGACCCTCTCGGAGAAGCAAGGATTCGGAGAGGAAAGACAAGTCATCAAGGAGCTACACAAGAAGAAAACATCAAGCTCATGTAGGTGAATGGGTCTCCGGCCCGACTCCGACAATCAATCCAAGGAAGCTATCACTCCGACTCCGACTACAGCCAAGATGAAGGTGTTGCGGTCTTGCTCTCAGATCCTCCAACTCCAACTCCTACGACTTATTTGATTCACCAAATGAGGGAATTGGAAGATGCTTCATGGCTAAAGGCCCCAAGGTATCACACCCTGAATTCATTGACTTCAATAGTGATGAGGATGACTTGCTTGGTGAAGATGAGCTCTTGCATGATAAATCCAAAGGAGCCTAGTAACGATGAACATGCTAGTAGTCTTTATAGTCGAGAAGAGTCGAATGACAATGCTATGAAGGAGATTGAGCGCCTAACTAAAGAACTAAACACTCTTAAGTTAGCTCATGAAACAACTCAAGAAGATCATAGAGAGCTCCTAAGATCTCATGAGAAGCTACGCTCGAGAAGCTCACTCTAGAGCAAGAACATGAGTTTCTAAAAGCAATCAATGACGATCTTCAAAGAAGAGTTCTTCATATCTTGCCAAACGACTTCTCTTGTCTAATTTCTTGCCACCCATTAAGACTAAGCATGACAAGCATAAGAAAAATTCTTCCTCTAGCAGTAATAATAACCATGCTAAATCCAATGTTGTTGCTTCTAGTAGTTCTCTTGATTCCACTAACAATGTTTCAAGCCAAGTTACACTTGAGCAAGAGAATAGTTTATTGAAAGGGATCATAGAGAAAGGTGTCTACAAGAGCCTTGCCGGAAGCAAGAACTTTGAGGAAATTGTTCGCAAGCAAGGAAGGCACCGAAGAATCAAGGAATTGGTTTTGAGCGAAAGTTCAACGCGAAGGCGTTGAGTGGGAAGAAGGTCAATATCCTACTCCACAGTTTGTTCCTCAAAAGGAGAAGTATGATCCTACTTCTTCCAATGTGGAACAAGCTCAAGATGACCTTCCACCACAAGACCACAAGCTAAAAGGCAAGGACAAGCTTCAAGAGGAGATTGATGCATTTGTTGAAGCACCTCAAGCCATGGTCAAGTGGGTTCCCAAGGAAACGCCAAGTTCTACTTCACAAGCTCAACTACAACCCCAAGGATTCCCATCAAGATGATGTGGATCCCAAGAAGAAGAACTAGAAAGTTCTTGAGGGTGACTCCGCCAACATACTTCACTCACATTCATTTTGGCAAAAACTTGTGCAATCAACTTCCACATCGTGCACTAGTTCATGGAGTCACAAACCCTCTTGTTGGTAAGTCAAGGGACAAGGTAATCATTGCTTTCATGGACATCATCTATTGTGAACTTCAATCTATGTCCATGGATATCCTTGTTTGTTCCTTGTGGGACTAACCCATGTAGGTATTGAAAGTGCCCGAATCCAAAGGATAGCTCCCAACTCTTGATGATCTCCATCAACATTGAGCATCCACATCTTCAACATCTACATGAAGTCTTCTACGACAACCCAAGGTTAGTTTGACCCTTTAAAGGGGTTCTCACATCTAGGGGGAGCTTTGCTCTAAAAAATTGAGCTAAAGCATCTTCAAATGATGTGAACACATCAATGCTTTATGTAAAAGTGGTAACCCCACTTGTGCTTAAACGATGAGTATGACCTATGATCAAATGTTCTCATTTGGCTCCTAAGTCAATATACTCATATAAAGATGACCTAGTCATCGACAAATTGTGTGTTAGTTGCTAGAGTTTTGGTTGTGCATGTTTGACACATATTTCATTTGCTATCTTATTGTGTGAGCATGTTGGATGCATGATTTTATCCATTCGAGGACATCCATTTGTTGTTTTGGTCGCTTTTGATTTTTCTCGACCAAATGGATGGACAAGAATGCCTAAGTACCTCCCCTAGCTATCTATGCTTTCTTGTCTCAAATTCTATTCATGCTTACATCACAAATTTTGAACAAGTCATTTTCGACCCTCCGGTGAGGAGCACTCTGAGCCACCGATCCGTCAAGGGCTAATTTCCAAAACCTTCTAATTGATTTCGGTCGACCAACTCACTCAAACTCGGTCGAACCGAAAGCATTTAGACGATCTAGGTTTTCATCTCGGTGAAACCGAAGTTGTGATTTTCGGCGTGATCAAGTGCATAATCGCTTAGCAGTTATCCATCTCGTGCCACCGAAGTTTTACAACTCGTCCCACCGACAGTGAAGGGGTATATTCCGAGGGCCGCTGCTGATTCCTCCTTCAAACGTTTCGCCCCACACCCTTGCCGCCGCCGCTTTGGTCTCCGGATCGCCGCCGTTGCCGCCAGGCGCCTCGCCGCAGTCTCGTCGCCGCCAACGGCCATCTCCTCCGCGCCGCCGCCGCCAGAGAAAACTCCACCAAGTTAGGGTGAGTTTTGATCCCACTCGTGCTCCCATCTCCGATTCAATGCACGCTTGATTGCCTAGTATCTTGCCACGATTGAAATTCTCCGCACACCGATTGGTTCGCTTGAACTAGATTCGAGTAAAAGTTTTAGGTTAGGTTTCATGAACACATCTCGGTGAGACCGATTTTATATTTTCGGTATGACCGATTTGGCCTATGGCTATTGCAGATCGCACCTTCGTCCAACCGAAGTTGTGCAAAATCGGTGTGACCGAAATGAAGATTCTGTGAAACCCTAGTGTTTTCGGCAGATCAAACCCACTTCGTCAAACCGAAAGTGGTGTGCCAAGCTCCTGCTTAACACTTCGGATTCACCGAACCTTAAACTCGGTCCGACCGAAATGTCTTCTGTGAAAACTTAATACTAGAATTTGAACTCATTTTTTTGCAAAACTTCGCATTTTGTGATGACTCTTCTTCTCTGCCTACACCTTATCTATTCACAAAGTTGTCACCATGTCGATGCCAAAGGATGTGAGAACAGTCGAGACACCCATTGCGACATTCCAGAGGCAGCACTAGTCCCGATCCTAGTAGCTCATCCGATGATGGTGAGAGGAGTACACCAAGTGGCATGCCTCCTGCAGCCACCAGAGCTAGAAAGAAGAGGAATTCAGATGATGAGGATTCAGATTTTGTTGTTGAGGAAGAGGTGACCTCAAAGCCTAAAGGAAGGTTGTTGCCAAAGAGCAACAAGATCAACAATCTAAGAAGGGCACCAAAGAAAGTCAAGCAATCAACTGCTGCTAAGAAGCTGAATTTGGGAGAGGCAACTGCAAGCAAAGTGAAGAAAACCACCAAGAGAAAGAGGATAGTGCATGATGCAAAGAAGAGAGGATGAGGATGAGGAAGCACCCCAGCCTCCTCCTCGAAGCCAAGCTCATGGGTGATGCCATTAAGGCCGGAGCCACATCAAAGCCCAAGAAATCTGCTCCAGCTAAGGCAGCTCCAAAGAAAGCCTCGCCGCCAAGCCCAAGAGGACCGCTGAAACATTCCAATATTCAAAAGAACAAGGATGATGTGCCACCAATGAGTCTCGACGATGAAGGACCAGCTTTGCTGAAACTTCGCCCAAAACTGCCACTCCATAATGATGCTCATCCTCAAGCCGAGGATATGAAGGCAAGGAAAGATAAAGGTCTCGTGCTATGGAGACAAACCGACCCATATGCCGTGAGGAGAAGAACTGCCAGAGATCCCAGATTTCACACCGAGAGCAGCAGGACTTCTATGAGACCGTGCCGATGGACAAGAAGCCCATAGTCGCAGACACCGATATGTTGATCGGAAGTACATTGACAAATAAGAGCACAGAGATTTCTTTCCACATGTGCATGAAAGTTTCACCGCATGTGGAGTTGCAGATTTTGTAGGTCGAAATTGACCAGTTGGAACGATGAGATGATAATGCAATTTTATGCCACACTCACTTCTACCCCGATGGAAAGATTATGTGGATGACTCAAGGTCAAAGGTTTTCTTCTTCGTTGAAGAATGGGCAGAAATTCAATGCTCCAAAGGCAACGAGAAGATGATATTGATGTATATGGGATTCCAAAGAAGAATCATGAATCCATGAAAACATGTACAAAGAGATTCCAGCAGAGGATTTGGGAATCTGAAGCTCGCTCACCTACCATCTCCAGCAGGCTTACCTACCACTAATACCATTTTGAGGCATACCTTGATGCCCAAATCGAGATGATCGCATGATCGAGGATACTCTATCAACATGCTGCACATACTTGATGAGAGAGCACCTTTCAAGGTGATGGACTTGATGGTAGAGACCATTAAGAGGACTGCAATGACCGTAAAAGGTCATGTGGATTTGCCCAGATTCAGATGCTTATCAATGCCAAGTTTGGCACGGGCACATTCTTGTTGGATAGAGAACATTTACCGCTGCAGCCAGAGCATGAAGACAATGTTGTTGTGATGGATGAGGAGGATCCGACATCCGTTGAAGGTCAAGCCAAGATCGCAGCTGCTAAGAAAGCCAAAGTCGACAAGGAAGCAAAGAAGCAGCAGCAGCTAAACCAAAGAGTTTCGAGAGCAAATTCTTGAAGCTACTCAAAGGATTGAACAACGCCTCGCCAGCATTGAACAGCCTCGGAGAGCTTAGAGAGGATTGTTGACGAGAAGATCTACGCCCGGACGTGAAGTCGATCAAGTACAAGTGACCGCCAACAAGCTCGAGGCGACATTGAGGAAGCAAAGCAGACAAGGCGAGCTTATGCGTGAGTTGCAGGATGACTTAGTCCAGATTCTCATCGACAGATCGCTCCGGTTCCCAAAGGATCCCGATCACCGCTATTCCAAAGGATCGACACCAGACTACAGCTTCAAAGACTCTCCCACAGCCCAAAGAAGCTTGCTCCTACTCCAGCTCCAGCTCCAAAGTCCACTCCTCCAAAGACAGACATCACCAAGTCTTCGCCGATGTCGTCATATCCACTCCGACATCAACCTGCACGGAGCCGCCAGCAGAGTCCACAAGGACGCTTAGCTCTATGCTTTTTCGAACTTTTGGTAACTTGTTGCCAAAGGGGAGAAATTGTATAGATCATAGGGCTTCGAGAGAGAGAGTGATGTTGTTGTCTTTGCGCTTTTGCTCTTTCGTTCTTTTGCGTTTCTTTGAGATACTTTTGGTTTTCGAGACATTCAAAGGTGTTTGATACTCCGCTTGATTCTACCTTAATGAGTGCTTGGTCGCATTATGCTTTAATGTGTGCTTAATGCTTATCATATGCCATTCCTATCTCGTATGACCATTTACTCATGTCTTGGTGATTGGGTGCATGCTGTTCATTCTTATCATTTTGTGCGCTCCACCAAGATGTATGTGACATGGAAGAGTGACCCATGATCCTAATCGATTGTGCATTTGCATTCAAACGCAAATCTTAAATAATGCACAAATTTAGGGGAGCTCTTGCTTATCACATACTTCTCAAAGCGATTTATATTATTCATTGATTATATCCTTTGTCGAAGTTTTGATCTATATGTTGTCATCAATTACCAAAAGGGGAGATTGAAAGTGCAACTAATCCCGGGTGGTTTTGGTAATTAATAACAACATATATATCATTGAACTAATAGTTACTTGAGAATCATTTCGAGAGTTCAAGGATATGGGTATGGCAAGGATCAAGAAGTGGACCCTCAAAATGCTAAGGCAAGCATTGGCAAAAGCTCAAGACTCCATTTTTGGTTTAGTGATCCAAGATCACATTGAGTCCATAGGAAAAGCCAATACTATTAAAAGGGATGAGGTTATGATGATGATCCGTTGCTCAAGTGCTTAGTGATACATCTCCTAAACTATCAAGAACTTTCACCGCCATAGACACTCATAAGTAGTCTCGGTCCCACCGATATTCCAAACTCACCACACCGAGATGAACCACCTCAGCCATAAGCCAAACCCTAGTAAACTCGGATTTTCCGATTCTCAACTCGGTCTCACCAAACATGAGTTGCCAAGCTTCAGAACCTTCGTCATCAAATCGGTGTCACCGAGATGATGAAGTCGGTCCCACCAAACTGGCATGCTCTTGTCATTGCACTAATCGGACTAACCGAGATTGTATATTCGGTCCCACCGAAAATCCCAACGCTCACATTATTTGAACTATCGGTCTCACCGAGTTGTCCACTTCGTCCCACCGAGATTGCTCAAATGTGTGTAACGGTTGGATTTTGTGTGGAGGCTATTTATACCCCTCCACCCCTCTTCATTCGTGGAGAGAGCCATCGAAAGAACTACCACTCCTACCTTACATTTCGAGAAGAGAACTACCTACCCTTGTGTTGAGATCAAGTTGCTCCACTCCCACCATATGAAGCTTGATCTCTAGCCTTCCCAAGTTGCTTTCCACTCAATCCTTTCTTCCACCACAGCCAAATCAGTGAGGAGAGTTGAGTGTTGGGGAGATTATCATTTGAAGCACAAGAGCAAGGAGTTCATCATCATCTACAACATCTATTACCTTTTGGAGGGTGGTGCCTCCTAGATTGGTTAGGTGTCGCTGGGGAGCCTCCGTCGCCGAGATGTGGAGTTGAACCAAGAAGTTTGTAAGGGCAAGGAGATCGCCTACTTCGTGAAGATCTACCCCGAGTAAGGCTAGCCTCCGTGGGCGAGAGGCCATGATGGAATAGACAAGGTTGCTTCTTCGTGGACCCTTCGTGGGTGGAGCCTCCGTGGACTCAAGCAGCCGCTACCCTCCGTGGGTTGAAGTCTCCATCAACGTGGAAGTACGATAGCACCACCTATCGGAACCACGAGAAAAATCACCGCTCTCCAAAATTGCGCTTGCTCTTCTCCACCTCTCTTTACTACATGTGCAATTTACTTTCCGCTGCCTATACTCTAGAATTGCATGTGTAGGGTGATGCTTGACTTGATCATAATTGTGAATCTGTCAAAAACTGTTCTTTGTCAAAAGGCAGAATTTTTATATTGTCAAGTAGTCTAATCACCCCCCCCTCTAGACATACTTTCGATCCTACAGTATGTTGTTATGCGATTTGACCGATAAAGATTTTCGTAGAATATGTAGGAGCCAATATGAGCATCCAGGTTCCGCTATTGATTATTGACCGGAGATATATCTCGGTCATGTCTACATAGTTCTCGAACCCGTAGGGTCTGCACGCTTAATGTTCGATGACGATTTGTATGATGAGTTATGTGATTTGATGACCGAAGTTTGTTAGGAGTCCTGGATGAGATCACGGACATGACGAGGAGTCTCGAAATGGTCGAGACATAAAGAATGATATATTGGACGATGTTATTTGTGTTGGAAATATGCCCTAATAAAATGGTTATTATTATATTTCCTTGTTCATGATAATTGTCTGTTGTTCATGCTATAATTGTATTAACCGGAAACCATAATACATGTGTGAATACATTGACCACAACATGTCCCTAGTGAGCCTGTAGTTGACTAGCTCGTTGATCAATAGATGGTTATGGTTTCCTGACCATGGACATTGGATGTCATTGATAACGGGATCACATCATTAGGAGAATGATGTGATGGACAAGACCCAATCCTAAGCATAGCACAAGATCGTGTAGTTCGTTTGCTAAGAGCTTTTCTAATGTCACGTATAATTTCCTTAGACCATGAGATTATGCAACTCCCAGATACCGTAGGAATGCTTTGGGTGTACCAAACGTCACAACGTAACTAGGTGGCTATAAAGGTGCACTATAGGTATCTCCGAAAGTGTCTGTTGGGTTGGCACGAATCGAGGCTGGGATTTGTCACTCCATGTGACAGCGAGGTATCTCTGGGCCCACTCGGTAATGCATCATCATAATGATCTCAATGTGACTAAGGAGTTAGTCATGGGATCATGCATTACGGAACGAGTAAAGAGACTTGTCGGTAACGAGATTGAACGAGGTATTGGGATACCGATGATCGAATCTCGGGCAAGTAACATACCGATGGACAAAGGGAATTGTATACGAGGTTGATTAAATCCCCAACATCGTGGTTCATCCGATGAGATCATCGTGGAACATGTGGGAGTCAACATGGGTATCCAGATCCCGTTGTGGGTTATTGGCCAGAGAGATGTCTCGGTCATGTCTGCATGATTCCCAAACCCGTAGGGTCTACACACTTAAGGTTTGGTGACGCTAGAGTTGTTATGGGAATTAGTATGTGGTTATCGAATGTTGTTCGGAGTCCCGGATGAGATCCTGGACGTCACGAGGAGTTCCAGAATGGTCCGGAGATGAGATTTATATATGGGAAGTCCTTATTCCGTCGCCGGAAATGTTCGGGGGTTTAACGGTATTGTACCGGGACCACCGAAAGGGTTCTGGGGGTCCACCGGGAGGGTCCACCTGCCCCGGAGGGCCCTATGGGCTGAATATGGAGGGGAACCAGCCCCTAGGTGGGTTGGGCGCCAACTCCCCCTAGGGCCCATGCGCCTAGGGTTGGGGGAAACCCTAAAGGGGGCGCCCCCCTTGGCTTGGGGGGCAAGCCTCCCCCTTGGCTGCCCCCCCTTCTAGATGCATCTGGAGGGGGCCGGCCCCCTCTCCCTTGCCCCTATAAATAGTGGGGAGGTGGGAGGGCTGCCGCACCCTTCCCTTGGCGCAGCCCTTCCCCTCTGCAACACATCCTCCTCCTCCGTAGTGTTTCGCGAAGCCCTGCGGAGAACTGCAAGCTCCACCACCACGTCGTCGTACTGCCAGAGCTCTCCCTCAACTTCTCCTCCACCCTTGCTGAATCAAGAAGGAGGAGACGTCCTCGGGCTGTACGTGTGTTGAACGCGGTGGCGCCGTCCGTTCGGCGCTAGATAGGATCTTCCGCGATTTGAATCACCGCGAGTACGACTCCATCATCCGCGTTCTAGTAATGCTTCCGTTTTGCAATCTTCAAGAGGTATGAAGATGCACTCCCTCTCTCTCTCTTGTTGCTAGAATATCCTAGAGGGATCTTGGTGATGCGTAGGATTTTTTTTGAATTATTGCTATGTTCCCCAACAATTCAGACACCGGAAGGGTTTCGAGAGGTACCGGGTAAAAACGGAGTGCCCGAGGGGTTACCGGAACCCTCCGGGGAAGCAATGGGCCATCATGGGCCATAGGGGAGAGAGAGGACAGCCCACAAGGGGGAGGCGCGTGCCCCCCCCCCCAAGGGGAGTCCGAATTGGACTAGGGGAGGGGGCGCGGCCCCTCTTTCCCTCTCCCTTCCTTCTTCCCTCCTTCCACCAAAGGGAATCCTACTTGAACTTGGAGTCCTAGTAGGACTCCTCCCTCTTGGCGCGTCGTACAGGGTCAGTCGGCCTACCCCTCTCCTCCTTTATATACAGGTGCAAGGGGCACCCCAAAGCACAACAGACAATCTCTTAGCCGTGTGCAGTACCCCCTCCACAGTTTAACACCTCGGTCATATCGTCGTAGTGCTTAGGCGAAGCCCTACGACGGTAACTTCATCATAACCAACGCCATGCCGTCGTGCTGAAGGAACTCTCCCTCGTCCTCAACTATATCAAGAGCACGAGGGACATCATCGTGTTAAACGTGTGCTCAACACGGAGGTGCCGTACGTTCGGTACTTGGGTTGGTTGGATCGTGAAGACGTTCGACTACATCAATTGCATTACTAAATGCTTACGCTTTCGGTCTACGAGGGTGCATGGACACACTCTCCCATCTTGTTGCTTTGCATCTCCTAGATAGATCTTGTGTGATCGTAGGAATTTTTTTGAATTACTACGTTACCCAACAGTGGCACCCGAGCCAGGTCTATGCATAGATGATATATGCACGAGTAGAACACAAAGAGTTGTGAGCGATAATAGTCATACTGCTTACCACCAATGTCTTACTTTGTTTCAACGGTATCGTTGGATGAAGCGGCCCGGACCGACATTACATGACCACGTTCATGAGACTGGTTCTACCGACGTGCTTTGCACACAAGTGGCTGGCAGCTATTTGTTTCTCCAACTTTAGTTGAATCGAGTTTGACTATGGCCGGTCCTTGTTGAAGGTTAAAACAACACACTTGATGAAAAATTGTTGTAGTTTTGATGCGTAGGTAAGAGCGGTTCTTGCTAGAAGCCCGTAGCAGCCACGTAAAACTTGCAACAACAAAGTAGAGGACGTCTAACTTGTTTTTGCAGGGCTTGTTGTGATGTGATATGGTCAAGACATGATGAGATATAAATTTTTGTATGAGATGATCATGTTTTGTAACAGAGTTATCGGCAACTGGCAGGAGCCATATGGTTGTCGCTTTATTGTATGAAATGCAATCGCCATGTAAGTGCTTTACTTTATCACTAAGCGGCAGCGATAGTCGTAGTAGCAATTGAAGGAAATATGCCCTAGAGGCAATAAGAAAGTTATTATTTATTTCCTTAATTCATGATAAATGTTTATTATTCGTGCTAGAATTGTATTAACTGGAAACATAGTACATGTGTGAATACATAGACAAAACCTATAGTCCCTAGTATGCCTCTACTTGACTAGCTCGTTAATCAAAGATGGTTATGTTTCCTAACCATAGACATGTGGTGTCATTTGATGAACGGGATCACATCATTAGGAGAATGATGTGATGGACATGACCCATCCGTTAGCTTAGCATTATGATCGTGTTAGTTTCATTGCTACTGCTTTCTTCATGACTTATACAAGTTCCTCAGACTATGAGATTATGCAACTCCCGAATACTGGAGGAACACTTTGTGTGCTACCAAATGTCACAACGTAAATGGGTGATTATATAGGTGCTCTACAGGTGTCTCTGAAGGTGTTTGTTGGGTTGGCATAGATCGAGATTAGGATTTGTCACTCCGTGTTTCGGAGAAGTATCTCTGGTCCTCTCGGTAATACTCATCACTATAAGCCTTGCAAGCATTGTGACTAATGAGTTAGTTGCGAGATGAAGTATTACGGAACGAGTAAAGAGACTTGCCGGTAATGAGATTGAACTAGGTATTGAGATACCGACGATTGAATCTCGGGCAAGTAACATACCGATGACAAAGGGAACAACGTATGTTGTTATGCGGTTTGACCGATAAAGATCTTCGTAGAATATGTAGGAACCAATATGAGCATCCAGGTTCCGCTATTGGTTATTGACCAGAGAGGTGTCTCGGTCATGTCTACATAGTTCTCGAACCCGTAGTGTCCGCATGCTTAACGTTCGATGACGATTGGTATTATGAATTTATGTGTTTTGATGTATCGAAGGTAGTTCAGAGTCCTGGGTGTGATCACAGACATGACGAGGAGTCTCGAAATGGTCGAGACATAAATATTGATATATTGGAAGCCTATTGTTGGTGTCAAAACCGGTGGATCTCGGGTAGGGGGTCCCGATCTGTGTGTCTTAGGCTGATGGTAACAGGAAGCAAGGGACACAATGTTTACCCAGGTTCGGGCCCTCTCGATGGAGGTAAAACCCTACTTCCTGCTTGATTAATATTGATGATATGAGTAGTACAAGAGTAGATCTACCACGAGATCGTAGAGGCTAAACCCTAGAAGCTAGCCTATGATGATTATGATTGTAATAGTGATCGGCCTTCTAAGGACCAACCCCTTCGGTTTATATAGACACCGGAGAGGGCTAGGGTTTACATGGAGTCGGTTACAAGGAAGGAAACACAATATCCGGATCGCCAAGCTTGTCTTCCACGCAAAGGAGAGTCCCATCCGGACACGGGACGGAGTCTTGAGTCTTGTATCTTCACGCTTCAATAGTCCGGACGATGTATATAGTCCGGCTGTCCGGATACCCCCTAATCCAGGACTCCCTCAGTAGCCCCTGAACCAGGTTTCAATGACGATGAGTCCGGCGTGCAGTCTTGTCTTCGGCATTGCAAGGCGGGTTCCTTCTCCGAATACTCCAAAGTAATTATCGAACACTTCGACCATGTCCGGATCTGCGAGACGATCTTCACATACCATTGTAGGGAACATAGCATAAATCTGATCTGCTGGCAATCTTCATACATCATGCCCTTGCATCGTGGCCTGGTCCAACATGAACCGGCGTTTCTCGCCCCACCCCGACTCGCGTTGCAAGGCGGTTTTATGGGCACATCCTGCCAAAGCAGAGATCGTGTTCCTCTTATTACGGGATCTTTCATCAATATGGGCGTGCGTGACCCCACGACGACCGTTGGTATGACTCCGTGTGTTTTCAGATAAGCCTCAAGCGGTCACGCTGAGGACTCTTGATATTCACCCCCTTTATAAAGGGGCTGAGGCCTATGCCTCTTTTCCACCTCCCTCGCGCCTTCTCGCACCTCGAGTTCTAACACCCGAGACCTAAGCTCAAACACCCCAGATCCTCCAATATGTCCGGATCCAACCCTCAAGGCTGGTGGGTGGCCTCCTCGATCCAAGAGGAGGACATTGCGAGGCTTAGGGAGGTCGGATACCTAACCGCCGACATCTAGCATGGGCTTCCTGCTCCAGGGCAGGTCATCCCTACACCAGAGCCCAATGAGAGCGTCGTGTTTGTTCCTCACTTCCTCCGTGGCTTGGGCCTCACCCTTGACCCCTTTGTGAGGGGGCTCATGTTCTATTACGGGTTGGATTTTCATGATCTAGCTCCGGACACTATCCTCCATATCTCGTCATTCATCATTGTGTGTGAGGCCTTTCTCCACGTCACTCCACACTTCGGCTTATGGCTCAAGACCTTCAATGCGAAGCAAGATGGTCGAGGGGCGACATGTGGAGTCTTGGAGGTGCCATAATAAGCAGGAACGCCGATGCCCCATGGCCAGAGGGTTCTTTCCCAGAAGTATCTGATGTATGGCAACAGAGGTGGTTTTATGTCACGGCTCCCAGAGGCACAAAGTGGGTGGCCGCTCCTGAGTTCCCCTCGGGCCCTCCGCCACAATTGGCGTCATGGACCGACGTAGGGCGGAATTGGGGGCCTGCTAGTGATGTACCAATATTGCAGGGCCGTATTCGGGAGCTTCTTGAGAGGGACATTAACCTTGTCAGCATAATTCAAGTAATGCTAATCCGACGGATGTTGCCGTGCAAACGCCAGCCTCTCCGGATGTGGGAGTTCAATCCAGAGGGTCCGCGGACTATCAAGCACTTCTTCGGCCTGAAGCTCGAAGTGATGTGTAAATTATTCTTCAGACCACAAGTAAAGTGTCCGGACACCACCAAGGATGCGGGCCTAAGCTGCAATCGCCTAGATGCCCAAGTAAGTAACCTTAAAACCGAACACTTTGTTTTATTTGTCATAGTCATTATTCTGAAAACCCTCCATGGCCAGGAATGGCTCAGCAAGGCAGAGAGAATCAGGTGTCCGGTGCCACTTCCCGAAGGCTCGCCTGGTCCAACCATTGCCAAGATGCTTGGTCGGGTGCTCAGCAAAATACCCTCAAGGAAAGACGAAGGAAAGGATAGTGAAGCCGAACTTCACACACTGCGCATCAGGACCGGAGGATTTTCTTCCTCCCCAAGGGAGGATAGTCGGGGAGGGGAATCCGAAGCCACCTCCCCGCACGGGAGGAAAAGGGTTGCCTCCGAAGACTTGGAGACGGAGATGCCCAAACAAGGGAAGAAAGTGCCGCCGGGGAACTCTGCCCCGACGGACGTCCTCACTACATCATGCCCACCGACGGGCCAGCCCTCCACCGAGCTGTAAGTTAATCATTAATTCGAAGGTACTGTGTTTCTCCGAGATCAATAACTAGGATTCGTCTTTTGCAGTCCGGCTAGCAGCTCTTCTCAACAGAGTTCGTCTTTGGGGGATCTTCCTCTGGAGATGATGGAGAGCGAGACTCCCCCCACCTCTCCGCCTCATGAAGCAGGCGACACCGAGGTGTCGTCACGGAGGAGTCCGGACCTGCCGAAGCCAGAGGCTAATACGTCAGCCGCCCTGAGCCCGGGGCGTTTGGCTCCCACGGGGGGCAATGAGAAGGGTTCGACACAGTTTGATGTCCAGCCGGATGTACTGACGGGCCTTCTGGAGCGAGCTGCGCTCTCGGAGGAGCACCGCTCATTAATGAGCGTGGTGCTCAAGAAGGTTTCCTCCGCCACAAGCGGTTTGAATGAAGCATTTACGAGCCTGCTCAGAGGCTTTGAGGTATGTAGTGAAAAATTCACTATTTTTGGCTGTGGGGCACGCACTAGGTGTGCTCCATATGGATAGTAGCCCCTGAGACTCTGGTTGCCCGCCCTAGGCGACAAATGGGGGATCATATAGAAATGATTGTACTTGTGCATATGCGCAGGTATCTAAGTGTCCAGCAGTCAACCAGTCCATTGAAGTTGCCGAGCTAAGGAGGCAGATCGGATCGATTGATGCGGATATCACGCTAGTGAACAAGCGGCTAGACGAGTCACAAGGTATGCGCTCTGCTTTCCTTATTATGCTGTATAGGAAAATATGAGAGGGGCATAATATTAATGCAATATGCTTGGACTGTAGATGGTGCTGCTCCGTGGAAGCCCTGAGGGCGGAACTTGCCCAGGCTAAGGAACAGGCTCGGGTTAGCAGTGCGGCTGCCCTAAAGGCGGCCGAAGAATTGAGAGCCGAACAGGCTGCTCATCGCCGAAATGGCTGTGGAGTTGAAAAATGCCGCCGACCGGTATGCGCTCCTTGAAAAAGAGCATAAGGCTAGTTCGGCCGACTTGAACAAGGCACGTAATGCCACCAAGGAGATGCGGACCGAGGTCAGGAGTGTGCGGGAGGAGCTTCAACAGGCCGGTAAAATCGTGGCTGGGGGCTCCAACTTACTGCAGACGAAATTTTTGGATCCGAAGTATGCTCCCCCGGATGGACGCTGGAGTCCTGTAGATGCGTATGCGGATTTGGCAAAGAGTACAGCTGATGCCTCCAAGTTTTTCGAGGATCAAGGTGATAAAGAAGTGGAGAAGCTCTTCCGGTCGCAATTCAATGCTCCCGCGCGCCCGCTGCCGTTAAGTGAGAAGATGGCTGCTGTGGCGGAGCTTCACAGGTTGTCCGGGCTTGCAATGCGGTCTGTAATAGACCATCTTTGGCCAAAGGGGCCTAAGCCGGACAGTTACTTTGGTTTGGTGCAACAGTTCCTTGGGGCCGTACCTCAGATCGATGCCATGAGAAGGTCAACGTGCATAGAAGGTGCACGAATGGCTCTTGCCTGCGTTAAAGCATATTGGACAGATATGGAGGCCACCCTTGTAGCGACACAGAATCCGGCGGGAGGCCAGTATCCGGCCGAGCACTACTTAGCACAGGTAACATAAGGTGCCCGCTTAATAGAGGCGCAATGCTCGAAGAGTATATTGTTCGAGTGAAACATCGAATCATTGTAAAAACAATTTTATTTTGATTATGAGGCTATATTTATACTTTTTGCCTGAAAGTATTATTGTGTCCCCTGATATGCGTATATATATATATATATATATATATATATATATATATATATATATATATATATATATATATATATATAGTAATCCGAAAGTTAGCAGTCGTTGGCTTCAGCCCCCACGCATACAATGCGGGGGTGTTCGCGAAAAATATGCGTAATCACACTTGATCCAACGTCTTGGTCCATTAAGGAGGTGATTGCACGTCGAACTAGGCAACCGTACTATATAGCTGTAACACTTTCGCTTAGCCATGCGAGTCTAACGGTTGGGCTACTATGTAGCCCCTGGTACCTTCGGGTGCATCCGAATACGGGCGTGTGTGTACATGACTGGGAAACGGTCCTTCGTTAATGCGGAGGTATCCTAAAGATTCCGATAAGTCTTCGAGTGGTTGAACAGTCTCTCGGTGTATCATGACAGTCAGTTTTTGACTTTCTCTACTAAGTTGCTCATCCGGAATAACCAGGGCACAATCGCAGTAGTTCTCCTTTGGTCGCCTTAGCCGATAAGAACGGAACATAAGGCAGCAAACCCAAGAGCCGGGGAAACCCAACATTTGACCAAAGGCATGATTCGGAGCTGATGCATATAAGGCCAAACTCGTGACGCCGAACACTCCCGAAGGTATTCGGTCTTTGTAATGTAAAATAGGTCAAGGATGCCTTTTCATTATAAACCCCAGTATTTCCGTGCACGTGCGTTAATCTGTCGTGGCGAAATGCCAATAACGGCAGTATCCTCTGTGGGTATGGAACCCATGGGATGGTTAAACAACAAGAGGCAATAGAAAAGGTTTACACAGGGGCTTAATCTAAAAAGAAACCTGTTGAGCGGGGCCCTGCTGCACGTCTGTGCCTTTGTCTCCGTTGTGCCGTATCCTGGAAGGGTATCGCGCGAATGTTGTCTGTAAAACAAAACTCGTGTAGGTGTATCTCCGAAGGTGTTTGTTGAGTGGGCATAGATCGAGATTAGGATTTGTCACTTTGAATATCGGAGAGGTATCTATGGGCCCTCTCGGTAATACACATCATAAGAAGCCTTGCAAGCAAAGTGACTAAGGAGTTAGTTGCAGGATGATGTATTACGGAATGAGCAAAGAGACTTGCCGGTAATGAGATTGAACTAGGTATGAAGATATCGACGATCGAATCTCGGGCAAGTAACATGCCGATGACAAAGGGAATAACGTATGTTGTCATAACGGTTCGACCGATAATGATCTTCATAGAATATGTGGGAACCAATATGAGCATCCAGGTTCCGCTATTGGTTATTGACCAGAGAGGTGTCTCGATCATGTCTACATAGTTCTCGAACTCGTAGGGTCTGCACGCTTAACGTTTGATGACGATATTGTATTATATGAGTTATGTGATTTGGTGACCGGATGTTGTTCGGAGTCTCGGATGATATCACGGACATGACGAGGAGTATCGAAATGGTCAAGAGGTAAATATTGATATATATGATGATAGTATTCTGACACTAGAAGTGTTCCGGAGGGTACCGGGTACATATCAGAGTACTGGAGGGGTTACCGGAACCCCCGGAGGGACGATACGGGCCATATGGACCATGAGAGGGGAGCACACCAGCCCACAAGGGGTGGCTCCCCCCTGTGGAAGGAGGCCGAGTGGGAGAAGGAAAAGAGGGGGTTCGCCCCCTTCCTTCTCTCTTTGCCCTTCCCTTTTCTTCTCCGACAATTATGGAAGGGGGAAGGCCGAATTGGGGAAGACCCCAAGTAGGATTCGGCCTACTTGGGGCGCCCCTTGGCTGCCTCTCCTCCCCACCGACCTATATATATGTGGGGAGGGAGGCGCCTAGAACACACAACATTAATTGTTAGCTGTGTGCGGCGCCCCCTGAAGGAAATATGCCCTAGAGGCAATAATAAAGTTATTATCTATTTCCTTATTTCATGATAAATGTTTATTATTCATGCTAGAATTGTATTAACCGGAAACATAATACATGTGTGAATACATAGACAAACATAGTGTCACTAGTATGCCTCTACTTGACTAGCTCAGATATCGAGAGATGGTTATGTTTCCTAGCCATGGACAAAAGAGTTGTCATTTGATTAACGGATCACATCATTAGGAGAATGATGTGATTGACTTGACCCATTCCGTTAGCCTAGCACTTGATCGTTTAGTATGTTGCTATTGCTTTCTTCATGACTTATACATGTTCCTGTAACTATGAGATTATGCAACTCCGTTTACGGAGGAACACTTTGGGTACTACTAAACGTCACAACGTAATCGGGTGATTATAAAGTAGTACTACAGGTGTCTCCGAAGGTACATGTTGAGTTGGCGTATTTCGAGATTAGGTTTTGTCACTCCGATTGTCGGAGAGGTATCTTTGGGCCCTCTCGGTAATGCACATCACTATAAGCCTTGCAAGCAATGTGACCAATGAGTTGGTTACGGGATGATGCATTACGTAACGAGTAAAGAGACTTGCCGGTAACGAGATTGAACTAGGTATTGGATACCAACGATCGAATCTCGGACAAGTAACATACCGATGACAAAGGGAACAACATATGCTGTTATGCGGTTTGACCGATAAAGATCTTCGTAGAATATGTAGGAACCAATATGGGCATCCAGGTCCCGCTATTGGTTATTGACCAGAGACATGTCTCGGTCATGTCTACATCGTTCTCGAACCGTAGGGTCCACACGCTTAAGGTTTCGATGACAATTATATTATGAGTTTATATATTTTGATGTACCGAAGTTTGTTCGGAGTCCCGGATATGATCACGGACATGATGAGGAGTCTCGAAATGGTCGAGACGTAAAGATTAATATATTGGACGGATATATTTGGACACCGGAAAGGTTCCGGAGAAGTTTGGAGCTCCGGGAGGTTACCGGAACCCCCCGGGAGGTATATGGGCCTTATTGGGCCCATATAGGAAGAAGGGAGAAGGAACAAGGGAGGGGAGCGCGCCCCCCAGCCCAATCCGAATTGGGGAGGGGGCCGCCCCCTTCTTTTCTCCTTCCCCTCTTCCTATTACTACTACTAGTACTTATTCCTAATACTAGTACTCTTTCCTTCCCCTCCAAATAAGATAAGGAAAGGGGTAAACCTACTTGGAGTAGGTTTCCCCCTCCTCTATGGCGCCCCCTTTGGGCCGGCCTCCTCCTCCCTCCTCCTTTATATACGGGGTAGGGGGCACCCTAGAGACACAAGTTGATCATTGATCGTTCCTTAGCCGTGTGCGGTGCCCCCTCCACGATATTACACCTCGGTCATATTGTAGCGGTGCTTAGGCGAAGCCTGCGACAGAGAACATCAAGATCGTCCACCACGCTGTCGTCTTGTGGAACTCCCCTCGGCGCCTCTGCTGGATCGGAGATCGAGGGTGCGTCATCGAGCTGTACGCGTGTCAAGAACTCGGAGGTGCCGGAGTAACGGTGCTTGGATCGGTCGGACCGGGAGGACGTACGACTACTTCCTCTACGCTGTGTCAACGCTTCCACTTCGGTCTACGAGGGTACGTAGACAACACTCTCCCCTCGTTGCTATATCATCACCATGATCTTGCGTGTGCATAAGAAAATTTTTGAAATTACTGCGTTCCCCAACAGTGGTATCAGAGCCAGGTTTTTATGGTTTGATGTTATATGCACGAGTAGAACACAAGTGAGTTGTGGACGATATAAGTCATACTACCTACCAGCATGTCATACTTTGGTTCAGCGGTATTGTTGGATGAAGCGGCCCGGACCGACATTACGCGTAACGCTTCGCGAGACTGGTTTTACCGCCGTGCTTTGCACACAGTGACTAGCGGGTGTCTGTTTCTCCAACTTTAGTTGAACTGAGTGTGGCTCGCCGGTCCTTGTGAAGGTTAAAATGGAGTCTATTTGACAAACTATCGTTGTGGTTTTGATGCGTAGGTGAGATTGGTTCTTGCTTAAGCCCGTAGCAGCCACGTAAAATTTGCAACAACAAAGTAGAGGACGTCTAACTTGTTTTTGCAGGGCATGTTGTGATGTGATATGGCCAAGATGTGATGCTATATTTTATTGTATGAGATGATCATGTTTGGTAACCGGTTATCGGCAATCGGCGAGAGCCATATGGTTGTCGCTTTATTGTATGAAATGCAAGCATACAGAATTGCTTTACTTTATCACTAAGAGGTAGCGATAGTCGAGAAGCAATAGATGGCGTAAATGACAATGATGCTACGATGGAGATCAAGGTGTCGCGCGGTGGCGATGGTGATCACGACGGTGCTTGAAGATGGAGATCACAAGCACAAGATGATGATGGCCATATCATATCACTTATATTGATTGCATGTGATGTTTATCCTTTATGCATCTTATCTTGCTTTGATTGACGGTAGCATTTTAAGATGATCTCTCACTAATTATCAAGAAGTGTTCTCCCTGAGTATGCACCGTTGCGAAAGTTCTTCGTGCTAAGACACCACGTGATGATCGGGTGTGATAGGCTCTACGTTCAAATACAACGGGTGCAAAACAGTTGCACACGCGAAATACTCAGGTTATACTTGACGAGCCTAGCATATACAGATATGGCCTCGGAACACGGAGACCGAAAGGTCGAGCGTGAATCATATAGTAGATATGATCAACATAGAGATGTTCACCATTGAAACTACTCCATCTCACGTGATGATCGGACATGGTTTAGTTGATTTGGATCACATGATCACTTAGATGACTAGAGAGATGTCTGTCTAAGTGGGAGTTCTTAAGTAATATGATTAATTGAACTTAAATTTATCATGAACTTAGTCCTGGTAGTATTTTGCAAATTATGTTGTAGATCAATAGCTCGCGTTGTTGCTTTCATATGTTTATTTTGATATGTTCCTACAGAAAATTGTGTTGAAAAATGTTAGTAGCA
Organism: Aegilops speltoides; assembly: GCA_021437245.1. Taxonomy (NCBI): domain Eukaryota; kingdom Viridiplantae; phylum Streptophyta; class Magnoliopsida; order Poales; family Poaceae; genus Aegilops; species Aegilops speltoides. The sequence continues at coordinate 70,130,469 of CM038146.1, forward strand.
ATGATGCGGATTGGATCCGTGATTTGAGGTTTATCCTCATTGCTGCACGTAAGAATTATGTTCTTGATGCACCGCTAGGTGACAGACCTATTGCAGGGAGCGGATCTGCGACGTTATGAGCGTTTGGCTAGCTCAATATGATGACTACTTGATAGTTTTGTGCACCATGCTTTACAGCTTAGAATCGGGACTTCAAAGACATTTTTGAACGTCATGGACCATATAAGATGTTCCAGAGTTGAAGCTAATATTTCAAGCAAATACCCAAGTTGAGAGATATGAAGTCTCCAACAAGTTCTATAGCTAAAAGATGGAGGAGAATCGCTCAACTAGTGAGCATGTGCTCAGATTATGCAGGTACTTCAATCGCTTGAATCAAGTGGGAGTTAATCTTCCGATAAGATAGTGATTGACGAAATTCTCTAGTCACCATCACTAAGTTACTAGAACTTCGTGATGAACTATAATATGCAAGGGATGACGAAGTTATTCTCGAGCTCTTCGCGATGTTGAGATCGTGAAGGTAGAAATCAAGAAAAGAGCATCAAGTGTTGATGGTTAACAAGATCACTAGTTTAGAGAAAAGGCAAAGGAAAAGAAGGGAACTTCAAGAAGAACGGCAAGCAAGTTGTTGCTCAAGTGAAGAAACCCAAGTCTGGTCCTAAGCCCGAGACTAAGTGTTTCTCTTGCAAAGAGATGTCCTTTGGAAGAGGTACTACCCCAAGTGATTGGCGGATAAGAAAGATGGCAAAGTGAACATAAGTATATTTTATATACATGTTATTGATGTGTACTTTACTAGTGTTTATAGCAACCCCTCAAGATTTGATACTAGTTCGGTTGCTAAGATTAGTAACTCAAACGGAGTTGCGAATAAGCAGAGACTAGTTAAAGGGTGAAGTGACGATGTGTGTTGGAAATAGTTCCAAGATTGATATGATCATCATCGCACACTCCCTATACTTTCGGGATTAGTGTTAAACCTAAATAAGTGTTATTTGGTGTTTGCGTTGAGCATGAATATGATTTGATCATGTTTATTGCAATACGGTTATTCATGTAAGTTAGAGAATAATTGTTGTTCTGTTTTCATGAATAAAACCTTCTATGATCATACACCCAATGAAAATGATTTGTTGGATCTCGATCGTGTGATACACACATTCATAATATTGAAGCCAAAAGATGCAAAGTTAATAATGATAGTGCAACTTATTTGTGGCACTGCCGTTTGAGTCATATCGGTGTAAAGCGCATGAAGAAACTCCATAAAGATGGATTTTCAGAATCACTTGGTTATGAATCATTTGATGCTTGCGAACCGTGCCTTTTGGGCAAGATGACTAAAACTCCATTCTTCGAACAATGGAACAAGCTCTTGACTTATTGGAAATAATACATCTTGATGTATGCGCACCAATGAGTATGAAGGCTCGTGGCAAGTATCGTTATTTTCGACCTTCACAAGATGATTTGAGCAGATATGGGTATATCTACTTGATGAAACATAAGTCCTAAATAGTTGAAAGGTTCAAAGAATTTCAGAGTGAAGTAGAAAATCATCGTAACAAGAAAATAAAGTTTCGCGATCGATCGCGAGACGAATATTTGAGTTACTGAGTTTGGTCTTCAATTAAAACAATGTGGAATAGTTTCACAGCTCACGCCACCTAGAACACCACAACGTTATGGTGTGTCTGAACGTCGTAACCGCACTTTATTGGATATGGTGCGATCCATGATGTCTCTTACTGATTTACCAATATTGTTTTGGGGTTATGCATTAGAGACAGCTGCATTCACGTTAAAAGGGCACCATCTAAATCCGTTGAGACGACACTATATGAACTGTGGTTTAGCAAGAAACCCAAGTTGTCGTTTCTTAAAGTTTGGGGCTGCGATGCTTATGTGAAAAAGTTTCATCCTGACAAGCTCGAACCCAAATCGGAGAAGTGCGTCTTCATAGAATACCCAAAGGAAATTGTTGGGTACACCTTCTATCACAGATCCGAAGGCAAGATATTCGTTGCTAAAAATGGATCCTTTCTAGAGAAGGAGTTTCTCTCGAAAGAAGTGAGTGGGAGGAAAGTAGAACTTGATGAGGTAATCAGTACTGCTCCCTTATTGGAAAGTAGTTCATCACGTAAATCAGTTCTGTGACAAATACACCAATTAGTGAGGAAGCTAATGATATTGATCATGAAACTTGAGATCAAGTTACTACAGAACCTCGTAGGTCTTCCAGAGTAAGATCCGCACCAGAGTGGTATAGTAATCATGTTCTGGAAATCATGTTACTAGACCATGATGAACCTATGAACTATGAGGAAGCGATGATGAGCCCAGATTCCGCGAGATGGCTTGAGACCATAAAATCTGAGATATGATCCATGTATGACAACAAAGTATGGACTTTGATTGACTTGCTCGATGATCAGCAAGCCATGTTAAATGAATGGATCTTCAAGAGGAAGACGGACACTGATAGTAGTGTTACTATCTACCAAGCTCGACTTGTTGCGAAAGGTTTTCAACAAGTTCAAGGTGTTGAATATGATGAGATTTTCTCACTCGTATCGATGCTTAAGTCTGTCTAAATCATGTTAGCAATTGCCACATTTTATGAAATCTGGCAAATGGATATCAAAACTGTATTCCTTAATGGATTTATTAAAGAAGAGTTGTATATGATGCAACCAGAAGGTTTTCATAAGGTGCTAACAAAATGTGCAAGCTCCAGCGATCCATCTATGACTGGTGCAAGCATCTCGGAGTTGGAATATACGCTTTGATAAGTTGATCAAAGCATATAGTTTTATATGGACTTACGATGAAGCCTGTATTTACAATAAAGTGAGTGGGAGCACTACAGCCTTTCTGATTAGTATATGTGAGTGACATATTGTTGATCGAAATGATGTAGAATTTTTCTACGCAAAGCATAAAGGAGTGTTTTAAAGGAGTTCTTTAAAAGAAAAGACCTCGAGAAAAGCTACTTACATATTGAGCATCAAGATCTATTGAGATAGATCAAGGCGCTTGATAAGATTTTCAATGAGTACATACCTTGGCAAGATTTTGAAATAGTTCAAAATGGAGCAGTCAAAGAAAGAGTTCTTGCTGTGTTGCAAAGGTATGAAATTGAGTAAGACTCAAATCCCGACCATGCAGCAGAAAATAGAAAGAGAATGAAAAGTCATTCCCTATGCCTCGATCATAGGTTCTATAAAGTATGCTATGCCATGTACCGCACCTATTGTATACCTTGCTCTGAATTTGGCAAGGAGTACAATAGTGATCTAGGAGTAGATCACCGGACATTGGTCAAGAATATCCTTAGTGAGGACTAAGGAAATATTTCTCGATTATGGAGGTGATAAAAGAGCCCGTCGTAAAAGTTACCTCAGTGCAAGTTTTCACACCGATCCAGATGACTCTAAGTCTCAACCTGGATACATATTGGGAGCAATTAGCTAGAGTAGCTCCATGCAGAGCATTGTGGACATTAAATATTTGCAAAATACATACGGCTCTGAATGTGACAGACCCGTTGACTAAGCTTCTCTCACGAGCAAAACATAATCACACCTTAGTACTCTTTGGGTGTTAATCACATAGCGATGTGAACTAGATTATTGACTCTAGTAAACCCTTTGGATGTTGGTCACATGATGATGTGAACTATGGGTGTTAATCATATCTGAGATATGAATATTGGTGTTAAATCACATGGCGATGTGAACTAGATTATTGACTCTAGTGCAAGTGGGAGACTGAAGGAAATATGCCCTAGAGGCAATAATAAAGTTATTATCTATTTCCTTATTTCATGATAAATGTTTATTATTCATGCTAGAATTGTATTAACCGGAAACATAATACATGTGTGAATACATAGACAAACATAGTGTCACTAGTATGCCTCTACTTGACTAGCTCGTATATCAGAGATGGTTATGTTTCCTAGCCATGGACAAAAGAGTTTTCATTTGATTAACGGGATCACATCATTAGGAGAATGATGTGATTGACTTGACCCATTCCGTTAGCCTAGCACTTGATCGTTTAGTATGTTGCTATTGCTTTCTTCATGACTTATACATGTTCCTCAGTAACTATGAGATTATGCAACTCCGTTTACGGAGGAACACTTTGGGTACTACCAAACGTCACAACGAATCGGGTGATTATAAAGGAGTACTACAGGTGTCTCCGAAGGTACATGTTGAGTTGGCATATTTCGAGATTAGGTTTTGTCACTCGATTGTCGGAGAGGTATCTCTGGCCCTCTCGGTAATGCACATCACTATAAGCCTTGCAAGCAATGTGACCAATGAGTTGGTTACGGGATGATGCATTACGTAACGAGTAAAGAGACTTGCGTGAACGAGATTGAACTAGGTATTGGATACCGACGATCGAATCTCGGACAAGTAACATACCGATGACAAAGGGAACAACGTATGCTGTTATGCGGTTTGACCGATAAAGATCTTCGTAGAATATGTAGGAACCAATATGGGCATCCAGGTCCCGCTATTGGTTATTGACCAGAGACATGTCTCGGTCATGTCTACATCGTTCTCGAACCGTAGGGTCCACACGCTTAAGGTTTCGATGACAATTATATTATGAGTTTATATATTTTGATGTACCGAAGTTTGTTCGGAGTCCCGGATATGATCACGGACATGACGAGGAGTCTCGAAATGGTCGAGACGTAAAGATTAATATATTGGACGGATATATTTGGACACGGAAAGGTTCCAAGAAGTTTGGAGCTCCGGAGGTTACCGAACCCCGGGAGGTATATGGGCCTTATTGGGCCCATATAGGAAGAAGGGAGAAGGAACAAGGGAGGGCACGCCCCAGCCCAATCCGAATTGGGGGGGGCCGCCCCCTTCCTTTCTCCTTCCCTCTTCCTATTACTACTACTAGTACTTATTCCTAATACTAGTACTCTTTCCTTCCCTCCAAATAAGATAAGGAAAGGGGGTAAACCTACTTGGAGTAGGTTTCCCCTCCTCTATGGCGCGCCCCTTGGGCCGGCCTCCTCCTCCTCCCTCCTTTATATCACGGGGTAGGGGGCACCCTAGGAGACACAAGTTGATCATTGATCGTTCCTTAGCCGTGTCGCGTGCCCCCTCCACGATATTACACCTCGGTCATATTGTAGCGGTGCTTAGGCGAAGCCTGCGACAGAGAACATCAGATCGTCACCACGCCGTCGTCTTGACGGAACTCCCCTCGGCGCCTCTGCTGGATCGGAGATCGAGGTGCATCATCGAGCTGTCGCGTGTCAAGAACTCGGAGGTGCCGAGTAACGGTGCTTGGATCGGTCGGACCGGGAGGACGTCGACTACTTCCTCTGTTGTGTCAACGCTTCGCTTCGGTCTCACGAGGGTACGTAGACAACACTCTCCCCTCGTTGCTATATCATCACCATGATCTTGCGTGTGCGTAGGAAAATTTTTGAAATTACTGCGTTCCCCAACACCCCCCTCCATAGTTTCAACCCCGGTCATATTCTTGCAGTGCTTAGGCGGAGCCCTACGCGGATCACTTCATCATCACCATCACCACGCCGTCGTGCTGACGGAACTCATCTACTACCCCGACACCTTGCTGGATCAAGAAGGCGAGGGACGTCACCGAGTTGAACGTGTGCAGAACTCGGAGGTGGCGTATGTTCGTTACTCGATCGGTGGATCACAAAGAAAGTACGATTACATCAACCGCATTGCGCAACGCTTCCTCTTACGGTCTACGAGGGTACGTAGACACACTCTCTCCCCCTCGTTGCTATGCGTCTCCTAGATAGATCTTGCGTGGGCGTAGGATTGTTTTTTGAAATTGCATGCTACGTTCCCCAACATTAAATTCATAAAGGACGGAGTAACGCCTTAAGCAAGATCACATGATGTAGACAAAGTAAACTCAATTAATATGAATAAATCTTATATTTTTATCCTTAATGGTAACGATACAATATGTGTAATGTCTCTTTCTGTCACTGGGATTGAGCACCTCAAGATTGAACCCATCACGAAGCACCTCTCCCATTGCAAGAAAAATCAATCTAGTTGGCCAAACCAAATCAATAGATCGGAGAGAAATGCAAATCTATAATAATCATGCTTAAAAAAGTTCAGAGAAGACTCAAATAATATTCATAGATAATCTGATCAAAAACTCAGAATTCATCGGATCCCAACAAACACATTGCAAAAAGTGATTACATCAAATAGATCTCCAAGAACATCGAGGAGAACACTGTATTGAAGATCAAAGAGAAAGAAGAAACCATCTAGCTACTAGCTATGGACCAATAGGTCTGTGGTAAACTACTCACACATCATCGGAGAGGCGGCAAGGTTGATGTAGAGCCCCTCCCTGGTTGATTCCCCCTGCGGCAGAGTGCCAGAAAAGGCCCCAGATGGGATCTCTCGAGAATAGGAACTTGCGGCGGTGGAAAAAGGGCTTCTGGTGGCTCTCTACTGGTTTCCCGATTTTAGAGAATTTATAGAGGCGGAATTAGGTCAAAAGGGTGAACATGGGCCCCACAAGTCACCAGGGCGCGCCCACCCCTGGGTGCGCCCTGGTGCCCCGTGGGCACCTCCTTCATCTTCTGATCTCTTCCCGAAGCTTCCAAGGTCTCTTTGTCCAGAAAAAAAATCTCCAAAAAGTTTCGTGGCAATTGGACTTTGTTTGGTACTGATATTCTAGAAAACCAAAAACAGGCAAAAATAGCAATCGGGACTGTGCACTAAGTTAATAGGTTAGTCCCCAAAAAGATATATAATTGCTTACAATTGCATATAAAACATCCAAGATTGATACTATAATAGCATGGAACAGCGAAAAATTATAGATACATTGGAGACGTATCATCTAGTATCTGTGCAACTTGCAAAAGTCAATATTATTTGTCATACTTTGGTTAAAAAAGGGTAGCCTTTAAATAGAGCACATCTACTAATGTGGTCCTTCGGTTCTGCTACAAGATCTGGTTTCATAATGTTTATGTGAGCCAGAAAGTATTTTGCAAAAGTTTCTACTCTCCCCGCTCCACCACCGCTCGTACGACTACCAACCAGAGAGCAGAGCCACGCGTCAGTGCTCCATTGCCACCACACCTTGCTGCCAAATCTATCTCCTACCGCCATAACTCTTCCTCTCGACACACACGCGCGCACTAGCTCAAATGGCTCATCTGATGCATATTCAATAGTGGAGCTCGAGTTTCACTCCCTTAGGCGACATTATATGCCAACCATTTTTTGCCAATTAACCAACCATTGTCAGATGGGCCTCGGGGCCACCTAAGACAGTGCCAGATGGCATGGTGTGTCCCACTAGTCAGTCACTGAGCTGGTAACGGTGAACTGCCTTGACCCGATGACAAGGCCCCGTTTTGTGAATTTTTGAGTGTGGGTTGAGTCGTGGTGGGGAAAAGTGAGGGATGTTAAATGGGTGGGACAAAATTGAGCAGAACCAAGCAACCAGGAGCATGAAAATATAAATCCCAAAAATTAATTTGTGCTAGTGTAGCGATTCTTGTGCTCTGACCCAAAGGTGGCTTCAAGTTTGGCTCACAACATGTTGTTTGGACAAGTTTAATACTCTCTCCAATCCATATTAATTGTCGCATATGAGCTTGCAATTAATAGGGACTAGAGGGAGTATATGCTTTGATCTTCTCATGAAAAAGAGATTTCTCAATCCACCCTCTCCCTTGGAGATCAAGACCTCTTTAGGAAGAAGAATCCTTGTGGGTTTTAAGACCTCTTTCGTGAGAAGAATCCGTTGGGTCTCAAGACCTCCATATCATTAGGATTGGGGAATATTTACTTATCTCTTGAGACCCATCTCTCCTAAAGATTTGGATGAACTACCTAGTTATTTTCCTTTCCCTTGTTTCTTGTGGATCTATGGGTGTCCCGTGATTTGACCGGTGATTGAGGAATATCTTGGTGTGAACCTTGCCATGAGTAATTTCCTCTTGTTTTTGTTCCCTTGTGTTCTTCGTGTTCACCGTGATTGTCCTCAAATCCACCTCCAATCGTGAAGATCTAGTCACCTACATGGCATGCCCCGCATCAGTCATCACCAACCTTCAACTCTCGAGGGGGAGCAACACCTTCGTGCCACTACTTTTTGTAGAAGTGACCCAATGGGTCTTCTTCTTTGTGGGACATTGACCAAGGCATCCCTCGATACTCCATCTTCCCCACTACTACACCCTACCTTCGCATACCTTGCATTGAATGCCACAACGTCTTTCCACAGCCGACACCCGTTACCATGACAGGGACGAGGCCATAGGAAAAAGGAAAGGGAATGCCATAACACAAACATGCCCAAAGAAGGGATTTACACGAAGACTACACGAAAAATTTATTAAGCTACTACCCTATAACTAATCATGTAAGCAGGAAGGGATCCCTCGCCCTACCCTTAGGAGAAGGGATTAGGAGCAAGGTGGGGTGGTGCCTCGATTAAGGTTTCCTTCTCGTGAAGTGCATGCAATAAACATATTGCTCTCTCAACACACACACTGGACTAGTGAAATGTAAATAAAATTTATGACAACTGTTACACGGAAAATATCGGGATAGATGCACTCCAACAAGCCTCCATGTAATAGCATCAGCCGATGCTTGGTGATGTTATCACAGTCAGATTAGTTGCTAAGTGAACCATGTCCAAAGCCTATTTTCTCATTCCACCCCTCGCAAAGAGGAAAGGCATCTAGGGTTTCTTTCGTATGTTTCGCCGCCGATCCCCCTCGCCCACTGTGCCTTTGGGATAGATGCACTCCGGCGGGCCTCCGTGTAATAGCACAGACTGATGCTTGATGATGTTATCACAATCAGATTAATTACTAAATGAACCATATCTGAAGCCTTTTCTCTCATTCCATCCTCACAAAAGAGGAAAGAGTTCTAGGGTTTCTTTTATACGTGTCACCATCGGTTTCTCTCACCCTGTTTGCCTTTCGACGTCAGCGAGATGGGGCAAACCCCAGTTTGAGGTTGGACGTGTTGTTTGGATCGCCCTAGCTTTGGCTAGGGCCACCTGACTGGAGGTAACGAGACGATGGCGTTATCAATGGCACAGAATAAGGCCCCTACGTTGCGTCCTTGTTCCGACAGGGCTAATTGACGTCAAGGGAGGGCGTGTGAAGCTTTGATCTGGGCCAGATCTAGGGTCTTGCTTTTGTCTTCGTTTCGTGAAGGTGGTCTTCGACAATGAGGTAAGCATGTTTGGTCTACTGGCTTCTTCTCCGTTGGACGAAGCATGGTCAACTTCATCTTTATCGGGAAGCTAGCAAGGTAAGCCGCCCTTGGTTCTGTCTGGTCGGATCTGGAATGGTTGTCCACCCTTTTTTGTCGCCTTCTTCTCCGTGACAACAATATGATCCCTTGCTCAATTCCACATGAATCTTCTAGTTTCAGCGATGAGTTCTCGGCCGCCGCATCAACACCATTTTCCTGACTCGCTCGGAGGCTACTTCGGAGATCCGGAGACGGCATCGAATTTTGCCCATGAGGTGTCATTTGGACAATTTTAATATATGCTTTGGCCTTCTCACGAAGAAAGATTAATTACTAATCTTTTTGAAAGAATTATTAATTAGTACTCCCTTAATAAATAAAGAAATATAAGAGCCTAGTGATCTAAATGCTCTTGTGTACATACCAAGATTGGAGGTGGCATCACGGTCGAGTTAACCTCGCCGTGAAGGAGTCGGGGCTTGAATGTTCCACCACAACAACAGCAGAACCACCGAGCAAAGCAAAGACAAGTATCCTGTTCCTAATCTTTGTTGTGTGCGCCTACTTTCTTCCTCTTCCTCCTCGCGAAGCTCCCATACCAACCCGACCTCTGGACTGGACCCCCGCGGGAGCAACAGCTGTCCAAGAATCCATTCCACCCACTGCAGAGAGAGAGATAGAGAGAGAACCAGGAAGAACCAGGAAGCAAGAAGATGGGGCAGGCGCTGCGCAGGCTCTTCGACTCCTTCTTCTCCACCAAGGAGATGAGGGTAAACAACCTAACCACGATCCCCCCTCCCTCCCTCCCTCCCTCCCCATCCACCCCTTTCTCCATCTTCGGCGCTCCGGGGCCGCCCGGGGCGCTCGATCTCGTGGCTTCTTGGAGCTTTCTCGATGCGGCGCAGTTCTTGGAATCAATTTACTTCCCGATGTTCCTGCCTTAATCGAATCAGCCACGCGCTTGAGCCGCGGGCAAATCCCGACAGGCGTTCCAGTCAGTGCGCCAATCTGGGCCTGTGCGCTGGCTTTTGTGACGGTCCATGGCGAGGGCCGTGAAACCCGTCGATCCGAGTTCTTGGTTTTGTCCCCTGGACCTGGAGTGTGGTGTATTGTACTGGTGCGGCCTGAGATTCTAAATTTTAGGGTTTTCTTGGCCGAGGTTGGGGATTCTCGAATGCGGCGGCGCAGGTCCGGTTAATCGAGTGCTGCCAAGTGAGCAATCTGTCGCGAAATGGTTTGGGAATTGGGATGGCACTCTAGCAGTGTGCAGTTGCAGTGGTTAGGAGGGGCGTACTGACTCTCAATCCAGTTTATTCTGCAAAGGAAGGATCAGGATATTGGTGAACTACTTAGCTAGCGGTCTGCATTCCTTTGCATTCTTCCAATTAAACCAAGCTGTGAAGCATTTCACCAAATCTTTCTCTTGAGTATCATCGTCCATCTGTTCACTCTAAATCAACCTGTAAAGTGCATTCTTCTGTTACTGTCTCTTTTTTTCTCTGCTAATGGTGAAAAAACTTTTGAAGGTTGTGATGCTTGGTTTGGATTCAGCTGGCAAAACAACAATCTTGTATAGGCTGCACCTGGGGGAGGTTCTTCAGACTGTGCCTACAGTAGGTAGGAGACTGATATAGCATACTTTAATGTCTGTTTTTATGTGTCCACTTGTCCAGTCTTCAGTGTTGTGCTACTTTATTGTGCTATGCCATCAAGATGCAGTTCTTTCATTTTACTTTATACAAGGAAAATAAATCGTGTGGTATTGTTGAAACAGAGTTTCCTAGTTATAGGTGTGGCTAACATTATCTTCTTCCAGATTATGTTACTTGGAACAACATAACTTGATCGAATTTTAGGAAGCAGTAAAAAAATTGGGAGCTTATCACCTTAGATTGTGACAACGAACTGCACCATCTTGACATTTTAGACCTCGGTGCTGCCCTCATTTCTTCCATTCATTGGTCTTATGTCTATCTCTGGTATACCATTTCTCCTCTCCAGGTTTTAACGTCGAGAAAGTTCAGTACAAGAATGTGGCATTTACCGTGTGGGATGTTGGTGGACAAGAAAAGCTCAGACAATTATGGAGGATGTACCTCAGCAATTCTGATGCACTGGTAATAATTAGAGACATATTAAAATATAGCATGTGGTCTTGCCATTTTAGCCCTACTTTAGTACCTATGTATTTTTTTTCAATCCTCGCTTTAGTTGTCTTTCGCGTGTTGTTCCAAATATGGTTATTATAAGTACAGCTTCTTCTTTTTAAAGTCGTGGCATCTCTTGAAAAATCTGCATGCTGTTGGTTGTTTTCCTTGTTTATTAGCTGTGGTGGGTGAAATGAGTAGATTGATGTGCAGAACATACACGGAGAGCATTTAGTCTTCTTGTGAATGATAGCTGTTTAGCTGGTTCAATCAGGAGTTCCATGACAGTTTGAACTTTTCCTTGGATCAGATGCGTATGTTTTACTACCAAGGTTAATTATGTTTTTCTGCTTTTGATTTGGTGTAGATCTATGTTGTTGATTCTTTGGACAGAGAAAGGATCGAAGATGCCAGACAAGAATTCCAGGTCACAAATTTTATACTATCTCTGTCACTATAGACTTCCTGTCGCCTTAAATTATGTTGCCTGAGAGTGAGATCCTTCTAACTTGTAATCCTTGGCCACTTTCAGAGCATTATCAAGGACCCTTTGATGGCAAACAGCATAATCTTGGTATTAGCAAACAAACAGGATTTGGTAAGTTAAATTGACCGCTCCTGCGTAATTGCCTAGCTGTTCATGACCTCATTTGATTAGGTTGCCATACATGTTTTTTCTTCTGAAATTGCCTTCTGGCTGGAAATATGGAAACGAAAAAAATTCCACCAGCATGTCTTGTTTGGTACCAAATTTAATGCCGATTGCCTACAGAATAAAATATAACCTTTCATCTTGTACTTATTAGTGAACAAGTGTGGATGCTTACTTTCGGCACACAAATTTGGGTTAGAGATCTGACTGACTATGTTCCCCTTGTTCACAATTCATATAGAAAGGTTCAATGAGCCCGGAGGAGGTCATTGAAGGGCTGGGCCTGCATGATCTCAAGAACAGGATATGGCATATACAGGGGACGTGCGCGCTGCGCGGCGAGGGCCTCTATGACGGGCTCGACTGGCTCGCGTCCACCCTGAAGCAGCTGCAGGAGACGGGCCATGCTACTTCAATTGCTGGACCGTCTATCTAGCTTCACAGACAGAGAAAAGGTCCTGCACGATTCCGAGCCCGGCTCGACTCGTTTTAATCCCTACCTTCATATATAATAGTAACTGTTGGATCAAGCCTGAAACTGATGTTCTGTTTCTGCAGTGACCTTGCCTCAACTGCCCGATGATCCTAGCCTGACGCAATGGCCATCCATCCATCCAACCGTCGATATGTTCATCTCACAAGAGCATGCCCCCATGGTGCGCCTGTTCTACCTGTGTGTGGCGGCCGCCCGTATGGGGCTCGTCTGGGAGGAACTTATGCAGTGTATAACGGATGGGTGAAGGATAAACAGCACCTGGCATGGGATTGTTGTATCTTGTACTATTTGTGTATACCTGAGAGGGGGCCGCTTGGGGCACACGATTGCTTTGCTCGATTGCATACTGATGAAAGGAAGAGGAAACGGTTTGGTTATAGTGTGCTGAATGCTTTGTCTGCAGCTCGCAGCTTCAGTGATTGCATTTGTAAGCTTGATCATACCACTTCCTCCGTTCCTAAATATAAGTTCTCGTAGAGATTCGAATGTGGACTACATACGGAGCAAAATGAATGAATGTACACTATAGAATATGTTTATATACATCCGTATGTACTCTATATTGAAATCTCTAAAAAGTCTTATATTTAGGAACGGAGGGAATATATGGGAAAACGAGTATCGGCATAAAAACACCAACTCGATATTATTGCATTTACCAGGAGGCTGAAACATTATTGTAGGAGAGAGCAAAAATGTGAAGAAAAAAAATAGAAATGGGAAAAAGGTTGATTGAGTTATTAACCACGAGCCTGAATTTATGCCATCAGTGAGTGAGGGGGAAAGATAAAGGGAAGAAAAAAGAAAAATGAAAAATGAATTTGAACAACAAAAAAAAGGATACGACGCCTGAGAGATTCGAACTCTCGCGGGCAGAGCCCATGTACTTAGCAGGCACACGCCTTAACCACTCGGCCAAAGCGTCGGTTGTTGAGTGCTCTGCTTCGGTGGCCCTCTTATCCATGTTTCCGTCAGTGATTCTAACAAACTGACAAGGTCGACTGGCAATCTCCATTTCTTCGCTCGTGTTCGTTGGTTCGCGTTGCCACATTGCTCTGCCCATAGTTATGTTTTGTAGGTCTAGATTCTCTTTTGAACGCAGAAGCCAAATGGCTGCTACCTTGCTTCTGAGAGATAGAAACACAATCGGGTCCAAAACGGCTTCCACCCAGATTCAATCTCGCCGACCGTCGTCGGGGACGAACCACTTGAGACGACAGAGACCTCCATAGCGCGGCATCACCTGCATGCCATGGCCTCCAGATAAAAGTCGAAAGTGCCTCCCATATGGCATTGTGGATCTAGATCTTCTACTCTAAGCACAGTACACACATACACTCACCCATATGAATAGACACACACATACACTCAACCATATAAATAGATGCATACTGGGTTGTCGCATAATAGGATAGGAGTCTAAGAAGCTTATCCTTTCTTTTGCCTTACCGGTTTTTAATAAGATGGATGCAAAGGCCGGGGGTACGCCTCCATTTCCCAAAAAATAATAATACTGGGTTAACGAATTCATCATAGACACCCCACTATCGATAGATAGAAATTAATTTCACCTACCGAAAGAATCTGGGCACAACCGCCGATCCTTTTTGAGGGGAACCAGGGCCAGGCCTGCCGGAACAGCATGCCAGGCTATAAGATGCACTGGATTTGTATGACAAATTGCAAGAAATTTCACATAGTACGTTCTTGGGAACCCTTTCCCTTCCACCAAGCATTTGTACACCAAGTAGCAGCAGAAGTAGCAGACAGTCTCCCAGCACGGCAACAAAACAATGGAATCACGGAGAGAACAAACGACCGAAGAGGCATGCATGTGCACAGACAGACAGGCTGGAGCCGCGATTGCCGATGTGGTACTCTTTGCTGCGGCGGCGCGCTACGGAGGACAGGCAGGCCGCGTGCCCCCAGCGGGAGCCATGGTTCGTCGTCGTCGGTCACTGCTCCTTCCAGATGCGGCCGGTCACGCGCAGCTTGAGCTCCTGCCGGGTGCCGCTGGAGAAGAAGAGGGCCATGTTGCGGTGGATGATGAGCCCGTCGAAGCTGTCCCGCACCTTCTTGTGCCCGTCCCGGATGCTCCGCGGCGTGCCCTGCCACGTCAGCTTCCGCCCGTTCCCACCCACCTCCAGGCTGTAGCAGAAGCCCCGAGCCTCGCTCTCCTCCCCCATGAACCGCAGGAATGCCATGTACACCGGGGACATCCCCAGCAGGAACGCCTCGAAGTGGAGGCAGAAGTGCTGACCAAAACACTTGAACACCTGCAAAATGGCAGAGAGCGTATCACTACAGTAGACTGAACACAGCCGAAGATCGATCGGAAGGCTACAAAGATGACAGGGCTATAGTCACATTCTGAACGCCAAGAGACAGGCACAGCCAGATACCATATGTATCTCTGTATTTTGTTTAACATGCATAGATGTATCATTACTTACAGTGAGCATCCATGTCGCGTTTTCCACTTCGTAAGGGTTGGACTTCACGTAGCGGTGGTTGAAGGTGCAGCCTTCGTGCAAGTCCACCTTGTGGTCGTTGATGAGATGAGACACCAGCATCGGAACGTCGCCTGCAATCAGGCACTCTGAACCTGCGTATGGACAGCTGTATGGCCTGAACCTGCAGAGCTCCTCATGCTTAAGTTTGTTCTGGTAAGGATGGATCTCGGTGCAGCCCAGGCTTTGGTATTTGCATGGAAGCTGAATCGATTCGGCCACCTTCTCAAGAGCCAAGCATCTGATATTTCCCAGCTCCTGGCGGCAAGTGGGGCAATGGTTGTCTACCCTATGCTTACAGCTGGAGCAAATTGTGTGGCCATTTGGGCACTGCAGGAAGAATATGAATCGTCAATAGATTATCATAAAATCATAATGGACAAAACTTGTTCTACTAACTACCATAGTTCTCATCCAATTAGCTTGATATTATTTTGAATAATGTAACAAAATAAGGGTGGAACCAATAGCAAAGTTGCAGAAATGAACAATCATGATACATGCAAGGGTACTGAGAACAGCTTTCGCGCAACGGTAGAAAGGGTGTGTTTGGATCACAGCCAATGCTTACCATGCCAAAAAGTTGGCTGGCCCATGAATTTTGGTAGTCGTTTGGACTGGTGCCAAAAATTTGGCTCGCCTGAGACGCCCCACACCCACCCATGTAATTCTCGCCAACTCGCAGGCAAGACGATGGCGAGCAAAACGTTCGCCAACATTTTGGCGTCGTAAATTTCCATCTTTTTCTCTGTGGGTCCCTTGACTTTTTCTTATCTTGTGATGCATGCAGCATGTTAGTTCCGATTGTTATGGCCCTTAATTAATTATTAGTGGGCCTCCTCATGATCAAGGATGCAATGCAATCCAGTTTCAGTAGCAACTTCCGCCTTTCCCTTTGTGATTTTATTTAACGATGATTTATATTTCTTGTTGATTGCATCTTAGCATTTTCCTACCAAGTATGTGCATAAATATTTGCAGGATTACAGTGGTTACAAGATGCAGTTGGTAGCAAACCAAACAAGATGTTTATTTTGCCAAAATTTTGGACGGTGGCAATGGCACAAACCAAACATCAACAAGCTACCAAAATTTTGGTCATGCCCACACTTTGGCCATACCAATTTTTTGGTGGGGCTAGTTGGGGCTCAAACCAAACACACCCAAAATCTTGTGTGCTTGTTGAGAGTTGAAACCATGCAAATGACAAAGGAAGACAGAAGCGTGAGCACCTAACTATGCATCCAAGGCACAAATATACTGATCAAACCAAGCAACTGTTCTCATGCATTCCTATTGTATCTTCAACATGTGGAAGTTGAGTGTGCATCTAGCACAACAGTAAGACCTCTAGGAGGGGGGCTACCATCCAGGGCTCGAACCCTGGTTCTCACCAAAAAAATGTTACTCTCGCTGTGTGTTCCCTGTGCGTGTCAGGTCGCCCATTGCTGCCGTAGCCAGTGAAGCCGGTGTTCAGGGTGTTTTATCGACCTAAAAAAAATGCTACTCCCTCCATTCCAAAATATAGTGCGCCCGCGCTTCCGAGGTCAACTTTGACCATAAATTTAACCAATGAGACCGACTGCGGTGGGAGAAAAAATTATATAATTGAAAACTTCTTTTGAATACGAATTCACTGGTATAACTTTTGCTCCCGCCGCAGTCGGTCTTGTTGGTTAAATTTATAGTCAAAGTTGAAGCACGGGAATAGAGGAAGCACTATATTTTGGAACAGAGGGAGTATTGGGATTCTTCCCCCAAGTGTTGAGTTATTTTCTTTCAGCATGTTGAAGTTACTTTGAAGATCAACAATTCAGCAATGTAAGAACATGCAATACGGTGAACACAAAACCGAAGACATTTGATTTAGTGTGGCCAAATATAGACTTGTTATTAGTTTGAAGGTAGAACCTCGAACATAGCAGCTAAAGAATTTCTGTAAGCTAAAATGGTAGGCAATTCTACATGAAATATAGATCAGAATAGAACGATCAAGGGTACTTTATTCGGCAAAAGAATAAGTAGACTTTACCAACACAATCAAGGAAAATTTAGGCAAGCCCATTCTGCCATGTCCGTACAGAATGCCCTAGGCAAAGGCAAAATTTAGGCAAGCTAGGTGCTAGGCAGAGGCAAAGTTGGCCACCTAACACCTTGCACTTAATTTTTCCTTTTACACAATAACTCTGAATAGCTTAGGACACGCTACTACCCACATGTCGTATGTTGTCACAAATGCAACATCTATACAAAATACAATTACACCTTACATCAAAAGGCAATTACAGTGAATTATCCAAAGTCATGGGACTGGCAGTCTGGCACAACTTTCTACACAAATCCAACCCAATATCCAAGTCAATTTCATGTAAGAAAATCCAAGTCAAATTAAAAATAACAGAATCTCATTTGCACTAATATCAAAATTATCAATAATTACACTCTGCTGCAGGACTACAAAGATTTAAGACACGCATCAGTACACATACCTGAAGTATAGGTGGCCGCATTGAGTTTGTACACACTGGACACTCGAGCAAATCATTCAAGCCAGTCAATGATGACAAACCAACATTGACAAGTGACGCAGCCCAGGAGGGCTTACTTGTAGAATCTCCATCAAGCCTAATACTACTGAGTGCCTCGGAGAGCCCACGGTCGCCACAATCTGACTCAGGGACTTCAGTCACACTCACAATGCTGCTTCCTGGAGCCATTGCGAAAGCTTCTTTCACATTGATAAGCACTAGATAATATCAACACCCCCACCACTCCATCCTTCCTTCTGATCAGCTGCATTATTAAATTCCATGCTTATTAGTTGATATATTTAAACATGTGTAAAATAATTGTAGCGCTGGTATAGGCTGATACTGAATTAATTTCTCAGTTTAGAGGGGCTATATAAACCTGCATGGGTCATCACATAGAATTCAAGCAGAAATCAAGAGGTGAGAGACAAAGACTTGTGGCCCCACCCACACATTCGGAGTTAACGTAAATAAGAACCAGTTAGACCACCCTTGATATGGTTGTAATTTATTACAGAGGTATTAAATTTACAAGTGTATCTTACCGGACACGAGTGTTTTCCGGCTGGAAACAAAACCGGTGAGTGGAGGCGTGCTTTTTTTGCAGGTGCATTTAAAAAAAAACGGTAATCCAAACATGGCCTTAGTAGTTGCCACCTAAAAATAGCACGGACACAGAGACGGAAAGACAGGGATACGCATACAGGGACACAGGATACGAAATTTTTCAAAAACAGCCATTCGGGGATACGGCAGGGTATATAAATATATAGATAAAAATAGCATGTAATAAAGATTTAATGATAATATTTGGATCAGAGATTTTGTACTGGATGTATGTTGACTCATTTCTATTGATAAAGGACTTTGGGGAAGCCCATAGTCCATACGAACCCTCCACTCAGAGCCCATATAAGGTCTAGTTCCTGAAACCCTAGACTAGTCAGCTCCTCTAGCCGTTCTCTTCTCGTTTCCTCCAGCCACCTGAGAGCTGCAGAGAGCAGAAGAAAAGACTGCCGCCGCTTATATCTTCTTCCTCGCTGGTGGCTGCAATCCCCATCTTCTCCCCGGCCGGTCCTTCTTCCATGTCATCGAACGCCTTGCCATCTTCCTCTCTGCTGGATAGATGTTCTTCGTCGGGGGTAGAGCTGGGCTTGGGGGAAACGGCGGCGGCAGCAACCTCGAGCCTAGGCTGTGGCGGCGAGGCTGGCTCCCGAGTCCCCACCATATCTGCCGTATCCTGGTTTCTTTCCCCATTTTTTAATTCGGAAAAGATGGGGTACCGCGGGATACACGTATCCGTGCGTGTCCCCGTATCCCCCCGTACTAGGACGGCAATTCGGCAGTTTCTGCCGTATCCATGCTTTGTAGGTTGCCACCACCAGCAGCTGAATCCAACTTGACTTAGAGCTTAAGTTAGAACTGAAGCTACGGGTGATTAAACATCTATTCACTTATACAGAAGCTAGAACTGAAGAAAAAAATGAATTCCGTCAAATTATCAGTCTTGGTTGGTCTCATTCCAAACCTTAGACCATTTCTAGAACTTCGGCATGCCATTAAGGAGCAGTTATATCATCCACTAACAGAAAGCACCAACGATTCAACATTTTAAAGAACAACTGCTACAACTACACTTTGGCACCTTCCCTGGTTTGGTCTCACGACTACCTTATCTCTCCTTAAAGATCCACATGCGTAAGTGTACTACCGTAGTACAGTAACAAACAAACAAAAACAAAAAACAAGTTCGCCCCATCCAAACCACATTCCGCTCCTCGCTGTTCTCCTGTCGCAACAATTGACGACAAGGGATAGGAGACCCTGGTTTTCCCAAGCCGAGCAAGATTTGGAACCTTTCGCCTCAACCGTACGGAAACTTGAATTAGGATCCAGTCGATTTCCCCGATTTTCGCTGCAAAATAAACGGCGGCGGCGCCTTGGATTGGATCTTGCGCAAGAACCTAATCGAACTGGAAACATGGGCGTTGCGGGTGGTTTTAGATCAGTGCGGTTACTACGCAGCAAGGGGAGACCGGCGGCTTAACTGAACGGAGAGCAAGAGCAAAGATTTAGATTCGATTGCTCGAATCCGCAGCGGCGGGAAGATCCCCCGCTGGGTAAGCAACCAAAAAAGAAGACGGCTTTGGAGCAATCCCGCGCGACCAAAGCTTAGGGCTCCTCACCAGCGAACGAGGGTATCATCCCAGGTCGGGGGCGGATCTCCTCCGCTCCACGCCAGCCCAGGCCCAGCAGCACCGGCCTCCGTCCCGCCGCCCGCCCCGCCCCTCCGTCCCGCCGCCGCCGGCGATGTCGCGTACGGGCAGGCTGCGCCGAGGCGGGAGACGGGCAAATGGGAGGCGAATTCGGGGGAGGAATCGGGGGGGAGGAGGAGGAGTGGAGACGGGGGAAGGTGGAGGAGGAGGGGAGAGGGGGAAGACGAACAGTGGTGGAGGCGGGGGGGATATTTCGGTTTTGCTTTTTTTTTTTTTTTGCGGAGCAAGAAATCAATCGTATCTCGTGGATATACCTCGGCGGTTTCTGTTCTACGCGCATTTTACGCCGGAGTAATCGTTTCAACGGTAGGATTTGTTTTTTGGCTGACAGGCCGGGCCCACGCTTCGGCTTCACAGGAGAGTCATGGTCACCCGAGGAAAGAGACTTTGACACTTGAACAACGTTTGCATTTTTTTTTTGATGAAATGTTGAACAACCTGTGCTGATGATGAAGGGAATGTCATATGGTTGCTTTGTACCAGTGATCGATGCCGAAAGTGAAATTTCTTGTGTGTTCTGAAACAGATTTAGCAGCTTCAGTAAAGGTGGAGGAAATTTCATCAAGCCACCACTTACTTCAAGACCTCGCAATGAAGGAAAAGGGGGGTAGAGGGGGACAAGCCACTGCTACTGCCGAAATCAATGACTGAGGGAAGGAATCAAAGAAGAATAAGAACATCTATGGAGGCGAGCATACTTCAAAATTTCACCTTCCTTTTGTCTGTAAAGCGAATAATTGTAGTTCAATGGATATTGAATATTTCAATAATTTTCCATGTTTTTATTATATGGGTGGCTCGTACAATATTTTCGCATTGAAATATGAGGTCCAAATTCCCGCATCTCCGCTTCTTCGAAGAGATATGGTTGTCACGACTTTGACACTTGAACAATTTTGTGTGTTTTTAACATGTGAAACAACTTATATTGATGTTGAAAGACATGTAGCTAGCTCCGCGAGGCCAGAAGAGCTAGTTGATGTTGACGAGGATAACATGTCTTAGTTACTAGAATAAATCGAGACCTTCATGATTCATGAAGGAATGAAACCGTAATTATATTTGTTTAAATTTGTATATGTTATTTATCATTTGCCGTATTGTTTCCATGTTCAACTCCTTATGTTACAACTTTGTTTATGAGCAATTTTTTTCTTCTAAGAGAGCCGATGAGCAATTGGTGTGTGTGTGTGTGTGTGTGTGTGCGCGCGCGCGTGTGTGTGTGTGAGAGAGAGAGAGAGAGAGAGATTCTTGTTTCTTCTGCTTTCGTAATGTGTTCTATGTACAGTGTAAGCAGGCATCATACTGCAACTACATACGAATATAGTAAACACACCACAACTTTTAAGATGGTGTTTATGGTCTAGATCTTCACATGTTCACGCGAACAATAAATTTACACACAGTGATACCATTACTATCGAACAACATACCACTTATATAATCAAACTCTTCCTTTGCTTGCCATCTCATTTTCATATGTTTCTATATTAACATAGTATTAGCTACAAAACTGAAATTGAAACCCCCGAGAGAGAGAAAATAGGCTTATGGTTAGGCTTAGGAAGCAACGGGAATGCCAAATGTAGAGACAAAATGCTCGGCGGTAAGAAAGCCACCCACCCAACAATGCTTCATGCAATATGTGTCGCTCATCTTCATCGAAGATCAATCCTATCATCCACATCGTTGAATATGATAGAAAGGGAAAGATGAAGCAAGGCACTAATACTAGGATACCATTTACATGTTGGTAATCGCATTTGCAATGGGCGAGAGAATGCATGGCAACAAAAATGTCGCGCATCATAAAAAGAAACCTTGATGTTGTAATGTGATCTATACCATACGTATGTCAAACAACATACTACAAATACATATAAAAACAATAAACATGTTGACGACACAAGTGTATTCTATTTTGATAGAACCTTGTTGGGCATCCAAGTGCAAGGGTTTGAAGCAAGCTACTTGTATTCCCCTCACATGAGCAACTAAGAGCATCTCCAGCCGCGCCCCCAACAGGCCCCCCAGGCCCCTTTTTTGGCGCCGGCTCCCAAAAAACGGCCCAATCGCGCACCCAGGAGCCCATTTTTGGCTGGTTAGGTTAGGCCCGAAACTAGCGCCAGTGGACCCAGGCCGAACCCGGCGCGCAGGGGAGTACCCGGGCGCGCCAGGGGGAACGATTTTGGCGCAAAATGGAGTGGGTCCGCTGATCAGCAACTAGCTGCCTTCCTCGTCCTCATCGCCTCGGTTCTCGCGGGAATCAATGCCAAGGCTGCCGCGCCGGTCAGCCTTCCATTGATGCCTCACATGCGGCACAGTGAAGACGCTGTGACGCGCATTCCACCCGCTCCCGCCACGCGGCACCCAGCGGGGAGCTTCTCACCACCCACCTTCGGCTATAAAAGCCGACCTCCCCGCCGGTGAATGCCACAACTCGCCACCTCTCGCTCTCGCCCCTATCGCCACTGTAGCCCCTCTCTCCCACTTCCCGCCGACAAGCAATGGTCGAGCGTTACCCAGGTGACGCCCGTTGCGGCGAACTACTTCGGCCGACGCCATTTGCGCTAGGATGAGGCACGCCTCCTCTACGAGTTTGACTACCCGGCGCCCCCGGACATGCAGGTGCCGGGCTCGTGGAGGCTGAGCGACGGCGGCGTCCCATTGCCCTCGGCGCCCACCGGTGCTGAACGGCGTGCCGAGATAGCGCGCATTCATTCACCGCTGTCGGAGGCGCAGCGGAACGAGCCGAGGTACACCGCCGACATCCACAATCTGTGGATGATGTACTTCGATCGCCGCCACGCCGACTAGGTCGCCTCCGCAAACAATGTCATCTCCCGCGGCCGTCTTAACTCCGACGGGCGGCACAGATGGTGGGACGTGCCCGGCCGCACCCTCGAAGCCGTCCTCGACCACATCGAGGCCGGCAACACGCCGCGCCTCGAGTACCAGCCACCCCCGTCCTTCTCTCGCTGTCGCGGTAGTTTCTGGGTGCCACAACGAATGGAGATGGCGACGTCCTCGTGGTCGGGCTCCGGTTCGCTTTCCTCCGGGTTGCCGGCGCTGCGCCCCGTCAAGCCGGAGCCGCAAGACATGCTGCTTGGGAGCCGCACCCGCAACAGCACCCTCATCATCAACGAGGTCAGCTGCCCCTCCCCTCATTTCCCCCGCCTCGTCCGGCCGAAGACCAAGGTGGGGCTGTTCCCCGTGAAGAAGGAGCACGAGGATATGGTCGCCGCCGACAAGACCGCCGTTAATTAAGTGGGCAAAGGCGGACTACGTCTGCGAGCAGGTGGAGCGCCTGCGTCGGGCCTACGAGGAGATCAAAGCGCGGCGCTGCGGACGCGACTAGGGCGGCATCGTCGTCCTTGATAACGACGACGAGGACGCGCCCGGGCCATCCGAACCCCCCGCGTCGGCGACCCTGGTCAGGGGTGCAGCAGAGAGGGCAGCGGCTCCGGCGGGACGTAGGGTGGCGGTGACGATGACGACGACGACGATGACGACAACGAGTACACCCGGTTCTATAGGCTCCTTGGCATCTAGAAGGCGAGCGGCGGCAGCGGCAGAGTAGGGGCTAGGCATAGTTGTTTTTAAATCATGTATTATGTTTTTTTTGTACAAATTTCAATGAAATCTCCAAGTTTGCGCCATGTTTGTGCCGATTTGGGGGCGACCTGGGGGCGGCCACTGGGAACACGTTCACCCCCACACCGAAATTAACGCAGGTTCGGCCCCAGACGGCGTTTTTTCGACGTCCTGGGGAGCTGAATGGCTGGAGATGCTCTAAGGTATCAACCCGTAGCGGTAACACCCATCGCAACAATCAACAACACTGCATAATAATACCCAAGAATTACACTGAGGTTGTCAATCTAATTAGCATTTTTAAAGGCAACAAGTTATGAGCATACATATGGTTGAAAGTGTTTTTTTTTGTATAATATGAATAATTAATTATAGAAAATAAAAGTCATGTTAAATTAAAATAGTAGTTGTTTTTATGTGTGAAATTGTACAGGGTTCACAATTTCACTAGTAGAATCCTCCAAAGAACTGTGGTGGAGGTGACAATATTTCAAAATTGTATCTTCATTTTGTTTGTAAAGAAAAATATATTTCTTTATTGGGTATTTTAGCAATTACGACATATTTTGTTGTGAAGTGTGAGGTCTAAATTCCACATCGCTTCTTCTCTTAAGAGACATGGCTGTCTCGACTTTCACAACCGAACAATTTATGTTTTTTCTATGGTGTCGAACAACTTATATTGACGTCGAAAAGCGGGTAGCCATGAGTTCAATAGAGCTGACCTAGTGATTTCTCTGATTGTCTGACCTGGACGAGATGTAGAGAGGCGACTAGCAAGCCAACATGCAGGCACACAATTCCTTTGATTCAAAGGAATTGCATATGATTTTGGGAGGATTTGAACCCTTAGGAAATTTTTCTGTGATGCTCGTTTGATTCGTAGGATTGACATCCTTAGAATTTTTTTCCATAGGATCCATTTGTACTACATTTTGGAGGAAAGTTTCCATCCACTCAAACCACTTTGTAGAATTCCTTTGTTTTTCCTGCGGTATCAAACATTCTTTCAAATCCTGTAGGATACTATGGGACATGTCATCCTATTCCTGCATTTTTTCTATTCCTTCATTTTGACAATCCTGCGAATCAAAGAGGCCCTTAGCTTGACCTAGGCAACCTAGAACGGACGCCTAGACACAAAAATCAAGGAGTGATAAAAAATGAGCGGCCCGAACTAATTAAACAATCCATGACCTAGCACAAAAAGTTTCATAGTAGTCCAGGCCCAGATAGCAAACCAAACACCTTCTAACCGTAGAAATCTAACCAGGAATAATTCGTTACTTTTTAGGCCCAGGTCAGGCATCTATTTTTCCCAGGCAGAGAGCCCAAGCCACATACCAAACAAACCCTTAGTTACTAGAGTAAACCGAGGCTGTTGCGAAGGAATGAAACCATATTAATATTTACTTAAATTGGTGCATGCTATTTATCCTTTACAGGTAATGTGTACATGTTTATATGTTACCATTTTGTTCCTTGCATTTTTAGTGGGCGTTTGCCTCTCATAGAGGAGAGATTTGTGTGCGTGAGAGAGAGAGAGGAGGGGAGGGAGGGGGTTATTGTTCTTATAACACATGTGTAAGAAGACATCACAATGTAGCTCAGTATTAATACAATAAGCATGGTACAAGAGATGATGTTTTATGGTATATATATCTTGTGTATGCACATGTTCAGATGAGTTAACAAATCTGCACATCATGTATCATACTATCAAACAACATAGTACTATATAATCAACCCTTTTCATACTTGTCTTCCCAATGTTTTTTTTGAGAATTGGAGTAGCTAAAAACTACTCAGAGTGACAAGTACAATTTGGGGTAAACTCCGAGATCATCAGTGTTCTGAGACTGATCGGAACATTCGCAAACATCACTTGATCTCCATCGGTCCTGGTCAAAGCTGCTAAACCATGTGCAAGCTTATTGCTGTCTCTTCTCACATAGCTGAATTGAAACTGCAGGTGTCGAAACCCGCAGCAGCATTCTTGATGTCCATGAGAAGGCCATAGAGGGGCGAGCGCGTGGGAGTCGGAGCAGCTAGCTCCTTTGCAATGATCATGTTATCCGTCTCAATGATCACCTTTCCACTAAAGGAGCCAGTCAGGGTTCGTAGGCCTACTAGAACAGCCCGGGCCTCTGCTTCCTCGACACTATGGCAGTACGATATCTTTTTGCAGATGGCCACATGAACATATCCTCTCCAGTCTCTTGCAACAGCACCAGCCGAGCTCTCTCCATTTTCAGCTAAAAAAGCAGCGTCTGAGTTGATCTTGACAGATCCTCGTACAGGGGGAAGTCATTGCCTGGTCGTGTTTTTAGGGGGTGGATAGGCATGTCTCCTCTGTCCCCTGTCCCCTTTCTCTCTGTCCAATCCTCTGGCTCATTTGCACTTTTTTGTTCCTCGGCGTACTGGGTCAGAAAATGAACTGATCTGCCGATTGTCTTCCCATTTTACATGTGTTTTTACATCAACATAGTAAAACACTTTTTAGGCTTTTATAGTTAGGTACTTAGGCTTGGAAGGCAATGGGAATACCAACACTGGGGATGGCATGAAAACTGCGCTCGCGAGTGACAAATCTTCTTTGCCCAAAGGTTCCATTCTGGTATCGTCTCAACTTGGGTGTGTGCATCACATGGGAGTGTTGGCTTTTGATCGCTAGACCAATTCACCGGAGCAGCAGTGTGCGCGTAGTGGGAGTACATAATTTGGGTGGACGATCCTTCATCTATCCAAAACACCATGTTCTGATCTCTCTGTGCTAGTTCTAGGCTTGGAAGGCAACTGGGAACTAAGGTGTGCAGTATTTTCTTGGTAGGCTTTTCCACTTGTTCTACTACGTGTCCTGGCTCTAATTCCCAACATTATTTGGGTTAATTGCCACTTCAGTGGAGCCTCTTATTCCGAAGCGAAATGAAGACCTCCTGGAATGGAAGGAGCAACCGCCGGAGGACTTAGTTATCACCAGCATGATAAAGACACGTCTCTTGGCAATGGAACGCTATGAATTTCACGGCTGATGCTGACTCACTGCTTTCTACCAAGCTAGTGATTGAACTCCTCTCGGTTCTCTTCTTGCAAGCCAAGGTTTAGACTGGTGGATTGTGGCATCTTGGTTGCGGGCATGAATTTCGATAGTTATTTGCGTTACATTGTTGTAATGTCTGCCTAGGAGCCATCGAATTCTTGTCTTGTTTTGGTTTTTGGTTGTAATGACCAAATTTTAGCCGTCTAAAAGTATACCGGTTTATCAATGCATCAAGATCGTGAGTACTGGGGTTATCCTCATTGAAAAATACAATTATTACCCAACATCAGGTATTTACCGTCGAGATTTTTTCAAGCAAAACGGGAGATTATTACTAGTCTTAGAAATGCTTGATCCAAAGGGTGCATCAATCATTGCACATCAATACTTTGATCCATTCAACTCATGGATGAAAAGTTCATGGCGGAAAAAAAGGAAAAAACTAATCAATGCAAAGTGAGAACTAGCTCCACCTGTATCCGCCGCCGCCGCGCCAAGTTACAATGTGTTTTTGCGCTAGATCATCAAAAAAACTAATCAATGAAAAGTAACACAGTGCACGAGTTAGCTACGCTAGATCGATAAGAGCTTGGTAATGTTGGCCGGAGGGTTGGGTGTCTCCCAATGTTGGGAGCCTCCCAAAATTATAAGCTGCCTTTTGGAGTTTCTCTTTTTGTTGTTGCTCACTATTTCCGCATTTCATCTAGTCAATTAAACAATTTGAGAAATGTTCCAAGATTGGCATCTAAGCCGTGAGTACTAGAATCTCACTCACACGTCATGCATGATCTTCAACTTTTGACCTTTGAAAAGTGTGAAAATGCGTCTCGACACAATTTACCTCCGAAAGAGATGGAACAAGATATCTAATCATCTAGACTTTGAGCATTGTGTCCTTACAACATTTTTTCATGCTCCTTATAATATTCTTTGGTTCATCAACGATGTTCCAATGATGAACCACACTGTTTTTCAATAAATAATTGTGTCCGAGAGTGCTAGAACACGGGTGACGGAGTGTAATTTGTAAATCTACTAGAAGGGTTGGACGCGCTTCGCTGTGTCGTTGGTGTTGATGGGATTTCGTAAAGATAAAGTTGGTTTGCCGCGTGGGGAAGATGGTGAAGTTTTTTTTATAATGCAGTGTTTTTTGGGCTTTCTTCGCCGTGTGATTGTATGTTATCTGCTAATTAACAAATATTTATGTGAGATTTTTTTATTAAGATTGGGTGCTTTTGTACTTTCGGTGAACTTTTATAATATATCTGAGTCCTTTTTGAATAAAACTGCACCTCCTAATCTGTAGGGTTAACATGATCAGTGTTTTATCGGTGAAAAGAACTAAACATTAGCTTCTGTTGTTTTTCCA
Source organism: Aegilops speltoides (assembly GCA_021437245.1). Lineage (NCBI taxonomy): Eukaryota > Viridiplantae > Streptophyta > Magnoliopsida > Poales > Poaceae > Aegilops > Aegilops speltoides. Next base: position 70,158,362 of record CM038146.1, read on the forward strand.
TACAAGATATGGCAAGTGATGGCTGAAAGCTTTGAATCTTAGCGTGGTAGGGGTGTAAGGATCATAACAAAACACTGCATCAAGTTTTTTTTTTGACCCAGCAGCCATCAGATCGAAGCAACGGCCACTCCACGATTTTCTGGGAGGATAGGTGGCTCCAGGGCTACCGCATTCAGGAGTTGGCACCCAACATCTACGCCAGGATCAGGCGCGCAACCCGCGCAACGGTCTCAGTTCAGCAAGCTCTGTCCAATGCCGCATGGACGCATGACATTGGGCCTGAAGTTACTGACCAAGTTCTGCACGAATATTTCCACCTTTGGGACCGGCTCCAGAACGTCCAGCTTGATGCGCACTCCGAAGACATTCATTGTTGGTCATAGGACAAGAGCGGACAGTTTTCTACACGATCAGCTTATGCAGCTCGGTTCTGGGGCAGAATGGTCACGCCAGCCGCTGATTTCATGTGGGCAAGCACGGCCCCGTTGCGTTGTCGTTTCTTCACATGGATTTCTTTGCGGAACAGATGCTGGACCTCGGACCGCTTAGCACGGAGAGGACTAGACCATCAAGACCGTTGCCCGTTCTGTGATCAAGAAGAGGAAAGCATGTTGCACATAATGCTCCAGTGTGTCTTAGCCAAAGATGTGTGGAACATTGTTTGTCGGGCTCTGGGGAAGCCGGATTGGATCCCAACGGATGAGACTTCTTTGGCGGACTGGTGCAGAGACAGGGAAGGAAGCCACTTCCGCAAGAGAGATCTTCGGGCGCTAACGATCCTTGTCATGTGGGAGCTTTGGAATCACCGAAACAGTATTGTGTTTGATGGGAAATCACCATAGGTCGTTTTTGTAACTCAGAAAATAGTTAGTGAGGGCCAAGCTTGGAGAACAGCGAGCTTGATTAGGGATTGTTTAGATGATTTCCTGGTGGCGCTTTCGGTGGGTAGAGCAACGAGTCCGTAGGACCCTGTATTAGCGGTGGAGTTGGGGTGCGTTTGTAACATTATGTAACCACCAACGTGGAGGGGCTCTTCATCCCCTTCTCTCCTTTAATATATAGTATGCACATTCGTCGTATTCGAGAAAAGTTCTACGGTAATTTTTTTTAGAAAAGGAGGATGATCCCGGCCTCTGCATCTGGGCGATGCATACGGCCACTTTATTAATTATTCTCACAAGACTTTACAAAGTAATACAACAGTAAGACTAAAGCCGCCGTCTAAGCACCTCTATCCAGCTGATGAAGGGGCGCAGATAGCCTGGGCCTAATACCAAACAGACATCGCAGCCAAACCTAACATCTAAAGACCTAAGAACTCATCCCGGACGCCTGCCGGGCATGGGTCTCACCGGTCCGGCGTGCACTCAGATGCCGCCGCCGCCAACTGCCACCGCTCCATCTTCAGAACTATACTGATGCATCAACCTTGCTCGGTCCAACAATCGTCGACGCCACCACGGCGCCAAGCGGCACCTCCTCCTGCATAAACAGCTGAAAGCACGTCGCGGTCGCCATCGATACACCTCGGCGCCATGCTGCCGGTATCACCAGCCGCACAGCTTGAAGTCCTCGGAAGATCTGTCGTGCGTAGCACCCGCCGACCGAGCATGACAAAGCGTAGCACCCGTCGGTCGGGCATGACTTGACATCACCCGAAGCTCCGTGCAAGACGAAGCCGCTCCACCTCCTGCCTCGACATCCAGCGCTGCTCATAAGCGATGCTCCCAAGAGAAAACGACATCGCTGCTCGCCGCCATCGTCCGATCTGGAACACCAGATCCTAGGGTTTCCCCCGGAGCAGCACGAGTGGGTCGACAATAGTTACACGACGATGCCTTCAAGGTAACGGCGAGAACGCCGCCATCGCCTGCCGTCGGCTCGGTTTTCACCGGCAACCATGTCTCCCCTACTCGCAGCCGGGACAAGATGATGGATCACGAGATCCGATCACCAAGCCTCTGGTCGGCCACCTCGGGAAGAAGATGACCACCACGCCGGGCACGCGTCGCCGCCGGCACCCCCATGGTGCCTAGAGGCCGACAAGCCCCGACGAATCCCATGCCTCGCCAGCCGCCATGGCCCAGACCCCGGCACCACCAGATCCAGATCGGATCGGGGTCCAGGGCCCCAAGCCGCAACCGATAGTATACAAGTGATAGTATAAAATAAACACTGCATCAAGTACCTCATCGATCCGATTCAATCACTTCAAGGTACCAAATCTTCACATATGTTCGAAAAATGGTACCACGGGATCAATGAGAACTCCTTAAAGTTCTGATAAGCAAGGTAGATAGGTAGAGATTTTATGACTCGGGTAAGTGAGAGGGCAGGGCAGAAATGCATGACATAGGATATGCAACTCTATAAAAAGGAGTTCTCCTTTTCAACGATGCATCGCATGGAAATTGAACTCATGAGTGCCAGCTCTTCTTTGCCCAAGGTTTCCATTCTGCTACCGTCTTAATTAGGTGTGTGCATCACATGGTATATAATTCAGGTGGACGATCCTTCACTTATCCAAAACACCACGTTTTCATCTCTGTGTGTTGGTTCTAGGCTTGGAAGGCAACTGCAAAGTAAGGCGTGCTATTATGGCTTTGCCGACTGTTCCACTTGTTCTACTACGCACAACGTCCTTTGCAGCCTTGAATGTTAATTGCCACTTGAGTGGAGCCACTTATTCTGAAACGAAACGAATACGTCATGTAATAGAAGGAGCAACCATCGGAGGACTAGTTATCCCCGGCATGACAAGGACACACGACTTGGCGATAGGACGCTATGAATTCACGGCAGATGCTGACTCACTGCCTTCTACTCAGCTAATGAGCTTAACTCTCTCGATTTTCGTCCTCAAGCCGAGTCTTGTGTCATTTTGGCTACCGGTTGTAACTTGTAATATTGAGCATTGGCATTTCTTTTTCTTTTTGCTCCGTTTGCAAGCTGTAATACTTTTATGACTTTGTGGTACTTCGAGACTTTTTAATAAGGTGACTGAATGCATCGTTCCGATGCAGAGGCCGGGGGTATGCCTCCTTTTCCAAAAAAAAAAAAAAATCATGGCTAGGGCCTGAATATCGTGGAGGCTTAGTTTTTTGCATTGCATTGATTGTAATTTCTGCCTAGGTGCCCTCAGTTGTTGTCTTGTTTTTGGTTGTAATGACCTAACTTTAGCCAGCTAAAAGTATACGTGTTCTATTAATGCATCATGAGTTCATGGCATAAGCCCTGGGGCTATCCTCCACCAAAAACGAAATTGTTACCCAACCAGACATTTACCATTGAGATATTTCTCCGAGCTAAACCATGGAGATAATTAGTAGTAGAAATGCTCAATCCGAAGGGGACATCAATTGACTGTGAACTTGCACCTATGTACTTTGATCAATTCAACGACCAAATTTGATAACAAAGATACGGATTGGCTACATGTCGGGGACTGTAATACGGGTTCCTTTCCTGCACAAGCGTCACAAAGAAAACACCAGAGCAAGATTTTGGCACTGGAAAATGCACAAGGAGTATTACTTGACACGAAGGATGAAGTGAGAGCCGAAGTACAAAACTTCTACACTAATCTGTACACGGCTCAGGAGGAAGTGTTAATAGATGAATTTCTGCATCATGTGCCCCCTGTGGTGGCAAATGCAATGAACGACCAGCTGCATCGACCGTTCTGTGGGGAGGAGGTCGAGAAGGCTCTATTTGCTATGGCCCCATCAAAGGCGCCGGGGACTGATGGGTTTCATGCAGACTAACGACCGAGATAGCGAGCTACATAGTGCTCGGCCTCCAAAGAGCATTTTCGGCGTAGCACACCACTAATAGTGTCACTCAACTCACTCTTCACCATGTGACATACCCCATATAGCTATCTCTCTTTATTCTTCCTCACTTTCTTCCTTCTCTCGCCTAGCTTGTTCTTTTCTCCAACTTCCCCATAAATACTTAGGCCTAGCTAGGTAGATCAAGATCGTTAATTAAGCTTTCTCTCTTTCCTCATCCACACATTATTTCTCCTTAACCCACTCACATGCATTAAGTATCCACTCCTCCATTAATGATGCATGGTTAGCTAGCCTCTCTCGCACCTACCGCCCCCCCCCCCCCCCACACACACACATTATTGGTGCCGGTTAGCTGCTGGTACTCCCACTGCTTTTTTAGGAACATAGTACAAATACAGATGCTCACATACACGCACGCACGCTCATCCCTATGAACGCAAACACATACATCATAATGAGCACCTTCGAGAGAGACCGAGCCGACAAATCTTGAAATTGACAAAGTCACCATAGATATCTTGTAGTTGACGAGTATGCCATACCGTTGAAAGGGTAGTGCCGGAAGGCTTGGAATAAATCCAGGAAAATGTGACCACCCATGCCAAGTCTAGGACTTGAACCTGGATGGGCTAATTCTACCATAAAGAACCTAGCCATCGTTACTCTTTCTAGTCTAAAGGCCCCTGTTCCTCCCAGGCAAAGTGCTTCAGTGGAGGTAGTTTTGGCTTCAAGTCGGAGTTCATGGCGCGGCTGCGCTGCTGTGAAGGTCTTGCCGGCCCAAGTGGCCCGTTCCCGATGACAACATGGCTCCATCTAAGAAGAAATGTGTAGGGGACCTGACTGCAATTCTAGTTTCTAGTATGAGGCCTTGCAAAAGTCAGGGCTTTAAAAAATGTTCTCACAATTTTAAAAAATATTCATAACATATAAGAAGTTCCAACACTTCATAATTTTTTTTGCACATTTCATGACATTTTTGAAAAATATTGAACGTGCATTTAAATATGTTTGCTTTGTATTTAAAAATATTCAACATGTATTTGAATAAATGTTTGATTCTTTTAGAATACTTTCATCCTGCATCTGAAAAATGTTCAACATATATATATATATAATGTTAAACTATATTTGACAGAAGTCCACGTGTATTTGAAAAATAAAGTAAATACAAAAAAGAAAAAAAGAAAAAAGGAAAGAAAGAGCAGAAAAAAACCCCCGATGGGAACAGATTAATAAAACACATAGGAAAAGAAAGAATCACATGCGAGGCTTCTAAAACCAGTCGATATAAGTTTCCCAAAACTGGTTCAGGAAGCTTCTGAATGCACGTCATTGAGCCGGCCCACGAACAAACACGCCGAAGGTGAAAGGAGCTTACGTCTTGCAGTAAGAGAGACATAGCTTTTGCGGCATGAACCGGCCACAAACCAAATGTCCGCAGGCTTAGTACAAGTATATCTCAAGTAGCACGACTGAATTTGACAACAAAGATGCATGATTGCTAACCAAAGCAGTTCCAAATTAATTTAGTGTAAACTGCAATTACACAATTAGCTCCCATCATAGGATATTCTAATAGTATGAGTTAACCACTTGTTAAATTTCATGAGAACCACCCTAACTCTTTGGACAACATATACTTAACTTGTCTTGCATTGCAACATTATTTTCCAAAATGCCACAACACCTTATAGATAGCGACATATTGGCATCAATAAGATAGCTTCTTCCATACTCAAGGAACTCATATTATCATACTTATTCTTGTGCCCATCCACGCCATCATAGAGGATATCTTCTTTCTCCTTGCAATGAACGTTCTCCGCCATGAGACGCCTATGACTGATGATTCTCAAGGTTGCGTCCTCACGCCTACATGGATCTTTTTCGCAGACCATCATCTCAAACTCCGACTCACGCCCTCGAAAGTCCGTCCCGACTAGATGCACAATTCTTGTCCCGACGGCTTCGTAGTAAGTGCACCGAATTTGTGCTGTCAACACACGAGGTTAATGTATAAACTGTGTGCGCATAAAAACAACATAAAAAAAATTGAAATGTTCCACGGCTTATAAGTTTCACAATGCAAGGAGCCATAAAGTGTTGACACGTGAAAAATATTGGCATGCATAGGGTTGGTTGTAGCATACCAGCACATGGCGGAAGCGGAGCCACAGGGCAACAGAAGGTGTCGTGTGTGCCGTCGCTGTGAATTTCAGCAAAAAACAAAGTTGGATCCCCATCTCCACCACATGGGCTTTTGGGGGTAGCCAGGAAGTTGACGTGACAGCGGCCACACTCATGAGGAGGCCATTGAGCAGGACCGCCGACCCAGTCATTCACACCACAAATAGTATGAAGCTCGTAGTTGGGATCCCCATTTGGCATCTGCTTCTATCTATTCAACAGGGTACTTGTAAGACTGAATAAAACTATTGTTGTTGATTATTGCTAGCCGCATACAACAGTATATATGAGTGATTACAAGCCAACTAGACCTATTACAATATGACTAGGACTAGATAACTTGAGAACCAAGTAATAGTCTAACATCCCCCGCAGTATCAACGGGAGGCTCGGCAACGTTGAGACTGGATCGAATATTACAAAATGATGTAGATGGGAGTCATTTGGTAAATATATCAGCAAATTGAGCTGTAGAAGGAACATGCAGCACCCGAACTTGTCCAAGAGCCACCTTCTCGCGAACAAAGTGTATATAAATCTCAATATGTTTAGTCCGGTGATGTTGAAAAGTATTCCCGGACATGTAGACAGCTGATATGTTATCACAATAAACAATGGTAGCATGTGCAAGCGGTCGATGCAACTCCGAGAGCAACTGACGAAGCCAGATCGTATCAGCCACATCATGTGCAACCGCACGATATTCAGCTTCAGCGGATGAGCGGGAGATGGTTACCTACCTTTTCGAGGACTAAGAAATCAAATTGTTACCAAGAAAAACACAGAAACCGGATGTAGATCGTCGAGTGTCGGGACAACCAGCCCAGTCTGCATCAGAATACACGGTGAGAGAGGTGGGGGATGAATTGCTTATGTGGAGACCATGATCGAGAGTACCTTTTAGATACCTAAGGATGCGTTTGATATGATTATAGTGAGGAATGCGAGGATAAGTCATATAGAGACAAGCTTGTTGGGTAGCAAATGAGATTTCAGGACGAGTAAGGGTAAGATACTGGATAGCACCGGCAAGACTACGATAAAGAGTAGGATCAAAGAAAGGATCACCATTGGCAGAAAGTTTGAAACTAGTGTCGACAGGAGTATGGGAAGGATGACAGTCTAGCATACCAGCACGATTGAGAAGATCTAGGATGTATTGACGTTGGGAAAGAAACAAACTAGATGAATCACGAATCACTGCAGTGCCTCAAAAATGATGAAGAAGACCAAGATCTGTCATAGAAAACTCAAAACGTAGATGAGTAATGATGCAGTCAATTTTTTTTGAGAAGAAGCAGTGAGAATGATATCGTTGACATAAAGAAGTAAGTAGGCAATGTCAGAATTATGATGATAGACAAAGAGAGAGGCGTCAGAAAGAGAGGGAATAAAACCTATGGTTTGAATAAAGGAAGAGAAGCATTGAAACAATGCATGTGGATCTTGTTTAAGGCCATAGAGAGATTTTTGAAGAAGACAAACATGGTTGGGATAGGAAGGGTCTTCGAAACCGAGAGGTTGCTGATAGTAGACGGTCTCTTGAAGAGAACCATGAAGAAAGGCATTTTTACGTCTAATTGGTGAATAGGCCAGGTGGAGGAGACAGCAAGGCTGAGAACAGTGCGTATGGTACTGGGCTTAACTACAGGAGAAAAGGTTTCATCGTAATCAATGCCATGTTGTTGGGAATAGCCGCGACATTGAAGAAAATGTGCCCTAGAGGCAATAATAAAGTTATTATTTATTTCCATATATCATGATAAATGTTTATTATTCATGCTAGAATTGTATTAACCAGAAACTTAGTACATGCGTGAATACATAGACAAAACATAGTGTCCCTAGTATGTCTCTACTAGACTAGCTCGATAATCAAAGATGGTTATGTTTTCTAACCATAGACATGTATTGTCATTTGATGAACGGGATAACATCATTAGGAAAATGATGTGATGGACATGACCCATCCGTTAGCTTAGCATTATGATCGTTACAGTTTCATTGCTACTGCTTTCTTCATGACTTATACATGTTCCTCAGACTATGAGATTATGCAACTCCCGAATACTGGAGGAACACCTTGTGTGCTATCAAAAGTTACAATGTAAATGGGTGATTATAAATATGCTCTACAGGTGTCTCCGAGGGTGTTTGTTGGGTTGGCATAGATCAAGATTAGGATTTGTCACTCCGTGTTTCGGAGAGGTATCTCTGGGCCCTCTAGGTAATGCTCATCACTATAAGCCTTGTAAGCAATGTGACTAATGAGTTAGTTGCAGGATGAAGTATTACAGAACGAGTAAAGAGACTTGCCAGTAACGAGATTGAACTAGGTAAGATGATACCGACGATCGAATCTCGGGCAAGTAACATACCGATGACAAAGGGAACAATGTATGTTGTTATGTGGTTTGAGCGATAAAGATCTTCGTAGAATATGTACGAGCCAATATGAGCATCTAGGTTCCGCTATTGGTTATTGATCAGAGATGTGTCTCGATCATATTTACATAGTTCTCGAACCCGTAGGGTCCGCACGCTTAGTGTTCGTTGACGATTTATATTATGAGTTATGTGTTTTGATGACCAAAGTTTGTTCGGAGTCCCGTATGAGATCACGAACGTGACGAGGAGTCTTGAAATGGTCGAGACATAAACTTTGATATATTGGAAGGCTATAATTGGACATCGGAATGGTTCCGGAGAAGTTCGGGTAATTTCCCGGAGTACCGGGAGGTTACGGGAACCCCCCGGGGAGTTAATGGGCCTTAGTGGGCCTTAGTGGGAAGGAGATGCAGCGGCCAGGAGGTGGTGCGCGCCCCCCAAGCCCAATCCAAATTGGACAAGGGGTTGGGGCACGGCCCCCCTCTCCATTCCTTCCCCCTTCTCCTTTAGGTGGAATCCTACTAGGACTTGGAGTCCTAGTAGGACTCCCCTCTCCCGGCCCGCCTAGCAAGGGCTGGCAGGCCTCCCCCTCCCTCCTTTATATACGGGGGCAGGGGGCACCCTAGAACACACCAAGTTTTTCCTTAGCTGTGTGCGGTGCCCCCCTCCATAGTTACACACCACGATCATATCGCCGTAGTGCTTAGGTGAAGCCCTGTGCCGGTAACATCATCATCATCGTCGCCACACCATCGTGCTGACGTAGCTCACCCTCGTCCTCAACTAGATCAAGAGCATGAGGGACGTCATCGAGCTGAACGTGTGCTGAACGCGGAGGTGCCGTACGTTAGGTACTTGGACCGGTTGGATCGCAAATACGTTCGATTACATCAACCGCGTTTACTAACGCTTCCTCTTTCGGTCTACGAGGGTACGTGGACATACTCGCCCCTCTCGTTACTATGCATCTCCTAGATAGATCTTGCGTGATCGTAGGAAAATTTTGAAATTACTACGTTGCCCAACAGTGCCATCCGAGCCATGTCTATGCGTAGATGTTTTATGCACGAGTAGAACACAAATAGTTGTGGGCGATAATAGTCATATTGCTTTCCACCAACGTCTTACTTTGATTCGGCGGTATTGTTGGATGAAGCAGACCAGACCGACATTACATGACCGCGTTCATGAGACTGGTTCTACCGACGTGCTTTTGCACATAGGTGGCTGGAGGGTGTCTGTTTCTCCAACTTTAGTTGAATCGAGTTTGACTACGGCTGGTCCTTGTTGAAGGTTAAAACATCACACTTGACGAAAAATCGTTGTGGTTTTGAAGCGTAGGTAAGAACAGTTGTTGCTAGAAGCCCGTAGCAGCCATGTAAAATTTGCAACAACAAAGTAGAGGACGTCTAACTTGTTTTTGCAGGGCTTGCTGTGATGTGATATGGTCAAGACATGATGTGATATAAATTGTTGTATGAGATGATCATGTTTTGTAACATAGTTGTCGGCAACTGGCAGGAGCCATATAGTTGTCGCTTTATTGTATGCAATGAAATCGCCATGTAATTGCTTTACTTTATCACTAAGCGGTAGCGATAGTCGTAGAAGCAATAGTTGGCGAGACGACAACGATGCTACGATGGACATCAAGGTGTCGCGCCGGTGACAATGGAGATCATGACGATGCTTTGGTGATGGAGATCATGAGCACAAGATGATGATGGCCATATCATGTCACATATTATGATTGCATGTGATGTTTATCTTTTATGCATCTTATTTTGCTTACTATGGCGGTAGCATTATAAGATGACCCCTTACTAAATTTCAAGGTATAAGTGTTCTCCCTAAGTATGCACCGTTGCTACAGTTCGTCGTGCCGAGACACCACGTGATGATCAGGTGTGATAAGCTCTACATTCATATACAATGGGTGCAAGCCAGTTTTGCACACGCAGAATACTCAGGTTAAACTTGACGAGCCTAGCATATGCAGATATGGCCTCGGAACACTGAGACCGAAAGGTCGAACGTGAATCATATAATAGATATGATCAACATAGTGATGTTCACCATTGAAAACTACTCCATCTCACATGATGATCGGACATGGTTTAGTTGATTTGGGTCACGTGATCATTTAGATGACTAGAGGGATGTCTATCTAAGTGGGAGTTCTTAAGTAATATGATTAATTGAACTTTAATTTACCATGAACTTAGTCCTAATAGTTATTTTGCATGTCTATGTTATTGTATATCAATGACCCGTGCTACCGTTCCTTTAAATTTTAATGCGTTTCTAGAGAAAGCTAAGTTGAAAGATGATGGTAGCAATTACATGGACTCGGCCCGTAACTTGAGGATTATCCTCATTGCTGCGCAGAAGAATTATGTCCTGGAAGCACCGCTAGGTGTACCACTCACGCCAGCAACTGCAGACATTGTGAATGCCTGGCAGACGTGTGTTGATGACTACTCGATAGTTCAGTGTGCCATGCTTTACGGCTTAGAATCGGGACTTCAAAGACATTTGAACGTCATGGAGCATATGAGATGTTCCAAGAGTTGAAGTTAATATTTCAAGCAAACGCACGAGTTGAGAGATATGAAGTCTCCAAGAAGTTCTATAGCTGCAAAATGGAGGAGAATAGTTCTATCAGTGAACACATACTCAGAATGTCTGGGTACCATAACCACTTTAGTCAGCTGGAAGTTAATCTTCCTAATGATAGTGTCATTGACAGAGTTCTTCAATCACTGCCACCAAGCAATAAAGGCTTCGTGATGAACTATAATATGAAGGGATGAACAAGACAATTTCCGAGCTCTTCGCGATGCTAAAGGCTGCAGAGGTAGAAATCAAAAAGGAGCATCAAGTGTTGATGGTCACCGAACCACTAGTTTCAAGAAAAAAGGCAAAGGGAAGAAGGGGAACTTCAAGAAGAACGGCAAGAAAGTTGTTGCTCAGGAGAAGAAACCCAAGTCTGGACCTAAGCCTGAAACTGAGTGCTTCTACTGCAAAGGGACTGGTCACTGAAAGCAGAACTGACCGAAGTATTTGGCGGATAAGAAGGATGGCAAAGTGAAAGGTATATTTGATATACATGTTATTGATGTGTACCTTACTAATGCTCGTAGTAGCGCCTGGGTATTTGATACTGGTTCTGTTGCTCATATTTGCAACTCGAAACAGGGGCTACGGATTAAACGAAGATTGGCTAAGGACGAGGTGATGATGCGCGTAAAAAATGGTTCCAAGGTCGACGTGATCGCCGTCGGCACGCTACCTCTACATCTACCTTCAGGATTAGTTTTAGACCTGAATAATTGTTATTTGGTGCCAGCGTTGAGCATGAACATTATATCTGGATCTTGTTTGATGCGAGATGGTTATTCATTTAAATCAGAGAATAATGGTTGTTCTATTTATATGAGTAATATCTTTTATGGTCATGCACCCTTCTTGAGTGGACTATTTTCATTGAATCTCGATCGTGGAGATACACTTGTTCATAATATTGAAGCCAAAAGATGCAAAGTTGATAATGATAGTACAACTTATTTGTGGCACTGTCGTTTAGGTCATAATGGTGTAAAGCGCATGAAGAAACTCCATGCTGATGGGCTTTGGGAATTGATGTCTACTACACAACCTTATTCTTGTAGACGTTGTTGGGCCTGCAAGTGCATAGGTTTGTAGGACAGTAGCAAATTTCCCTCAAGTGGATGACCTAAAGTTTATCAATCCGCGAGAGGCGTAGGAGGAAAATGTTCTCTCTCAAACAACCCTGCAACCAAATAACAAAAAGTCTCTTGTGTCCCCAACACACCCAATACAATGGCAAATTGTATAGGTGCACTAGTTCGACGAAGAGATGGTGATACAAGTGCAAAATAGATAGTAGATATAGGTTTTTGTAATCTGAAATAATAAAAACAGCAAGGTAGCGAGCGGTAAAAGTGAGCGTAAACGGTATTGCAATGATAGGAAACAAGGCCTAGGGTTCATACTTTCACTAGTGTAAGTTCTCTCAACAATAATAACATAGATAGAACATATGACAAGCCCTCAACATGCAACAAAGAGTCACTCCGAAGCCACTAATAGCGGAGAACAAACGTAGAGATTATGGTCGGGTACGAAACCACCACAAAGCTATTCTTTCGGATCGATCTATAAAAGAGTTCGTACTAGAATAACACCTTAAGATACAAATCAACCAAAACCCTAATGTCACCTAGATACTCCATTGTCACCTCAAGTATTCGTGGGCATCATTATACGATATGCATCACACAATCTCAGATTCATCCAACCAACATAAAAGTACTTCAAAGAGTGCCCCAAAGTTTCTACCGGAGAGTCAAGAACGTGTGCCAACCCCTATGCATAGGTTCCCAAGTGTCACGAAACCCGCAAGTTGATCACCAAAACATACATCAAGTGGCACATGATATCCCATTGTCACCACAGATAATCACGGCAAGACATACATCAAGTGTTCTCATAAAGACTCAATCCGATAAGAAAACTTCAAAGGGAAACTCAATTCATCACAAGAGAGTAGAGGGGAGAAACATCATAAGATCCAACTACAATAGCAAACCTCGGGATACATCAAGATCGTGCCATAGAGGAACACGAGAGAGAGATCAAACACATAGCTCTTGGTACATACCCTCAGCCCCGAGGGTGAACTACTCCCTCCTCGTCATGGATAGCGCCGGATGATGAAGATGGCCTCCGGTGATGGGATCCCCCTCCGGCAGGTGCGAGCAACAGGGTCCCGATTGGTTTTTGGTGGCTACAGAGGCTTGCGGCGGCGGAACTCCCGATCTATTTTCTGTTCTAGAAGTTTTAGGGTATGTAGGTATATATGGGTGAAAGGGGTATGTCGATGGACCTCCAGGGGGCTCACGAGGTAGGGGGGCGCGCCCGGGGGGGAGGGGCGCGCCCCCCACCCTCGTGGGCAGCCTAGGGATCCCCTGACATGCACTCCAAGCCCATCTGGTTGGTTTCCTTCCAAAATTAACTTCTCCAGTTGATTTCGTTCCATTTTGACTCCGTCTGATATTCCTTTTCCTCGATACACTGAAATAGGCATAAAACAACAAATCTGGGCTGGGCCTCCGGTTAATAGTTTAGTCCCAAAAATAATATAAAAGTGGATAATAAAGCCCAATATTGCCTAAAACAGTAGATAAAGTAGCATGGAGCAATCAAAAATTATAGATACGTTGGAGACGTATCAAGCATCCCCAAGCTTAATTCATGCTCGTCCTCGAGTAGGTAAATGATAAAAAAAGAATTTTTGATGCGGAGTGATACTTTGGCATAATTTCAATGTAAATCTTCTTAATTGTGATATGAATATTCAGATCCGAAAGATTCAAGACAAAAGTTCATATTGACACAAAAATAATAATACTTCAAGCATAATAATCAAAGCAATCATGTCTTCTCAAAACAACATGGCCAAAGAAAGTTCATCCCTACAAAATCATATAGTTAGGCTATGCTTCATTTTCGTCACACAAAGAAGTTCCCAACTTCTATACCCCCGATGACAAGGCAAGCAATTGTTTCATACTTAAATAATCTCAAACTTTTTCAACCTTCATGCAATACATGAGCGTGAGCCATGGATATAGCACTATGGGTGGAATAGAGTATGATGATGGGGATTGTGTGGAGAAGACAAAAAAGGAGAAAGTCTCACGTTGACGAGGCTAATCAACAGACTATGGAGATGCCCATCAATTGATGTCAACATGTGGAGTAGGGATTGCCATGCAACGGATGCACTAGAGCTACGAATGCTCAACAAAAGAAAAACTAGTGGGTGTGCATCCAACTTGCTTGCTCATGAAGACCTAGGGCATTTGAGGAAGCCCATCGTAGGAATATACAAGCCAAGTTCTATAATGAAAAGTTCCCACTAGTATAAAAAGACAACTTATGAGACTCACTACATGAGGAATAAGGTGCTACTTTGAAGCACAATATGAGAGACTCACTACATGAAGAACAAGGTGCTACTTTGAAGCACAAGTGTGGAAAAGAGATAGTAGCATTACCCTTTTTATTTTTTTATTTTTTTGGGCCTTTCTTTTTTTTCTTTTGGCCTTTCCTTTTTTGGGCCTTTTTTTTGGCCTTTCTTTTTTTTATTTGGGCAATGCTCTAATAATGATGATCATCACACTTTCATTACAACATATGTATTACAACTCGAAACTTAGAACAAGATATGACTCTATATGAATGCCTTCGGCGGTGTACCGGGATGGTGCAATGAATCAAGAGTGACATGTATGAAAAATAAAGCATGGTGGCTTTGTTGGAAATATGCCCTAGAGGCAATAATAAAAGTATTATTATATTTCATTGTTCATGATAATTGTCTTTTGTTCATGCTATAACTATATTATCCGGAAATCATAATACACGTGTGAACACATAGACCACAATATGTCCCTAGTGAGCCTCTAGTTGACTAGCTCGTTGTGATCAACAGATAGTCATGGTTTCCTGACTATGGACATTGGATGTCGTTGATAACGGGATCACATCATTAGGAGAATGATGTGATGGACTAGACCCAATCCTAAGCATAGCACAAAGATCGTGTAGTTCGTTTGCTAGAGCTTTGCCAATGTCAAGTATCTCTTCCTTCGACCATGAGATCGTGTAACTCCCGGATACCGTAGGAGTGCCTTGGGTGTATCAAACGTCACAACGAATCGGGTGACTATAAAGGTGCATTACGGTATCTCCGGAAGTATCTGTTGGGTTGACACGGATCGAGATCGGGATTTGTCACTCCGTATGACGGAGAGGTATCTCTGGGCCCACTCGGTAATGCATCATCATAATGAGCTCAAGGTGACCAAGGTGTTGTACGGGATCATGCATTACTGATGCGAGTAAAGTGACTTGCGATAACGAGACCGAACAAGGTATTGGGATACCGACGATCGAGTCTCGGGTAAATAACATCCGATTGACAAAGGAATTGCATACAGGGTTTTGACTGAATCCTTGACATCGTGGTTCAACCGATGAAATCATCGAGGAGCATGTGGGAGCCAACATGGGTATCCAGATCCCGCTGTTGGTTATTGCCCGAGAGTCGTCTCGGTCATGTCTGCGTGTCTCCCGAACCCGTAGGGTGTACACACTTAAGGTTCGGTGACACTAGGGTTGTATGAATATGAGTATGCAGCATACCGAATGTTGTTCGGAGTCCCGGCTGAGATCTCGGACATCACGAGGAGTTTCGAAATGGTCCGGAGGTAAAGAATAATATATAGGAAGTGGTATTTCGGCCATCGGGAAAGTTTCGGGTCTCCCGGTAATGTACCGGGACCACCGGAAGGGTCCCGGGGGTCCACCGGGTGGGGCCACCCATCCCGGAGGGCCCCATGGGCTGAAGTGGGAGGGGAACCATCCCAGAGTGGGCTGGTGCGCCCCCCTAGGCCCACCCCCTGCGCCTAGGGTTGAAACCCTAGGGGTGGGGGCGCCCCACTTGGCTTGGGGGGCACTCCACCCCCTTGGCCGCCGCCCCCCCTTGGAGATTGGATCTCCAGGGGCCGGCGCCCCTGGAGGCCTATATAAAGGGGGGAGGGAGGGGGGCTGCGGTACCCTTTTGCTTGGTGCCTCCCTCCCCCTGCTACACCTCGTCCTCCTCCCGTAGTCGCTTGGCGAAGCCCTGCTGGAGTTCTGCTGCATCCACCACCACGCCTTCGTGCTGTTGGATCATCATCAACCTCTCCTTCCCCCTTGCTGGATCAAGAAGGAGGAGACATCTCCCGTCCCATACGTGTGTTGAACGCGGAGGTGCTGTCCATTCAGCACTTGGACATCGGTGATCTGAATCACGTCGAGTACGACTCCATCATCACCTTGCAAGCTTCCGCACGCGATCTACAAGTGGTATGTAGATGCAATCTCTCTCCCATTACTCGTTGCTTAGATGAACTCATAGATGGATCCTGGTGAAACCGTAGGAAAATTTTTAATTTTCTGCAACGTTCCCCAACAAAGGGCATCATGAGCTAGGTCTATCGTAGTTCTCTAATGCACGAGTAGAACACAATTTGTTGTGGGCGTGGATCTTGTCAACTTACTTGCCTCTACTAGTCTTTTCTTGCTTCAACGGTATTGTGGGATGAAGCGGCCGGACCAACCTTACACGTGCGCTTACGTGAGACCGGTTCCACCGATTGACATGCACTAGTTGCATAAGGTGGCTGGCGGGTGTCTGCTCTCCCACTTTAGTTGGAGCGGATTCGATGAACAGGGCCCTTATGAAGGGTAAATAGAAGTTGACAAAATCACGTTGTGGTTATTCGTAGGTAAGAAAACGTTCTTGCTAGAACCCAATTGCAGCCACGTAAAGATGCAACAACAATTAGAGGACGTCTAACTTGTTTTTGCAGCGATTGATCATGTGATGTGATATGGCGGAAGTTGTGATGAATGATGAATTGTGATGTATGAGATCATGTTCTTGTAATAGGATTCACGACTTGCATGTCGATGAGTATGACAACGGCGAGAGCCATAGGAGTTGTCTTTATTTTTGTATGACCTGCGTGTCATTGAAGAACGCCATGTAAACTACTTTACTTTATTGCTAAACGCGTTAGCCATAGAAGTAAAAGTAGTCGTTGGCGTGACAACTTCATGAAGACACGATGATGGAGATCATGATGATGGAGATCATGGTGTCAAGCCGGTGACAAGATGATCATGGAGCCCCGAAGATGGAGATCAATGGAGCTATATGATATTGGCCATATCATGTCACAACTATATAATTGCATGTGATGTTTATTATGTTTATGCATCTTGTTTACTTAGGACGACGGTAGTAAATAAGATGATCCCTTAATTTTTTTTTCAAGAAGTGTTCTCCCCTCACTGTGCACCGTTGCTACAGTTCGTCGCTTCTAAGCACCACGTGATGATCGGGTGTGATGGATTCTTACGTTCACATACAACGGGTGTAAGACAGATTTACATAGCGAAAACACTTAGGGTTAACTTGACGAGCCTAGCATGTGCAGACATGGCCTCGGAACACGGAGACCGAAAGGTCGAACACGAGTCGTATGGAAGAAACAATCAACATGAAGATGTTCACCAACGATGACTAGTCCGTCTCACGTGATGATCGGACACGGGCTAGTCGACTCGGATCGTGTAACACTTAGATGACTAGAGGGATGTCTAATCTAAGTGGGAGTTCATAATTTGATTAGAACTTTATTATCATGAACTTAGTCTAAAACCTTTGCAAATATGTCTTGTAGATCAAATGGCCAACGCTAATGTCAACATGAACTTCAACGCTTCCTAGAGAAAACCAAGCTGAAAGATGATGGCAGCAACTATACGGATCGGGTCCGAACCCGAGGATCATCCTCATAGCTGCCGGAAGCAATATGTCCTAGAAGGACCGCTAGGTGACGCTCCGTCGAGAGAACCAAGACGTTATGAACGCTTGGCAAGCTCGTCTTGATGATTACTCCCTCGTTCGGTGCGGCATGCTTTATAGCTTAGAACCGGGCTCCAAAAGCATTTTGAGCATCATGGAGCATATGAGATGTTCAAGAGCTGAAACTAGTTTTCCAAGCTCATGCCCGGTCGAGAGATATGATGTCTCCGACAAGTTCTACAGCTTGTAAGATGGAGGAAAATAGTTACATCGGTGAGCACATCCTCAAGATGTCTCAGGTTGCACAACCGTATGACCCAATCGAACATTAACCTCCCGGATGAGGCGGTCATTGACAGAATCCTCGATCGCTCCCACCAAGCTACAAGAGCTTTGTGATGAACTACAACATGCGGGGGATGGTGAAGACCATTCTGAAGTGTTCTCGATCTGAAGTCAGCAGAGGCTGAAATCAAGAAAGAACATCAAGTGTTGATGGTCAATAAGACCACTAAGTTCAAGAAGGGCAAGGGCAAGAAGAACTTCAAGAAGGACGGCAAAGATGTTGCCGCGCCCGTAAGCCGATTCGAGAAGAAGTCAAAGAATGGACCCAAGCACGAGACCGAGTGCTTTTATTGCAAGGGAAGGGTCATTTGAAGCGGAACTGCCCCAAATACTTAGCGGATAAGAAGGCCGGCAACACCAAAGGTATATTTGATATACATGTAATTGATGTGTACCTTACCGAGACTCGTAGTAACTCCCGGTATTTGATACCGGTGCCGTTGCTCATATTTGTAACTCACAACAGAGCTGCGGAATAAACGGAGACTGGCGAAGGGCGAGGTGACGATCGGCGTCGGGAATGGTTCCAGAGTCGATGTGATCGCCGTCGGCACGCTGCCTCTACATTTACCCACGGGATTAGTTTTGAACCTTAATAATTGTTATTTAGTGCCAAGTTTGAGCATGAACATTGTATTTGGATCTCGTTTAATACGAGATGGCTACTCATTTAAGTCTGAGAATAATGGTTGTTCGATTTATATGAGAGATATGTTTTATGGTCATGCTCCGATGGTCAATGGTTTATTCTTAATGAATCTAGAGCGTAATATTACACATGTTCATAGTGTGGATGCCAAAAGATGTAAAGTTGATGACGATAGTCCCACATACTTGTGGCACTGCCGCCTTGGTCACATTGGTGTCAAGCGCAAGAAGAAGCTCCATGCTGATGGACTTTTAGAGTCTCTTGATTATGAATCGTTTGACACATGCGAACCATGCCTCATGGGCAAAATGACCAAGACTCCGTTCTCCGGAACAATGGAGCGAGCAACCAACTTGTTGGAAATCATACATACCGATGTGTGCGGTCCAATGAGCGTTGAGGCTCGTGGAGGATATCGTTATGTTCTCACTCTCCGATGACTTAAGTAGATATGGGTATGTCTACTTAATGAAACACAAGTCCGAGACCTTTGAAAAGTTCAAGGAATTTCAGAATGAGGTGGAGAATCAACGTGACCGAAAGATAAAGTTCCTACGATCAGATCGTGGAGGAGAATACTTAAGTCACGAATTTGGTACACACTTAAGGAAATGTGGAATCGTTTCACAACTCACGCCGCCTGGAACACCTCAGCGTAACGGTGTGTCCGAACGTCGTAATCGCACTCTATTAGATATGGTGCGGTCTATGATGTCTCTTACCGATTTACCGCTATCATTTTGGGGATACGCTCTAGAGACAGCTACATTCACTTTAAATAGGGCACCGTCTAAATCCTTTGAGACGACACCGTATGAATTATGGTTTTGGAAGAAACCTAAGCTGTCGTTTCTAAAAGTTTGGGGATGCGATGCTTATGTCAAGAAACTTCAACCTGAAAAGCTCGAACCCAAGTCGGAAAAATGCGTATTCATAAGATACCCTAAGGAAACTGTCGGGTATACCTTCTACTTAAGATCCGAAGGCAAGATCTTTGTTGCCAAGAACGGATGCTTTCTGGAAAAAGAGTTTCTCTCGAAAGAAGTAAGTGGGAGGAAAGTAGAACTCGATGAAGTACTACCTCTCGAACGGGAAAGTGGTGCAGCGCAGGAGACCGTTCCTATGATGCCCACACCGACTGAAGAGTAAAACAATGATGATGATCAAGGTACTTCGGATCAAGTTGCTACTGAACTTCGTAGGTCCACAAGGACACGTTCCGCACCAGAGTGGTACGGCAACCCTGTCCTGGAAATCATGTTGTTAGACAACGGTGAACCTTCGAACTATGAAGAAGCGATGGCGGGCCCGGATTCCAACAAATGGCTTGAAGCCATGAAATCCGAGATAGAATCCATGTATGAAAACAAAGTATGGACTTTGACAGACTTGCCCGATGAGCGGTGAGCGATAGAAAACAAATGGATTTTTAAGAAGAAGACGGACGCGGATGGTAATGTTACCATCTATAAGGCTCGACTTGTCGCTAAGGGTTATCGACAAGTTCAAGGGATTGACTACGACGAGACATTCTCTCCCGTAGCAAAGCTGAAGTCCGTCCGAATCATGTTAGCAATTGCCGCATACTATGATTATGAGATATGGCAGATGGACGTCAAAACGGCATTCCTTAACGGACATCTTAAGGAAGAGCTGTATATGATGCAGCCGGAAGGTTTTGTCGATCCTAAGAACGCTAACGAAGTATGCAAGCTCCAGCGATCCATTTATGGGCTTGTGCAGGCATCTCGGAGTTGGAACATTCGCTTTGATGAGATGATCAAAGCGTTTGGGTTTATGCAGACTTATGGAGAAGCCTGCGTTTACAAGAAAGTGAGTGGGAGCTCTGTAGCATTTCTCATATTATATGTAGATGACATACTCTTGATGGGAAATGATGTAAAACTTCGGACAGCATTAAGGCCTACTTGAATAAGTGTTTTTCAATGAAGGACCTTGGAGAAGCTGCTTATATATTAGGCATCAAGATCTATAGAGATAGATCGAGACGCCTCATAGGTCTTTCACAAAGCACATACCTTGATAAGATTTTGAAGAGGTTCAAAATGGATCAGTCCAAGAAAGGGTTCTTGCCTATGTTACAAGGTGTGAGATTGAGCTCAGCTCGACCACCGACCACGGCAAAAGATAAAGAAGAGATGAGTGTCATCCCTATGCTTCAGCCATAGGATCTATTATGTATGCCATGCTGTGTACTGACCGATGTAAACCTTGCCATATGTTTGGTAGCAAGATACCAAAGTAATCCCGCAAGGAACACCGGACAGCGGTCAAGAATATCCTGAAGTACCGAAAAGGACAAAGGACATGTTTCGTTTATGGAGGAGACGAAGAGCTCGTCAGAAAGGGTTACGTCGACGCTTAGCCGACTCAGATCTGGATGACTCTAAGTCACAAACCGGATACGTGTATATGTTGAATGGTGGAGCGATGAAGCTGGTGCAGCCGCAAGCGAGAGCGTCGTGGCGGGATCTACGTGTGAAGCGAGTACATGGCAGCCTCGGAGGCAGCGCATGAAGAGATTTGGGTGAAGGAGTTCATCACCGACCTAGGAGTCATACCCAATGCGTCGGGGCCGATCAAACTCTTCTGTGACAACACTGGAGCTATTGCCCTTGCCAAGGAGCCCAGGTTTCACAAGAAGATCAGGCACATCAAGCGTCGTTTCAACTCCATCCATGAAAATGTTCAAGATGGAGACATAGATATTTGCAAAGTACATACGGATCTGAATGTCGCAGATCCGTTGACTAAACCTCTCTCAAAGCAAAACATGATCAACACCGAACTCTATGGGTGTTCGATTCATCACAATGTAACTAGATTGGTGACTCTAGTGCAAGTGGGAGATGTTGGAAATATGCCCTAGAGGCAATAATAAAAGTATTATTATATTTCATTGTTCATGATAATTGTCTTTTGTTCATGCTATAACTGTATTATCCGGAAATCGTAATACACGTGTGAACACATAGACCACAATATGTCCCTAGTGAGCCTCTAGTTAACTAGCTCGTTGTGATCAACAGATAGTCATGGTTTCCTGACTATGGACATTGGATGTCGTTGATAACGAGATCACAACATTAGGAGAATGATGTGATGGACTAGACCCAATCCTAAGCATAGCACAAAGATCGTGTAGTTCGTTTGCTAGAGCTTTGCCAGTGTCAAGTATCTCTTCCTTCGACCATGAGATCATGTAACTCCCGGATACCGTAGGAGTGCCTTGGGTGTATCAAATGTCACAACGTAACTGGGTGACTATAAAGGTGCATTACAGGTATCTCGAAAGTATCTGTTGGGTTGACACGGATCGAGACTGGGATTTGTCACTCCGTATGACGGAGAGGTATCTCTGGGCCCACTCGGTAATGCATCATCATAATGAGCTCAAGGTGACCAAGGTGTTGGCCACGGGATCATGCATTATGGTACGAGTAAAGTGACTTGCCGGTAACGAGACTGAACAAGGTATTGGGATACCGACGATCGAGTCTCGGGTAAGTAACGCACCGATTGACAAAGGGAATTGCATACAGGGTTTTGATCGAATCCTCGACATCGTGGTTCAACCGATGAAATCATCGAGGAGCATGTAGAGCCAACATGGGTATCCAGATCCGCTGTTGGTTATTGCCCGAGAGTCGCCTCGGTCATGTCTGCGTGTCTCCCGAACCCGTAGGGTGTACACACTAAGGTTCGGTGGCGCTAGGGTTGTATGAATATGAGTATGCAGCATACCGAATGTTGTTCGGAGTCCCGGATGAGATCCCGGACGTCACGAGGAGTTTTGGAATGGTTCGGAGGTAAAGAATAATATATAGGAAGTGGTATTTCGGCCAGCGGGAAAGTTTCGGGGTCTCCCGGTAATGTACCGGGACCACCGGAAGGGTCCCGGGGGTCCACCGGGTGGAGCCACCCATCCCGGAGGGCCCCATGGGCTGAAGTGGGAGGAACCAGCCCAGAGTGGGCTGGTGCGCCTCAGGCCCACCCCTGCGCCTAGGGTTGAAACCCTAGGGGGGGGGCCCACTTTGCTTGGGGGCACTCCATCCCCTTGGCCGCCGCCCCCTTGGAGATTGGATCTCCAGGGGCCGGCGCCCCCCCCATGGAGGCCTATATAAAGGGGGGAGGGAGGGGGGCTGCGGTACCCTTTTGCTTGGTGCCTCCCTCCCCCTGCTACACCTCGTCCTCCTCCCGTAGTCGCTTGGCGAAGCCCTGCCGGAGTTCTGCTGCATCCACCACCACGCCGTCGTGCTGTTGGATCATCATCAACCTCTCCTTCCCCCTTGCTGGATCAAGAAGGAGGAGACGTCTCCCGTCCCATACGTGTGTTGAACGCGGAGGTGCTGTCCGTTCAGCACTTGGATATCGGTGATCTGAATCACGTCGAGTACGACTCCATCATCACCTTGCAAGCTTCCGCACGCAATCTACAAGTGGTATGTAGATGCAAACTCTCTCCCATTACTCGTTGCTTAGATGAACTCATAGATGGATCCTGGTGAAACCGTAGGAAAAATTTTAATTTTCTGCAACGTTCCCCAACAGGCTTTGCCACAAATACGATGTCAACTACATGATCATGCAATGGCAATATGACAAAAGTAATGTATGTCATGATGATGATGATGGAAGTTGCATGGCAATATATCTCAGAATGGCTATGTAAATGCCATGATAGGTAGGTATGGTGGCTGTTTTGAGGAAGATATAAGGAGGTTTATGTGTGATAGAGCGTATCGTATCACGGGGTTTGGATGCACCGGCGAAGTTTGCACCAACTCTCAAGGTGAGAAAGGGCATTGCACGGTACGAAAGAGGCTAGCAAAGGCGGAAAGGTGGGAGTGCGTATAATCCATGGACTCAACATTAGTCAAAAGAACTCATATACTTATTGCAAAAATTTAGAAGTCATCAAAAACCAAGTACTACGCGCATGCTTCTAGGGGGATAGATTGGTAGGAAAAGACCATCGCTCGTCCCCGACCGCCACTCATAAGGATGCACAAGACAGGTACACTTCATGTTTCAAATTTGTTACACAACTTTAACCATACGTGCATGCTATGGGATTTGCAAACTTCAACACAAGTATTTCTCAAATTCATAATCACCCAACTAGCACGAGTTTGATATTATCACCTCCATATCTCAAAACAATTATCAAGCATCAAACTTATCTTGGTATTCAACGCACTCAAAAGAAAGTTTCACATATCTTGAATACCAAGTATATTAACATTAAGAAAATTACCATGCTATTAAAGACTCTCAAAATAATCTAAGTGAAGCATGAGAGTTCATCTATTTCTTCAAAATAAAACTACCACCATGCTCTAAAAGATATAAGTGAAGCACTAGAGCAAATGACAAACTACTCCGAAAGATATAAGTGAAGATCAATGAGTAGCTAAATAATTCTGCAACTATGCAAAGACTCTCTCTCATTTAATAATTTCATATCTTGGTACTTTATTAAAACAGCAAGCAAAGCTAAAGGAAACTACATTGCAAGGATAGCACAACTCATGTGAAGAAGCAAAAACTTAGGCTCAATCGATACTAACCGATAGTTGTTGAAGAAAAGAGGTGGGATGCCTACCGGGGCATCCCCAAGCTTAGATGCTTGAGACTTCTTGAAATATTATCTTGGGGTGCCTTGGTCATCCCCAAGCTTGAGCTTTTGTGTCTCCTTAATTCCACCCATATCATGGTTTCTCTTTTTATCAAAAGCTTCATTCACACAAACTCAACAAGAACTCGTGAGATAGGTTAGTATAAACCAATGCAAAACCTTATCATATTATACTGTAACAAATAACTTAAATTATTATTCAACATTGAATACTAAATGCCTCTGCATATTTAATACTCCTATATTCAAATAGAATCATTAAAAAAAACAAACATATGCAAACAACGCAAACATAACAGCAATCTGTCAAAACAGTACAGTCTGTAAAGAATGCAAGAGTATCAATACTTCCCTGACTCCAAAAATTATGAACTAAAATTCCCACTGTAATAAACTTATCAGAGCTCAATATGCAAAACGATCCAACGTTAAACCATTCTCTGACTTTTCTAGGCAATTTTTGCAACAGCGGTAAACTTTCTGTTTTCAAACAGCAACATGCAAACTAGCAAAATAAGCATGGCAAAGGCTATCCTTGACTTTTTTATTGAAACTAAAGATGCAAAACACTATTCTAACTAACATAAAGCAAAACTAACAAAATAAAATGACGCTCCAAGCAAAACACATATCATGTGGCGAATAAAAATATAGCTCCAAGTAAAGTTACCGATGAACGAAGACGAAAGAGGGGATGCCTTCCGGGGCATCCCCAAGCTTAGTTGCTTGGTTGTCCTTGAATATTACCTTGGGGTGCCTTGGGCATCCCCAAGCTTAGGCTTTTTCCACTCCTTATTCCATTGTCCATCGAATCGTTACCCAAAACTTGAAAACTTCAACCACACAAAACTCAAAACAAAACTCGTAAGCTCCATTAGTATAAGAAAATAAAACCACCACTTAGGTACTGTAATGAAATCATTCTAAATTCATATTGGTGTAATATCTACTGTACTCTAACTTATTTATGGCTCATACCCTCCGATACTACGCATAGATTCATCAAAATAAGCAAACAACACATAGAAAACAGAATCTGTCAAAAACAGAACAGTCTGTAGTAATCTGTATAAAACGTATACTTATGGAACCCCAAAAATTATGAAATAAATTTCTGGACCTGAGAAATTTGTCTATTAATAATATTGAAAAATAATTAACCTAAAATCATTCTCCAGTAAAAAATGGCAGCTAATTTCGTGAGCGCTAAAGTTTCTGTTTTTCACAGCAAGATCATATAAACTTCACCCAAGTCTTCCCAAAGGTTATACTTGGCACTTTATTGAAACAAAAGCTATAAAACATGATTACTACAGTAGCATAATCATGTGGACACACAAAAACAGTAAGGATAAATATTGGGTTGTCTCCCAACAAGCTCTTTTCTTTAATGCCTTTTAGCTAGGCATGATGATGACAATGATGCTCACAAAAAAGATAAGAATTGAAACATAACGGGAGCATCATGAAGCATATGACTAGCACATTTAAGTCTAACCCACTTCCTATGAATAGTGATTTTGTGATCAAACAACTTATGGGAACAATAATCAACTAGCATAGGATGGTACAACAAGCATAACTTCAAGAATTTAAGCACATAGAGAGGAAACTTGACATTATTGCAATTCCTACAAGCATATGTTCCTCCCTCATAATAATTTTCAGTAGCATCATGAATGAATTCAACAATATAACCAGCACCTAAAGCATTCTTTTCATGATCTACAAGCATAGAAAATTTTCTACTCTCCACATAAGCAAACTTTTTCTTTATAGCATACGTATCATCACAATAATCATCATAAATAGGAGGCATGCTTTCATCATAGTAAATTTGCTCATCAAAGCTTGGGGGACAAAATATATCATCTCCATCAAACATAGCTTCCCCAAGCTTGTGGCTTTGCATATCATTAGCATCATGGATATTCAAGCAATTCATACTAACAAAATTGCAATCATGCTCATCATACAAAGATTTAGTGCCAAACATTTTATAGATTTCTTCTTCTAGTACTTGAGCACAATTATCCTTTCCATCATACTCATGAAAGATATTAAAAAGGTGAAGCGTATGAGACAAACTCAACTCCATTTTTTTGTAGTTTTCTTTTATAAACTAGACTAGTGCTAAAACAAGAAACAAAAAGATTCAATTGCAAGATCTAAAGATATACCTTCACTTACCTAGCCTCCCCGGCAACGGCGCCAGAAAAGAGCTTGATGTCTACTACACAACCTTCTTCTTGTAGACGTTGTTGGGCCTGCAAGTGCACAGGTTTGTAGGACAGTAGCAAATTTCCCTCAAGTGGATGACCTAAGGTTTATCAATCCGCGAGAGGCGTAGGAGGAAGATGGTCTCTCTCAAACAACCCTGCAACCAAATAAAAAAAAGTCTCTTGTGTCCCCAACACACCCAATACAATGGCAAATTGTATAGGTGCACTAGTTCGGCGAAGAGATGGTGATACAAGTGCAAAATAGATAGTAGATATAGGTTTTTGTAATCTGAAATAACAAAAACAGCAAGGTAGCGAGCGGTAAAAGTGAGCGTAAACGGTATTGCAATGATAAGAAACAAGGCCTAGGGTTCATACTTTCACTAGTGTAAGTTCTCTCAACAATAATAACATAGATAGAACATATGACAAGCCCTCAACATGCAACAAAGAGTCACTCCGAAGCCACTAATAGCGGAGAACAAACATAGAGATTATGGTTGGGTACGAAACCACCACAAAGCTATTCTTTCGGATCGATCTATAAAAGAGTTTGTACTAGAATAACACCTTAAGATACAAATCAACCAAAACCCTAATGTCACCTAGATACTCCATTGTCACCTCAAGTATCCGTGGGCATGATTATACGATATGCATCACACAATCTCAGATTCATCCAGCCAACATAAAAGTACTTCAAAGAGTGCCCCAAAGTTTCTACCGGAGAGTCAAGAACGTGTGCCAACCCCTATGCATAGGTTCCCAAGTGTCTCGAAACCCGTAAGTTGATCACCAAAACATACATCAAGTGGCACATGATATCCCATTGTCACCACAGATAATCACGGCAAGACATACGTCAAGTGTTCTCATAAAGACTCAATCTGATAAGAAATCTTCTAAGGGGAAACTCAATTCATCACAAGAGAGTAGAGGGGGAGAAACATCATAAGATCCAACTACAATAGCAAAGCTCGGGATACATCAAGATCGTGCCATAGAGGAACACGAGAGAGAACACGAGAGAGAGAGAGAGATCAAACACATAGCTACTGGTACATACCCTCAGCCCCGAGAGTGAACTACTCCCTCCTCGTCATGGATAGCGCCGGGATGATGAAGATGGCCTCCGGTGATGGGATCCCCCTCCGGTAGGGTGCCGGAACAGGGTCCCGATTGGTTTTTGGTGGCTACAGAGGCTTGCGGTGGCGGAACTCCCGATCTATTTTCTGTTCTGGAAGTTTTAGGGTACGTAGGTATATATGGGTGAAAGGGGTACGTCGATGGACCTCCAGGGGGCTCACGAGGTAGGGGGGCGCGCCCAGGAGGGAGGGGCGCGCCCCCCACCCTCGTGGGCAGCCCGAGGATCCCCTGACGTGCACTCCAAGCCCATCTGGTTGGTTTACTTCCAAAATTAACTTCTCCAGTTGATTTCGTTCCGTTTTGACTCCGTCTGATATTCCTTTTCCTCGAAACACTAAAATAGGCATAAAACAGCAAATCTGGGCTGGGCCTCCGGTTAATAGGTTAGTCCCAAAAAAATATAAAAGTGGATAATAAAGCCCAATATTGCCTAAAACAGTAGATAAAGTAGCATGGAGCAATCAAAAATTATAGATACGTTGGAGACGTATCAAGAATCACTTGATTCTGATTCACTTGGTGCTTGTGAACCATGCCTCATGGGCAAGATGACTAAAACTCCGTTCTCTGGAACAATGGAATGAGCTACTGACTTATTGGAAATAATACATACTGATGTATGCGGTCCAATGAGTGTTGAGGCTCGTGGCGGGTATCGTATTTTCTTACCTTCACAGATGATTTGAGCAGATATGGGTATATCTACTTAATGAAGCATAAGTCTGAAACATTTGAAAAGTTCAAAGAATTTCAGAGTGAAGTGGAAAATCATCGTAACAAGAAAATAAAGTTTCTACGATCTGATTGTGGAGGAGAAAATTTGAGTTACGAGTTTGATCTTCATTTGAAACATTGTGGAATAGTTTCAAAACTCACGCCACCTGGAACACCACAGCGTAATGGTGTGTCCGAACGTCATAACCGTACTTTATTAGTTATGGTGCGATCTATCATGTCTCTTACTGATTTACCGCTAAATAGGGACGGCTGCATTCGCGTTAAATAGGGCACCATCAAAATCCGTTGAGACGATGCCTTATGAACTGTGGTTTGGCAAGAAACCTAAGTTGTCATTTCTCAAAGTTTGGGGATGCGATGCTTATGTGAAAAAGCTTCAATCTGATAAGCTCGAACCCAAATCGGAGAGGTGCGTCTTCATAGGATACCCAAAGGAAACTGTTGGGTACACCTTCTATCACAGATCCGATGGCAAAATATTTGTTGCTAAAAATGGATCCTTTCTAGAGAAGGAGTTTCTCTAGAAAGAAGTGAGTGGAAAAAAAATAGAGCTTGATGAGGTAATTGTACCTTCTCCCGGATTGGAAAGTAGTTCATCGCAGAAATCAGTTCCAGTAATTCCTGCACCAATTAGTGAGGAAACTAATGATGATGATCATGAAACTTTAGATCAAGTTACTACCAAACCTCGTAGGTCTTCCAGAGTGCGATCCGCACCAGAGTGGTATGGTAATCCTATTCTGGAAGTCATGTTACTAGACAATGATGAACCTACAGACTATGAGGAAGCGATGATGAGCCCAGATTCCGTGAAATGGCTTGAGGCCATGAAATCTGAGATGGGATCCATGTCTGATAACAAAGTGTGGACTTTGGTGGATTTGTTCGATGATCGGCAAGCCATAGAAAATAAATGGATCTTCAAGAAGAGGACTGACGCTGATGGTAATGTTACTGTCTACAAAGCTCGACTTGTTGTAAAAGGTTTTCGACAAGTTCAAGGAGTTGACTACGATGAGACTTTCTCACCCGTAGCGATGCTTAAGTCTGTCCGAATCATGTTAGCAATTGCTGCATTTTATGATTATGAAATTTGGCAGATGGATGTCAAAATTGCATTCCTGAATGGATTCCTGGAAGAAGAGTTGTATATGACGCAACCAGAAGGTTTTGTCGATCCAAAGGGTGCTAACAAAGTGTGCAAGCTGCAGCGATCCATTTATGGACTGGTGCAAGCCTCTCGGAGTTGGAAGAAACATTTTGATAGTGTGATCAAAGCATATGGTTTTATACAGACTTTTGGAGAGGTCTGTATCTACAAGAAAGTGAGTGGGAGCTCTGTAGCGTTTATAATATTATATGTGGATGACATATTATTGATTGGAAATGATATAGAATTTCTGGATAGCATAAAAGGGTACTTGAATAAGAGTTTTTCAATGAAAGACCTCGGTGAAGCTGCTACATATTGGGCATCAAGATCTATAGAGATAGATCAAGACGCTTAATTGGACTTTCACAAAGCACATACCTTGATAAATTTTTGAAGAGGTTCAAAATGGATCAGTCAAAGAAAGGGTTCTTACGTGTGTTACAAGGTGTGAAATTGAGTTAGACTCAATGCCCAACCACTGCAGAAGATAGAGAGAAAATGAAATTCATTCCCTATGCTTCAGCCATAGGTTCTATCATGTACGCAATGCTGTGTACCAGACCTCATGTGTGCCTTGCTATAAGTATAGCAGGGAGGTACCAAAGTAATCCCGGAGTGGAGCACTGGACAGTGGTCAAGAACATCCTGAAATACCTGAAAAGGGCTAAGGATATGTTTCTCATTTATGGAGGTGACAAAGATCTCATCGTAAATGGTTACGTTGATGCCAGTTTTGACACTGATCCGGATGACTCTAAGTCGCAATCCGATACGTATTTTTATTGAATGGTGGAGCTATCAGTTGGTGCAGTTACAAGCAAAGCGTCGTGGCGGGACCTACGTGTGAAGCGGAGTACATAGGTGCTTCAGAAGCAGCAAATGAAGGAGTCTGGATGAAGGAGTTCATATCCTATCTAGGTGTCATACCTAGTTCATTGGGTCCGATGAAAATCTTTTGTGACAATACCGGTGCTATTGCCTTGGCGAAGGAATCCAAATTTCACAAGAGAACCAAGCACATCAAGAGACGCTTCAATTCCATCCGTCATCAAGTGTTGGAGGGAGACATAGATGAAGGAAATATGCCCTAGAGGCAACAATAAATTTACTATTTATTTCCATATTTCATGACAAATATTTATTATTCAGGCTAGAATTGTATTAACCGGAAACTTAGTACATGTGTGAATACATAGACAAAACATAGTGTCCCTAGTATGCCTCTACTTGACTAGCTCGTTAACCAAAGATGGTTATGTTTCCTAACCATAGGCATGTGTTGTTATTTGATGAACGGGTTCACATCATTAGGAGAATGATGTGATGGACATGACCCATCCGTTAGCTTAGCATTATGATCATTTCAGTTTCATTGCTACTGCTTTCTTCATGACTTATACATGTTCCTCAGACTAGATTATTCAACTCCTGAATACCAAAGGAACACTTTGTGTGCTATAAAAATGTCACAACGTCAATGGGCGATTATAAAGATGCTCTACAGGTGTCTCCAAACATGTTTGTTGGGTTGGCATAGATCGAGATTAGGATTTGTCACTCTATGTTTCGGAGAGGTATCTCTGGGCCCTCTCGTAATGCTAATCACTATAAGCCTTGCAAGCAGTGTGACTAATGAGTTAGTTGTGGGATGAAGCATTACAGAACGAGTAAAGAGACTTTCCGGTAATGAGATTGAACTAGGTATGATGATACCGACGATCGAATCTCGGGCAAGTAACATGCCGATTACAAAGGGAACAACGTATGTTGTTATGCGGTTTGACCGATAAAGATCTTCGTAGAATATGTAGGAGCCAATATGAGCATCCAGGATCCTCTATTGGTTATTGACCGGAGATGTGTCTCGGTCATGTCTACATAGTTCTCGAATTCATAGGGTCTGCACGCTTAATGTTCGATGACGATTTATATTATGAGTTATGTGATTTGATGACCGAAGTTTGTTCGAAGTCCCGGATGAGATCACGGACGTGACGAGGAGTCTCGAAATGGTCGAGACGTAAAGATTGATATATTGGAAGGCTCTATTAGGATATCAGAAAGGTTCCGAGTGATTCGGGTATTTTTCGGAGTACACGGGAGTTACAGGAATTGACCGGGAGAAGTAATGGGCCTTATTGGGATTTAGTGGAGAGAGGGGAGAAGGGCCAAGAGGTGGCGCGTGCCTCCCCCCTATCCAAACCAAATTGGACAAGGGGTGGGGGCGCAGCCCCCCTTTCCTTCTCCCTCTCCCTCTCTTTCCATCTCTCCTACTCCGAATAGGAAAGGGAATCCTACTAGGATTTGGGAGTCCTAGTAGGACTCCCTATGCCTGGTGCGCCCCCTATGCTGGCCTCCTCCTCCCTCCCTCCTTTATATACGGGGGAGGGAGCACCCCAAGGGCACACAAGTTGATCTTTAGCCGTGTGCGGTGCCCCCCTCCACAGTTTTCCACCTCGGTAATAAGCCCTGCGCTGGTAACTTCATCGTCACCTCACCACGCCATCGTGCCGACGGAACTCTCCCTCGACCTCAGCCAGATCTAGAGTTCGAGGGACGTCACCGAGCTGAACGTGTGCAGATCGCGGAGGTGTCATGCGTTCGGTACTTGATCGGTTGGATAGCAAAGATGTTCGACTACATCAACTGTGTTACTTAACGGTTCCGCTTTCAGTCTACAAGGGTACGTGGACATAATCTCCCCTCTCGTTGCTATGCATCACCTAGATAGATCTTGCGTGATCGTAGGATTTTTTTTAAATTACCGCCTTCCCCAACAGTGGCATCCGATCTAGGTCTATGCATAGATGTTATATGCATGAGTAGAACACAAAGAGTTGTGGGTGATAATAGACATACTGCTTACCACCAACGTCTTACTTTGATTCAGCGGTACTGTTGGATGAAGCGGCCCGGACCGACATTACATGACCACGTTCATGAGACTGGTTCTACCAATGTGTTTTTGCACAAAGGTGGCTAGCGGGTGTCTGTTTCTCCAACTTTAGTTGAATCGAGTTTGACTACGGCCGGTCCTTGTTGAAGGTTAAAATAGCACACTTGACGAAAAATCGTTGTGGTTTTGATGCGTAGGTAAGAAGGGCTCTTCCTAGAAGCCTGTAGCAGCCATGTAAAACTTGCAACAACAAAGTAGAGGATGTCTAACTTGTTTTTGCAGGGCTTGCTGTGATGTGATATGGTCAAGGCATGATGTGATATAAATTGTTGTATGCGATGATCATGTTTTGTAACAAAGTTTTCGGCAACTCGCAGGAGCCATATGGTTGTCGCTTTATTGTATGCAATGCAATCACCATGTAATTGTTTTACTTTATCACTAAGTGGTAGCGATAGTCGTAGTAACAATAGTTGGCGAGACGACAACGATGCTACGATGGAGCTCAAGGTGTTGCGCCGGTGACGATGGAGATCATGGTGATGCTTTGACGAGCCTAGCATATGCAGATATGGCCTCGGAACACTGAGACCGAAAGGTCGAACGTGAATCATATAATAGATATGATCAACATAGTGATGTTCCCATTGACAACTACTCCATCTCACGTGATGATCGGACATGGTTTAGTTGATTTGGATCACGTGATCATTTAGA
Organism: Aegilops speltoides; assembly: GCA_021437245.1. Classification (NCBI taxonomy): domain Eukaryota; kingdom Viridiplantae; phylum Streptophyta; class Magnoliopsida; order Poales; family Poaceae; genus Aegilops; species Aegilops speltoides. The sequence goes on from CM038146.1 coordinate 70,191,701, forward strand.
TGACTAGAGGGATGTCTATCTAAGTGGGAGTTCTTAAGTAATATGATTAATTGAACTTTAATTTACCATGAACTTAGTCCTAATAGTTATTTTGCATGTCTATGTTATTGTATATCAATGACCCGTGCTACAGTTCCTTTAAATTTTAATGCGTTTCTAGAGAAAGCTAAGTTGAAAGATGATGGTAGCAATTACATGGACTCGGCCCGTAACTTGAGGATTATCCTCATTGCTGCACAGAAGAATTATGTCCTGGAAGCACCGCTAGGTGTACCACTCGCGCCAGCAACTGCAGACATTGTGAATGCCTGGCAGACGTGTGTTGATGACTACTCGATAGTTCAGTGTGCCATGCTTTACGGCTTAGAATCGGGACTTCAAAGACGTTTTGAACGTCATGGAGCATATGAGATGTTCCAAGAGTTGAAGTTAATATTTCAAACAAATGCCCGAGTTGAGAGATATGAAGTCTCCAAGAAGTTCTATAGCTGCAAAATGGAGGAGAATAGTTCTGTCAATGAACACATACTCAGAATGTCTGGGTTCCATAACCACTTGAGTCAGCTGGGAGTTAATCTTCCTGATGATAGTGTCATTGACAGAGTTGTTCAATCACTGCCACCAAGCTATACAGGCTTCGTAATGAACTATAGTATGCAAGGGATGAACAAGACTATTCCCGAGCTCTTCGCGATGCTAAAGGCTGCGGAGGTAGAAATCAAAAATGAGCATCAAGTGTTGATGGTCAACAAGACCACTAGTTTCAAGAAAAAGGGTAAAGGGAAGAAGGGGAACTTCAATAAGAACGGCAAAAAGGTTGCTGATCAAGAGAAGAAACCCAAGTCTGGACCTAAGCCTAAAATTGAGTGCTTCTACTGCAAAGGGACTAGTTACTGGAAGTGGAACTGCCCCAAGTATTTGGAGGATAAGAAGGGTGGCAAAGTGAAAGGTATATTTGATATACATGTTATTTATTTGTACCTTACTAATGCTCGTAGTAGCGCCTGGGTATTTAGTACTGGTTCTGTTGCTCATATTTGCAACTTGAAACAGGGGCTACGGATTAAACGAAGACAGGCTAAGGACGAGGTGACGATGCGGGTGGGAAATGGTTCCAAGGTCGATGTGATTGCCGTCGGCACGCTACCTCTACATCTACCATCGGATTAGTTTTAGACCTGAATAATTGCTATTTGGTGCCAGTGTTGAGCATGAACGTTATATCCGGATCTTGTTTGATGCGAGACGGTTATTCATTTAAATCAGAGAATAATGGTTGTTCTATTTATATGAGTAATATCTTTTATGGTCTTGCACCCTTGATGAGTGGTCTATTTTTGTTGAATCTCGAGAGTGATGATACACATATTCATAATATTAAAGCCAAAAGATGCAAATTTGATAATGATAGTGCAACTTATTTGTGGCACTGCCGTTTGGGTCATATCGGTGTAAAGCCCATGAAGAAACTCCATGCTGATGGACTTTTGGAATCACTTGATTATGAATCACTTGGTGCTTGCGAACTGTGCCTTATGGGCAAGATGACTAAAACTCTGTTCTCCGGAACAATGGAACGAGCAACTGACTTATTGGAAATAAAACATACAGATGTATGTGGTCCAATGAGTGTTGAGCCTCGAGGCGGGTATCGTTATTTTCTTACCTTCACAGATGATTTGAGCAGATATGGGTATATCTAGTTAATGAAGCATAAGTCTGAAAAATTTGAAAAGTTCAAAGAATTTCAGAGTGAAGTGGAAAATCATCGTAACAAGAAAATAAAAGTTTCTACGATCTGACCGTGGAGGTGAATATTTGAGTTACGAGTTTGGTCTTCATTTGAAACAACATGGGATAGTTTCACAACTAACGCCACCTGGAACACCGCAGCAAAATGGTGTGTCCAAATGTCGTAACCGTACTTTATAGGATATGGTGCGATTTATGATGTCTCTTACTGATTTACCACTATCGTTTTGGGGTTATGCTTTAGAGACGGCTGCATTCACTTTAAATAGGGCACCATCAAAATCCGTTGAGACGACGCCTTATGAACTGTGGTTTGGCAAGAAAGCAAAGTTGTCGTTTCTTAAAGTTTGGTGCTATGATGCTTATGTGAAAAAGCTTCAACCTGATAAGCTCGAACCCAAATCAGAGAAGTGCGTCTTCATAGGATACCCAAGGTACACCTTCTATCACAGATCTGAAGGCAAAATCTTTGTTGCTAAGAATGGATCCTTTCTAGAGAAGGAGTTTCTCTCAAAAGAAGTGAGTGGGAGGAAAGTAGAACTTGATGAGGTAATTGTACCTTCTCCCTTATTATCATCACAGAAATCAGTTCCAGTGATTCCTACACCAATTAGTGAGGAAGCTAATGATGATGATCATGAAACTTCAGATCAAGTTACTACCGAACCTCATAGGTCTTCCAGAGTAAGATCCACACCAGAGTGGTATGGTAATCCTATTCTAGAAGTCATGTTATTAGACCGTGATGAACCTACAAACTATGAGGAAGCGATGATGAGCCCAGATTCCGCAAAATGGCTTGAGGCCACGAAATATGAGATGTGATCCATGTATGAGAACAAAGTGTGGACTTTGGTGGACTTGCTCGATGATCAGCAAGCCATAGAAAATAAATGGATCTTCAAGAGGAAGACGGACACTGATAGTAGTGTTACTAGCTACAAAGCTCGAATTGTCACGAAAGGTTTTCGACAAGTTCAAGGTGTTGACTACAATGAGATTTTCTCAACCGTAGCGATGCTTATGTCTGTCCGAATCATGTTAGCAATTGCCGCATTTTATGATTATGAAATTTGGCAGATGGATGTCAAAACAGCATTCCTGAATGGATTTCTAGAAGAAGAGTTGTATATGATGCAACCAGAAGGTTTTGTCAATCCAAAGGGTGCTAACAAAGTGGGCAAGCTCCAGCGATCCATTTATGGACTGGTGCAAGCCTCTTGGAGTAGGAGTAAACGCTTTGATAGTGTGATCAAAGCATATGGTTTTATACATACTTTTGGAGAAGCCTGTATTTACAAGAAAGTGAGTGGGAGCTCTGTAGCATTTCTAATATTATATGTGGATGACATATTATTGATTGGAAATGATATAGAATTTCTGGATAGCATAAAGGGATACTTGAATAAGAGTTTTTCAATGAAAGACCTCAGTGAAGCTACTTACATATTGGGCATCAAGATCTATAGAGATATTTCAAGACGCTTAATTGGACTTGCACAAAGTACATACCTTGATAAAGTTTTGAAGAAGTTCAAAAAGGATCAGTCAAAGAAGGAGTTCTTGTGGGTATTACAAGGTGTAAAGTTGAGTAAGACTCAAAGCCCGACCACGACAGAAGATAGAAAGAGAATGAAAGTCATTCCCTATGCCTCAGTGATAGATTCTATAAAGTATGCCGTGCTATGTACAAGACCAATTGTGTGCCTTGCTATAAGTTTGGCAAGGGAGTATGATATAGTAATCCAGGAGTGGATCACTGTATAGCGGTCAAAGTTATCCTTAGTTACCTAAGAGGACTAAGGAAATATTTCTCAATTATGGAAGTGATAAAGAGTTCTTCATATAGAGTTACATCGATGCAAGATTTTACACAGATCCAGATGACTCTAAGTCTCAATCTGGATACATATTGAAAGTGCGAGCTATTAGCTAGAGTAGCTCCATGCGGAGCATTGTAAACATAGAATATTTGCAAAATAAACACGGCTCTGAATGTAACAGACCCGTTGACTAATATTCTCTCACAAGAAAAACATGATCACACCTTAGTACTCTTTGGGTGTTAATCACATAGTGATGTGAACTAGATTATTAACTCTAGTAAACCCTTTGGTTGTTGGTCACATGGCGATGTGAACTATGGGTGTTAATCACATACAGATGTGAACTATTGGTGTTAGGTCACATGGCGATGTGAACTAGATTATTGACTCTAGTGCAAGTGGGAGACTGAAGGAAATATGCCCTAGAGGCAATAATAAAGTTATTATTTATTTCCTTATTTCATGATAAATGTTTATTATTCATGCTAGAATTTTATTAACCGGAAACTTAGTACATGTGTGAACACATATACAAAACATAGTGTCCCTAGTATGCCTCTACTTGACTAGCTCGTTAATCAAAGATGGTTATGTTTCCTAACCATAGACATGTGTTGTCATTTGATGAACGGGATCACATCATTAGGAGAATGATGTGATGTACATGACCCATCCGTTAGCTTAGCATTATGATCGTGTCTGGTAAGATCCTGGGAAAAGACTTGTGGGTTAGGTCCCACTAAAAGATACACCATTGAACGATTGATTGAAAGGGGGGATTTCACTGGTTGAATTAAATGGCTTGAATGAGATAACAACCTCAAAATAACTTGAACGGACTCAGAATGGAAACACAAATCTTCCAAGATATCTTCAACACTCCGGACATAAACTAGGAGAGGTGAATAAATAAGAGAGCCTTGGATAAGAAATTCACATGGGAAGATATGTGAAACAAAAGGAAGAGATATGATCAACACCGAAGCTTGAAATTAATCCACCAGAGAAGAAAAGAGACTAAGAATAATAGACTTGAAGCTCCGTTAGTGTCTTCCTGAGAAGCACCGGATAAGAACATTGACGGAAAAGAATGGAGAGACTTCGCATCTATAAAATGGATACCCGATTAAGAAATCTGAGTCCTTGAAGAAAAGGGTGGGAGGGCAGGAAAAACAAAGGCAACTTGGGGCAGATGGAATGGATACCGTTGAGAAAACTTAGAATTGATCTTGCCAATGTTAAAATGATCGGATCCACTTGAAAAGAAGCACACCGGTTGGAAAGAATTAACATGACAACCTCAATGATCAAGAAAGAATAGCACTCCCATAGAAATATGAGAAGACCATTTAGGAAAGGTATGGATTCAACATTTGACTTCGAAGCAACTCGAATACCACAAATAAAACAAAACAAAGGATTTGGCTTGCCTAATAAGTCGGAAACAAACATATGATATCCGAAGTTTTCATGGTGGGGCCGACACGGGCTCGATCGTATAGCACCATCATGTACAAGGCAGTGCACATGACATACGAAGCATCCCCGAGTCAGCATAGCCAAGGACACCTTAAGATACAACGAGACCGAACAACCGTGGATAGGCGGACCACTAGACGTCGAACACCAATCTCATAGTCGGAAAGAAAAAACTAGAGCTACTTGAATTCCCACCTATAAAAGTCCCAAAACTGTCTGGTTATGCAATCTGGTGTTGGGGATACAGGGGAAGCAATATATATCTCTCCCAAAACTAACAATCCCTACATCCAGCTGTATCCATCCGTCAACACATAACCAAGAAACCTTCGGAAATCGTGTACCTCAACCTTCGAAAAGCATCTGTTTTACGAGCTATGACAATACTCCTGAACTCCCACCCCAGTACTGGGTGGCGTTGAGGTTATCTTACCACTAGCTGGATAAAAGAGATTTTCGATGTCGGCGAAACTCAGGTATTCCAGAACTGCAACGATAAAATTGTGACGACAACACCTCGGAGCTCAACTCCCCGGGACATTGCCACAACCCCTAAATGTCAGGAGGCACCAAGAACAATGTTCTCGTCACAAGAATATCGGAATGATCCCAAGATACCCGCGTGATCCTAAAAAAAATTTAGTGAAAATTTGAGGAGAGGAAAGACAAAACATCTATGTCAGGAGGCCTCACCAGAGCGACGAAGGGACTGAGGAGTAAAAAGAATCCTACTCTCCGATATATATAATTGTAAGACTCAAAACATTTTGTTCTAGACTCAACAACGTCAGTGATTCGATCAAGCAGGGGGCTCCTAAGTCGGGGATGGCTCTGATTACCAACTAGTAACATCCACAATGCGGCTATATCTCCCATGTGTTGAGGCACGACTTAGAGGCATAACCGCATGGTGGTTTTGTCGCAAGAAGGGTCATCTTCACACAATCTCATGTAATGAACAAGAATGGGATAAAGAGTTGGCTTACAATCGCCACTTCACACAATGAACATATGATTCATACATCATTCAAAGCACACACATACTCCGACTACGGACGAAGCCAAAAGAAAAGAAGATAACCCAACTGCTAGATCCCCGGTCGTCCCAACTGGGCTCCACTACTAATCATCAAGAAACGAAACATAGTAACGACCAAGGTCCTCATCGAACTCCCAACTGAGCTCGGTTGCACCACCTGCACTGGTATCGTTGGCACCTGCAACTGTTTGTAGTATCTTGTGAGTCACGAGGACTCAGCAATCTCAAAACCCAGAAGATCAAGACTATTTAAGCTTATGGGTAGGAAGTGGTAATGGGGTGGAGTTGCAGCATGCACTAAGAAAATATGGTGTCTATCATACGCAAATAAGAGCGAGAAGAGAAGCAACAGAATGGTTGAGAAGCTAGAAGTGATCAAGAAGTGATCCTGAAACTACTTACGCACAATCATAACACAAAGACCGTGTTCACTTCCCGGACTCCGCCGAAAAGAGACCATCACGGCTACACATGCGGTTGATGCGTTTTAATTAAGTCAAGTGTCAAGTTCTCTACAACCGGATATTAACAAATTCCCATCTGCCACAAAACCACGGGCACGGCTCTCGAAAGTTTATACCCTGGAGGGGTGTCCCAACTTATCCCATCACAAGCTCTCACGATCAGCGAAGGATATTCCTTCTCCCGAGAAGACCCGATCAGTCTCGGAATCCCGGTTACAAGACATTTCGACAATGGTAAAACAAGACCAGCAAGACCAGCCGACTGTGCCGACAAATCCCGATAGGAGCTGCACATATCTCGTTCTCAGGGCACACCGGATGAACACTACGTACAGCTAAAACCAACCCTCAAGTCTCCTTGAGGTGGCGCTGCAAGTGGCTCTAGTTCGGACCAACACTTAGAGAAGCACTGGCCCGGGGGGGGGGGGGTTAAAATAAAGATGACCGTCGGGGCTGCAGACCCCAAGGGAGGGTCATAGGTTGTTAGGCAAATGGAAAACCATCGTTGGGCCTTGCTGGAGGAGTTTTATTCAAAGCGAACTGTCAAGGGGTTCCCATAAACCCGACCGCGTGAGGAATGCAAAATCAAGGAACATAACACCTGTATGATGGAAACTAAGGAGGCAAGAGTGGAACAAAACACTAGGCATAAGGCCGATCCCTCCACCCTTTACCAAATATATAGATGCATTAATTAACATAAGAGATATTGTGATATCCCAACATAACCATGTTCCAACATGGAGCAATCTTCAACTTCCCCTACAACTAGCAACGCTAGAAGAGGGGCTAAGCAAAAGGGGTAACATAGCCAAACGACGGTTTGCTAGGAAGGGTGAAAAAGTTAGAGGCTGACATGGCAATATGGGAGGCATGGTAAACAAGTGAAAGGTAGCACATCATAGCGATAGAACGAAGCAACCAGCAAGCAAAGATAGAAGTGATATCGAGGGTAATGGTCATCTTGCCTGAGATCCCGCAAGGAAGAAGAACGAGTCCATGAAGTAGACAAACCAACGTAATCGAACGAATCCTCACAACTCCGGAACGAAATCGAAGCTAACGAAAGCAAACCGGAAAGAGGAAACAACATGGTAAACAACCATCACATAATCTGGCATGATGCACAACCAAGTATGATGCATGCCTGGTTTAGATAGGCATGGCATGGCAAAGTGCAACAAACGATACTACAAGTTAAGTGGAGCTCAATATGCAACGAGTTGCGTATTGACGAAACACTACATTCAAGTTATTTAGTTCGCTCTCGTTTAGGTACACAACAATATTAAATGTTGTTAAACATGGCAAGAGGTGAAACATAAGTAAACTAACTATTTAGGCAAGTTTAAATGAGGCCGGAAACAACAAACAACAATTCCGGAAAATCCTCATGTGCATATTTTTGGCTATGGTACTATTCTGCCCTAAACCATATTTTAATGTTGTTAAACAGCAAAGTAAGTGCACCAAGTTAAACTAGGCATTTTTCCACCCCACTTACATATAAAGTTTATTAAAATTGGAGATACGGTTATTTAGTTATGAAATAAATCATTTTAACATGGCATTTATGCAAAATTAAACAAACAACATTTTAAGCATTTCAAACATGGATGAAAGTGGAATATTATGAAACTAGATGAAAATTTAAGCATTTTACATATTAACATCATTTTAATCTGATGCACCATTTGTGAGTTATTAAATGCATGATCTAGAGGGACTTTTCTGTAAAACAGTAAAACACTGGGTAACTAGCAAATTCGTCCACGAAAAAAAACACATCGAGCCAAATCTAGATCTGGCCCGAAACAGAGCAGAGGGGCTGGAGGGGCTGCTCACCCATGGGCCGAGCCCGTTGGCGAGGAGGGAGGCCGAGGCTGGCTGGGTTTGGCTGGGCCTTGAGGCGCATAAGTGGCCCAGAGTGTGGACGCGGTCAACGGGTGCGAACGGAGCGAGCAGGACTTGGCGCGATGCCCAGGACGGGCAGAGCAGAGGCAACAATGGCGGCTTGGCGTAGCTGCAGACGGCGCCGGGGACGGGGAAACAGGCGGAGCCGGCGAGATCCAGCAGCCCCGACCGGATCTGGCGTGGAACAACGGCGAGGAACTGCGTCGGAGCTCCACAGAGGGTAGTGGCAACTGCTGTTACGTGAAGAAAGGAGGGAGAGAGAGATATTCAGATAAGCAGAACGGGAAGGGGAAGAAGAGAGAAGGCGAGGGCGATGGGCGCGTTGGCAACCTACTGGTCGGGTGCTGGTTCAGGCGAGCGAAGCAGAGGGCGGTTCGATCGACGCGAGCGAGGCGCTCGATCTGGAGCAGGGGAAGCAGAGGCCGGCGACGCGGAGCTGCAGCGAGGTCGGAGGAGATCCGGGGCGGCAAGATCTTGGCGTGTGGGTTCTCCCGATCGGGACGAGGTGAGGCAAAGGTTGCAGGCAACCTAGTCAGCGTGCTCCTGCTGCTACAGGTTGCAGCGGTCAGCAAGGCAAACGGATCTGAGGAAGGAAGAGTGCAAGGGGGACAGGGAGGGACGCGTCGGCGACCTGCCTAGGTGACGACGACGGCTGGGTTCGGCCGGGTTGGAAGTTGTGGTCGACGTTCTTGATGCGGCAGAGGAAGCTGGAGCGAGTCCTGGCGAGAAAGATGGTGGAGGCCGAGGGCGTGGGAGGAGTGGATCTCGGGCACGGGGACGAGGTGGATCGAGGGAGGCAAGGGACCTGCTGTGGATGAGCTCCGTCTCGAGGAGCTCCTGCTCGGACACGAGCGTGGAGACACGGGGCTGCGGCTAGAGGAGGTTGGTCGGGCATGGAAATGGAGGCGGTGGTTGGATTGGGTGGAGATGGATCCCGAGGTGGGAGATGCTGGCGGTGGTGGGATGGGGCTGATGGGACAAGAGGCCTAAAAACTAGGGTTTGGACTGTATATATATATATATATATACGTCAGGTGGATTAGGTTAGGGGCTATCTCAACCCTCGGATCAAAATCAGACGGTCCGAGAAAAATAGGCTTAGGAAGTCCAAATAAGAAAACGGAGATGTTTTATAGATGTTAGGGGATGATCCAGACTCATTGGTAACGATAGAGCGGGTTAGGTTGGGGACAACTTTCGGACGCGCGCGAGGGGTCTGAGTAAAGTGTAGAGAGAGTCAAACGGTCAGACAAGAGGGAATCGAAAACCCGGTTGGACTTGGATCAGTCAAGAAGGCAAGGGGGGAATGCGGCAACTACGAATGGGTGCAAGCTTTATGAAAACATGCAGATGCAATGCGCATGATGCCATGAGATGAGATGCATGACATGAACAAAATGCAAAACGAAAGACAAAATCCAACCACGGAGGAAATAACATATCACATAGCCAAAAATGGCAAGCGTTGGAGTTACAATTATGGAAAGTTACATCCGGGGTGTTTGATGTTTACTACACAACCTTCTTCTTGTTGACATTGTTGGGCCTCCAAGTGCACAGGTTTGTAGGACAGTAGCAAATTTCCCTCAAGTGGATGACCTAAGGTTTATCAATCCGTGGGAGGCGTAGGATGAAGATGGTCTCTCTCAAGCAACCCTACAGCCAAATAAAAAAGAGTCTCTTGTGTCCCCAACACACCCAATACAACGGTAAACTGTATAGGTGCACTAGTTCGGCGAAGAGATGGTGATACAACACTACTAGGGAAAAGCCTATACACAGAATCTTAGCAGTAGCGCGGTTCAAAATTGGGCGCTGCTGCTAACTAGTTGTAGCGCGTGTTATGTAAACTCGCTGCTAATAAGGATTTAGCAGTAGCGCGCTCGGCCAAAAACGCGCTGCTACAAATATGGACCGCCGGTGTTCACCTAACTCTAAGTAGCAGATGGCTGTCAAGAAGAACAGCGCCATCGCTAAGTATGTAGCGATGGCGCTTTTTAAAATCGCTGCTGGTAAGTTTCAAATTGCCACAATTTTTGTCCCGCTTAGCGATAGCGCCAGATAGCAAAGCGCTGCTGCCGCTAAATCCTTAGCAGCAGCGCTTTAGGTCCCAGCCATCGCTAACCCGACCAACCCAACACCTTTCCCCACCCGTCCCTCCCTCCCCCTCCTCTTTTCCTTCCCCTACCTCCCCTCCTCTCTTCCCTTCCCCTACCTCCACCACATGCTCCCACTCTCACTCTTCTTCTTCTCCTCAATACTTCTCCCCATTACTCTCTCTCTTCTGCCCACCTTTCTCTCTCCATTACTCCTACATAACTACACCACCTCCATTAATGCATCTCCTTTCTTTTTCCTTCCCCTCCACTAGTTGAAGTTGTCTCCTCCCAAATTAGGTAGCTAGGTAGATGTAGGATTTAGTTAAGTGACCTATTTGCCCCCTAACTAGATCTATCTTTGTCAAGAAGAGCTTTGTGCACTTTTGATCTCCGTACAACATCATCTCCACCGTGTGTGCTCGATCTCGATCGAGATAGAGGTGATGAAAATTTCATGCTTTTGCAAAATGGAAATGTTTTTATGTGTGTGTGATATGTTTGTGGAAATTGTGTGTGTGGCATGAGTTAACGCCGCCAAATTGTGCTTTTGAGTTGCCTGTGTTTTGCCGAAATGTCGATTTATTTCTGTTTCGGCGAATTCCGGGCAAACTCTAGATCCATATATGTCCTATTTTTAGGGAAGGTCATGCCAATTTTTTTTATGACTTTGATGCATGCATGCATGCATTTTTATAATCAATTTTTTTATTATTACCGTGCAGAGTTGACGATGGTCAGTGGAACGATGGTGGATAGGTGGTTGCGGTCGGCGGTGCAGGACATGAAAGAAAATAACCGGACAGAGGTTTTATGTCCGTGTCGAAAATGCAAAGGAATAGTTTGGCTCGACCCCCATGAAGATGGTCGTGTCGAAGCGCACCTGCTCATGACTGGTTTCATGGATGGCTATACTCGGTGGATAATTGAAGATGAGGATGACGATGTTGAGGATGCCGACGGGGCAGGCAATGATGGCACGGGGCAAGACGAAGAGATGATCGATAATGGCGGCGGGGAAGAGGCCGGACTTGGCGGCGGAGAAGGGGCCGGACATGGCGGAGGAGAAGGGGCCAGACATGGAGGTGGAGAGAACGACATGGACTCCACGCAGCAGAGTTCGTCGGTACTAAGTTCAATTGTGCGGGACCCTCATGTTCAAGCATTGCTTCGCAGGAGACGAATCTTGAGAGAGCTGCTTCTAGAGAGGAGGCTAAGCTGGAGCAACTGGTGGTAGACTCAACACTCCATTGTATGATGGTTGCAATCTGAGGTGACCCGCTTGAGTTTCACGCCCAACTCCTCAAGACGAAGGCTAAAAACTAATGGACCGACACTAGCCTCGATGAGCATCTCAAGTACCTAAAGGATGTTCTTCCCATGGGTAATCTATGTCCTACTAGTGTTGATGAGGCCAAGAAGATCGTGTGCCCTCTTGATCTGCCACACGTTAGATACCATGCATGCATCAACGATTGCATAATTTATCGGCGAGCACGCGGAAAAAACAAGCTGTCCGGTGTGCAATGCTTCTCGATACAAGAAGACCGGGAAGAAATGTCTCCAGAAAGTTGTATGGTACTTACCGATCACTCCCCGTCTCCAAAGGTATTTTGTAGATCCCAAGGAAGCAAAGCTAATGCGCTGGCACGCGGAGAGGAAGAAGCCCGATGATGGAGATGATCCGAAGCTGAGACATGTGAAGGATGGAAGCCAGTGGAGAGCGTTGAACAGCTTCTATCGGTATTTTGAATGTGATGCAAGGAACATCGTGCTCGGCGCGTGTACCGATGGCATGAATCCGTTTGGCAACCAGAACACCAACCATTGCACATGTCCCGTGTTTGTGTGGATGTACAACCTCCCCCCTGGTTGTGCATGAAATCGAAGTACATTCACATGAGCATGCTTATTCAAGGGCCAAAACAACCAGGAAATAATATTAATTTGTATCTGGGGCTACTTCAAGAGGAGTTAGACACGTTATGGAAAACACCGCCAAGACATGGGACGCCAAAGAAAAGGTGAGTATTTCAACATGAGAGCAGCGCTGATCACGACAAAGGCAGGACTATCTCGTTACGGATATGTGGCAGGCCAGGTGTGCCATGGATATTGCGGATGCACGCGAGCATGGATGATACAACGCCTCAGCAGCTAACCTCAAGGAAAGACGGCGGTCCGGGAAAATCGTGTACATGGGGCATCAAGATGGTTGAACAGACGACCCGTGGAGAAACCGTGGAGATCTATTCAATGGTCACGCTGAGCATCGAGGACCTCCACGTAAGTGGAGCGGTGCCAAATCGATGAGCTGTTGAAAACTGGAAGGAGTGCCCGCGCCGAAAGACGATGAGAAAGGCGCCGAGCCGCTGCTGAAGGTATGGAAGACGAGGTCGTGTTCGGGACTTGAGTATCGCACAAACTCGATACACCTCATTGCCTTGATCAAATGCATATCTGTAAGAATGTCCTTGAGAGCTTGCTCGCAACACTGATGAACATGCAGGATAAGACCAAGGATGGGCCGAAGGCAAGAAAAGACTTGCAAGATTTGAAAATCAGGGAAGATCTGCACATGCCGCCCCGTAAAATGTCAGACGAGACAGAGACAGAGACATAGGCACGGGAGAAGAAGGGCAATAAAATAAAGAAAGAGGATTATTGCCCCCCTTCTTGCTTCAACTTAAGTCAGGCTGAGATCTATCAATTCTTTAAGTGCCTTACCGGAGTGAAAGTTAGTTCCGGTTACTGTGGCAAGATAAGCAGATATCTAGACACGGACAAGAAAAGGTTCAGCGGGATGAAGTCTCATGACTGTCATGTGATGATGACGCAGATACTACCTGTTGCCCTTAGAGGGATAATGGACAAGCACGTCTGTGACACGCTTATTGGTCTCTGCAACTTTTTCGACGTCATCTCTCGAAAGTCGATCAGTGTGAAGCAGCTCCAAAGGCTACAGGAAGAGATCGTTGTGATACTGAATGAGCTTGAGATGTACTTCCCGCCCGCGTTCTTCGACGTGATGGTGCATCTGTGTGTCCATATTGTGGATGACATAATAGACCTGGGGCCGTCATTCATGCACAACATGATGTCGTTTGAGAGGATGAATGGGATCATCAAAGGATTCGTTCTTAACAAGTCCCGTCCGGATGGAAGCATCGTCCAGGGCTATTTGGCACAAGAGTGCATCTCTTTCTATGAGAATTTTCTATATGGCACAGACCAGCCGCCTGGTGTTAGTGTTGGTTTGCCCATTAACAAGCACGATGGGAGGCTCAAAGGAGATGGTCACTGCAACGGTCGCAGGGAACTGCACGTGGCATACTCAGATCGACGCAGCGACTTTGACAGAGCAAACTGGGTAGTGCTACAACACCTAGACGAGGTAGATCCTTTCGTGGCACTACACAAAGAAATTATCGCAAAGAAGTATCGTGACCGGGGGGTATTCAGGACGGACGCCGAAGTTACTAGAGAGCACAACTCCACTTTCCTGCATTGGTTCAAAGAGCATATTATTGCTAATCCCCCGGAGGAGGGCTCTAAGGACGGATTGCTCATATACGCCTTAGCACATGGCCCCTCGCCCAACCTCGTAACCTATCGTGCATATGATATCAATGGATACACGTTCTACACGGAGGCAAAAGATATGGACAAGTGATGATCGTAACTCGGGGTGACGATGGAATGCATGACCGATAAATGACAACGGCACAACTGAACGATTTTATGGAAGGGTCGAGGAGATCTGGGAGCTTGACTACTCTGGACTGCACAACACGACGATGTTCCGTGTCAGATGGGCTAAGAATGTTGAAAGAGAAAGACGGATGTTCACTACCATGACTATACCCGACGCCAAGAGCGCTACCGTGAACGCTATCGCAAAAAACGAGCCATGGGTACACGATAAGCACGTGACACAATGCTTCTTCATAACTGACCCGCGCAATCCCAGCCGTGTTGCCGTGAGGAGAGGCAAAAGGAACATCATTGGAATGGATGGAGTCACCAACGAGGAAGACTATGATCTGTACGGCAACCCAATGAGGGAAGATGACGATGATGATGATGAAGTATACGTCAAAAGAAGAATCAATACTACATTACCTAAGAAAAATCGTACTCCATGGAAAAGGCAAAGTCACAATGAGGGGCTCAATTATTCTTCGACGAACAAGAAGGGAAAGAAGCTGACTCAAAAACAAAAACGTCAGCACTGAGGAAACGTATGTTATGGGTCCAATGATGTGTAATATATATATATATATGTTCCTATTTTGTATACACACTTAGCCATTATTATGCATGGGTCCAATGATGTCTAATATATATGTTCCTATTTTGCATACATATTTAACCGTCAAATGATGCAATATATATCGCCCTCCCTTCGTTCACTGGCCTCGGGAAATAAAAGTGGGATAAAATAAAGGAAAAGAAAAAGGAAAACTCGCAGTAGCGACGGTAGTAGCAGCGCATTTTGCATAAACCGCTGCAACTACAGAATTTAGTAGTAGCGCGTTTCTCCTAAACCGCCGCAGCTATAGAATTTAGTAGTAGCGCGTTTCTCCTAAACCGCTGCAGCTACTGAAGTTAGTAGCAGCGCGTTTTGACATAACGCCCATCTTGCTACGCCCACTTAACCCAAAATTCTCACTCGCCTGCTTCATCCCGCCATTTCCCCAAATCCCCTCTCTCTCCCCGTCAGCACCGCCGCCCGACCCGCCCCGGCGCTCGCCCCGACTCACTGGCGCCAAGGCGATAGCCCAAGGCGCTCGCCCGTCGACCCTCGACCCGACCCGGCACCGGCGCTAGCCCCGACCACCCCTCGCCCCGACCCAGCCGTTCGCCCCGACTCGGCGCGACGCTCGCCTCGACCCGCGCGCTCGCCCCGACCGTCGGCCCTCGCCTCCTCCTCTCTCCCTGCCGGCCGTCGTCGGGCCTGCCTCCTCGCCCTGCACTCTCTGTAACCCCCCTCTCTGCTAGGGTTCTTCGTTATGTTAATTAATTAGGTTATCTATTTAGTTATGAATTTAGCTAGGTTTCAAAATTAGCTGAATTTATATGCAAATTTGAACTGACATGTGATATGTGCATATGTCATGTTTTGGACATGTCATGTTTGGAAAATGATCCGAGGGCCTATGTTACGCCGAATGTTGATTCATTTCGCTTGGTGAATTTGAGGCGCCGATATGTCCATTTTTAGCAAAGGTCATGCCGAAATTTCCGTGAATAAAGGCATGACTTGTGCTACATAGTTGGCATATCGAGTGCTGGCACATAGATTTATTTTTATGTCATTTCTCATTTCTTCATACTTTTAGAAATAAATGAGGCCACTTAATCATAGGAAACATGTCGAACGATTTAAGAAACCGAGCCTTCTCGACCAAGATGCGCATTTAGATGGATTATGAGGGTGAACAAGAGTACCTCGACTATTTGATCGCTAAGCAAGGTTTGCAGGTCGGCCTCGATGATGGTATCGACGCCGACATCGACACCGACGGTGCCGCACCGATGCCGCACCGAGACCGTGGGGAAGGTATCAAGGGAAGTTACCGCCCCGATGCCGCTACCGAAAAGAGGAAACATAAGAAGCAGAGGATACGAAAACTTAACAAACTAGGGATTGGACGACTTGTGATCACAAAGATGGCACCTGGCAAGTTTGAGCCGTTAGAGCCGGAAGAACCTCGCAAGTGCTATGGGAACCAAGTAGGATGCATCCTACGGGAATGCGCGAGCATCAACGATGATGACTTAAGGAGTAAAGAACATTTGACGCAGTTTCTCCTAACGAAGTTTCACAAGAGATTCAAGTTCCCCGACCGGGATGATAACATAGAACAACCGTGGGATGATCCGAAGATGAAAAAGATTAACAATCACGCCATGGGCATGTTCAGCAATGATTTGGCCTCCTGGAAATGGAGGGTGAAACGAGCTATTGAGGCTGATGAACCCCGGCCCTGTCCAAGATTCTGGAGGAAAATCCGACACTTACGGAAGAGGAGTTCGAAAAGTTCAAGGACACTTGCGCTACCGAGGCAGCCAAGGCTAAGGCTGCGAAATTCAAAAGCCTTCAGCAAAGGAACACGGGGAAGTATCGCCTCGGAAGCCGTGGCTACCTCGGTAAAAGGCCCATATGGGATAAGGAGGACGCGGAACGTGAAGCCGCTGGCCTCCTGCACTTTCGCTGAAGTTCACCAACCCCTTGGAGCATGACTTCATCAGGCCCGCTACAAGTGGGACAAGGAGAAAAGGTTTTTACATGGACAAGATCACAAGGAAATTGATTAGACTCTCGAGAAGCTACACCGCTTGCAGCCGAAAGCCCTATTCTCGATGAGGCCCAAGTGGGACACCCTCTCAACCGGCCTTGAACGAACTTAAGGGACTCCCGCTGGACCAGCGGCCGCAATATGGTCGTGTGCACGGCGCCGAGACGGCGCCACGTGGAAGGTGTTTTACAACGACGGCCCGGAGGCCAAGAAGCAGAAAAGGAAGTTTAGTCAGCAGACATCAACGCAAAGGTGAAGCTTGCGGTCGAGAAAAAGCAGATGAGGATGCAAAAAAGCAGCCGAGGAAAAATATGAGTTGCTACAGCAGGCAGTCAATGCAGCCAGAATCGCCTGCAGAAATGATTTCGCTACTAACTTGGTTCCATTATCATCAATCGGGCGAAGGAAAATCCGCATAAGACGGTACATGATTTCCGATGCCCGTTTAAATGCGAGCAACTCCATGAATAAGAACACCATCGCACCATCACTTGCTCAAGCAACTGGGCCTCCTCTCGCAGCCGCTCCTGCTCATAGCAGCCCGTCCTCAGTCTCAGGCGCGCTAGGTGGGCCTTCGTCTTTGGCTGAGCTCGACGCCGTCACGATAATTACATGTCGCACCAACATATATATATATATATAGATAATATTCCATTTTTGTTGCCTTTCGGTTGTTTTACGCCATAGACATATGTGTTTGCAGGCGAAAGAAACCCCGTGCACCATACTCTACTTGATCAAAGGCCAGAAGTTGGACATGGGAAAGGGGATGATAATGGACCCCTCTCAACACACGTTCCACAACCAGCCGATCCCCGCTGGGCACTTCAGGGTTAGCTTGACCAGTGTGAAATCGGGGCACGAGGATTTGCCTCCTCCAGTACAGCATGTGGGAGCGGACGACAAGACCCCACCGCGGATTGGAAGCTGCAAGGGTTGGGTGCTGCTATGGCCGAAGAATCGTATTCGTCTGGAGCCGGCCGAGAGCACACCAATAACTACCACACATCAACAAGCATGTGCGGAGACCACCACCCCGCCTACGCAATTACCAGCTCCTGTAGTGCCGGGTGGGAGCGGCGACGACATGATGAAGGGGTGCAATAGTATCGGCTGATGTAATTTCTCCCAGAGAATGAGAGAATGGATGATGAGACGGAGGTCGACCCTATGGATTACCTCAATACAAACGCGTATGACTGTGACATAGATATGATGAGTCAACCATATGACGAATCGGGCTATCAGCTTGCTAATGAGGATATGGATGATATGCCCGGGCAGTGTCGTACCATGGATTGCAATAAGTCTCTCTTCATGAAATCCTCACAGACACGCTCAAGATGCCGCCAACACAGGCTCAACTATCCAGCGCGAGGGTTGTACAAGATTTAGCCCGGGAACACTTGGGCAGGGGTTAAGGAAGGGTCCGAAGGTGTGCCCAAGAAAAGGAGAGGAAGAGATCGGGAAGGTAATCGCCTCCAAACAAGCGAGCACACAGCAGCCGACGATGCATTCAAGAGCGTGTACCCGTGAAAGGTGCGGTCATGTTCCATATCACGGGCGAGCCGATGCTACCGCCGAAACCGCTGCAGGCACTATCAGGGCATCTCAGGAGACTGCACGACCATGTGCTGTCGACTGAGAAAAGCCTACTAGCCTCAAAGGATCCAAGATATCCAACATACGCGGCTCGTGTGCCTGAGGGGAAGTGCTACGTCGACACACGGCCCGCGGAGGTGTTCTTCCTGCGGTTTGACCATATCTTTGAGATCTTTCTAACAAGGCGGCTTGATTTTACTATCGTCCGCCTTTTTGCGCTACATATGAGCTCCGTCATGAAGAGTGAAGAAGTCTCGCAAATCTGTGTGGCGGATCCGTACTACATGCACGAGTCTTTCTTGAGTCTCGGCGACTTTGAGCGTGAAACTGCTAGGGAGTACCTCCAAAACTTCATGGTATAGAATAAGGACCGGGAAATTGTCCTCGTGCCTTATCATCCAAAGTAAGTCAGTTCCGCACAACCCTTTCAGATATTTCAATCATTCCTTCTCTCTCATATGGGGAATAATTTGAGGTGTCTTTTTCCTTGCAGCAACGGGCGCCGCCGTCCTTATCGTTCTTTACCCGCAAGTCTCCCACGCCGTGTATTTTGACCCTTCCAGAGACTACGAGAAAAAAGACTACACCCACATAATGAATATTCTAGATGATGCTCTCCAAGGCTTCAACTTTAGAGGTGGCCACATGCATATCAAGAAACAAAGGAACAAGAAGATGGGTTTCACAAGATAAAACTAACTTCTCCTGCATCCATGTCCCAAAACCAAGCAAGAAGGATGGATTCTACATCGTCCATCTCATGATTCAGTTCAACATGGATCACCAAAAGCTTCGCATTAACAGCAGAAATGATGATCATATCCACAAGTGGCTAGAATCTCATGGAGAAGCGAATTATAAACTTAGAGAGGACTTCTTTCGCATCCAAAGCGACATTGCGACGATCATCATGAAAGAATCGTCGATGAGAAGGGGATGTTCCACCACGGCCCTATATCGCGAACTGACGTCCGAACTCGCATAGGCATGCAACGTCTAGACCTCACGCGGTTCAAGAAGCTAGGGTTCATTCTCGATGATATGGAAGGATGGAACTTCTAGTGATTTATGATGCCGATGATGATGATATGTGTCGGTTGAACTTGTATACTTTTTGTAGCGATGAAACTTTGTGATGTCCACGGTCCCTGCCGAACTTGTGTAACGCTACTTTGTTAGTTTGCGTACGATGACCTGCGTACCTGTAGTTAATTAATTTGCGTACTGTATATGTTGCATCTAGTTGCTAACCCTTTCTTTTTTGGTGTTGCTCTAGTATATTTTGTTGCATATATATGATTGTACATCCTCTTCATGAACATGCATCGCTAGCTAACAGGTACCTAGTTTCTTGATGGCGAGATGGAAATGCTATGTCGTGTACAAAGGGAAGGTTCCGGGGGTGTACAACGAGTGGCATGAGTGTCAGGCGCAAGTGAATGGGTTCACGGGCGCCAGCCATAAAGGCTTCAAAAGCAGACAAGAAGGAGAAGCTAGTTACTTGAGGTTCACGCTAGCGCGAGAGAGGACTCATAACCGCCACCTCATGTACTGCATAGTTCCGCTCTCACTCATAGCGATAGCACTTCTTGCGTATACCTTTGTTTAGATGGATGACGTTGTTGTAGTTGCAAGTATTCGAGACTTGCATGTATTGCTATTTTCGAGATGATGACAAGATATCACTTTGTGTTGGATGATGATTATGATGAGACTATTTGTATGTACATGCTATGATTACATTTGTGGTCTCGCAGGCATTTGTATGTGTATCATGATGACATTTCTATGTGCTAAAGATTCTTCTACAAAGCCGGTTCAAATACAAAACAAATATGCCAAAAAAACTACTTAAATTAGCAGTAGTGAGTGTATAAAAGTTAGCAGCAGCGCCTCAATAGCAGATGGCGCGTCCAGCCAAAGAGCGCTAAGCGCTACTAGCGATAGCGAAGCTTCCTCTAACACGCTGCTGCTACACTTGTGTAGCAATGAGCTGGTGCGCTTGCGCCGCCATCGCTATGAGTTAGTCAGAAGCGCTTATTAGTAGCGCGGGTACCCACGCTACTGATACATCTAAAACCCGCGCTGCTGCTAGCCTTTTCCCTAGTAGTGCAAGTGGAATATGGATGGTAGATATAGGTTTTTGTAATCTGAAAAATATAAAAACAGCAAGGTAACTAATGATAAAAGTGAGCGTAAACGGTATTGCAATGGTAGGAAACAAGGCATAGGGTTCATGCAAGTTCTCTCAACAATAATAGCATAATCGGATCATATAACAATCCCTCAACATGCAACAAAGAGTCACTCCAAAGCCACTAATAGCGGAGAACAAACGAAGAGATTATGGTAGGGTACGAAACCACCTCAAAGTTATCCTTTCTGTTCTATCCATTCAAGAGTCCGTAGTAAAATAACATGAAGCTATTCTTTCCGTTCAATCTATCATAGAGTTCATACTAGAATAACACCTTAAGACACAAATCAACCAAAACGCTAATGTCACCTAGATACTCCATTGTCACCTCAAGTAACCGTGGGTATGATTATACGATATGCATCACACAATCTCAGATTCATCTATTCAACCAACACAAAGTACTTCAAAGAGTGCCCCAAAGTTTCTACCGGAGAGTCAAGAAGAAAACGTGTTCCAACCCCTATGCATAAGTTCATTGAACCCGCAAGTTGATCACCAAAACATACATCAAGTAGATCATGTGAATATCCCATTGTCACCACAGATAAGCATGGCAAGACATACATCAAGTGTTCTCAAATCCTTAAAGACTCAATCCGATAAGATAACTTCAAAGGGAGAACTCAATCCATTACAAGAGAGTAAAGGGGGAGAAACATCATATGATCCAACTATAATAGCAAAGCTCGTGATACATCAAGATTGTGCCATAGAGAGAACACGAGAGAGAGAGATCAAACACATAGCTACTGGTACATACCCTCAGCCCCAAGGGTGAAATACTCCCTCCTCGTCATGGAGAGCGTCGGGATGATGAAGATGGCCACCAGCGAGGGATCCCCCCCCCTCCGGCAGGGTGCCGGCAGGGTGCCGGAATGGGCTCCCGAGAGGTTTTTGGTGGCTACAGAGGCTTGCGGCGGCGGAACTCCCGATCTATTGTTCGCTTCCAAAGGTTTTAGGGTATATGGGAATATATAGGCGAAAGAAGTCGGTCGGGGCAGCCTCGAGGGGCCCACGAGACAGGGGGCGCTCCCAGTAGGGGGGTAGGTGCCCCACCCTCGTGGCCACCTCGAAGCTTCCTTGACTTCAACTCCAAGTCTCCTGGATTGCTTCCGTTCCAAAAATATCGCTCCCGAAGGTTTCATTCCGTTTGGACTCCGTTTGATATTCTTTTTCTTCGAAACACTAAAATAGGCAAGAAAAGAACAATATGGGCTGGGCCTCCGGTTAATAGGTTAGTCCCAAAAATAATATAAAAGTGTATAATAAAGCCCATAAACATTCAAAACAGATAATAAAATAGCATGAGTGCTTCATAAATTATAGATACGTTGGGGACGTATCAGCATCCCCAAGCTTAATTCTTGCTCATCCTTGAGTAGGTAATTGATAAAAGAAAGAATTTATGAAGTGTGAATGCTAGCAGGTGCACAAGTTTGATCAATGATAATTTCAATCACCTTTTCTAGCATGATTATATCTCATAACAGTAGTTTATCTCATAAAACTTCTGAAGATCAAGTAACAAGATATTCACATGTTAAAGCATAGACCATAAACTTTCTTGAAAACTGGCAAACTTCATTCTCAGTCATCAAACAATTACAATTCATCTTATTTTCAGCAAGGGTCTATGTCAGAGCTTTGATTTAGCAAACCCCACATACTCAACTATCATATAGTCTTCTACAATTGCTAACACTCACGCAATACTTATGGCTATGAAGTTTTAATCGGACACTGAGAAAGATAGGGGCCTATAATTTCGCCTCCCAATGTATTCACCTTTGGGTTATGTCAACAATAATAGTTCATGCTAACTTACATCCAATTGGATATATATATCAGGATCTTTCCAACACGAGGTGCTTGCCAAAGGATAAAATGAAAAAGGGAAAGGTGAAGATCACCTTGACTCTTGCATAAATTAAAATACATAAGATAAAAGATAGGCCCTTTGCAGAGGGAAGCAGAGGTTGTCATGTGCTTTTAGGGTTGGATGCACAAAATCTTAATGCAAAAGAATGTCACTTTATATTGCCACTTGTGATATGAACCTTTATTATGCAGTCCGTCGCTTTAATTACTTCCATATCACACGATCGTATAAAGCTTATTTTCTCCGCACTAATAAGTCATACATATTTAGAGAGTAATTTTTATTGCTTGCAACATGACAACTTACTTGAAGGATCTTACTCAATCCATAGGTAGGTATGGTGGACTCTCATGGCAAAAACTGGGTTTAAGGATATTTGGAAGCACAAGTAGTATCTCTACTTGGTGCAAGGAATTTTGGCTAGCATGAGGGGAAAGGCAAGCTCAACATGTTTGAATGATCCACGACAATATACTTTAACTCAGATGTGAGAAAACATAACCCATTATGTTGTCTTCCTTGTCCAACATCAACTCTTTAGCATGTCATACTTAATGAGTGCTCATAATTATAAAAGATGTCTAGGATAGTATATTTATATGTGAAATCTCTC
The DNA here is from genome assembly GCA_021437245.1 of Aegilops speltoides. NCBI lineage: Eukaryota > Viridiplantae > Streptophyta > Magnoliopsida > Poales > Poaceae > Aegilops > Aegilops speltoides. Next base: position 70,214,867 of record CM038146.1, read on the forward strand.
TTCCTTCAATATTCTTTCATGAATTGTTCAAGTGACCAATACAATGCTTGCTAACTTTCAATAAATTTACCACCTCTACTTCTTAGATGTGAAGTTATTACTACCCATGGGAAAAGCAATTGAAACATATATAATGTCAGATTTATGACATTCAACTCATTCAACCATTTACTCATAGGATATAAGTGAAGCACACGAGTAAATGACAAACTACTCCAAAAAGATATAAGTGAAGATCAATGAGTAGTTAAATAATTATGCAACTATGTGAAGACTCTCTAACATTTTAGAATTTCAGATATTGGTATTTTATTAAAATATCAAGCAAAGAAAAATAAAATTACATTGCAACGATAGCACAACTCATGTGAAGAAGCAAAAACTTAGGCTCAACCGATACTAATCGATAGTTGTTGAAGAAGAAAGGTGGGATGCCTAACGTGGCATCCCCAAGCTTAGATGCTTGAGACTTCTTGGAATATTATCTTGGGGTGCCTTGGGCATCCCCAAGCTTGAACTTTTGTGTCTCCTTAATTCCTCTCATATCATGGTTTCATAAATCTTGAAAGCTTCATCCACACCAAACTCAACAAGAACTCGTGAGATAAGTTAGTATAAACCAATGCAAAACCGTATCATTCTCTACTGTAGCAAATAATTAAAATTATTATTCAACATTGCATACTAAATGCCTCTGCATATTTAATACCCCTATCCTCAAATAGAATCATTAAACAAGCAAACATATGCAAACCATGCAAACATAATAGCAATCTGCCAAAACAGTACAGTCTGTAAAGAATGCAAGAGTATCAGTACTTCCCTTACTCCAAAAATTATGAGAAAAATACTATGCTGTATAATATTTATCAGACCTCATTATGCAAAAAAGTTTCAACATTATATCATTCTCTGACTTTTCTAGGGAATTTTTGCAACAGCGGTAAACTTTCTGTTTTCAAACAGCAACATGTATACTAGCAAAATAAGCATGGTAAAGGCTATCCTTGACATTTTTATTGAAACTAAAGATGCAAAAAATTATTATAAATAAAAGCAAGCAAATAATAAAAAAAGAAAATGACGCTCCAAGCAAAACACATATCATGTGGTGAATAAAAATATAGCTCTAAGTAAAGTTACCGATGAACGAAGACGAAAGAGGGGATGCCTTCCGGGGAATCCCCAAGCTTAGGCTCTTGGTTGTCCTTGAATATTGCCTTGGGGTGCCTTGGGCATACCCAAGCTTATGCTCTTGCCACTCCTTATTCCATAGTCGATCGAATCTTTACCCAAAACTTGAAAACTTCACAACACAAAACTCAACAGAAAACTCGTAAGCTCCATTAATATAAGAAAATAAAACCACCACTTAGGTACTGTAATAAACTCATTCTAAATTAATATTGATATAATATCTACTGTATTCCAACTTCTCTATGGTTCATACCCTCCGATACTACTCATATATTCATCGAAATAAGCAAACAACACATAGAAAACAGAATCTGTCAAAAACAGAACAGTCTGTAGTAATCTGTATCAAACGTATACGTATGGAACTCCAAAACTCCTACCAAATTAGGAAGTCCTAAGAAATTTGTGTACCAATCCAGAGCAAAAATAATCAGATCAAAATCATGTTTATGTGAATTATAAAAACTAATTTACTGGGTGAAAAAGTTTCTGATTTTCAGCAGGATCAACACAACTATCACCGTAAGCTATCCTAAAGGTCTTACTTGGCACTTTATTGAAACAAAAGCTATAAAAAATGATTACTACAGTAGCATAATCATGCAGACACACCAAAACAGTAAAGGTAAATATTGGGTTGTCTCCCAACAAGCGCTTTTCTTTAATGTCTTTCTAGCTAGGCATGATGATGACAATGATGCTCACATAAAAGATAAGGATTGAAACATAACGAGAGCATCATGAAGCATATGACTAGCACATTTAAGTCTAACCCTCTTCCTATGCAGAGGGATTTTGTGAGCAAACAACTTATGAGAACAATAATCAACTAGCATAGGAAGGTAAAACAAGCATAGCTTCAAGATTTTCAACACATAGAGAGGAAACTTGATATTGTTGCAATTCCTATAAGCATAAGTTCCTCCCTCATAATAATTTTCAGTAGCATCATGAATGAATTCAACAATATAACCAGCACCTAAAGCATTCTTTTCATGATATACAAGCATAGAAAATTTACTACTCTCCACATAAGCAAAATCCTTCTCATTCGGAATAGTGGGAGTATCATAAGAGACTTGAATACTATAGACTGTTTCCACATTAAAAGAGTAATGTTCAGAAAAGGGTAATCATAATCATGACAAGTTTTATAAATATAATCATCACTACTTTTTATAGCATAAGTTTCATCACAATAATAATCATAAGTAGCAACTTTGTTCTCATCGTAATCGATTGAAACCTCTTCCAAGATAGTGGAATTATCACTAAATAAAGTTGACACTCTTCCAAATCCACTTTCATATTCATCACAATAAAATTCAACATCCTCCAAAATAGTGGGATCACTACTTCCTAAAGTTTTCACTCTTCCAAATCCACTTTCAATATAATCATCATAGGTAAGAGGCATGCTATCATCATAACAACTTTGCATATCAAAACTTGGGAGGCTAAAAATATCATCTTTATTAAACGTAGCATCCCCAAGCTTGGGACAAACATTAATTTCAGCAAATATATTCTCAAATATTTCGTCCTCATCAAACATAGCTTCCCCAAGCTTGGGCCTTTTCATATCATAAGCATAATCACTCTCATCATTAATAGTATGGATAGCACCAATAGTATAGCAATTATCATCATCACAATGAGTAGTAGGAGCAACATCATTTTGGAGGGATACCTTTTTACCTTTCTTGCTCCTTCTTTTCTTTTTCTTCTTCACATTATGTGTGGGTTCATCCCTCTTTTTTGAGCTCCTTATTGATGAGATTGGTTGAATAGAAAGCTCTTCCTCGTTACCTGATTCATCATAAGAAATAATAGGAGGATATTAAAGTCTCTTCCCTTCCATTAGTATTCTCTTCATCTTCTATTTGCTTTCTTTTCTTTAGGTAATTGGCAATATAAGGATTTTCAATGCAATTCACCGCACAATACAAATAAATCTCCTCTAGATCAATATCAAGGAATTCCTCAAGGTTAAATTCTGGAATAAGCTTAGTTGCATGTTTCAATTCTTCATGTAACGCCCCGGATCCGATGTGCCAGGTGTCCGCCAGTTATTCGCTGTTGTTACCTTGTCATTTGCTTGCGTGTGCATCTTATCATGTCATCATGTGCATTACATCATCATGTTTTAAAAACTTGCATCCGCTCGTAGTTGCCGTGTCCCCCCTTGCTTTTGTTGGCCGTTCCGAGTCTAACTGGGTTTTCGATTCCCTCTTGTCTGACCGTTTGACCCTCTCTGCTCTTTACTCAGACCCCTCGCGCGCGTCCGAAAGTTGTCCCGGACCCGACCCGGGTGTTGTTACCGATGGGTCCGGATCATCCCCAAACATCCCGAAAACATCTCCATTTTCTTATTTGGACTCCCTAGCCTATTTTTCTTGACCATCCGATTTTTATCGGATGATCTAAACTTCCCCCTTTTCCCTATATATAAACCAACCCCATACCTAATCTAGCCTAACCCTAGATCCTAGGCGCCTTGTCCCATCCTTCCTTTCCCTCCGCCGCCACCCGACCAACTCCCTTCGCTCTCGGGATCCTCCCCGATCCGATCCAGCCAACCACGCGCAGCCATCTCCCTCCTCGCTTTCATCCTCGAGCCAGTCCCCTCGCTCGATCCAGCCTCCTTCCTCCTCGGATCAGCCGCAGCCGCCACCCATCAAATCCATCCCTTCCTCATGTTCACCACCACACCAACCCGAACCCAACCAGCAGCTCCTTCTCTGCCCCGGCGAACCCCGACGCCGAGCTCCAAGAGAACTGCTCGCCGTGCGCCCTCCTTGTTCTTTTCTCTTCCTCTCTGGTTCCTCCCTCCGCTAAGCGTGCTCTCTCTGTCTCTCTTTTGCTGATTCAGGGAACGCCATGGCCGCCTCCGACCTGAACTCCTCCTGCGCCCGCAGCATAGCCTCCCAGCCGCGCCCGCCGACCGCTTAAGTCCCTCCCAGCTGCCAGGTCTTCCGCCGAGCCCCAAGTCTACCTCTCTCGCCTCAAGGCCAGGATCTCGCCCAAGCCCCAAGCCCAGCCACTGAGCCTCTGTGGTACTACGCTGCTGCGCTGCGCTCGCTAACGAAGTTCCTCGTCGCAAAACGGAGCCCCGGCGACCCTCCGGTGAGCCGGATCCACCCCATGTCGTCCTGTTTCCCTTCCTGAGATCCACCCCTACCTCTCATCCCTCTTTTCTTCTCTGTAACAGCTTCAGGGAGCTGCTCGAAATCTGCTGCACCGCCGCTCCTTCTACGATCCGGCGAGGACCGCCCGTCCGCTCCATCCCCGCCGTCCCCCCGGAGTCCCGCCGCTTCCCTTCCTGCGCCGAATCCCTCGCCGGAGTGAGCTCGTCCCCGAGCCCTCATCGCCGGCCTCCTCTGCTGTTTCTTCCGTTCTTGAGAACAAGCCATGGCCTTCGCTTCGTCGTCGATTGACCGCGACAATGCTGGGCGGGTCTCGCGCAAGGCCTCACAGGGCCAAATAGGCCTCGCGCCTAGCCAACCTCCTCCCCCAACGGGCCGAAGCGCATGGTGAGCCACCGCTGCGCCCCCCAGCGCCCCTGTGTTTTTCTTCTGTTGGGCCTGCTCCGGTTTTAGATTCGGCCCAGTGTGTATTTTTTCCCTGCGCTGTGATTTTAGCTTTATCCCATGTTTTACAGATTTGCAGAAAACCCCCTAAGCATCATGCATATAATAACTAATTAACGGTGCATCGTATTAAAACAAACTTTATATGTAAAATGCTTAGATTTTCATCTAGTTTCAAAATATGCCACTTTCATCCATGTTTAAATTGTTTAAAGTGCTGTTTGATTAAATTTGCTCAAATGCCATGTTAAAATGATTTATTTCATAACTAAATAACCGTAGCTCGGTTTTAAATAAACTTTATATGTAAATGGGGTGGAAAAATGCCTAGATTAACATGTTGCACTTTATTTTCCTGTTTAACAACATTAAAATTGTGTTTAGGGCAGAACAGTACCAAATTCTAAATGTGCACATGGGGATTTTCCGAATTATTGTTTATTCTTCCGCCTCATTTAAACTTGCTTAAATAGTTAGTTTCCTTATGCTTCACCCTTGCCATGTTAATCAACATTTAATATTGTTGGGTACATAAACGAGATCAAACTAAATAACTCGAATATGGTGTTTATTAATATGCAACTCGTTGCATATTGAGCTCCACTTAATTTGTAGTGTTGTTTGTTTGCACTTTGCCATGCCATGCCTCATTAAACCGGACATGCATCATACTTGGTTGTGCATCATGCCATGATTATGCGATGGTTGTTTACTATGTTGTTTGCTTCTTTCCGGTTGCCTCTCGTTAGCTTCGGTTTCGCTCCGGAGTTGCGAGGATCCGTTGACTTCGTCCGCTTGTCTTCTTCATGGACTCGTTCTTCTTCCTTGCGGGATTTCGTGCAAGATGACCGCTACCTCGGATCTCACTACTATCATTGCTATGCTAGTTGCTCCGTTCTATCGCTATGCTGCGCTACCTATTACCTGCTTGTCCAGCCATCCCATATTGCCATGAACCCCTAACCTTTGACACCATTCCTAGCAAACCGTTGTTTGGCTATGTTACCGCTTTGCTCAGCCCTCTTATAGCGTTGCTAGTTGCGGTGAAGTTGAAGATATCTCCATGGTGGACAGGGTTTATGTTGGGATATCACAATATCTCTTATATTATTAATGCATCTATATACTTGGTAAAGGGTGGAAGGCTCGGCCTTATGCCCGTGTTTTGTTCCACTCTTGCCGCCTCTAGTTTTCGCCATACCGGTGTTATGTTCCCAGATTTTGCGCTCCTAACGCGGTCGGGTGATTTATGGGACCCCTTGACAGTTCGCTTTGAATAAAACTTGTCCAAAGGCCCAACATTGCCTTTTACCATTTGCCTCACCACCACCTACTTTTCCCTTGGGAGTAATTAACCCAAGGGTCATCTTTATTATAGCCCCCGGCCGGTGCTTGTCTAAGTGTTGGTCCAAACTAGAGCACCGTCTGGGACCATCCCTTGGCAACTTGGGTTACGTCGGTACCAGACGCTTCGCTTATCCGGTCGTGGCTCGAGACGAGATACGCTGCTGCTACTATCGGGATGTCGGCACGCCGGAGGCTTTGCTGGTCTTGTTTTAACATTGTCGAAATGTCTTGATGTACCGGGATACCGAGTCTGATCGGAGTGTCTTGGGTGAAGGTCTATTCCTTCGATTATCGCGAGAGCTTGTCATGGGCTAAGTTGGGACACCCCTACAGGGTATAAACTTTCGAGAGCCGTGCCCGCGGTTATGTGGCAAATGGGAATTTGTTAATGTCCGGTTGTAGACAACTTGACACCAGATCCGAATTAAAACACATCAACCGAGTGTGTAGCCGTGATGGTCTCTTCTCGGCGGAGTCCGGGAAGTGAACACGGTTTCTGGGTTATGATTGACGTAAGTAGGTGTTCAGGATCACCTCTTGATCATTGCTAGTTGACGACCGTTCCGCTTGTTTCTCTTCTCGCTCTCATTTGCATATGTTAGCCACCATATTATGCTTAGCAGCTGCTGCAACCTCACCACTTTACCCCTTCCTTTCCCATTTAGCTTTGCTAGTCTTGATACCCATGGTAATGGGATTGTTGAGTCCTCGTGGCTCACCGATACTTCCAAAACCAGTTTGCGGTGCCTATGTTATCGAAAGGGTGACGCAACCAAGCTCAAGGAGGAGCTCGATAGAGATCTTGCCCTTTGTGTTGTTTCGTTCTAGTTGATCAAGAGTGGAGCCCAGTTGGGGTCGATCGGGGACCTTTGTCGATTTGGGGTTCTTCTTTTATTTTGGTTCCGTAGTCGGACCTTGATTGTATCTGGATGATGTAATGCTTTATTCATGTAATTGTGTGAAGTGGCGATTGTAAGCCAACTATGTATCTCTTTCCTTATGTATTACTTGGGTTGTGTGAAGATTACCTCACTTGCGACATTGCTTTCAATGCGGTTATGCCTCTAAGTCGTGCTTCGACACGTGGGAGATATAGCCGCATCGAGGGCGCTATGTTGGTAATCGAGCCTTCCCGACCTTAGGAGCCCCAACCGCTGATCGCTTTTAGCGGCCGAGTTGTGTCTAGAAAAATGTTTTGAGTCATTTAGGATTATATATATCGGAGAGTTAGGATTCTTTTTACTCCCCGCCTCTTCATCGCCTCGGTAAGGCATCCCGACGAGAGTTTTGACTCTTCTCTTCTTAAATTTCACTTAATTTTTTTAGGATCACGCTGGTATCTAATCGTTCGATGGTTTTATGATGACAACATTGTCTTGGTGCCTCCCGTCAAGAGGTTTTTTTTTGGAGGTGTCCCGGGAGTTGAGCTCGAGGTGTTGTCGCCATAATTTTATCATTGCAGTTCGAATACCGAGTTTAGTACGCCGACATCGAAAATCTCTTTTATGCAGTTGTTGGTGAGATAACCCCGCTAACCCAAAGATCGAGGTGAGTACGGAGTATTGCCATGACTCAGATAATGATACTTTTCAAGGTTGAGGTACACGATTTCCGAAGGTTTCTTGGTTATGTGTTGACGGATGGATACAGCTTGGATGTAGGTATTATTAGTTTGGGTGAGATATATTGCTTCCCATGTATCTCCAACACCAGATTGCATAACCAGAAAGTTTCGGGAGTTTATAGGTGGGAATTCAAGTAGCTCCTAGAATATCTTTCCGACAGATGCATGATATGGGATTGGGTAATCTCTATCATATGTATTTGTTCCGGCTCATTCTGCAAGTCTAATCCTTTGTTTTGTGTTATATGTGGTATTCGAGTTGCTTCGTTGTCAAATGTTGAATCCATACCTTTCCTAAACGGTGTTCTCATATTGCTATGTGAATACTAATCCTTTTTGATCATTGGGGTTGTCATGTTAATTCTTTTCCAACCGGTGCGTTTCTCTTCGAGATGATCCCATCATTCTCCCCATCCGCAAGATAAATTCTAAGTTTTCTCAACGGTGTTTGTTTCATCCGTCTCCAAGTTGCCTTTGTTCTTTCCCGCCCACCCACCCCTTTTTCTTCAAGGACTCATTTATTTTAATCAAGTATCCATTTATTCATGTGAAGTCTCTTCATTCTTTTCAATCAATGTTCTTATCCGGTGATTTCCCATGAAGATGCTCAACAGCTTCAAGTTCATCATCCTTCATTGTTGTCTCTTCTCCGGTGGATCCAATTCAAGCTTTCGATTTTCATCATATTCCTTTCCTCATTTCAATGTCTTCTCATGCCGGTGTATCTATTAATCATTCTACTTCTCGCTATTTGTTATTCCAGAGTGCTCAAGCTATCTCGAAGATTCGTGTTTCCACTCTGCATTCGTTCAAGCTCTTTCGAGATTGGTATCTCATTCAAGTCATTTAATTCAACCGGTGCAACATCTCTTTTAAATCTTTTCAATGGTGTTCTTTTGAGTGGGCCCTAACCCACGTGTCTTTTCCTGTGATCTTACCCGACTCTTCTATTTTCCCGAGCTATCCTAAATTCTTCTCCAAGTTTGACGAAGAATGAGTTATCATCACCAAATGTTTTTCTCAAGATCTTTCAAATTCTTTTCATAGTTGGCTCAACCTCTTCGCTTTTGATTCTTCCGGTGTGCCTCAATAATTCTTGGTGGTGTTTCTCGTTGTCATTCTCATCATTTGAAGACCGAAGAAGAGTTTCTCTTTAATCTTGCTCTATTCTCTTCAAGATGCGTGGTTCTAGCTTGATGCCATCCTCCCATAATTGTTTTTGATTGTTCATTCCGGAGCATTTCATGAGTTGTTTCTATTTCTTTCCTCCGAAGGCCATCATGTCATAATTCTTCATTCTCAGCGTGTAGCTATCGTTCTCCAAATCTTACCGGTGACTCATTCAAATATCCTCTAACCAGTTCATGATCTCTTTGTTCTCATGTATCTAAATCCCCTCTAGTATCTTCATTCGTTTTCAAATTCTTCCCGGTGAATTGTGGTTTTGCTACGTTCATTTTCAATTCTTACGGTGGTTCGTTCAAGATTCCTCTCCCTTTATTACCATATCATTTCATTCGTCCTTTCCAATCCTACCGGTGGTTCATGAAGACCTTCTCAAGTTTACGCCATATCTCTCTTAATCCTTTCTACGAGAATAAGTAGTATGCCAAATCCGTTGCTTGTCATCAATTTAAATTGGTGAAGGATACGCATAACATAATTCTTATTCTGGTTTCATCCAAGTGTTTAATTCTTTTATTCCGAAGATTGTTCATGATGAAGTAATTCTCGGTTTCATTTGTTTCATCTTCTCTTTTTCCCGGAGTTCCAAGCTCTAATTATCACGGAGATCCAGCTAAATCATCGCAAGGCTTCACCTTGTGTTTTCAACTTCTCTTTCTTCGTATCATCCTTTTATTACCGGAGTTCTTCATGGAGGCTCTACATGGTGGTTCGTCAAGGATTCTTTCATTGTTCAATTGTTCTTCAAGATTTCTCTCGGAGTTATGATCCGCCAAGCTATACTCAAAAATAAACATGGTGCTTAACACATGTTTTGTTTTGAGGTGTTCAAGTATTCTTCTTCTTGCATTTCAAAGTGCAATTCCTTCTATCTTATCTCTTGAGATGGTGTTATGTCACTCTTGACAATTTCCTTCATGTTTCATGATTCATAGTGTTGTCAAGAATGAGGTATTTTAAATCCATCAATCTCTTCTTTGCAGTTATCTTGGTATAGATTTCACCTAAAGCCTTCCCTAAGGAATGTTGCTAATTGTGGTGCTTATCATTGACCCAAGTTCTCCAATTATCCTCTTGGTGAAAGAAGTTTCTCTTATCTTCATTGATCTCAACACATCAATTGTTTCCATTAGTGGCCGGTTGTCACCTCATCATCTTGAGATGTTTTCCATAAGCCCACTACAAGCTTATTCTTTTCGTTGTTGGTTTTGCAACAACTCCGTTTTAACCTTCCTGGAAGGGTGCTTTCCAAGCTCATTTGTGGCAGAAGTTGGCATTTTCTTCTCCATTCTTTTATCCCAATGATATATCTTCTATTTTTTTCTTTCGGAGGCATGGTGATGTTGCTCTCTTCACTCATCATCTCGAATTGTGAGGATCATGTTCTTCTCATGCATATCCATTTAACCGGAGTGTTGTGTTCTCATTCAAGTTCTTTCATCTTATCAAGTTTTGCCTCTCTTTTCAACCTGAGTGCTGTCTGAAATCTTTCCTCCCCTTTGTGCCTTTATTTCAATAGTTCCGGAGGCAGTATGTTGTTGACCTCATCAAGTATCCTCTCATCCTGTCAAGTTCATGTTTTTTTCCTTCCATTTTCAGTCGGAGTGCTGCCCAAATTATATCATTCTGATTCTTTCTCCATTTTGTTTTAACCGGAGTGGTTTCGAATTCTATCTTGTCCATTAAACTCTTGATTCATGTCTTTGCAACCTTCAAGTTCTCATAATGTTCCTTGTTCCTCTTTTCTAACGGATTGTTTGCAATCTTGGTCATCTCCGTTGTCTTGTTTCTTTCAATTTGTTCAACCTCTCAAGGTTCTTTGGTTTCACTCATTGGTCAAAGAAGCAACTTAGTTTTACCTCTTCTCTTCCTATTCCGTTTCTCTCCGGTGCCATCCTAGATCTCGGGACGAGATCCTCTCGTAGTGGTGGAGTGTTGTAAACGCCCCGGATCCGATGTGCCAGGTGTCCGCCAGTTATTCGCTGTTGTTGCCTTGTCATTTGCTTGCGTGTGCATCTTATCATGTCATCATGTGCATTACATCATCATGTTTTAAAAACTTGCATCCGCTCGTAGTTGCCGTGTCCCCCCTTGCTTTTGTTGGCCGTTCCGAGTCTAACTGGGTTTTCGATTCCCTCTTGTCTGACCGTTTGACCCTCTCTGCTCTTTACTCAGACCCATCGCGCGCGTCCGAAAGTTGTCCCGGACCCGACCCGGGTGTTGTTACCGATGGGTCCGGATCATCCCCAAACATCCCGAAAACATCTCCATTTTCTTATTTGGACTCCCTAGCCTATTTTTCTCGACCGTCCGATTTTTATCGGATGATCTAAACTTCCCCCTTTTCCCTATATATAAACCAACCCCATACCTAATCTAGCCTAACCCTAGATCCTAGGCGCCTTGTCCCATCCTTCCTTTCCCTCCGCCGCCACCCGACCAACTCCCTTCGCTCTCGGGATCCTCCCCGATCCGATCCAGCCAACCACGCGCAGCCATCTCCCTCCTCGCTTTCATCCTCGAGCCAGTCCCCTCGCTCGATCCAGCCTCCTTCCTCCTCGGATCAGCCGCAGCCGCCACCCATCAAATCCATCCCTTCCTCATGTTCACCACCACACCAACCCGAACCCAACCAGCAGCTCCTTCTCTGCCCCGGCGAACCCCGACGCCGAGCACCAGCAGGAACTGCTCGCCGTGCGCCCTCCTTGTTCTTTTCTCTTCCTCTCTGGTTCCTCCCTCTGCTAAGCGTGCTCTCTCTGTCTCTCTTTTGCTGATTCAGGGAATGCCATGGCCGCCTCCGACCTGAACTCCTCCTGCGCCCGCAGCATAGCCTCCCAGCCGCGCCCCGTCGACCGCGCCAAGTCCCTCCCCGCGCCGGCCAGGTCTTCCGGCCGGAGCCCCAAGTCTACCTCTGCCTCAAGGCCAGGATCTCGCCAAGCCCCAAGGCCATTGAGCCTCTGTAGTAAGCGCTGCTGCTCGCTTGCCGCTAACGAAGTTCCTCGTCAGAACGGAGCCCAGCGACCCTCCGTGAGCCGGATCCACCCCATGTCGCCCTGCTTCCTTCCCGAGCTCCACCCCTACCTCTCATCCTCTTTTCTTCTCTCAGAATAGCTTCAGGGAGCTGCTCGAAATCTGCTGCACCGCCGCTCCTTCTACGATCCGGCGAGGACCGCCCGTCCGCTCCATCCCCGCCGTCCCCCCGGAGTCCCGCCGCTTCCCTTCCTGCGCCGAATCCCTCGCCGGAGTGAGCTCGTCCCCGAGCCCTCATCGCCGGCCTCCTCTGCTGTTTCTTCCGTTCTTCAGAAACAAGCCGCAGCGCTCGCTCGTCGTCGCATTGACCGCGACAGCGCCTGGGCCGGGTCTCGCGCAAGGCCTCGCGTGGCCCAGCGCGCCTCCGCGCCTAGCCAACCTCCTCCCCCAACGGGCCGAAGCGCATGGTGAGCCACCGCTGCGCCCCCCAGCGCCCCTGTGTTTTTCTTCTGTTGGGCCTGCTCTGGTTTTAGATTCGGCCCAGTGTGTATTTTTTCCCTGCGCTGTGATTTTAGCTTTATCCCATGTTTTACAGATTTGCAGAAAACCCCCTAAGCATCATGCATATAATAACTAATTAACGGTGCATCGTATTAAAACAAACTTTATATGTAAAATGCTTAGATTTTCATCTAGTTTCAAAATATGCCACTTTCATCTATGTTTAAATTGTTTAAAGTGCTGTTTGATTAAATTTGCTCAAATGCCATGTTAAAATGATTTATTTCATAACTAAATAACCGTAGCTCGGTTTTAAATAAACTTTATATGTAAATGGGGTGGAAAAATGCCTAGATTAACATGTTGCACTTTATTTTCCTGTTTAACAACATTAAAATTGTGTTTAGGGCAGAACAGTACCAAATTCTAAATGTGCACATGGTGATTTTCCGGAATTATTGTTTATTCTTCCGGCCTCATTTAAACTTGCTTAAATAGTTAGTTTCCTTATGCTTCACCCCTTGCCATGTTAATCAACATTTAATATTGTTGGGTACATAAACGAGATCGAACTAAATAACTCGAATATGGTGTTTCGTCAATATGCAACTCGTTGCATATTGAGCTCCACTTAATTTGTAGTGTTGTTTGTTTGCACTTTGCCATGCCATGCCTCATTAAACCGGACATGCATCATACTTGGTTGTGCATCATGCCATGATTATGCGATGGTTGTTTACTATGTTGTTTTCTTCTTTCCGGGTTGCCTCTCTCGTTAGCTTCGGTTTCGTTCCGGAGTTGCGAGGATCCGTTGGACTTCGTCCGTTTGTCTTCTTCATGGACTCGTTCTTCTTCCTTGCGGGATTTCAGGCAAGATGACCGCTACCCTGGATCTCACTACTATCATTGCTATGCTAGTTGCTCCGTTCTATCGCTATGCTGCGCTACCTATTACCTGTTTGTCCAGCCATCCCATATTGCCATGAACCCCTAACCTTTGACACCATTCCTAGCAAACCGTTGTTTGGCTATGTTACCGCTTTGCTCAGCCCCTCTTATAGCGTTGCTAGTTGCAGGTGAAGTTGAAGATATCTCCATGGTGGACAGGGTTTATGTTGGGATATCACAATATCTCTTATATTATTAATGCATCTATATACTTGGTAAAGGGTGGAAGGCTCGGCCTTATGCCCGTGTTTTGTTCCACTCTTGCCGCCTCTAGTTTCCGTCATACCGGTGTTATGTTCCCGGATTTTGCGTTCCTAACACGGTCGGGTGATTTATGGGACCCCCTTGACAGTTCGCTTTGAATAAAACTTGTCCAGCAAGGCCCAACATTGCCTTCTACCATTTGCCTCACCACCACCTACTTTTCCCTTGGGAGTAATTAACCCAAGGGTCATCTTTATTATAGCCCCCCCGGGCCAGTGCTTGTCTAAGTGTTGGTCCAAACTAGAGCACCGTGCGGGACCATCCCTTGGCAACTTGGGTTACGTCGGTACCTGTATGCTTCACTTATCCGGTCGTGGCCTGAGACGAGATACGCGCGGCTACTATCAGGATGTCGGCACGCCGGGAGGCTTTGCTGGTCTTGTTTTAACATTGTCGAAATGTCTTGATGTACCGGGATACCGAGTCTGATCGGAGTGTCTTGGGTGAAGGTCTATTCCTTCGATGATCGCGAGAGCTTGTCATGGGCTAAGTTGGGACACCCCTGCAGGGTATAAACTTTCGAGAGCCGTGCCCGCGGTTATGTGGTAGATGGGAATTTGTTAATGTCCGGTTGTAGACAACTTGACACCAGATCCGAATTAAAACACATCAACCGAGTGTGTAGCCGTGATGGTCTCTTCTCGGCGGAGTCCTGGAAGTGAACACGGTTTCTGGGTTATGATTGACGTAAGTAGTTGTTCAGGATCACCTCTTGATCATTGCTAGTTGACGACCGTTCCGCTTGTTTCTCTTCTCGCTCTCATTTGCGTATGTTAGCCACCATATTATGCTTAGCCGCTGCTGCAACCTCACCACTTTACCCCTTCCTTTCCCATTTAGCTTTGCTAGTCTTGATACCCATGGTAATGGGAATGCTGAGTCCTCGTGGCTCACCAGATACTTCCAAAACCAGTTTGCAGGTGCCTATGTTACCGAGCAGGTGACGCAACCAAGCTCAAGGAGGAGCTCGATAGAGATCTTGCCCTTTGTGTTGTTTCGTTCTAGTTGATCAGTAGTGGAGCCCAGTTGGGGTCGATCGGGGACCTTTGTCGCATTTGGGGTTCTTCTTTTATTTTGGTTCCGTAGTCGAACCTTGATTGTATCTGGATGATGTAATGCTTTATTCATGTAATTGTGTGAGGTGGTGATTGTAAGCCAACTATGTATCTCTTTCCCTTATGTATTACTTGGGTTGTGTGAAGATTACCTCACTTGCGACATTGCTTTCAATGCGGTTATGTCTCTAAGTCGTGCTTCGACACGTGGGAGATATAGCCGCATCGAGGGCGTTACACTTCATAACCCAAAAGCAAACTAAGTTCATTATGATGCGCAAGGGAAATCAATTCATCACTATTTTTGGACACGATTCGATCATGAAACAATTTGCATCGGAGATTTAAATGACCATGCTCATTGCAAAGTTCACAAGTACGGCGGAAATATTTTAAATTTTCAGCGCTAGCATTAAGCCTTTCTTGCAACCATTTATTTTCTAAATGCTTATGCCTCTTGCAATATCTATTTTCCCTATTTGGTGTGTACTTGCAAACTCAATTCACTCCACAAAAATTGACATGTTTATAGGAGACATTTTCATCATAACTAGTGCAATCTTCATTAGTACTATGGATATTCAAGGAGTTCATACTAACAACATTGCAATCATGCTCGTCATTCAAATATTTAGTACCAAGCATTTTAATTCATTCTTCTAGCAATTCAGCACAATTTTCCTTTCCATCATTCTCACGAAAGATATTAAAAAGGTGAAGCGTATGAGACAAACTCAAATCCATTTTTTTTGTAGTTTTCTTTTATAAACTAAACTAGTGATAAAAAAGAAACAAAAAGATTCGATTGCAAGATATAAATATATACCTTCAAGCACTCACCTCCCCGGAAATGGCACCAGAAAAGAGCTTGATGTCTACTACACAACCTTCTTCTCGTAGACGTTGTTGGGCCTCCAAATGCAAAGGTTTGTAGGACAGTAGCAAATTTCCCTCAAGTGGATGACCTAAGGTTTATCAATCCGTGGGAGGCGTAGGATGAAGATGGTCTCTCTCAAGCAACCCTAAAACCAAATAACAAAGAGTCTCTTGTGTCCCCAACACACCCAATACAATGGTAAACTGTATAGGTGCACTAGTTCGGCGAAGAGATGGTGATACAAGTGAAATATGGATGGTAGATATAGGTTTTTGTAATCTGAAAATATATAAAAAGCAAGGTAACTAATCATAAAAGTGAGCACAAACGGTATTGCAATGCTAGGAAACAAGGCCTAGGGTTCATACTTTTACTAGTGCAAGTTCTCTCAACAATAATAACATAATTGGATGACATAACTATCCCTCAACATGCGACAAAGAGTCACTCCAAAGCCACTAATAGCGGAGAACAAACGAAGAGATTATGGTAGGGTATGAAACCACCTAAAAGTTATCCTTTCTGTTCTATCCATTCAAGAGTCCGTAGTAAAATAACATGAAGCTATTCTCTCCATTCAATCTATCATAGTGTTCATACTAGAATAACACCTTGAGACACAAATCAACCAAAACCCTAATGTCACCTAGATACTCCATTGTCACCTCAAGTATTCGTGGGCATGATTATAGTATATGCATCACACAATCTCAGATTCATCTATTCAACAAAGTACTTCAAAGAGTGCCCCAAAGTTTCTACCGGAGAGTCAAGACAAAAACGTGTGCCAACCCCTATGCTTAAGTTCATTGAACCCGCAAGTTGATCACCAAAACATACATCAAGTAGATCACGTGAATATCCCATTGTCACCACAGATAAGCACGGCAAGACATACATCAAGTGTTCTCAAATCCTTAAAGACTCAATCCGATAAGATAACTTCAAAGGGAAAACTCAATCAATTACAAGAGAGTAGAGGGGGAGAAACATCATAAGATCCAACTATAAAAGCAAAGCTCGGGATACATCAAGATCGTGCCATAGAGAGAACACGAGAGAGAGAGAGATCAAACATATAGCTACTGGTACATACCCTCAGCCCCAAGGGTGAACTACTCCCTCCTCGTCATGGAGAGCGCCGGGATGATGAAGATGGCCATCGGTGAGGAATCCCCCCACCGGCAGGGTGCCGAACCGGGCTACCGAGAGGTTTTTGGTGGCTACAGAGGCTTGCGGCGGCGGAACTCCCGATCTACTGTTCACTTCCGAAGGTTTTAGGGTATATGGGAATATATAGGCGAAAGAAGTCGGTCGGGGGAGCCTCGAGGGGCCCACGAGACAGGGGGCGCGCCCCCCACCCTCGTGGCCACCTTGAAGCTTCCATGACTTCAACTCCAAGTCTCCTGGATTGCTTCCGTTCCAAAAATAACGCTCCCAAAGGTTTCATTCCGTTTGGACTCCGTTTGATATTCTTTTTCTTCGAAACACTGAAATAGGCAAGAAAACAGCAATATGGGTTGGGCCTCCGGTTAATAGATTAGTCCCAAAAATAATATAAAATGAATAATAAAGCCCATAAATATTCAAAACCAATAATAAAATAGCATGAATGCTTCATAAATTATAGATACATTGGAGACGTATCAGTGTTACAGAGGGGAGAAGGGCCAAGAGGTGGCGCCCGCCTCCCCTTGCCCAAAGCGAATTGGACAAGGGGTGGGGGCGCAGCCCCCCTTTCCTTCTCCCTCTCCCTCTCTTTCCTTCTCTCCTACTCCGAATAGGAAAGAGAATCCTACTAGGACTTGGGAATCCTAGTAGGACTCCCTATGCTTGGCGCGCCCCCTAGGCCGGCCGCCTCCTCCCTCCCTACTTTATATATGGGGGAGGGGAGCACCCCAACGACAAACAAGTTGATCTTTAGCCGTGTGCTGTGCCCCCCTCCACAATTTTCCACCTCGGTCATATCGTCGTAGTGCTTAGGCAAAGCCCTGCGCCGGTAACCTCATCATCACCATCACCATGCCGTCGTGCTGATGGAGCTCTCCCTCGGCCTCAGCTGGATCTAGAGTTCGACGCACATCATCGAGCTGAACGTGTGCAGATCACGGAGGTGCCGTGCGTTCGGTACTTGATCGGTTGGATTGCGAAGACGTTTGACTACATCAACCGCGTTACTTAATGCTTCCGCTTTCAGTCTAAGAGGGTACGTGGACACACTCTCCCCTCTCGTTGCTATGCATGACCTAGATAGATCTTGCGTGATCGTAGAATGTTTTTTTTGAAATACCGCGTTCCCTAACAATAGAGATTTGCAAGATACATACGGATCTGAATGTTCTAGACCCATTGACTAAGACTCTTCCACGAGCAAAACATGATTAGCACCAAGACTCCATGGGTGTTAGAATCATTACTTTGTAATCTAGATTATTGACGCTAGTGCAAGTGGGAGACTGAAGGAAATATGCCCTAGAGGCAATAATAAAGTTATTATTTATTTCCTTATATCATGATAAATGTTTATCATTCATGCTAGAATTGTATTAACCAGAAACTTACTACATGTGTGAATTCATAGACAAAACATAGTGTCCCTAGTATGCCTCTACTAGACTAGCTCGTTAATCAAAGATGGTTATGTTTCCTAACCATAGACATGTGCTGTCATTTGATGAACGGGATCACATCATTAGGAGAATGATGTGATGGACAGACCCATCCGTTAGCTTAGCATTATCATCGTTACAGTTTCATTGCTATTGCTTTCTTCATGACTTATACATGTTCCTCAAACTATGAGATTATGCAACTCCCTAATACCGGAGGAACACTTTGTGTGCTATCAAACGTCACAATGTAAATGGGTGATTGTAAATATGCTCTACAGGTGTCTCCGAGGGTGTTTGTTGGGTTGGCATAGATCAAGATTAGGATTTTTCACTCTGTGTTTCGGAGATGTATCTCTGGGACCTCTCGGCAATGCTCATCACTATAAGCCTTGCAAGAATTGTGAGTAATGAGTTAGTTGCAGGATGAAGTATTACCGAACGAGTAAAGAGACTTGCCAGTAACGAGATTGAACTAGGTATGATGATACCGATGATCGAATCTCGGGCAAGTAACATACCGCTGACCAAGGGAACAACGTATGTTGTTATGCGGTTTGACCGATAAAGATCTTCGTAGAATATGTAGGAGCCAATATGAGCATCCAGGTTCCGCTATTGGTTACTGATTGGAGATGTGTCTCGATCATGTCTACATAGTTCTCGAACCCGTAGGGTCCGGACGCTTAACGTTCAATGATGATTTATATTATGAGTTATGTGTTTTGATGACCGAAGTTTGTTCAGAGTACCGGATGAGATCACGGACGTGACGAGGAGTCTCAAAATGGTCGAGACATAAATATTGATATATTGGAAGGCTATATTCAGTATCGGAATGGTTCTAGAGAAGTTCAGGTATTTTGCGGAGTACCCGGAGGTTACCGGGACCCCCGGGGAGTTGATGGGCCTTAGTGGGCCTTAGTGGGAAGAAGAGCCAGCGGCCAGGAGGTGGCGCCCCCCAAGCCCAGTCCGAATTGGACAAGGGGTTGGGGGCGCAGCCCCCCTCTCCCTTCCTTCCCCCTTCTCCTTTAGGTGGAATACTACTAGAACTTCGAGTCCTAGTAGGACTCCACTCTCCCGGCGCGCCTAGAAAGTGCCGGCGGGCCTCCCCCTTCCTCCTTTATATATGGGGGCGGGGGGGCACCCTAGAACAAACCAAGTTTTTCCTTAGCCGTGTGCGGTGCCCCCCTCCACAGTTACACACCTCGATCATATCGCTGTAGTGCTTAGGCGAAGCACTGCGCCAGTAACATCATCATCACCGTCGCCACGCCGTCGTGCTGACGGAGCTCACCCTCATCCTTAACTGGATCAAGAGCACAAGGGACGACATCAAGCTGAACGTGTGCTGAACGCAGAGGTGTCGTACGTTCGGTACTTGGATCGATTGGATCGCGAAGACGTTCGACTACATCAACCGCGTTTACTAATGGGTACGCTTTCATTCTATGAGGGTACGTGGACATACTCTCCCCTCTCGTTGCTATGCATGTCCTAGATAGATCTTGCATGATCGTAGGAAAATTTTGAAATTACTACGTTCCCCAACAGACATACCCAACGTGCTTTGTAGCAGGAAAGAGTACTACTACGTCTTGAGCTTGCGTTGGTTTTCCTCGAAGAGGAGAGGGTGATGCAGCAAAGTGTAGCGTAAGTATTTCCCTCAGTTTTGAGAACCAAGGTATCAATCCAGTAGGAGGCTCCTCAAAAGTCCCACGCACCTACACAAACAAACTGAGAACTCGCAACCAACGCAATAAAGGGGTTGTTAATCCCTTCACGGCCACTTGCGAAAGTGAGATCTAATAAATATAGTATGATAAGATAATTATATTTTGGTATTTTATAAGATAGATGCAAAAAGTAAAGATGCAAATAAAGGTAGATTGAAAGCAAATATGATAAGAGATAGACCCAGGGGCCATAGGTTTCACTAGAGGCTTCTCTCGAGATAGCATAAGTATTACGGTGGGTGAACAAATTACTGTTGAGCAATTGATAGAAAAGCGCATAGTTATGAGATTATCTAGGCATGATCATGTATATAGGCATCACGTCCATAACAAGTAGACCGACTCCTGCCTGCATCCACTACTATTACTCCACACATCGACCGACTCCTGCCTGCATCTAGAGTATTAAGTTCATAAGAACAGAGTAACGCATTAAGCAAGATGACATGATGTAGAGGGATAAACACATGCAATATGATATAAACCCCATCTTGTTATCCTTGATGGCAACAATACAATATGTGTCTTGCAACCCTTTCTGTCACTGGGTAAGAACACCGCAAGATTGAACCCAAAGCTAAGCACTTCTCCCATGGCAAGAAAGACCAATCTAGTAGGCCAAACCAAACTGATAATTCGAAAAGACTTGCAAAGATAACTCAATCATACATAAAAGAATTCAGAGAAGATTCAAATATTATTCATAGATAAACTTGATCATAAACCCACAATTCATCAGATCTCGACAAACACACCGGAAAAAGAGTTTACATCGAATAGATCTCCACAAGAGAGGGGGAGAACATTGTATTGATATCCAGAAAGAGAGAAGAAGCCATCTAGCTAATAACTATGGACCCGTAGGTCTGTGGTAAACTACTCACAACTCATCGGAGGGGCAAGGATGTTGATGTAGAGGCCCTCCATGGTTGATTCCCCCTCCGGCAGAGTGCCGGTGAAGGCTCCAAGATGAGATCTCGCGGATACAAAAGGTTACGGCGGTGGAAATTGTGTTTCGTGGTGCTCCTGGATGTTTTCGGGGTACGTAGGTATATATAGGAGGAAGAAGTAGGTCGGTGGCTGCCCGACGGGCCCACAAGACAAGGGGCGCGCCCTACAGGGGGGGCTATCTCGTGGGGCCCTCGGGAGCTTCTTGACTTGCACTCCAAGCTCTCCGGATCAGGTTTGTTCCAAAAATCACGTTCCCGAAAGTTTCATTCAGTTTGGACTCCGTTTGATATTCTTTTTATTCGAAATACTGAAAGGGCAAAAAACAGCAATATGGGTTGGGCCTCCGGTTAGTAGGTTGGTCCCAAAAATGATATAAATGTGTAAAATAAAGCCCATAAACATCCAAAAGAGGTAATATAATAGCATGGAACAATCAAAAATTATAGATACGTTGGAGACGTATCAAACATCCCCAAGCTTAATTCCTGCTCGTCCTCGAGTAGGTAAATGATAAAAAGAGAATTTTTGATGTGGAATGCTACCTAGCATAATTCATAATGTAATTTTCTTTATTGTGGCATGAATGTTCGGATCGAAATGAATACAAAATAAAAGTTCATATTGACATAAGAACTAGTAATACTTCAAGCATACTAATAAAAGTAATCATGTCTTCTCAAAATAACATGGCTAAAGAAAGTTATCCCTACAAAATCATATAGTCTGGCTATGCTCTATCTTCATCACACAAAGTATTTAATCATGCACAACCCCGATGACAAGCCAAGCAATTGTTTCATACTTTAATAATCTCTAACTTTTTCAACTTTCACGCAATACATGAGCGTGAGCCATGGACATAGCACTATATGTGGAATAGAAGGGTGGTTGTGGAGAAGACAAAAAAGGAGAAGATAGTCTCACATCAACTAGGCGTATCAACGGGCTATGGAGATGCCCATTAATAGATATCAATGTGAATGAGTAGGGATTGCCATGCAACGGATGCACTAGAGCTATAAATATATGAAAGCTCAACAAAAGAAAC
This sequence comes from Aegilops speltoides, assembly GCA_021437245.1. NCBI lineage: Eukaryota > Viridiplantae > Streptophyta > Magnoliopsida > Poales > Poaceae > Aegilops > Aegilops speltoides. The sequence goes on from CM038146.1 coordinate 70,236,769, forward strand.
TAAGTGGGGTGCATCCAACTTGCTTGCTCACGAAGACCTAGGGCACTTTGAGGAAGCCCATCATTGGAATATACAAGACAAGTTCTATAATGAAAAATTCCCACTAGTATATGAAAGTGACAACATATGAGACTCTCTATCATGAAGATCATGGTGCTATTTTTTAAAGCACAAGTGTGGAAGAAGAGATAGTAGCATTGTCCCTTCTCTCTTTTTCTCTCATTTTAATTTTTCTTTCTTTTCCTTTTTTTCTTTCTTTTTTTTCTTTGGCCTTCTTTTTTTTTCTTTTTCTTCTTTTTTCTTTTTGTAAAGTTCGAAGTCTCATCCCAACTTGTGGGGGAATCATAGTCTTCATCATCCTTTCCTCACTAGGACAATGCTCTAATAATGAAGATCATCACACTTTTATGGATTTACAACTCAAAGCTAGAACAAGATATGACTCTATATGAATGCTTCTGGCGGTGTACCGGGATATGCAATGAATCAAGAGCGACATGTATGAAAATTATGAAAGTGGCCTTGCCACAAATACGATGTCAACTACATGATCATGCAAAGAGCAATATGACAAAAGTAATGCGTGTCTTATGAATGGAACGGTGGAAAGTTGCATGGCAATATAGCTCGGAATGGCTATGGAAATGCCATAATAGGTAGGTATGGTGGCTGTTTTGAGGAAGGAGTATGGTGGGAGTATGGTACCGGCGAAAATTGCACGGTACAAGAGAGGCTAGCAATGGTGGAAGGGTGAAAGAGTGCGTATAATCCATGGACTCAACATTAATCAAAAGAACTCATATACTTGTTGCAAAAATTTAGAAGTCATTAAAAACCAAAGTACTACACGCATGCTCCTAGGGGGATAGATTGGTAGGAAAAGACCATCGCTCGTCCCCGACCGCCACTCATAAGGAAGACAATCAATAAATAAAATTGTGCTCCAACTTCATTACAAAGCGATTCACCATACGTGCATGCTACGGGAATCACAAGCTTCAACTCAAGAATTATTTAATTTCATAACCACCCAACTAGCATGACTTTAATATCACTACCTCCATATCTCAAAACAATTATCAAGCATCAAATTGATCATAGCATCCAATTCACTTTCTATGATAGTTTCTATTATACCCAACTTGGATGCTCATCATTCTAGGACCAACTTTATGATCATAGCAAATACCATGCTGTTCTAAAAGACTCTCAAAATAATATATGTGAAGCATGAGAGACTAGCAATTTCTTCAAAATTAAGATACCACCGTGCTCTAAAAGATATAAGTGAAGCACTAGAGCCAAAACTATCAAGCTCAAAAGATATAAGTGAAGTACATAGAGTATTCTAGAAAATTCTAATCAAATAGGCTTCTCCCAAAAGGTGTGTACAGAAAGGATGATTGTGGTAAACTAAAAAGCAAAGACTAATATAATACACGACGCTCCAAGCAAAACATATATCATGTAGCGAATAAAAATATAGCTCCAAGTAAAGTTACCAATGAACGAAGACGAAAGAGGGGATGCCTTCCCGGGGCATCCCCAAGATTAGGCTTTTGGATATCCTTGAATATCTTGGGGTGCAATAAGCATCCCCAAGCTTAGGCTCTTGTCACTCCTTATTCCATAGTCCATAAAAGCTTTATCCAAAACTTGAAAACTTCACAACACAAAACTCAACAGGAAATCTTATAAGCTCCGTTAGTGAAAGAAAACAAAACCACCACATAAGGTACTGCAATGAACTCATTCTTTATTTAATTTGGTGTTAAACCTACTGTATTCCAACTTCTTTATGGTTCATAGACTGAATTACTAGCCATAGATGCATTGGAATAAGCAAACAACACAAGAAAAACAGAATCTGTCAAAAACAGAACAGTCTGTAGAAATCTGTAACTAACGCAAACTTCTGGAACTCTAAAAATCCTACCAAAATAGGAAGTCCTGCAAAATTTGTCTATTGATCAGAAGAAAAAAGAATCAACGCAAAAGCACGTTCCTGTGATTTAACAAAATTATATTCGTGCATGCAAGGTTTCTGTTTTTCAGCAGAATCAAATCAACTATCATCGTAGGTTATCCTATAGGTTCTACTTGGCACAAACACTAACTAAAAGATAAAAACACATCTAAACAGAAGGTATATGCAAGATTTATTACTAAACAGGAGCAAAAACAAAAAACATAAAGAAAATTGGGTTGCCTCCCAACTAGCGCTATCGTTTAACGCCCCTAGCTAGGCATAAAAACAAAGATAGATCTAAGTGGTGTCGTAATAATAAGATAGATCTTGAAAACTAATCTCATATTCTCTACGTTCGGCAGCAAGTTTCCTTTGAGGCAAGCAAAAGTAATCAAAAGGGATAACTTTAGTGGGACAAAGATCCCCAAGATCAATCACAGGAGGAACGGGTTCCTCCCTTAGCCCTTCATAGTGCACAACTATTTCATCACTAAAAGCATTCTTTTGGCAAAATCTTGTGAGCCTATACTCAAGAGAGTATCCTAGCTCATTGTTTCTAAGGGAAAAATCATTATTAAGCTCGTTAATGCAATCAACCAAGACATTGGTAGGAACCTTTTTTCTAAGGTTTTAATTAAAAGCGACATAGTCCGAAGATTGAAAACGTCGAATTTCCTCTTGATCATAGAGGATCGCCTCTATGGGTGGACGACCGGCGTCCACCCTATAGTGCGCAAAGATTTCTTTGGCCTCTCTTATGATAAATCTAAACTCATGAGCCAAAAAGATATTAGCAACGCACTTAACATAAGAATGCTCAATATTAGAGAATTCTAGGAAAATTCTTTGTATGCAAGGATGCACATGCATAAAGTGTCTTTCAAGTTCAACTATAAGCATAGCGATAGCATCCGCAAGACTACTAGTTCTATGAAGAATAGAACAACCCATGGAAGGTAAAGCACCGACACAAGTAAAGAAATCTTGAATAACACCTTTGCCAATGATGCTACCACTACCGATTCGAAACTTTTTAGTATGCAAGATAGGGGGTTCATCGGCCGTTGCCTCGGGATTTTCTGTGTTATCATTGTTGTCCATATCGATGATAATCTCCCCAATTTCAGACATAGCGGCAAACAAAAGCAAGGCGGAAGAAAGTAAGCGAAAAGGAGAGGAGGAGATTGGGAAAGAGAGGGCGAATAAAACGGCAAGGGTGAAGTGGGGGAGAGGAAAACGAGAGGCAAATGGCAAATAATGTAAATGCGAGGGAGATGGGTTTGTGATGGGTACTTGGTATGTCTTGACTTGAGCGAAGACTTCCCCGGCAACGGCGCCAGAAATCCTTCTTGCTACGTCTTGAGCTTGCGTTGGTTTTCCTTGAAGAGGAGAGGGTGATGCAGCAAAGTGTAGCGTAAGTATTTCCCTCAGTTTTGAGAACCAAGGTATCAATCCAGTAGGAGGCTCCTCAAAAGTCCCACACACCTACACAAACAAACTGAGAACTCGCAACCAACGCAATAAAGCGGTTGTCAATCCCTTCACGACCAGTTGCGAAAGTGAGATCTAATAAAGATAGTATGATAAGATAAATATATTTTTGGTATTTTATAAGATAGATGCAAAAAGTAAAGATGCAAATAAAGGTAGATTGAAAGCAAATATGATAAGAGATAGACCCGGGGGCCATAGGTTTCACTAGAGGCTTCTCTCGAGATAGCATAAGTATTACGGTGGGTGAACAAATTACTGTCGAGCAATTGATAGAAAAGCGCATAGTTATGAGATTATCTAGGCATGATCATGTATATAGGCATCACGTCCATAACAAGTAGACCGACTCCTGCCTGCATTGACTACTATTACTCCACACATCGACCGACTCCTGCCTGCATCTAGAGTATTAAGTTCATAAGAACAGAGTAACGCATTAAGCAAGATGGCATGATGTAGAGGGATAAACACATGCAATATGATATAAACCCCATCTTGTTATCCTCGATGGCAACAATACAATACGTGTCTTGCAACCCTTTCTGTCACTGGATAAGAACACCACAAGATTGAACCCAAAGCTAAGCACTTCTCCCATGGCAAGAAAGACCAATCTAGTAGGCCAAACCAAACTGATAATTTGAAGAGACTTGCAAAGATAACTCAATCATACATAAAAGAATTCAGAGAAGATTCAAATATTATTCACAGATAAACTTGATCATAAACCCACAATTCATCGGATCTCGACAAACACACCACAAAAAGAGTTTACATCGAATAGATCTCCACAAGAGAGGGGGAGAACATTGTATTGAGATCCAAAAAGAGAGAAGAAGCCATCTAGCTAATAACTATGGACCCGTAGGTCTGTGGTAAACTACTCACAACTCATCGGAGGGGCAAGGATGTTGATGTAGAGGCTCTCCATGGTTGATTCCCCCCCAGTGAGTGCTTGCGAAGGCTCCAAGATGGGATCTCACGGATCTGAAAGGTTACGGCGGTGGAAATTGTGTTTCGTGGTGCTCTGGATGTTTTCGAGTGCGTGAGGTATATATAGGAGGAAGAAGTACGTCGGTGGCCGCCTGAGGGGCCCACGAGACAGGGGGACGTGCCCTACAAGGGGGGAGAGCGCCCCCCTATCTCGTGGGGCCCTCGGGAGCTTCTTGACTTGCACTCCAAGCTCTCCCGATCAGGTTTGTTCCAAAAATCACGTTCCCGAAGGTTTCATTCCGTTTGGACTCCGTTTGATATTCCTTTTCTTCGAAATACTGAAATAGGCAAAAAAAACAACAATTTGGGCTGGGCCTCCGATTAGTAGGTTAGTCCCAAAAATGATATAAATGTGTAAAATAAAGCCCATAAACATCCGAAAGAGGTAATATAATAGCATGGAACAATCAAAAATTATAGATACGTTGGAGACGTATCAAGTACCATCGGAGTGAAACTTCTGGCGAAACACCCACTTACCAGAAACAATGTTGGTGTTGGAAGGGCAAGGAACAAACTGCCAGGTATTATTTTCAGTAAGGGCCGAATATTCTTCTTGCATAGCTGCAGCCCAATTAGGATCGAGAAGTGCAGTTTTGTATGATTTGGGAACTTGAGACAAGGATAGGGTGGCATGAAGGTTGAGACGGTCGATGGGTTGACGAAAACCTAATTTGGAACGATTCTGCATAGAATTGTCATTGACTGATGGGATAGTGGAAACAACTCGAATGGGAAGAGGAGTGACACTGATGTTCCGCGCAGCGGATGATGGGGATAATGGAGGGGATGGTGGCGGATTGGCATGTGTGGGTGATGGTGCTGGAGGGGATGGTGGCGGATCGCCATGTATGGGTGATGGTGCAGGTGGTGAAGGAGGCAGGTCATGGGTGGGAGTCGGCGGTGTATCGGAAAAAGCAGGGGCATTTGGTTGGTATGGTGGAGAAGAGGTATTTAGATATTGAGACGCCAGGAGAGGAGCATAAAGTGGGAAACGGGTAGGAGGGATGCTAGGTGGGGAAGTAGTGGTGTGTGATGGAGTAGTACGTTGAGCAAATGGAAAGATGTGGTAGGCAAAGGTGACATGCCGAGACACAAGAACCCGACCGGTGTATAAGTCAAGGAAGCGACAGCCTTTGTGTTCATCCGAAAAACCGAGGAGAACACACGGGAGAGAGCGGGGAGAGACCTTATGAGCGGTGGTAGCGGAAGTGTTAGGGAAACTGAGGCAACCGAAAACAGGAATGTCGGAGTAGTTTGGATGGCATAGAAACAAAGAAAAATAGGGGGTGATATTGGGATTGGCTTTGGTAGGACGGAAATTGACAAGATATGTAGCGGTGTGGAGAGCCTCAGCCCAGTATTGGGGTGGCATGGAAGATTGAAGAAGAAGGGTACGAATAATATCATTGATAGTACGAAGAGAACGTCCAGCTTTTCCGTTTTGAGGAGAAGTGTAGGGACAATAAAAACGGAGAAGAATGCCATGGTTAAGAAAGAAGGTATGATTTTTAATATTATCATATTCACGACCATTATCACATTGTATGAAGCGAATAGGGAGAAAGAAGTGCACAGAGACGTATCGCTGAAAATTGAGAAAGAGAACATGAACGTCGAATTTGTTGCGGAGAGGAAAGGTACAGAAAAAGTGTGTAAAATCATCTAATATGACAAGATAGTATTTAAAACAAGAGACACTAGCAATAGGTGATGTCCAGAGATCACAATGTATTAATTCAAAGGGATGCGTGCTTGAAGAACTAGACGAACTAAATGGAAGACACACATGCTTGCCTAATTGACATGACTCACAAACAAAGGAATCGTGAGAATCTCTATTACAAGGTATGGTAAATTCACTAAGAACAGATGCTAAAATTGCAGGGTTGGGGTGCCCGAGATGCCGATGCCAGAGATCAACAAATACCATCATGGAGGTTGGAGAAGCGGCATCAGGAACACCATTGAGAGAGTATAAGTCGTCGGAGCTATTGAACCGCGCGATCTCGACCTTGGTCTAATAATATTTCACAGATAAGCCAAAGGGGTCAAATTCGACAGAAACAAGATTATCACATGTGAATTGACGAACAAAGATTAAATTTTTGATAAGGGCAGGAGAAACAAGTACATCACGAAGAAGAAGAGGTTTAGTGGTGGAGGGAAGTTGAGCCTGACCAACACAATAGATGGGGATAGAAGAACCGTCACTGGGGGTGATGGATTTAAAGAGTGGTGAAGTGCAAGAGGAGAGAAATGTACTAGATGCAGACATATGACTAGAAGCACCAGAATCAAAAATCCAATCCGTGCCTGTGTTGCCTTGGGAGGCAAAATTATTCATGGCCTGGATGAAGGCGGCTTGGTCCCAGCTTGGCGGTGCAGCAGAGGTCGGTGTTGGCAGCAGGGCTGGCTGGTATGACGGCAAGGGCAGTAGAGCCGACGATGGAGGCGATGGTAGCAGAGCCGGCTGGTACGACGACGAGGGCAGAAGGGCTGACGGTGGGGTGTAGTAGTGACCACCGTCAGCGTAGTAGGGAGCGCCATATGATGGAGCAACATGGTAGGCGTGAGTCGGCTGGCGAGGCGTGAGGAGTCCTGGGGCTCCAATATGGGGCCACATGCCGGGTTGCCAGGCACCGGTATAAGCCGGTGGAGTGCCTAGGGGAGCCGGAGCGGACCATGGCATGGGCCAAGCTTGGACGAGCCCCGTCCAGGGATCATGTGGAGGACGCTAAGGAGGTGTAGCTGCTAGTGGCGTACTTGGAGCCGGCGAGGGTGGAGGACTGGGGCACCGAGCGCATCATCGGCGGCCTGTAGATGGGGTTCTTGCCGCGATAATTAGGGCTGGGACGCCAGTCCGGTGGTGGAGCGGGTGCTGCCGGGGAGGAAGGCGCTGCTGGTGAAGGTGGCGCCGCGAGTGCCGGAGCACGCGGAACGGCGGCGAAGAGCTGAGGGCGAGCATCCTTGTTGGTTTGAGCACGGTCGGCCCACTGGCGGGAGGAGCGCACCTCGGCAAAGGTTGGCTGGGGCCACATCATGGGTCTGAAAGAGGTCTGCTTGTCGAACTATTCGCTGAGCCCGATGAGGAGGATGTTGATGAGCTGTCGGTCTTCAACGGGATCACCAAGTTCATGGAGTTCGTAGGCGATGGACCTGAGGCGTTGGTAGTAGACACTGAGAGAGGAGTCGCCTTGCACCATATTCCTGAGCTCAGTGTGGAGTAGATTGGTGCGAGCATCGACGTTGTCTTGGAACAACTGCTGAAGAGCCGCCCAGAGATCGGCGGTGGTGGCGGCTTCCCGGAAGACGAGATTGAAGATCTCAGTGGAGACGCGCATGTAGATCCACTGGATGATGGCGAGGTCATTCTTGACCCATTGGGGATCATGGGATTGTGGCACGGCGGTGGCGTCGACGTGGGAGCGAAGATTGCAGCGCCCGAGGTGAACTTCGAAGAGGTGGCGCCAATGGTAGTAGTTGTGGGAGGTGAGATCGAGGGTGATGGGGATACAGGGACTAATATCGGAGATTGTGTCGGTGAAGGAGATCACCGGAGGCATAGGTGGTGGTCGTAGAGCTAGGGCGGAGGAGGAGGAAGCCATGGCGGCGGCGCGGGCGAGGGTAGCGGCCTGGCGCTCGAAGTAGCGGGGCGGCGGCAGCGGCGGTGGGGTGGGTGGCGGAGCCATACCCTAGGACCAAAAAGCATAAGATACCATGTAAGATTGAATAAACTATTGTTGTTGATTATTGCTAGCCGCATACAACGGTATATATGAGAGATTACATGCCAACTAAACCTATTACAGTACGACTAGGACTAGATAACTTGACAACCAAGTAATAGTCTAACAGTATTAACCCCCTTGGAGACCACTGTATAGAGGTCCGCTAGGTCTGCAAGGGGGTAGGATTTGAGGGAGACCGGCGGAAGTGTCGTCTCGGAGTCATGATCATATGCGGATTCTGGAGGTAGCAACCTGGCAAGCCGCTGGACATCGTGACAGGAGAGCTTGCCACAGCCTGGACGCAGCAGAGACAAGGCATGCCCCAACATCTCCTTACACGACGTCAGAAGCTTTGCTTGAGCGTCCGGGTTGGGGTGGCAGCATTTTTCAACATTTTTCAAATACATGTTTTACATTTCTCAAATACTCGTTCAACATTTTTTTCATTTCTATTCAACATTTTCAAGTGTTTGTTCAACATTTTTAATACTTATTCAATATTTTGAAATACCTGCTCAACATTTTCAAATACTCGTTCAATAATTTTTAATACTTATTCAACATTTTTCAAATACTTTTTCAACATTCCTAATACTCATTCATACTTGTTCAACATTTTTTACATACTAGTTCAACAATTTGTAATACTTCTTCAACCTTTGCCATATACTTGTTCAACATTTTTAATACTTGTTCATCATTTTTAAAATACTTGTTCATCATTTTAGAATACTTATTCAATATTTTTCAATACTCGTTAAATATTTTGTATACTTATTTCAACATTTTATGTGTTTCTTAACCGATATTATTTTGAAAAAAAAAGCATGAAAAAACCGAGTAAGAAGAAAAAACACAGAAAAAGCATATTGAATTAGACGAGAAAAATAAAGAAAAATAAAGAAAAGAAAAATAAAACAAAAACAGGAAAAGAAAGTAAACGATGTAAAACCCGGCTCATTTTGCTTCTAGTAGGCCGCGCTCTCCATATTCTACAACAAGTAGAGTCTGTCGTTGTGGCTAGCAGCGTTGGGAAGTAACTAGTCGATCCTAGGATCGAATCCCTGCAATGCCTATTTTATTTAACGTTCGTCAGTGCGTGTAGCATGGAAGGCATCATCGTGGAGAAGCAAAAATGGTGGGTGGAAGAGGATGATCTCTTTGTCGTCGTCACAGGAAGGTATGAGAATCTTGGTGGCGGAGGCGAGATCCGGGGAGGAGAAGGTATGAGAATCTTGGTGGCGGAGGCGAGATCCGAGGAGGAGAAGGTATGAGAATCTTGGTGGCGGAGGCGAGATCCGGGGAGGAGGAGGATGACGACCCTGGTCACATCGCTATGGCCAGAGGGGCGGAGCGTTGGAGGGAGGAGCGCAGGGGCGTCGCAATCGACAGACGAAGGAGGCCAGAGCGTTGAACGAAAGTCTTGCAGTCGTCGCCGCGGCCCGTGGTTTCTCCGCCCGGGGAATAGGCAGGGATCCCGAGGCCTTAATGGTAGACTTCGCTGGTTGTAAGTTTGTGTGTAGCGCATCGGCTGGAGGGATCTAGGGCAAGGAATAAAAATCCTTTCACCTAGGATAAGAATAAAAGACCCTATATATTTACAGCTTGCCTGCAATATACAGCCCAGCCCATGAAAAGATTTTTCTTACCCAGCTAGATTCGGCCGCAAACCAATTTTCCTCAGGCTTAGTACATCTCAAAGCAGCACAACCAAATTTGACAACAAAGATGCGTGATTGCTAACCAAAGCAGTTCCAAATTAGTTTAGAGTGTAAACTGCAATTACACAATCAGCTGGCATATCCAAATGCCGTTACTAACACACATCATTGGATATATTCCAAACAGTACGAGTTAACCACTTGTTAAATTTCATGAGCACCATCCCAACTCCTAGGATAACATAAACTTTAACTTGTCTTGCATTGGCACAGTATTTTCCAATGCCACAACACCTTACAGATAGCGACAAAGTGGTGCCAATAACATAGCTTCTTCCACACTCAGGGAACTCACATTATCAAACTTATTCTTGTGCCCATCCACCCCATCGTACAGGATATCTTCTTTCTCCTTGCAATGAACATTCTCCGCCATGAGACGTCTATGGCCGATGATTCTCAAGGTTGCTTCCTCGCGCTGACAGGGGTCTTTTTTGCGGGCCAGCATCTCAAACTCCGAATCACGGCCACGGAAGTCTATCGCGACTGGATGCACAATTCTAGTCCCCATGGCTTCGCAGTAAACGCACCGAATTTGTGCTGCCAACACATAAGGTAATTAATATGTATTGAATGTTAATGCATAAAACTGTGTGCGCGTAAAAACACATAAAAATGAAATGTCCTGTGGCTTAGAGCATCTCCAACGGCCGCTGAACGACGCTGCGCGATAAACGAGGCTTTAGCGCTGCGGACGTTTTGCCGCGCTCCAGCGGCGGCGGAAAATCACGCTGCTGAACCGCTTCTTGCTGCAAAAAGCGCCAGCTCATACGCCATATTTTGCGCACCGCTTCGGCGCGCCTATAAAATGCGGCGCGCCACGCGCTTCTCGCACCTTCTTCTCCTCTTCGTCTTTTCGCCACGCGCCCGCCACCGACACGCCTCCGCCGCTCCAGCGCTCCGCCACCGACAAGCGTCCGCCGCTCCAGCGCCCACCATCGCCGCGCCGCCATGCCGCCGCGCCGCCGAGCGTCCGGCTACGCGGCGTCCGCCTGCGCCTAACGGCGTGTACACCGCGGAGATACGCTCCGCGCACTCGCTCGGCCTCGCACGATCTGAGGCAGCGCGCCAGCCGCCACAGATGACGCGCGGCGCGTGGCGCTAAGCGGCCGCGGCGAGATGAATTTTCAAGACGTACACGCTCCAGCAAGCTCTCGACCGCGCCCTCCGCTCGCTCGCACACAACGGAAGACCATGCGAGCACGCCGAAGCGGCACGCCGCCTCGCCGCCAGAGGACGAGAGATCATGGCGGATGGCGCCAGCGCCACCGGAGGACATCGCCACGAGCAGGCCTATCTGGCAAGCCGCCGCGCGAGGACACGCAAAGGCGCCGCGAGAAGCGGTTGGAAAGGCGTCGGCGAAGGCGTTAGCGAATCGCGATCCGACATCGTTGCAGCAGTGGGCGATCGTTCTTCGCGCGGACGATGATCGGTGGCTGGACATCTGCTAGACACCTCGGACGACACCGCCGAGGATGATAGCGATGATAGCGACGTAGAGTAGTTTCTATCTAGTTGCGTCGTAGTTTATCTATGCTTTCGAACTATCTATCTAGTATCTATCTAGTTGCACCGATGTAAAATAACTTTGTATCGTTTTTATTTTATGCAATCTATCTAGTTTTTATTTTATCTATGCGTTCGAAAATTAAAAAATGTTTTGTGCGCTGCATTTTTGGGCGCTCTTTGAGCGGCCTGCTGCTGCTGCATTTTAGCGCTGGCTGTTGAGCGCGGGCAGCGCTAGCCGCCGCCAAACCAGACGCAGCAAGGCTTAACTGGTTTTTTGCGCGCGGCGCTATAGCGCGGCCGTTGGAGATGCTCTTATAAGTTTCACAATGCAAGGAGGCATAAAATGTTGACACGTGAAAAATATTGGCATGCATAGGGTTGGTTCTATAGCATACCAGCACATGGCGGAGGCAGAGCCACAGGGCAACAGAAGGAGTCGTATGTGCCATCGCTGTGAATTTCAGCAAAAAACAAAGTCGGATCTCCATCTCCACCACAGGGGCTTTTGGGGGTAGCCAGGAAGTTGACGTGACAGCGGTCACGCTCATGAGGTGGCCACGCAGCAGGACCGCCGACCCGGTCATTCACACCGCAAATCGTATGAAGCTCGTAGCTGGGATCCCCATTTGGCATCTGTCGATATTTGTTCAACAGAACATTGACCCCCTTGGAGACCACTGAATATAGGTCTGCTAGGTCCGCAAGGGGGTAGGATTTGAGGGATACCGGGGGAAGTGCCGTCTCGGAGTCATGATCATATGTGGATTCCGGAGATAGCAACCTGGCCAGCCGCTGGACATCGTGAGAGGAGAGCTTGCCAGAGCCCGGACGCAGCAGAGACATGGCAGGCCCCAGCATCTCCTTACACGACGTGAGAAGCTTTGCTTGAGCATCCGGGTTGGGGTGGCAGCCCGCGGTGGCGGCTGCCAAGAAGGCTTCCCTGAGACCGGCGTCCGGGGGGTTCTGAGCGTCCTGGACATGGCGAATTGCGGCAGCGGCAGGATCAAGGTCGGGATCAGCGAGCACAAGGCTGGCATCTGCCTCGAGCAGGCGGCGCACGGCTTGCTGGAAACCAAAGCCATGGTAGCGCGTGCAGAGGAAGGAGACCAGGCCGTACAGGGAGCGGTTCTCCACCCGGTGGAGGCTCCTCGTGCCGATCACGTTCTGCTCGAGCTTCATGGAAGGCGGGAACGCGGCGTGGTGCCAGACGGTGTTGACGATGATGTTGGACACGGGGTCGAGGGGGCCGTAGCAGTGGCCGGCCTTGATCAGGCTGCGGTGGAAGCCAGGGCCCGCCGGCAACCGAGCGAGGGCCTCGAGGTAGTACCCGTGGATCGTGTCCTGGAGCGTCCGGTTGGGCAGGTCATTGTCCGGCTGCGGCATGCTCCGGGGATGACGGCGAAGGGAAGCTTCCGCGAGCTTCCACGTGCACCGCATGGCTACTTCACGGGCCGGCGGTCCCTCGGTGACCATGGAGGCGAGCTCCCTGATGGCGTGCGAGCGGCGGCGTGGCGATTGTGATTCTGATTCGCGGAGCACGTCGAGCAGGCTGAGCGCGTCGTCTACGCGGTTGGAGACGTTGCGCCAGGCGCAGACGAGGCGGGCGGCGTCGGGGTGCCCGGCGGCCAGCCCGGCGCACTTGAGGGCCGTGTTGATGAGCGCAGGCGCGGCCTCGGAGTCGTGGAACCATTTGATGCCGTGGTCCGACGCGACGGCGCAGGCGGCGATGAGGGCGTCGGCCTTGGCGAGGCGCAGGTAGCGCACGGCCAGGCCCTCCGCGAGGTTGGGGAACATGCGGGTGAGGAAGACCACCAGGCCGTCCAGCGACCGGCGCTCCAGGTCCTCCTGCGGCACAGCCTCCCGGTCGCGCGTGCGGGAGTGGTGGACGATGACGCTGTTGACGACGACGTTGGAGACCGGGTCGAGGAGGCCGACGCAGAGGCCGCGCGCCTGCAGGCGGCGGCGGCAGGCGAGCCGCCTCCGCGCCTTGCGGTAGAAGGAGCCGATCTTGTGCAGCAGGTAAGACCTGGACTCGGACTCTTCCTCGGGCGAGGGGTACCCAGAATAGATATTCGGCCCGTAGATCCGGAGAGCCGGATCGCCGGGGTTGGGCACCAGCGCCATAGCCTCGCCGGAGAGCCGAATACTGGTGAGACAAGAGCAGAGGCGGAGTCAGGATTTCTCAAAGACTAGGGCTAAAACTAAGTGGCTATTAGAAGTAAACCAATGCATATTAAAAGTACAACACATATTCACAATTCGCAGCAAACACAAACTTCATTATTACCACGATAGAGAATTCCACAACAAACATGTAAACAATTTAACAAAGCGCATTATTTTCAGAAGCTGGTGCCCGTTATTTTTTCACCAGTATTAGTAGAAGGGCGTGGAGTTGTAAAGATAAAATTCAGTATACAAAATCAAGACACTAGACGTAGGCAAAGCAAAATGTTCGTAATTTTTAATTCATGTCGACAACGAAATAAAACTAACCAAAGTTATAGTAGAATTTAAAATCACAAAGTAACTGATTTCGTTGATTCAGAGAAGCTAGGGGGGTGCCCGAATGGAAGCACACCCGGCATGAGCCAGATCAGGCTCCTGCCGTGGCGGTGGCATGTGCGGTAAGCACATTAAGCAACATAAAAACCAATGGAAAAAAGAGAAGCTAGGGGGGAAAGTTAGGTGATACTGAGTAGAAATTACCTGTAGCCGGTTCGTCGTGAGATGATCAGGGCACGGTAGGAGGTTCACATGCCATGAGATTATCCAAGCGCCGAGCCGTCTCGGGCTCTGGGCGCAGCCGCAGAAGGCAAGATGCGTCGATGCAGCGAGGGTTTCTGTGATCGCGCAAGATGACGAGCGAATCTACAAACATTGTTTTCTTTTCTGCAGCAACATGGGCTGGGTTTGCCCATAAGTCAGGTGGATAATATCTCGTGAGGTGGAGTCGTGGACACTGGAGAGACTTGCGGGCTAGAGCTTGGGGCCTGTACGCCTGGGGCTGGGCTTCGTACAAGTCAAAAATTCTGAAAACTGTACTACTGGGCTATAGGTGTTAGTTGGACCACGCCTGGGGCTATAGCCCCAATTGCCCTAGGCCTAATTTCGCCCCCATTGTTCGTTCACAAGAGATATTGGTCCGGTGACACGAGCTTGATCGGGCTGGTTCCTGTTCGGCGCCCGCTGCGCCCGTTACTGTGTTAATCGCAAACCGGCGCACACCCCTACTCCGAGCTGGGCCAGCCCGTTTTATCTCTTTTTTCGGTTAAAACTGTGAAATCTGCAAAAACGCGCGCGTGATGAGTCGAACTAGGGACCTCTTGGGCTCGACAAACTCCACTAACCACCCGACCACAACGCCCTTTCGTGATGACTTTTTTCTTTTCGTCTATTTCTACTTTCTTTTCGTATCTTTTTTCTTTCGGTTTTTCGGTTTTTTCTTTTTCCTTTTCCTTTTCCTTTATTCAATTCGTGATTTTTTCAAAATCCATGAACTTTTTTCAAAATTGATGAACTTTTTTCGGATTTGTGAACTTCTTTTGAACTTTTGTGAACTTTTTTCAAAAATGATGAACATTATTTCAAATACGTGAACTTTTCCTAAATCTGTGAATTCTTTTTCAAAATCAATGAACTTTCTTCAATTTTTGGTAATTTTTTTTCCAATATTGATGAACTTTTTTCAAAATTTGTGAACTTTTTCCAAAATTTATGAACTTTTTACAAAAACTGATGAACTTGTTTTAAATCTGTGAACTTTTTCTCAAAATCTGGTGAACTTTTTCCAAATTCATGAACTGTTTTATCAAAATCGATGATCTTTTTTCAAATCCGTGAACTTTTTTAATCAAAATCGATGAACTTTTTCAAAATCCGGTGAACTTTTTTGAAATTCATGATTTTTTTTCTCAAAATCGATGAACCTTTTCAAAATCCGGTGAATTTTTTTGAAAAATTGATGATATTTTTGTGAAGTTTTTTTCGAAAACCGTGACCTTTTGTCAGAATCGACGAACTATTTGAAAATTCGTGAATTCTTGTTCAAATTTTCCTTCCCTTTTTGAATTATTTTTGTTCTGGGGCTCAAACATGGTCAAATAGGACTATTTTCTCGCATATAACACAACAAACCATCCTAGTGTAGTGGTAGAAGGGGCAAGCCCGTTAGCAACTGCGTGCAAGTTCGAGTACCAACCGCCTCAACATTTCTTACGTTTGTTTTTTGAGCATCGGTGCGAGCTATACTGGGCCGGCCCACTAACGCGCTCCTTCGAGCGCCAACTACCTTAGCGGGCGCTGAGGGCGCCGAAGAGGAGCGCTCCTTGATCGGTATAGTCTCATCGTCCTCGTTTTTCTTACGGATACGGACTAGTCCGTACTAGTATTTCTTTTCTCTCTTCCCCCGAACCGCCTCTGGTTTGAGTCCATTTACGTCTCCAAACACATCTGCATGGGCTGGATGGGCTCTCTTGGGCTCTGCCGGGTTTAATATACATTCAAATTTTCTTCATATAAAATTGATTTATTTAATTATACAACAATTAATACATACTAAACATTTTTTTATATATGGTGAACTTATTTCAATATACATTGTTTGTTTATAAATACAACTAATAAATATTATAAATATACCTTTTATTTTTCATAGCTTTTAAAAATATCCAACTCCTAAAAAACAACAACTGGGTTTTCATGAAAAAATGACTAAATAACCAAAGAAAAGTGAATAAAACCGCTCTCGGGGCAAAATGGGCCAGTCCATTTGTCCCGACTTCAGCGAAGCCACTCCTAGTTGACGCACTCGACAAAATGTCTTGCTAATGAACATAGAGAGGGATTTGGCCGGTTAGCATTAGGCACACGTTTCCGGCGTAGAAAGGTTCTGGGGCTAGTTTTAAAAGGTTCTTCGGCTGGTTTTGCTAGGTTTAAAAGGTCTTAGTACTGGTTTTGTCGGTTTTAAAAGGTTCTTTGGCTGGTTTTGCTAGGTTCAAAAGGTTCTGGTGCTGGTTTTGCCGGTTTTAAATGTCTTTTCTTTCTATATTTTATTTGGTTTCTTTTTTCGTTTTTGCTTATTTTATAAGAATGATCTCAACTTTTCAAAAAAGTGTTACAATGGTTTGTCAAAAATATTCCACAATTTAAAATGTTAAGTTTAAAAAAAATTCAAAAAATGTTCACAAAAGTTTTAAAAGTGTGAATGCTTTGACAATCTTTCTAACATTTGATCAACACAAGGCAATGTATAATGATTCTTTCTAGTAGCCTTATTTAGTTTTACACAATCAATGATATCCTATAACCAGTAAAAATTATTTATGAAATAAGTTCATTCTTGTCGTTAGGAACAAGAGTTAAACCTCCATTCTAAGGACAAAATGAACATGACTTACCTACTTACTGTCGGAGATAGGATGACTAATACCAACTTCTAAAAGTTTTAGAATTTCTTCCCTAATACTTCGTTCATTTTAGAATTTAGGCAATGTTGACGAACAACAACGGGTTTGGCATTAGGCTTCATATGAATTTTATGAGTACAAAGAGTATGTCTAATATCCTTAATATCATTCAAAGTATAACCAATTGCAATACAATGATTCTGAAGGATAAAAAACAATCTCTCCTCCTCATATGCTTTAAGGTTAGCATAACATTAACATGGTAGATTTTCTTCTCACCCAAAAAAGTGTATTTCACAGTATCGGGAAGTGGTTTCAAGTCAAACACATCATCACCTTTGGGAGGAGGTGTTGGATATCCCTAAGTATCAACAAGCAGGTTATGTTTCAGTAAAGGTGGTTGTCTAAAGAAAGCATCATTTATTTATTTCCTCTCATGCATATTAGTCAAACTGACATGCTTGAATAAGTAATGTTCTAATGGATCACCAGGAGGTAAAGCTATTGCCGAAATAGTTTTTATCTCCTCTACATGAGGCAAACATTTAGAAAGATGTCGTTTAGAAAAAAATATAGAGATTAACTTCAACTTTATCCGCTCCCAATCAACATAGAATTTATTTTTTGACAATCAACAACAATTTCATAAGTATTCAAGAAAGGTCTACCAAAGATTATATGACAAAAATTATCTTGTTTCAGTTTGAAGTACTAATAAACCATTGGGATAGTCTTAAAAAGAACTTCAACATCTCTAACAATTTCCATAGGTGAAATACTAGACTTCTCTTCTAGCTTAATAGTAAAATCAATACCTTCCATTTCAAAAGGATAACTATCTTCAGCTATTTCTTGATAAAGAGAAAAGAGATAACACTTATACTAGATCCAATATCACACGAGACATGATAATAATGAGTACCAATAGTAACTGATATAATAGTTGCTCCAACGACATTCATTGACCTTTTATTTTTGATAGTATCTGTTGCAGCTTGAAGGTAGTGAATAACTTGCCCGTCTAAGTTCTCAGTCACAAGATCTTTAATCACAGCTAGTGAGGGTTGTGCTTCTATTTCATCGTAGGGTTTATTAGTTTTCATGTCACTTTTATTAGACAGGATAATTATTAAAGCATGGTCTTTAATCCTATTAAGAAATGGTGGCAACATTTAGAAACATTAAAACTAAGCATGCCAGGAAGCCTCTCACGCCATCAACAATTTGGGTCGTCAGATCGTGCCTCCGAGTCATTTTTGGTCGTCCGATGCACCTCCTCCTCCCGCATGGGTCGCTACTCCAGAAACAAATTTAAAGGCCTCTCGTTTGATCCCAGACTAACGGTCCTGATGAGGCCAAGTATCCACCGCACCCGTCCCTTCGGATCTCTCGACCTAGAGTGAAACCTATGCGCCGCCGCAGAGAGAGGGTGACTAATGGCGATGGCGGCGAGGCGCCGTGACCCAAAGGAGGAAGGAAGCTGCCTGTTTCTGGATGGACGAAGAGGAAACCATCGCATGGTCATTCCCCTCCCCGACCCTTCATTCTCTATCTCGCGGCAGGTGAACACACTTGTCGCTGCCTCCGCGATCTCTGCCACCCATCCTCATCCCGATCCTTGTGTACCTAGGAGATCAGGCTTCCCTCCCCGAGCTCGCCTCCTGCGGCTCCTCTCCACTTTGCGGCGACTATTCCATGCGCCGCCGCGACACCAGCCGCCTCCCAGTCGTCGGTGCCGCGAACCAGGACCGCCGTCCGGCTATGAGAATTTCCTCGACACCCATCCGCCAGTTCGTCAGCCTGACCCTGCCCATCTTCTCGCTCGTTCGCTAGGTCCGAAAAACTAATCACTCTGTAGTTTGTACCGACTTTTCATTTTTGATCTGTTTGCTCTTCTGCAGTCTACATGTTACCTCTCAGTTCGTGGGATCTCCGGATATTCTCTACAGCTTTTGGAAGCAGGAACCTGGCACCGGATTTACATAGCATGGAAGATTTATCATTTTTTTAGAGAGAAGGAAGATTTATCATTTCTGCCTACGTCTCCTTTATTATTTTTTCATTCACGTTGTTTAAGCGTTGAGTTGACAGATTAATTAATGGAATATGCAGGTTGGCTTTGTTCATTGTTTATTCTGATGCTCAATAGAGGTAGTTTGAGGTGTACGAAGATGTGGACATATTGCAGAAACTTTGGCTTTGATGTGTACCGGTATGTGGCCTAATCCCTCTGTCTGCAGAGTAGCTAATTCCCAATTCAGAAAAGAAAACTATTTGCCAAGACAGGTTGTGAGAACATGTAAATTGTACTATTATTGACAGTGCGGACAGAGAATCCGTCACCTCTTTTCCATTAAAAACATGTCAGTTCAGCTCAAGTCGGAGTGTTAGTGTTTGGAGATTCTACATATGTAGTAACCTTTTTCAAGCTAGAGTGGCGGGCTTTCAAAACTACTGGAGTTCTGTACACTTTATGGGTTCTTGAGGTGTCAAGTAGATGTGTGTATGATTGGTAGCTAATTCTGTATGTGGGGGTAATTCTTATGCAGTCATGTACCTTCCGTTGAAATACCACACAACTCCTTTGCCTATTAGAATTATAGATACCACAAAGCAACCGTTATGGCAATTTGTCAAATGTAGATGTTCCTTCTAGACTTTAGATAGATATATGTATTTCTTGGAAGTAAGCACATGGTAAAAAAATAGGCTCATATTCATGAAGGAAAGTGCCACTGACCCTCACATGGTAGGCTGAGACCAAAATAGTGTTTCGATTCTCTTCTCTGTATAATTAATTTGCGTTTCCCTATGATGACATAGAATCGCATGCGCATGCTTTAAGTTGTTCCTCAATTTATTTTTTGGTCAACTTCAGGAAATTAAGGAGATCAGGACCATATACACTGGTGGAAAAACAGGCTTTCCGTCCAGCCCCATAAGTCGCGAAGCTGTAGGAACCGCGACCAATGGACCTTTAGTCGCGGTTCTGGAGGTGAACCGCGACCAAAGGCCTGGGCCCAGGGCGCTCGGTGGCCAGCTGGTGCACGTGAGGGGCTTTAGTCGCGGTTGGCGAGACAACCGCGACTAAAGGTCTCGAGTAACCAAGGCCTTTAGATCATGATTGGCGAAGCCAACCGGATTAAAGGTTAGACCTTTAGTCCGGGTGAATCAGCCAATCATGACTAAAGGCCCGAACCTTTAGTCATGGTTGGTTAGACCTTTAGTCCCGGTTGGTCCGCCAACCGCGACTAAAGGATTTTCAAACTCTACCCCCGGATCGCCTTTTCAGTTTTAGAAAAACAAAAGAAAATTATGGAAATGTCAAAAAAATAAAATAAAATAAGTTTTCCATGTGATATGTGGTCTAGTTGTTGGGAAAATTAACAAATATGAATTTCGACTTTATTTGCAAAATCTCTCTGGAAATTCTTAAAATTGGCATAACTTTTGCATACGAACTCGGATGAAAAAGTTTTTTATATGAAAAATCATCTACTCGAAAAGTTACATCCGAATTTCAAATTGTAAAACATTAGTGTTACTAAATCCCCAAAACATTTTTAGAATCCCGTTAAACATTTTTAGAATCCCGTTAAACATTTTTAGAATCCCCAAAAACCCCGTTAAACATTTTTAGAATCCCCAAAAACCTAACAGAAAAAAAGATACGGGGCTTTTAAGTTCTGGAGAGGCAAAAAAATTCAAAAAATTTCAAATTGTGGTCAAACTGTGGTCAAACAATGGTCAAACTAATTATTCTAGAATATTAGTGTTACTAAATAATTATTTCAGTTTTTTTAAATTTTGGTCAAATCTGGTCAAACTGTGGTCAAAATGGTCAAACTAATTATTCCAGAAATATTAGTGTTACTAAATAATTATTGTTTTTTAAAACAATAGTTTCAAACTCAAACAGTGAAATGTGTCACTTCATGCTCAAGCTAAATACCTGAGGGTTAATAGAATTGACATCCTACTATTGTCAGGAAAACAACAAGTGCAGACTTGGAAGCGAGGAGAATAGAACCCGGAAGTTAAGCGTGCTCAGTCTGGGGGAGTGGGAGGATGGGTGACCGTTCGGGAAGTTAGATGATTTGGAATTATGAGAGGTGATTAGAGATTAGAGGATAAATTGAGCAGTGATGAGGGTGGTGATTAGAGATTAGAGGTTAAAATAATTCAGAAATTTGAAAATAAAAAAAATGAAAAATTCGCAAAAAAATTAGTAAAAAATTTAAACCTCATGGAGGAGGCCTTTAGTCCCGTTAGCCACGAGAACCGCGACTAAAGCCTTTAGTCGCGGTTCGTAAGAGGCCGCGACTAAAGGGGGGGGGTCTTTAGTCGCGCCTATGTGGTCGCGGTTGCACAGCCGCGACTAAAGGCCTTTGCGAACCGCGACTAAAGGCCTTTTTTCCACCAGTGATACATTCAGTCTATCTATATATACACCAGTAAATAACCTCAGCCATCAGGTAAATTCTTGCCTTCAGGTTACCTATGATGTGAATCATTCAAGTAAGGATAAGCTAGCTTATTATCCTGGAAACTGCTATTAGAAGATGCCATAATAATCTGAATAGTTAGCCATCTGTTAAAAGCACATCCACTTAAAATTATTTCTTGCATGTACTCCCTCCGTTCGGAATTACTTGTTGCGAAAATGGATGTATCTAGAACTAAAATACGTCTAGATACATCCATTTATGCGACGAGTAATTCCGAACGGAGGGAGTATAAGTTTTGGATTGCGCAACTGCGCTATGCATACTAGTTCTGCTTGTTTATATGTTACTAAAATATTGCATACATATCTACCGACATATATGTAATACTCTATCAAAATGAGAATGGATGGGATATTCCTATCTTTCATAGGTCTGCATACTATATAAGCATCCGAAGGCCTTCTAGCTAGCACCCTCCTGCAATCATCCCCCATGAGTGAAGGTATATGTTACTCATATGTTTCTCTCATTTTCCCCTAGAATTCTCCATATATTTTTCACCTCCGCTTCTTTTTTACCCTCCCTTCCATGCCCCTTCAGCAGCTGCAGCCTTT
This sequence comes from Aegilops speltoides, assembly GCA_021437245.1. Lineage (NCBI taxonomy): Eukaryota > Viridiplantae > Streptophyta > Magnoliopsida > Poales > Poaceae > Aegilops > Aegilops speltoides. The sequence goes on from CM038146.1 coordinate 70,258,656, forward strand.
ACTTATCTTCTTCATCCAATATGTCTGCAAGGTCTGTTATATTTAGGATATGATGCTTTAGAGTCTGTTTTGTATGCATGTCAATGCAGATATTTGGAATAGACAGGGCCAACAATCCAATATGGTTTTGATGCGATCAGAAATCCCAATATAGGAAATATGACGCCTTTTCGTGTGTTGTATTTTGATGTGAAATTTACATAGTTGAACATTATGGTTTCATACCAGCTAATGACGAAATGTGAACTATTTTTTGTTTTTATTGGTAAAAAATGTGGCAACTAGCTAACAAAGGAAAATCATTACTCCCTTTTATATTTATAATAATTCCGATCTATCTGAGACTACTTGTGAATTACTAAATTAGTGTTGTTTTTGTTCAATTTCTATAATGCGGGTATAGTTGAATGACCCACGGGGATCAATCTGTTCATAGTTATAGCGATTAGATAAATACCATCCATTTTGATGTTTGTCATGTACATATCTAACTTTTTTCAAAAAATATAAAGTGGCCGCATGCATCACCCAGATGCAGAGGCCGGCGGTGATCCTCCTTTTCTAAAAAAAATGTCTAACTTTTTTCTTCTAGAGAAATCCATCTTAAACACACATTTAGTTTACAACGAATATCTCTGGCTGCTGGGAGTGTGTTCGTACGTTTTCCTAATCTGAACAATCTATGAGAGAGGATCACATGCCTATTATTGCTTTTATTTTGTATGCTTTTGGAGTTTAGCTCGATGTACTTCCAGGTATCTTCACGAAATAAAGAAACCACATTTGGGGAAAATTTTGTTCGGGGTCAATGAAAGCAACCAACTCCAAATATTGGTGAAAAACATTTTTTTTTGTTTGATAGTGAATTATATTTTTGTGCTTAACTCATCAATAGAGGTGCTTTGCCATTGTTGTTGGTCAGAAAATGAAGTTAATGTTCTTATTTCGATAGGTAAAATCACTATTTGGTATTACCCTTTCACTTTGGATTTTTGGTGCTTGATATATTTACAGAAATTAATATCATTCGAAACTAATGGATGTTCCAACACATGTCATCATGGCTTCATTTATGAGCTTATGAGTAAAGTTATGGCCAAATGCCTAAATATATTTATGAAAATTCTTATCATTATATCGTCAAAATGGACGGGCGCGGCAACGCGCGCCATCAATGATCTAGTACTCAGTAAAATCCGTGGGACTAACAACACATACTTATCTAGAAGGAAAGAGGAAAATGGCATGGTTGATTTTTTTTCACTAAATACTTAATTAGCTTTCATTTTTGCTGTCAATACATTGATCTGGTTGTAAATTAAACATAATTAAAAAAACTATCTGCTCTTACATATGATGGAAGACACTAATTCCTCTAGCCAGTGGAGAGTGTTCTCGCCTGTCATGGCGGTAGTGTCCCAACAGGCCATGAACTCTGGCAAGGCCTCGGTGTTAACGGGTTTCAATGTTCGCTTCTCCGTTTCCTCCTCAGCCCTTGCGGCCTCCGCAACTCTAGTCTTATCCTAGTCCGACCAGACCTAGTGGGTCACGACCTTGGTAGGGCGGCCTTCTTCCTTGCCTTCCTAGGCATAGACGGTGTGACAAGGAGACATGGAGTTGTCAGATGGATTAAGGGAGGAGCAGGGGCGAAAGAAAACTGTAGTGGGTGAGATGAGCGAACAACGCTAGGAGTGCACGTGCTTTCTATCATGCCCGAGACTGCGAGTGCACGAGTGTAACTAGGGAAGTGCCGTGTGCATGAGAAATTCAAGCAGCATTGGGGACAGCTGCACAACATTGGGAACCATCATGCGGCATCAAAAACCACGATGTAGGGGCGCAGACTGGCCCCGACCTCCGTTCCTCGTAGGACGACATGCAGAGCATACACCCCACTAAACCAATCTATGCAGGTGGACCAATAGCGGATGAAGGCTCAACCGAGTCTCATTATTGTTGGTGGGCTCCACAATTGTAGGAATGCTACTTATTTATTTGAAAGTGTTAGTGACAACAAACGAATTCACAAATTTGAGGGGCAAGCCTCGAATATCCTAGTTTGACAGTGGCACAAACCAAAAATTTCCTCTAAAAATAACCTAAATTGAAAAAATTAGACCATTTTGGTCAAATTTCTCATAGTGTTTCACACTAATATACATGGTATTTTTAAATTCGTTTGACCAAATTTTGTTCAAATTTCAAGACACTTTGAATATATTTTTTTGATAAAAAAATGACCAAAAGATGGTTGGAATTGTAACTTTAGGGTACTTTTAAATTTGTTTGGTGACATTGTGTGATCTTTCCTAGAATGATTATTATATTAGTGTTGATTTTGCATAATTTTTTTGGACACTTTAATTTTTATGAAATTATCTGACCAAAAATGGGTTAAGTGACTATGCTGACCTGACCGCTGACTCGATGATCAACGGGTAAAAAATGGGGCTATGCAACAGAAACTAGTTTCGGGGTGGTATGGTTGATTCCTAGCTGGTTTTTATTTTCCATGGTTGATTCTTACACGGTTTAAGAGTTCATGCTTTAACCTTTGACAAATGGAAGAGTTCAGGGTTGTTAATGGCGACAATATGTCTTGGTTACCAAAATAAATGGCTTTCATTACTCATGTAGGAATGAAACAAATAGCTACTTTTTTGTTTAAATTTACTTCTTTCGTAGGGGGGCAAAGATTGTTTTATGTACCATTGTGTGTGTGTGTGTGTGTGTGTGTGTGTGTGTGTGTGTGTGTGTGTGTGTGTGTGTGTGTGTGAGAGAGAGAGAGAGAGAGAGAGAGAGAGAGAGAGAGATAGAGAGAGAGAGGTTCTTATTTCTTCTGTTTTGTAACATGTTTTATGTACCATACATATGTGTAGGTAGACATCATACTACAACTACTGTAGCATAAATGTTCATGCGTTTCCATCGGACAAATAAATTATTTCGTTGTATTGGATTAGCATAGTATATTACAATCAATCCATGTGCAACACTGCAGAGAAGAAGCTCAATGAAGCAACCAACATTGTACTTGCATAACTGCGAATGTGGTGGGAGCACCATTGTAAGAAGTGTTTTTCCCCTCTTATAATTGGAGGTTCTTGTGGGTTCTAGATGGAAGAGAGAAATTAGGGTGGACTACGGGACTGAACTCATCAACACCACCACCAACTACAGATTTATTAGATAGTAGAGATGTGAATACAATAAATGAGTCACAATAGATGATGTTTTACAACCTAAATCTTGTGTATGACAAGTTCACATGAGTCAATAAATCGCAAACGGTACCATCACTATCAAACAACATACTACCCCATCCGTCTATTTATACAAGGTCACCTTGTAGTGGATTACTATACAATACAAACAAACTCCTTGTTGATTGTCTTCGCATCTTTCATACGTTTTTGTGTTGACATTGTTACTTGTCTTGCATCTTTCATACACTTTTGTGTTGACATTATTTTTTCTGAAATCCTTGAAAATTTTCATTTACAGTAGGCCACCAAGCAGTGGAGTACTATAAGCAAACTCCTTGTTGAAAAGAATCAAGAAAACTCCTTATTTGCTTGTCTTCGCATTTTTCATATATTTTTATATTGACATAGTAGTGTTAGTCAAAGATCGAAGTTGAGACCCCTAAAATAAGAAACTCTGACTTAGGCTTAAGAGGCAACGGCTAAAAATATGGATGAATGAGCAACCCATCCGACCATGCTTCATGCTAGATGTGCCAGTTAGGCACCTCTTGGAACATGCCTTCATCGAAGGCGTTGGATCCTGCCATCGAAGGCACCACTGAATTGTTTTGTCACAGATGGTGCACTGGAATGGGGATTTGTTGTTGTCTTGCTCGGCTAAACTGTTCTCTGGGCCGAGGAGAAGGCTATCCTGATGCATTAACGAGGTTCCAAGGTTGTCAGTCGCGATTCTATTTTACAACTCCACGACTTTACGATCGACACTAACCCCTCTGATTCTACGGTTTTCGTTCATGGAATCTAAGCTTTTACGATCTTGATAGTTAAGATTCTATGATTTGTGATCTTGTAATCCGAGCTCCGACCGGATTCAAAATCGTAATTCTGACAACCCTGCAAGGCTCTATTTTTCGGGAGCTCGGAACCTAGTACTTACATGAGATCAATTGAGGCCTATAAGAAAGGTCGCAAATGCTGGTAGCAATGAGCTTGGGGCCGTTTTGGGTGTGGCACACCACACACGTTAGCTCACTGTGATGGACCATTAGCATGTTACGGCTACACGGCTGATCGTATGGACGCCAGCTACACGGCTGATCGTATGGACGCCATGATGAAAATCCATGGAGCGAACATTCGTCGCACATATTTCTCATTCATTATATGATCTATCCATGTCGATGGCCCACTGTTTGGTTCAGGATCTATTGGTCAAGCAAATTAGATTGATTTTGCGTAGATGAGACCATCAACTCCCACGCAGCTAGCACAGGCAGCTCACAACCCCGCATATATACCCATGAACAAGGGAGAACAACCTAGACAACCTAACAAGGGAGAACAACTTACATGGTGACGATGAAAAGAATGTCACGTTGACTCAATTGAGTCTGTCATGGCTCACAAGGAAAGAACATTTAGGGACACCCAAGAGTTACCACCTTTCTCAAGAACAATACAATATTTATTATTTTTTGTGTAAGTGTCTTTGACTAGAAATGTTTCCATAAGTTGGCAATATGTACACTAGTAGAAAAACACCTATTAGTCCCGATTCGTAAGGGCCTTTAGTCCCGGTTCATGAATCGGGACTAATGGGTCGTTACTAAAACCTCCCCCCTTTAGTCCCGGTTCTAACACGAACCGGGACAGATGGTCCTCCACGTGGCCAGTGCGCCGAGCCCAGGCAGGGGGGCCTTTGGTCCCGGTTGGTGGCACCAACCGGGACCAAAAGGCATCCACGCGTCAGCATTCCAGTGGCTGGGGTTTTGTTTTTTTGAAGGGGGGGGGGGGGTGGTTGGGGTTTTGGGGGTTAATTTAGGTGTTTCATATATTGTGTTAGCTAGCTAATTAATAGAGAGAAGTGTCCTCTCTTATGTCCGTGCTTGGTCGACGCTACGTACTATACACATATATCCCTCGACACGCTAGCTAGTAAGAAAATGAAGGGAACCATCGAGTACAGAAGTTCGTCATGCATACCGAGAGAAATGATCGATCGACCTCTCCTTCTCCGAGAGATTGGTCAAACAACAAGTTTTCGTATCATGTACGTCCGACGCTACTGGCTACATACATGTACAATATATAAGATCTCTCAATTACAGTCCCCTAGCATTTGAAATCAACTTCCACATGGTATTCTCCGGCTTTATTGAAGACGTGGTCAAGAAAGAATCCCGCCAATTCCTCTTGAATTGCTTTCATGCGATCTGGTTCTAGGAGTTCATTCCGCATCTGCCATGTCTAATTTGAAGAAGGGGGTTAATTAATACATATATATGAATGAAACTCAACAGAAATAATGGTGTAATAAAATGAAATTGTGAATATTATTAATTGCTTACGCACTTCATATTGTCTTTGAGAGTAGCCCCGCTTGTTTTTCAAAGTGGCGGTGTGGATGAACTCGCACACGTAGTATCCACAGAAATCATTCCCTTGTTCCTGCCACAAGCACTTTACGAGAAATAGAGGTCAATCAAACTGATAATGAAGCATTATAAATGGCATTGATGAAAGTATAGCTATAGAATCAACGGGAGATGCGCACAACTAGCTAGCCAGTAGTACTTACTTTCGGGTATGTATATCGCACCTCCTTCGGCAGTCCCGGAGCTTCTGCGGTGAACTGTTTCCAAACCCTGCAAGACAAAGAAAATAATAATTATTACTTGAGATATCAGGAAATGAACAAAAAGTTGCTGATATGGTGCGATAATGATCGATTGAACTTACTTGCTGAGCATTTCAGTCATGTCCGCATAGGTGCTGGGATCTTTCCGTCTCGAGTCTAAGACGGTTACTAGTCCACACTCAAGCTTAATCTCTAGAAGAATATAGTGGTACCTGCGCACGCATGCATAACTCATCAATTACATTACTATAACCTCGCTCGAGTAATAAGGGAAACCGAATATGCGAACGATTAGTAACACTCACTTGCAATTGTAAGGAAAGAGTATGGTTTCTTTGTTTTGATTTTTGATCAACGATTGTAGCAAGTTGTCCTCGGCCTCTTTGACGTCCTTTTCAACCAGAAATACATCTATGATATTTGTGTTAATGAACCCAATATCATAGATTTCATTTTTTTCCACTCGACGATCTTCAATCTGCATAATATATTGAGGATAATTAATTATAAATACATGCAATGAAAGAGCCGAGCTATATATAGAGACTTAATGATAGAAATAGTACTTACAGGCAGTAGCAAAAGACCGTTAATTTATCGAGGGCCTTTTGATTGAAGAACACGAAGAACTCCTCAAATGGAACACACAACAGATCAGTTCCAATGAGGTCGTGCTCCTCTTTAATGTGCAGATACAAACTATTCATCCCCGGACTCTCGCAGGTTTTCATGTACCAAGTATGGAATCTTCGCATCATCGTTGTTAGAGATTTTTCATCTTTGACGAGAGGCTTCCGTACTCAGATATCTGTGTTCTTCCACCTTCATGTAATCAGGAAGTGCATCGTCGAGCGGGTAATCTTGTAGATTGCCATAACCGCCACCATCCCGGAACATTAGCGACGATGTTGCCGCTAGACACATTGAGCGGGGGCACGATTGGTTTGCTTGTTCGCCGAGCTGGTCAATTTTTTCGCAGCTTCGCGTTCTTTTGCTCTTTGATGTCCGACAAGATACTTCCCGACCGCTCCGCTTGGAGATATGTCTGCTCAGATGTCGCTCATAGTTGGTTCTCGGCGGAGACTTTGCGGTTTCCTCGGGGCATCGAGTGCGCTTTGCTTTCACCGGATCTACCATCTCCTCTGGAGGTGGATGTCTCTTTGCTTTCACCCCTTCAAAGAACTCCTTCACGTGGGTCTGCACGATCGTATTGTTTTCCTCCTCGGTCCTCTCGTACAGTAACTTCTCTAGAGGCTTTAGAGGTGGACCGTATCTGTATTGCCTCTCTCCTCTTCTTGTGCTGCTAGACGCCGGAGCAGACGGAGCGGCTGCGGCGTCTGTCTTCTTTCCTGCTTGCTTACGAGGCGGAGGAGAAGGACTACGACGCGCCGGAGCAGCCGGGGCGGCGGCGGGTCTCTTCCGCCCTTGCTGGCAAGGCGGAGAAGGAGGAGGCTGCTGGCTGCTCGGGAGCGCCGGCGCAGGCGAAGAAGGAGGCGGAGTGCCGCCACGCGCCGGAGAAGGAGGCGGAGTGCCGCCACGCGCCGGAGAAGGAGGCGGAGTGCCGCCACACGTGCCCTGATCGTCACTCACCGAAGGAGGCGGCGGTGGAGGAGGCGGAGTGCCCTGACTCGCCGGAGGAGGAGGAGGAGGCGGAGGCGTCCAGTTCGGAAGGTTGATGAGCTCCTTCCGCCATAGGCATGGAGTCTTCAGAGCAGAACCCAGCCTAGTCTCCCCTTCACCGGTAGGGTGGTCAAGCACGAGGTCCTCAAATCCCTCCGTTATTTCATCCACCATCACCTTAGCATATCCTTCTGGAATCGGCTGGCAGTGATAAGTTGTGCCGGGTCCACTAGGATAAACTTGGCCAACAGCCGCCTTGACCTTCAAATTCATCCATCGCGCCATAATGTGACAATTTTGAGACTCCGTGATACCATCCACGGGATAGCTGGCAGGAGCCGTCAAGACATGCTCCGGCTGAAGCAGCTCGGTGGAAGCCATGCTGCTTCTCCACTGAGATGGTGGGGTAGCTTCGGGGGAAGCTTCAGCAGGTCGTTTGCTGCGATCTGCTGCTTCTCGTTCCTCTTCTCGTTCCTCTAGCCCCATTACCCTTTCGCAGCGCTGCAGTTGGTCCTGCTCGGTTTCTTCCTCCTCTCGTGGGTTTTGTAACCCCCTGCGTCCGGAAAACCAACCTTCCACGGAATGGAGCCTAGCGTGCCTCGTGTCCGTCCAGGATGCTCAGGATTCCCAAGGGCCATTGTGAGCTTGTCCTTCTCCCTGTTTGGAAGGAACGTCCCTCGCTGTGCTGCATCGATATAGTGTCGAAGGTTCTTGACTGGTATTTGCGCTGCTCGTCGATCCACTGGCACTTCCTATTCTGAGGTCCAAGGTTCCGCCAGCCCCGAAGAACCAAGTCCGGCAATGGTCTGGCCAGTACATTGTCTCTGGTTCGATCCCTTTTTCAAGCAGATCATGCTCAGCCTTGGACCACTTAGGCCGGGCTTTGAGGTAGCCACCTGACCTCGTGCGATGGTGAAGCTTCTTCTTCGCAGCATTTTGCTTGTTTGTCGCCGACATCTTCTTACTCTTTTCCGATGTCTTGTGGGCCACAAATGCGGGCCAGTGATCTTTGATCTTCTCATATTTGCCGATGAATTCTGGTGTCTTTTCTTTCTCGACAAACTGGTTCAGCTCTTTCCTCCACCTCCTCATTAGGGTTGCCATCTTCTTAAGAGCACAAGACTTGATTATTTGCTCTTTAACTAGCTTCTCCGGATCCTCCTCTGGCGGTAGGGTGAAATTTGTCTTCAGCTCAGTCCAAAGATCTTCTTTCTGCATATCATTGACATAAGACACCTCAGGGTCTTCCTCCTTAGGCTTATACCATTGCTGGATGCTGATCGGGATCTTGTCCCTAACAAGAACCCCGCACTGAGTAGAAAATTCCTTCCTTGTCTGGATGGGTTCAATCGGTTCGCCGTCGGGCGCGATTTCTATGATCTCAAACTTTTCATCCGAGCTCAACTTCGGGCCTCGTCTCCTTACCGAAGTTGCGCTCGATCCGGAGGGCTAGAAATTATAAGGAAGAAAGACGAGAGTAATTAATATGTATACATATACCTGGCCGGACTTGGTTCGGTCACCGGAGCAGTCAACACGGTCTCTTTCTTGTACCTCCATTGTGTCACCGGAGCCTTCATGAACATTGTCCTCTTCTTGTACCGGCATTAATGGGTCGAAGCCATCATGAACATAGCCCTCTTCTTCACCCAGTCCTTCCTGACCATCGGTCTCGTTGAGAAATGACGCGACTTCATCACTTCCTTGTGCGATTATTGTTGGGGAACGTAGTAATTTCAAAAAAATTTCCTACGCACACGCAAGATCATGGTGATGCATAGCAACGAGAGGGAGAGTGTTGTCTCGTACCCTCGTGACACGGCGAAGCGATCACAACGTAGAGGAAGTAGTCGTCGTTCTCCTCGCGATCCGACCGATCCGGCGCCGTTACTCGGCGCCCCGAGTTCTTGTCACACGTACAGCTCGATGGCGTCCCTCGTACTCGATCCAGCCGAGTGTCGAGGAGAGTTCCGTCAAGACGACGGTGTGGTGACGATCTTGATGTTCTACCGGCGCGGGGCTTCGCGTAAGCTTCACGACGATATGACCGAGGTGGAATATGGTGGAGGGGGGCACCGCACACGGCTAAGGAACGATCCGTAGATCAAACTTGTGTGTCTAGGGTGCCCCCTGCCCCCGTATATAAAGGAGGGAGGGGGGAGGTGCGGCCGGCCCAAGGGAGGCGCGCCGGAGGAGTCCTACTCCCACCGGGAGTAGGACTCCCCCCCTTTCCTAGTTGGAGTAGGATTGGGGAGGGAAGAGGAAAGGGGGGGCGCCGCCCCCTCCTTGTCCTATTCGGACTAGGGGGGGAGGGGGCGCGCGGCCTGCCCTGGCCGGCCCCTCCTCTTCTCCCTCGAGGCCCACTAAGGCCCATTTAGTTCCCGGGGGGTTCCGGTAACCTCCCGGTACTCCGGTAAATTCCCGTTTTCACCCGGAACCATTCCGGACTCCAAATATAGGCTTCCAATATATCAATCTTTATGTCTCGACCATTTCGAGACTCCTCGTCATGTCCGTGATCACATCCGGGACTCCGAACTTCTTCGGTACATCAAAATACATAAACTCATAATAACTGTCATCGAAACCTTAAGCGTGCGGACCCTACGGTTCGAGAACAATGTAGACATGACCGAGACACGTCTCCGGTCAATAACCAACAGCGGGACCTGGATGCCCATATTGGTTCCTACATATTCTACGAAGATCTTTATCGGTCTGACCGCATAACAACATACGTTGTTCACTTTGTCATAGGTATGTTACTTGCCCGAGATTCGATCGTTGGTATCCAATACCTAGTTCAATCTCGTTACCGGCAAGTCTCTTTACTCGTTCCGTAATACATCATCTCACAGCTAACTCATTAGTTGTATTGCTTGCAAGGCTTCAGTGATGTGTATTACCGAGAGGGCCCAGATACCTCTCCGACAATCGGAGTGACAAAACCTAATCTCAAATCGCCAACCCAACATCGCCTTTGGAGACACCTGTAGTACTCCTTTATAATCACCCGATTCGTTGTGGCGTTTGGTAGCACCAAAGTGTTCCTCCGTAAACGGAGTTGCATAATCTCATAGTTACGGGAACATGTATAAGTCATGGATAAAAGCAGTAGCAACATACTAAATGATCGAGTGCTAAGCTAATGGAATGGGTCATGTCAATCAGATCATTCTACTAATGATGTGACCTTGTTAATCAAATAACAACTCTTTGTTCATGGCTAGGAAACATAACCATCTTTGATTAACAAGCTAGTCTAGTAGAGGCATACTAGTGACATGTTGTTTGTCTATGCATTCACACATGTATCATGTTTCCGGTTAATACAATTCTAGCATGAATGATAAACGTTTATCATGAAATAAGGAAATAAATAATAACTTTATTATTGCCTCTAGGGCATATTTCCTTCAGTCTCCCACTTGCACTAGAGTCAATAATCTAGATCACATCACCATGTGATTAACATCGATAGTTCACATCATCATGTGATTAACACCCATAGTTCACATCGTCATGTGACCAACACCCAAAGGGTTTACTAGATTCAGTAACCTAGTTCACATCGCTATGTGATTAACACGCAAAGAGTACTAAGGTGTGATCATGTTTTGCTTGTGAGAGAGTCTTAGTCAACGGGTCTTTCACATTCAGATCCGTTTTGTATTTTGCAATTTTTCTATGTCTACAATGCTCTGCACGAAGCTACCCTAGCTAGTTGCTCCCACTTTCAATATGTATCTAGATCGAGACTTAGAGTCATCCAGATCAGTGTCAAAACTTGCATCGACGTAACCCTTTACGACGAACCTATTGTCACTTCCATAATCGAGAAACATATCCTTATTGTCACTTCCATAAACTTGCATCGACGTAACCCTTTACGACGAACCTATTGTCACTAACCGCTGTCCAGTGATCTACTCCTAGATCACTATTGTACTCCCTTGTCAAACTCAGTGCAGGGTATACAATAGATCTGGTACACAGCATGGCATACTTTATAGAACCTATGGCCAAGGCATAGGGAATGACTTTCATTCTCTTTCTATCTTCTGCCGTGGTCGGGTTTTGAGTCTTACTCAATTTCACACCTTGTAACACAGGCAAGAACTCTTTCTTTGACTGTTCCATTTTGAACTTACTTCAAAATCTTGTCAAGGTATGTACTCATTGAAAAACTTATCAAGCGTCTTGATCTATCTGTATAGATCTTGATGCTCAATATGTAAGTAGCTTTACCGAGGTCTTTCTTTGAAAAACTCCTTTCAAACACTTCTTTATGCTTTGCGAGATAATTCTACATTATTTCCGATCTATAATATGTCATTCACATATACTTATCGAAATCTTGTAGTGCTCCCACTCACTTTTTAGTAAATACAGGCTTCACCGTAAGTCTGTATAAAACTATATGCTTTGATCAACTCATCAAAGCGTATATTCCAACTCCGAGATGCTTGCACCAGTCCATAGATGGATCGCTGGAGCTTTGCACACTTTGTTAGCTCCCTTCGGATCGATAAAACCTTCTGGTTGCATCATATACAACTCTTCCTCCTGAAACCCATTCAGGAATGCAGTTTTTACATCCATTTGCCAAATTTCATAAATTGTGGCAATTGCTAACATGATTCGGACAGAGTTAAGCATCGCTACAGTTGAGAAGGTCTCATCGTAGTCAACCCCTTGAACTTGTCGAAAACCCTTTGCGACAAGTCGAGCTTTGTAGACAGTAACATTACCGTCAGCGTCAGTCTTCTTCTTGAAGATCCATTTATACAATATGGCTTGTCGATCATCGGGCAAATCCATCAAAGTCCATACTTTGTTCTCATACATGGATCATATCTCAGATTTCATGGCCTTAAACCATTTTGCGGAATCTGGGCTCATCATCGCTTCCTCATAGTTCGTAGGTTTGTCATGGTCAAGTAACACGACCTCCAGAACAGGATTACCGTACCACTCTGGTGCGGATCTCACTTTGTTTTACCTACGAGGTTCGGTAGTAACTTGATCTGAAGTTTTATGATCATCATCATTAACTTCCTCACTAATTGGTGTAGGTGTCACAGGAACCAATTTCTGTGATGAACTACTTTCCAATAAGGGAGCTAGTACTGTTACCTCATCAAGTTCTACTTTCCTCCCACTCACTTCTTTCGAGAGAAACTCCTTCTCTAGAAAGGATCCATCTTAAGCAACGAATATCTTGCCTTCGGATCTGTGATAGAAGGTGTACCCAACAATTTCCTTTGGGTATTCTATGAAGACGTACTTCTCCGATTTGGGTTCGAGCTTATCAGGATGAAACTTTTTCACATAAGCATCGCAGCCCCAAACATTAAGAAACGACAACTTTGGTTTCTTGCTAAACCATAGTTCATATAGTGTCATCTCAACGGATTTAGATGGTGCCCTATTTAACGTGAATGCAGCTGTCTCTAATGCATTATCCCAAAACGATATTGGTAAATCGGTAAGAAACATCATAGATTGCACTATATCCAATAAAGTGCGGTTACGATGTTTGGACACACCATAACATTGTGGTGTTCGGTGGCGTGAGCTGTGAAACTATTCCACATTGTTTTAATTGAAGACCAAACTCGTAACTCAAATATTCGTCTCCGTGATCACATCACGAAACTTTATTTTCTTGTTACGATGATTTTCCACTTCACTCTGAAATTCTTTGAACCTTTCAACTATTTCATACTTATGTTTCATCAAGTAGATATACCCATATCTGCTCAAATCATCTTGTGAAGGTCAGAAAATAATGATACTTGCCACGAGCATCAACACTCATTGGATCGCATACATCGGTATGTATTATTTCCAATAAGTCAGTAGCTTGTTCCATTGTTCCGGAGAACGGAGTTTTAGTCATCTTGCCCAAAAAGCACGGTTCGCAAGCATCAAGTGATTCATAATCAAGTGATTCCGAAAATCCATCTTTATGGAGTTTCTTCATGCGCTTTACACCGATATGACCCAAACGGCAGTGCCACAAATAAGTTGCACTATCATTATTAACTTTGCATCTTTTGGTTTCAATATTATGAATATGTGTATCACTACGATCGAGATCCAATGAACCATTTTCATTGGGTGTGTAACCTTATAAGGTTTTATTCATGTAAACAGAACAACAGTTTATTCTCTTACTTAAATGAATAACCGTATTGCAATGAACACGATCAAATCATATTCACGCTCAACGTAAACACCAAATAACATTTATTTAGGTTCAACACTAATCCCGAAAGTATAGGGAGTGTGCGATGATGATCATATCAATCTTGAAACTACTTTCAACACACATCGTCACTTCACCCTTAACTAGTTTCTGTTTATTCTGCAACTCCCGTTTCGAGTTACTACTCTTAGCAACTGAACCAGTACCAAATACCGAGGGGTTGCTATAAACACTAGTAAAGCACACATAAAACACCTGTATATCAAATATACCCTTTTTCACTTTGCCATCCTTCTTATCCACCAAATATTTAGGGCAGTTCCGCTTCTAGTGACCATTTCCTTTGCGATGTAAGCACTTTCGGTTTCAGGCTTTGGTTCAGCTTTGGGTTTCTTCGTGGGAGTGACAACTTGCTTGTCAATCTACTTGAAGTTCCCCTTTCTTTCCCTTTGCCCTTTTCTTGAAACTAGTGATCTTGTCAACCATCAACACTTGATGCTCTTTCTTGATTTCTACCTTCATCGATTTCATCATCATGAAAAACTCGGGAATCATTTTCATCATCCCTTGCATACTATAGTTCATCACGAAGTTCTACTAACTTGGTGATGGTGACTAGAAAATTCATCAATCACTATCTTATCTGGAAGATTAACTCCCACTTGATTCAAGCGATTGTAGTACCCAGACAATCTGAGTACATGCTCACTAGTTGAGCGATTCTCCTCCATCTTTTAGCTATAGAACTTGTTGGAGACTTCATATCTCTCAACTCGGGTATTTGCTTGAAATATTAACTTCAATTCCTAGAACATCTCATATGGTCCATGATGTTCAAAACATCTTTGAAGTCCCGATTCTAAGCCATAAAGCATGGTGCACAAAACTATCAAGTAGTCATCATATTGAGCTAGCCAAACGTTCATAACGTCTGCATCTGCTCCTGCAATAGGTTTGTCACCTAGCGGTGCATTAAGGACATAATTCTTCTGTGCAGCAATGAGGATAAACCTCAGATCACGGATCAAATCCGCATCATTGCTACTAACATTTTTCAACACAATTTTCTCTAGGAACATATCAAAATAAACATATGAAAGCAATAACGCAAGCTATTGATCTTACAACATAATTTGCAAAATACTACCAGGACTAAGTTCATGATAAATTTAAGTTCAATTAATCATATTACTTAAGAACTCCCACTTAGACAGACATCTCTCTAGTCATCTAAGTGATCACGTGATCCAAATCAACTAAACCATAACCGATCATCACGTGAAATGGAGTAGTTTTCAATGGTGAACATCTTATGTTGATCATATCTACTATATGATTCATGCTCGATCTTTCGGTCTCCGTGTTCCGAGGCCATATCTGCATATGCTAGGCTCGTCAAGTATAACTCGAGTATTCTGCGTGTGCAAAACTGGCTTGCACCCGTTGTAGATGGACGTGAGCTTATCACACCCGATCATCACGTGGTGTGCAGGCACGACGAACTTTAGCAACGGTGCATACTCGGGAGAACACTTCTTGATAATTTAGTGAGAGATCATCTTATAATGCTACCGTCAATCAAAGCAAGATAAGATGCATAAAAGATAAACATCACATGCAAATCAATATAAGTGATATGATATGGTCATCATCATCTTGTGCTTCGTGATCTCCATCTCTGCAGCACCACCATGATCACCATCGTCACCGGTAGCGACACCTTGATCTCCATCGTAGCATCGTTGTCGTCTCGCCAATGTTATGCTTCTCGACTATCGCTACCGCTTAGTGATAAAGTAAAGCATTACAGAAGCGATTGCATTTCATACAATAAGCGACAACCATATGGCTCCTGCCGATTGCCGATAACTTTGGTTACAAAACATGATCATCTCATACAATAAAATATAGCATCACGTCTTGACCATATCACATCACAACATGCCCTGCAAAAACAAGTTAGGCGTCCTCTACTTTGTTGTTGCAAATTTTACGTGGCTGCTACGGGCTTAAGCAAGAACCAATCTCACCTCGCATCAAAACCACAGCGATATTTCGTCAAATAGACTCCGTTTAACCTTCTCAAGGACGGGCGTAGCCACACTTTCAGTTCAACTAAAGTGAGAGAGCAGACACCCGCCAGTCACCTTTAAGCAGCGAGTGCTCGTGGCGGTGAAACCAGTCTCGCGTAAGCGTCTGGCGTAATGTCGGTCCGGGCGCTTCATCTCACAATACCGCTGAACCAAAGTATGACATGCTGGTAGGTAGTATGACTTGTATCGCCCACAACTCACTTGTGTTCTACTCGTGCAAAACATCAAACCATAGAAAAACCTAGGCTCGGATGCCACTGTTGGGGAGCGTAGTAATTTCAAAAATTTCCTACGCACACGCAAGATCATGGTGATGCATAGCAACGAGAGGGAGAGTGTTGTCTCGTACCCTCGTAGATCCGGCGGAAGCAAACACAACGTAGAGGAAGTAGTCGTCGTTCTCCTCGCGATCCGACCGATCCGGCGCCGTTACTCCGGCGCCCCGAGTTCTTGACACACGTACAGCTCGATGGCGTCCCTCGTACTCGATCCAGCCGAGTGTCGAGGGAGAGTTCCGTCGACCTGACGGCGTGGTGACGATCTTGATGTTCTACGGCGCGCAGGGCTTCGCTAAGCTTCGCAACGATATGACCGAGGTGGAATATGGTGGAGGGGGCACCGCACACGGCTAAGGAACGATCCGTAGATCAAACTTGTGTGTCTAGGGTGCCCCCTGCCCCGTATATAAAGGAGGGAGGGGGAGGTGCGGCCGGCCCAAGGAGGCGGCGGAGGAGTCCTACTCCCACCGAGTAGGACTCCCCCTTCCTAGTTGGAGTAGGATTGGGGAGGGGAAGAGGAAAGGGGCGCCGCCCCCTCCTTGTCCTATTCGGACTAGGGGGGGGCGCGCGCCTGCCCTGGCCGCCCCTCCTCTTCTCCCTCGAGGCCCACTAAGGCCCATTTAGTTCCCGGGGTTCGGTAACCTCCGGTACTCCGATAAATTCCGTTTTCACCGGAACCATTCCGGACTCCAAATATAGGCTTCAATATATCAATCTTTATGTCTCGACCATTTGAGACTCCTCCTCATGTCCGTGATCACATCCGGGACTCGAACTTCTTCGGTACATCAAAATACATAAACTCATAATAATCATCATCGAAACCTTAAGCGTGCGGACCCTACGGTTCGAGAACAATGTAGACATGACCGAGACACGTCTCGGTCAATAACCAACAGCGGGACCTGGATGCCCATATTGGTTCCTACATATTCTCGAAGATCTTTATCGGTCGACCGCATAACAACATCGTTGTTCCCTTTGTCATCGGTATGTTACTTGCCCGAGATTCGATCGTCGGTATCCAATACCTAGTTCAATCTCGTTACCGGCAAGTCTCTTTACTCGTTCCGTAATACATCATCTCACAGCTAACTCATTAGTTGTATTGCTTGCAAGGCTTCAGTGATGTGTATTACCGAGAGGGCCCAGAGATACCTCTCCGACAATCGGAGTGACAAAACCTAATCTCGAAATACGCCAACCCAACATCTGCCTTTGGAGACACCTGTAGTACTCCTTTATAATCACCCAGCTCGTTGTGACGTTTGGTAGCACCAAAGTGTTCCTCCGTAAACGGAGTTGCATAATCTCATAGTTACAGGAACATGTATAAGTCATGGATAAAAGCAGTAGCAACATACTAAACGATCGAGTGCTAAGCTAATGGAATGGGTCATGTCAATCAGATCATTCTACTAATGATGTGACCTTGTTAATCAAATAACAACTCTTTGTTCATGGCTAGGAAACATAACCATCTTTGATTAACAAGCTAGTCTAGTAGAGGCATACTAGTGACATGTTGTTTGTCTATGCATTCACACATGTATCATGTTTCTGGTTAATACAATTCTAGCATGAATGATAAACATTTATCATGAAATAAGGAAATAAATAATAACTTTATTATTGCCTCTAGGGCATATTTCCTTCAATTACGTCCCCCAACATCGCTTATGTTTCTTCGTCTCGGGAGTGCTCCATAGTTTCTGCAAATATTTACAACATGTCAACTATTATTCAAACATGGTACAGATGGATATATATATATATATTAGTGGCAAACATAGAACTAGCTAGCTAATCACAATAAGGAATCATGTTAGTGGCCTCGACGCTGCTTCTCTAGGGTTTGGGGTCACCTCGACACAACGCTTCAAGGGTTTGGGGTGGCCTCGACGACAACGCTCTTTTAACTTGATAAATTTGGGTGGCCTCGAGAGAGTTAATTTGTCGGGTAGGGCCGCGGCGGGAGGGGGTAGGAGACCAACATCGTTTTCTCTCTAGGGTTTGGGTGTCCTCAAGAGTTTTGGTCGAGCGAGAGGCCGAGGGGGTGCTGCAGTTGTATAAGTTATCACGGTCGAGAGGGGGTATATATATCGACCGCCCCTCATGTCGAAGTTATCTCGAGGGGGTTATATCGACAACGACGCGACATACATATACATGGGAAAATAATGTTATCGGGGAGGGGGTATCGGTACCCCCCTCGTGTTGAAGTTTCTTCTTTCTCCTCTATTCCTTTCTTTCTTCTTCTCCTCTTCTTTTTCTTCTTCTCCCTCGAGAAAGGAAAATAATTAAGGAAAAGGAAGAAAATGTTGGGGAACGTAGTAATTTCAAAAAATTTCCTACGCACACGCAAGATCATGGTGATGAATAGCAACGAGAGGGGAGAGTGTTGTCTACATACCCTTGTAGACCCGGCGGAAGCGATCTACGTAGAGGAAGTAGTCGTACGTTCTTCTCGCGATCCGACCGATCCCGCGCCGTTACTCCGGCGCCCCGAGTTCTTGACACACGTACAGCTCGATGGCGTCCCTCGTACTCGATCCAGCCGAGTGTCGAGGGAGAGTTCCGTCGACCTGACGGCGTGGTACGATCTTGATGTTTCACGGCGCAAGGCTTCGCCTAAGCTTGCGACAGTATGACCGAGGTGGAATATGGTGGAGGGGGCACCGCACACGGCTAAGGAACGATCCGTAGATCAAACTTGTGTGTCCTAGGGTGCCCCCTGCCCCGTATATATAAAGGAGGGAGGGGGAGGCCGCCGGCCCTATAGGCGCGCCAGGAGGGGGAGTCCTCCTCCTGGTTGAGTAGGACTCCCCTTTCCTAGTCCAACTAGGAAGGGAGAAGGGGGAAGGAAAGAGAGGGAGAGGGAGAGGGAAAGGGGGGCCGCCCCCTCCTTGTCCTATTCGGACTCCCACAGGGCGCCACCTCCTGGTGCGGCCCCTCTCTCTCCCCTCTTGGCCCACTAAGGCCCATATTCCCCCGGGGGGTTCCGGTAACCCCTCCGGCACTCCGGTTTTCTCCGGAAACTTCCGGAACCTTTCCGGTGTCCGAATATAGCCGTCCAATATATCAATCTTTATGTCTCGACCATTTCGAGACTCCTCGTCATGTCCGTGATCACATCCGGGACTCCGAACTTCTTCGGTACATCAAAATACATAAACTCATAATAACTGTCATCGAAACCTTAAGCGTGCGGACCCTACGGTTCGAGAACAATGTAGACATGACCTAGAACTATTCTCGGTCAATAACCAATAGCGGGACCTGGATGCCCATATTGGTTCCTACATATTCTCTGAAGATCTTTATCGGTCGACCCGCATAACAACATCGTTGTTCCCTTTGTCATCGGTATGTTACTTGCCCGAGATTCGATCGTCGGTATCCAATACCTAGTTCAATCTCGTTACGGCAAGTCTCTTTACTCGTTCCGTAATACATCATATCACAACTAACTCATTAGTTGTAATGCTTGCAAGGCTTAAGTGATGTGCATTACCGAGAGGGCCCAGAGATACCTCTCCGACAATCGGAGTGACAAAACCTAATCTCAAATCGCCAACCCAACATCTGTCTTTGGAGACACCTGTAGTACTCCTTTATAATCACCCGATTCGTTGTGGCGTTTGGTAGCACCAAAGTGTTCCTCCGCAAGCGGAGTTGCATAATCTCATAGTTACAGGAACATGTATATGTCACGGACAAGAGCAGTAGCAACATACTAAGCGATCGTGTGCTAAGCTTATGGAATGGGTCATGTCAATCAGATCATTCTACTAATGATGTGACCTTGTTAATCAAATAACAACTCCTTGTTCATGGTCGGAAACATAACCATCTTTGATTAACAAGCTAGTCTAGTAGAGGCATACTAGTGACATGTTGTTTTGTCTATGCATTCACACATGTATCATGTTTCCGGTTAATACAATTCTAGCATGAATGATAAACATTTATCATGAAATAAGGAAATAAATAATAACTTTATTATTGCCTCTAGGGCATATTTCCTTGATCTCCCACTTGCACTAGAGTCAATAATCTAGATTACATAGTAATGATTCTAACACCCATGGAGTCTTGGTGCTGATCATGTTTTGCTCGTGGAAGAGGCTTAGTCAGCAGGTCGCAACATTCAGATCCGTATGTATCTTGCAAATCTCTATGTCTCCCACGGACTAAGTCCGGATGGAATTGAAGCGTCTCTTGATGTGCTTGGTCCTCTTGTGAAATCTGGATTCCTTCGCTAAGGCAATTGCTCGATATTGTCACGAAAGATTTTCATTGGACCCGATGCACTAGGTATGACACCTAGATCGGATATGAACTCCTTCATCCGACTCCTTCATTAGCTGCTTCCGAAGCTGCTATGTACTCCGCTTCACATGTAGATCCCGCCTGACGCTTTGTTTAGAACTGCACCAACCGACAGCTCCTCCGTTTAGTGTAAATCGTATCCGGTCTGCGATTTAGAATCATCCGGATCGGTGTCAAAGCTTGCATCAACGTAACCGTTTACGATGAGCTCTTTGTCACCTCCATATCTGAAACATATCCTTAGTCCTTTTCGGTATTTCAGGATGTTCTTGACCGCTGTCGATGATCCACTCTGGATTACTTTGGTACCTCCACGCTAGGCTTATAGCAAGGCACACATCAGTCTGTACACAGCATTGCATACATGATAGAGCCTATGGCTGAAGCATAGGAACATCTTTCATTTTCTCTCTATCTTCTGCGTGGTCGGGCATTGAGTCTTACTCAACTTCACACCTTGTAACACAGGCAAGAACCCTTTCTTTGCTTGATCCATTTTGAACTTCTTCAAAATTTTGTCAAGGTATGTGCTTTGTGAAAGTCAATTAAGCGTCTTGATCTATCTCTATAGATCTTAATGCCCAATATGTAAGCAGCTTCACCAAGGTCTTTCATTGAAAAACTCTTATTCAAGTATCCCTTTATGCTATCCAGAATTCTATATCATTTCCGATTAGCAATATGTCATCTACATATAATATCGAAATGCTACTGAGCTCCCACTCACTTTCTTGTAAATCTGAGGCTTCTCCAAAAGTCTCAGTACAAACCCAAATGCTTTGATCACACTATCAAAGCGTTTATTCCAACTCGAGATGCTTGCACCAGTCCATAGATGGATCGCTGGAGCTTGCACACTTTGTTAGCTCCTTTGGATCGATAAAACCTTCTCGTTGCATCATATACAACTCTTCTTCTAGAAATCCATTCAGAATGCAGTCTTTACATCCATTTGCCAAATTTCATAATCATAAAATGCGGCAATTGCTAACATGATTTGGACGGACTTAAGCATCGCTCACGGGTGAGAAGGTCTCATCGTAGTCAATCCCTTGAACTTGCGAAAACCTTTTGCGACAAGTCGAGCTTTATAAACGATAACATTACCGTCGGCGTCGGTCTTCTTCTTGAAGATCCACTTGTTTTCTATTGCTTGCCTACCCTCGGGCAAGTCAACCAAAGTCCATACTTTGTTTTCATACATGGATCCCATCTCAGATTTCATGGCTTCAAGCCATTTTGCGGAATCTGGGCTCACCATCGCTTCTTCATAGTTCGTAGGTTCATCATGATCTAGTAGCATGACTTCCAGAACAGGATTACCGTACCACTCAGTGCGGATCTTACTCTGGTTGATCTCGAGGTTCTGTAGTAACTTGATCTGAAGTTTCATGATCAACATCATCAACTTCCTCACTACTTGGTGTAGATGTCTCAGAAACCGGTTTCTGCGACGAACTACTTTCAAGTAAGGGAGAAGGTACTATTACCTCATCAAGTTCCACTTTCCTCCCACTCACTTCTTTCGAGAGAAACTCCTTCTCTAGAAAGGATCCATTCTTAGCAACGAATGTCTTGCCTTCGGATCTGTGATAGAAGGTGTACCCAACTGTCTCCTTTGGGTATCCTATGAAGGCACATTTCTCCGATTTGGGTTCGAGCTTATCGGGTTGAAGCTTTTTCACATAAGCATCGCATCCCCAAACTTTTAGAAACGACAACTTTGGTTTCTTGCCAAACCATAGTTCATAAGGTGTCGTCTCAGCGGTTTCGACGGTGTTCTATTCAGTGTGAATGCGCCGTCTCTAGAGCATAACCCCAAAGCGATAGCGGTAAATCTGTAAGAGACATCATAGATCGCACCATATCTAGTAAAGTGCGATTCGACGTTCGGACACACCATTACGCTGTGGTGTTCGGGTGGCGTGAGTTGCGAAACTATTCCGCATTGTTTCAAATGTAGACCAAACTCGTAACTCAAATATTCACCTCCACGATCAGATCGTAGAAATTTAATTTTCTTGTTACGATGATTTTCAACTTCACTCTGAAATTCTTTGAACTTTTCAAATGTTTCAGACTTATGTTTCATTAAGTAGATATACCCATATCTGCTTAAGTCATCTGTGAAGGTGAGAAAATAACGATATCCGCCACGAGCCTCAACATTCATCGGACCACATACATCTGTATGTATGATTTCCAACAAATCTGTTGCTCTCTCCATAGTACCGGAGAACGGGTTCTAGTCATCTTGCCCATGAGGCACGGTTACATAAGTGCCAAGTGATTCATAATCAAGTGACTCCAAAAGTCCATCGAGATGGAGTTTCTTCATCGCTTTACACCGATATGACCTAAGCGGCAAGTGCCACAAATAAGTTGCACTATCATTATCAACTCTGCATCTTTTGGTTTCAACATTATGAATATGTGTATCACTACTATCGAGATTCATCAAAATAGACCACTCCTCAAGGGTGCATGACCATAAAAGATATTACTCATATAAATAGAACAACCATTATTCTCTGATTTAAATGAATAACCGTCTCGCATCAAACAAGATCCAGATATAATGTTCATGCTCAACGCAGCACCAAATAACAATTATTTAGGTCTAAAACTAATCCGAAGGTAGATGTAGAGGTAGCGTGCCGACCGCGATCACATCGACTTTGGAACCATTTCCCAGCGCGCCGTCACCTCGTCCTTTGCGGTGTTAAGCAATCCGTAGTCCTGTTTGAGTTGCAAATATTAGCAATGAACCGAGATCAAATACCTAGGTGCTACTGCGAGCTCTAGTAAGGTACACATCAATAACATGTATATCACATATACCTTTGTTCACCTTGCCATCCTTCTTATCCGCCAAATACTTGGGGCGGTTCCGCTTCGATGACCAGTCGCTTGCGGTAGAAGCACTCGTTTCAGGCTTAGGTCCAGACTTGGGTTTCTTCTCTGAGCAGCAACTTGCTTGCTGTTCTTCTTGAAGTTCCTTCTTCTTCCCTTTGCCTTTCTTCTTGAAACTAGTGGTCTTATTGACCATCAACACTTGATGCTCCTTCTTGATTTCTACCTCCGCAGCCTTTAGCATTGCGAAGAGCTCGGTATAGTCTTTACTAACCCTTGCATATTATAGTTCATCACGAAGCCTTTGTAGCTTGGTGGCGTGATTGAAGAATTACATCAATGACACAATCATCCGGAAGATTAACTCCCAATTGTGTTAAGTGATTGTAGTACCCGGACATTACGATTATGTGCTCACTAACGAAACTATTCTCCTCCATCTTGCAGCTATAGAACTTATTGGAGACTTCATATCTCTCAATCCGGGCATTCATTGGAATATCAACTTCAACTCTTGGAACATCTCATATGCTCCATGACGTTAAAACGTCGTTGAAGTCCCGGTTCTAAGCCGTAAAGCATGGCACACTGAACTATAGAGTAGTCATCAGCTTTGCTCGCGGACGTTCTTAACGTCGTCGGTTGCATCAGCAGCAGGCACGGCACCCAGCGGTGCATCCAGGGCGTAACTCTTACGTGCAGCAATGAGGATAATCCTCGAGTTACGGACCCGATCCGTGTAATTGCTACCATCATCTTTCAACTTTGCTTTCTCAAGGAACGCATTAAAATTCAACGGAACAACAGCACGAGCCATCTATCTACAATCAAACATAAACAAGCAAGATACTATCGGTACTAAGTTCATGATAAATTTAAGTTCAATTAATCATATTACTTAAGAACTCCCACTTAGAAAAACATCTCTAGTCATCTAAGTGATCACGTGATCCAAATCAACTAAACCATAACCGATCATCACGTGAAATGGAGTAGTTTTAAATGGTGAGCATCTTATGTTGATCATATCTACTATATGATTCACGCTCGACCTTTCGGTCTCCGTGTTCGAGGCCATATCTGCATATGCTAGGCTCGTCAAGTATAACCCGAGTATTCTGCGTGTGCAAAACTGGCTTGCACCCGTTGTAGATGGACGTGAGAGCTTATCACACCGATCATCACGTGGTGTGCGGGCACGACGAACTTTGGCAGCGGTGCATACTCGGGAGAACACTTCTTGATAATTTAGTGAGAGATCATCTTATAATGCTACCGTCAATCAAAGCAAGATAAGATGCATAAAGGATAAACATCACATGCAAATCAATATAAGTGATATGGTATGGCCATCATCATCTTGTGCTTCGTGATCTTCATCTCCGCAGCACCACCATGATCACCATCGTCACCGGTAGCGACACCTTGATCTCCATCGTAGCATCGTTGTCGTCTCGCCAATCTTATGCTTCTCGACTATCGCTACCGCTTAGTGATAAAGTAAAGCATTACGATGCGATTGCATTGCATACAATAAGCGACAACCATATGGCTCCAGCCGATTGCCGATAACCGGTTACAAAACATGATCATCTCATACAATAAAATATAGTATCACGTCTTGACCATATCACATCACAACATGCCCTGCAAAAACAAGTTAGGCGTCCTCTACTTTGTTGTTGCAAATTTTACGTGGCTGCTACGGGCTTAAGCAAGAACCAGTCTCACCTCGCATCAAAACCACAACGATACTTCGTCAAATAGACTCCGTTTTAACCTTCTCAAGGACGGGCGTAGCCTTTCTCGTTCAACTAAAGTGAGAGAGCAGGCACCCACCAGTCACCTTTAAGCAGCGAGTGCTCGTAGAGGTGAAACCAGTCTCGCGTAAGCGTCTGGCGTAATGTCGGTCAGGCGCTTCATCTCACAATACCGCTGAACCAAAGTATGACATGCTGGTAGGTAGTATGACTTGTATCGCCCACAACTCACTTGTGTTCTACTCGTGCAAAACATCAAACCATAAAAACCTAGGCTCGGATGCCACTGTTGGGGAACATAGTAATTTCAAAAAATTTCCTACGCACACGCAAGATCATGGTGATGAATAGCAACGAGAGGGGAGAGTGTTGTCTACATACCCTTGTAGACCCGGCGGAAGCGATCTGGCGTAGAGGAAGTAGTCGACGTTCTCCTCGCGATCCGACCGATCCGGCGCCGTTACTCCGGCGCCCGAGTTCTTGACACACGTACAGCTCGATGGCGTCCCTCGTACTCGATCCAGCCGAGTGTCGAGGGAGAGTTCCGTCGACCTGACGGCGTGGTGACGATCTTGATGTTTCACCGGCGCAGGGCTTCGCCTAAGCTTCGCGACGGTATGACCGAGGTGGAATATGGTGGAGGGGGGCACCGCACACGGCTAAGGAACGATCCGTAGATCAAACTTGTGTGTCCTAGGGTGCCCCCTGCCCCCGTATATAAAGGAGGGAGGGGGAGGCCGGCCGGCCCCTATAGGCGCGCCAAGGAGGGGGGAGTCCTCCTCCTAGTTGGAGTAGGACTCCCCTTTCCTAGTCCAACTAGGAAGGGAGAAGGGGGAAGGAAAGAGAGGGAGAGGGAGAGGGAAAGGGGGGCCGCGCCCCCCCCTCCTTGTCCTATTCGGACTCCCCTGGGGGGGCGCGCCACCTCCTGGTGCGGCCCCTCTCTCTCCCCTCTTGGCCCACTAAGGCCCATATTCCCCCGGGGGGTTCCGGTAACCCCTCCGGCACTCCGGTTTTCTCCGGAAACTTCCGGAACCTTTCCGGTGTCCGAATATAGCCGTCCAATATATCAATCTTTATGTCTCGACCATTTCGAGACTCCTCGTCATGTCCGTGATCACATCCGGGACTCCGAACTTCTTCGGTACATCAAAATACATAAACTCATAATAACATCGCCGAAACCTTAAGCGTGCGGACCCTACGGTTCGAGAACAATGTAGACATGACCTAGAACTATTCTCGGTCAATAACCAATAGCGGGACCTGGATGCCCATATTGGTTCCTACATATTCTCTGAAGATCTTTATCGGTCGGACCGCATAACAACATCGTTGTTCCTTTGTCATCGGTATGTTACTTGCCCGAGATTCGATCGTCGGTATCAATACCTAGTTCAATCTCGTTACCGCAAGTCTCTTTACTCGTTCCGTAATACATCATCTCACAACTAACTCATTAGTTGTAATGCTTGCAAGGCTTAAGTGATGTGCATTACCGAGAGGGCCCAGAGATACCTCTCCGACAATCGGAGTGACAAAACCTAATCTCAAATCGCCAACCCAACATCTGCCTTTGGAGACACCTGTAGTACTCCTTTATAATCACCCGATTCGTTGTGACGTTTGGTAGCACCCAAAGTGTTCCTCCGGCAAACGGGAGTTGCATAATCTCATAGTTACAGGAACATGTATATGTCATGGACAAGAGCAGTAGCAACATACTAAACGATCGTGTGCTAAGCTTATGGAATGGGTCATGTCAATCAGATCATTCTACTAATGATGTGACCTTGTTAATCAAATAACAACTCCTTGTTCATGGTCAGGAAACATAACCATCTTTGATTAACAAGCTAGTCTAGTAGAGGCATACTAGTGACATGTTGTTTTTGTCTATGCATTCACACATGTATCATGTTTCCGGTTAATACAATTCTAGCATGAATGATAAACATTTATCATGAAATAAGGAAATAAATAATAACTTTATTATTGCCTCTAGGGCATATTTCCTTCAGTAAAGAGGAAGAAGGAAGAAGGAAGAAGAAGAAGAAAAAAAGAAGAAAAAAAAGAGGAGAAGAAGAAAGGAATAGAGGAGAAGAAGAAAAAATAGAAATTTTCTATTTTCTTCTTCTTCTCCTCTATTCCTTTCTTCTTCTCCTCTCGTTTTCTTCTTTTTTCTTCTTCTTATTTATTTCTCCTCTTCTTTTCCTCTCCTCTTCTTCTTTCTTTCCTCTTCTTATTTTCTTCTTTCCTATCCTTCTTTTTCTAAAATTGTAACTTTTGCATATATAAAGCTTTTCTAAAATTGTAACTTTCTATATATGAACAAAAAACTTTCTAGCAAATTCTAGCCACATACATCACATACACATATACATTATAGCCACATACACATATACATCAATATGAACAAAAAAATAAACTAATAAAAATAAAAAAATAGCAACATATGAACAAAAACATATAGCCACATACATACACATACATTATATATATATATATGAAAAAAAATTAATCTAATAAAAAAACAGAGCCGGGCAGAGGGGCATGGCGGCAGCGGTGGCGCCGGCGGGGCAGGGCAGGGCAGGGGCGCGGGAGCGAGGCAAGGCAGGGGCGCGAGGCAGGTGCGCTCACAGGGGGTGGCGGGGCACGGCGGGCGGCGCGGGAGGGGCGCGCGGCGTCGAGGCGAGATGGCGTCGAGGGCGGCGGCGGCAACAAGTTGAGCAGCCGGACGGCGTTAGAGGCGGCGACGACGGTGAGGTGGACCAGCCTGACGGCGTCGGAGGCGGCGGCGACGACGAGGTGGAGCAGCCTGACGGCTCGGCGGCGACAGCGACGAGGCAGAGCAGCGGGCGTCGGGCGGAGAAGAAAGTGATGGATTTTGGCGAAATTGCTAAGTGCTGCTTATATAGAAAAGCCTTTAGTCCCGGTTGGTGGCACCAACCGGGACTAATACACCCTTTAGTCCCAGTTGGTGCCACCAACCGAGACCAAAGGCCTCTTTTCAGTAGCCCAAAGGGCGGGAAGCGGTGGCCTTTGGTCTCCGTTGGTGGCACCAACCGACTAAAAATGAACGATAATGCCGGTTCGTGACACCAACCGGTACCAATACCCCCACGTTAGTCCTGGTTGGTGCCACCAACCGGGACCAATGCCCCTGTGCTGCCCGCGTCGGGGCCAAAGTTTAGTCCCACCTCGCTAGTTGAGAGGGGCGCGCAGTGGTTTATAAGCCCCACTGCCGCACACCTCTCGAGCTCCTCTCCACCGCAGGCTTTCGGGCCTACTTGCTAAACTTTGCTTGATGGGCCTTCTGGGCGCACTGCGGGCCTGAATCCTGGCCCATAGTAGGGTTTCATGTCGTATTCAGGCCGTGCGGGCCCAGTAGGAGGCATTTTTTTTGTTTTTTTGTTTTCTTTACTTATTGTTGCTATTTTTATTTTTTTCCAGTTTTTTTGTTTTGTTTTCTGCATTATTTATTTTCTTTTGTTTTTTGCTTTATTTTTTAATTCTTTTTGGTTTTAGTTTTAGGAAAATTATAAACTTTCTGTTAGTGCCATTAGTTTTCAAATTTGAAAACACTTCTTTTGTTTTTTTGTTTTCTTTCTTGCTTTATTTATTTTATTTTGTTTCTACTTACAACAAAATACTTATTGTTGCTATTTTTAATTATTACGAGGGCCGAACCATAAGACATTAAAGTATTTCAAATGAACTCTGAAAAAGTTGAAAGTTGGCATGGTATCATAAATTGACCCACATAGCATGTGCATGTACAAAACGGACATTGGTATCATACTCGTCAGTACAAAGTTGGCATGGTATCATCATAATAGTTGCGGGAGAAAGTCTTCACTTTTTCTTCGCTTGTGTCATTTGCTTATTGCGCCGTAACCATGGATAATCTTCATCGTTTATCGGGATCTTCAGGTCAGCCTTGACTTTAAAGGCAGGAATTTCATGAAACTTTTCATAATCTTGAGACATGTACTGTCTTGTCCTCCACTCCCACGATGTCCCTTTTTCCGAAAGAACTATGTGGCGCTTTGGCTCATCGTATGATGTATTAAGCTTCCTTATCTATTCTCTTTCTCGTTCGGTAGACATGTCCTTCACATAGATAACCTGTGCCACATCATTGGCTAGGACGAGCGGTTCGTCGATGTACCCAAGATTTTCAGATCCTTGTTGTCATTCCGTCTTGTGGGTCTACCTGCACCCGCCTCGATAGATTGACCCATTTGCACTTCAACAAAGGGACCTCAAAATCATGTCCGTAGTCAAGTTCCCATATGTCCACTATGTAACCATAATATGTGTCCTTTCCCCTCTCGGTTGTTGCATCAAAGCGGCACGCTGTTTTGGTTGGTGCTCTTTTGATCTTGGTCAATCGTGTAAAATGTATTCTCATTTATCTCGTATCCTTTCCAAATCAATACAGGTCAAAGATGGTCCCTCGGACAACAAGTACAGCTCATCACAAACAGTGTTGTCGCCTCGTCTGCTTCCAACCAACTGCTGAAAGTCTGATGTATTCACATGTAATCCAGCGTCGCCTTTGCTCGGGTGTTTGGGCGCAGAGGCGTTCTTGTGTTCATCGACATACGGGTCACCAAGGTAGAGTTACGTAGAAGCTGTAGTGTTCTTGAGACCAAGAATATCCGTCCTGCATATTATTGAGTCCCTTCCAAGCATACCTTTTCGGTCGGTCTCCCCTCATACCGCGATTTTGGGAGACCTATCTTCTTAAGGCACGGAAGGAAGTCAACACAAAACCCGATGACATCCTCTGTTTGATGGCCCATGGAGATGCTTCCTTCGGCCTAAGCGCGATTCTGGACATATTTCTTTAGGACTCCCATGAACCTCTCAAAGGGGTACATATTGTGTAGAAATACGGGGCCCAGAATGACAATCTCGTCAACTAGATGGACTAGGACGTGCGTCATGATATTGAAGAAGGATGGTGGGAACACCAGCTCGAAACTGACAAGACATTGCACCACATCACTCCTTAGCCTTGGTATGATTTCTGGATCGATCATCTTCTGAGAGATTGCATTGAGGAATGCACATAGCTTCACTATGGCTAATCGGACGTTTTCTAGTAGAAGCCCCCTGAATGCAACCGGAAGCAGTTGCGTCGTAATCATGTGGCAGTCATGAGACTTTAGGTTCTGAAACTTTTTCCCTGCCATATTCGACGAGAAGCCAGTCGGGACCTTCATACTAAGCAGGCATTCAAAGAAGATTTCCTTCTCTTCTTTGGTAAGTGTTGGGGAACGTAGTAGAAATTTAAAATTTTCCTACGTGTCACCAAGATCTATCTATGGAGAAACCAGCAACGAGGGGAAGGAGAGTGCATCTACATACCCTTGTAGATCGCTAAACGGAAGCGTTCAAGAGAATGGGGTTGAAGGAGTCGTACTCGTCGTGATCCAAATCACCGGAGATCCTAGTGCCGAACGGACGGCACCTCCGCGTTCAACACACGTATAGCCCGGTGACGTCTCCCATGCCTTGATCCAGCAAGGAGAGAGGGAGAGGTTGAGGAAGACTCCACCCAGCAGTAGCACAATGGCGTGGTGGTGATGGAGGAGCGTGGCAATCCTGCAGGGCTTCGCCAAGCACCACGGGAGAGGAGAAGTACTTGGGAGAGGGGAGGGCTGCGCCAGAACTTGTGGTGCAGCTGCCCTCCCACCACCCACATATATATAGGGGCAAGGGAGAGGGGGGCTGGCCCCCTCAGATCCAATCTGAGGAGGGGGCAGCGGCCAAGGGGGGAAGGAGTGCCTCCCAAGTCAAGTGGAGGCCCTCCCCCCTTAGGGTTTTCCCTCCCCATGCGCATGGGCCTTGGGGGGCTGGTGCCCCTGGCCCATTAAGGCTAGGGCGCCCCCTACAGCCCATGCTACTGTATTGGACGTGGTGGAACAATTTCGGATCTCCGGACCCCTCCGAATCCTCCGAACCTTCAGAAGCTTCCGGTACAATACCGAAAAAACCCGAACTTTTCCCGGAACCCGAACAACAACTTTCCATATATAAATCTTTACCTCCGGACCATTCCGGAACTCCTCGTGACGTCCGGGATCTCATCCGAGACTCCGAACAACATTCGGTAACCACATAAAAACTTCCTTTATAACCCTAGCGTCATCGAACCTTAAGTGTGTAGACCCTGCGGGTTCGGGAGACATGTAGACATGACCGAGACGTTCTCTGGTCAATAACCAACAGCGGGATCTGGATACCCATGTTGGCTCCCACATGTTCCACGATGATCTCATCGGATGAACCACGATGTCAAGGACTCAATCGATCCCGTATACAATTCCCTTTGTCTAACGGTATTGTACTTGCCCGAGATTCGATCGTCGGTATACCGATACCTTGTTCAATCTCGTTACCGGCAAGTCTCTTTACTCGTTCCGTAACACATCATCCCGTGATCAACCCCTTGGTCACATTGTGCACATTATGATGATGTCCTACCGAGTGGGCCCCAGAGATACCTCTCCGTTTACACGGAGTGACAAATCCCAGTCTCGATTCGTGCCAACCCAACAGACACTTTCGGAGATACCTGTAGTGCACCTTTATAGCCACCCAGTTACGTTGTGACGTTTGGTACACCCAAAGCATTCCTACGGTATCTGGGAGTTGCACAAACTCATGGTCTAAGGAAAAGATACTTGACGTTAGAAAAGCTTTAGCATACGAACTACACGATCTCTGTGCTAGGCTTAGGATTGGGTCTTGTCCATCACATCATTCTACTAATGATGTGATCCTGTTATCAATGACATCCAATGTCCATGGTCAGGAAACCGTAACCATCTGTTGATCAACGAGCTAGTCAACTAGAGGCTTACTAGGGACATGGTGTTGTCTATGTATCCACACATGTATGTGAGTTTCCTATCAATACAATTATAGCATGGATAATAAACGATTATCATGAACAAGGAAATATAATAATAACTAATTTATTATTGCCTCTAGGGCATATTTCCAACAGTCTCCCACTTGCACTAGAGTCAATAATCTAGTTCACATCGTCATGTGAATAACATTCACATGTCACATCGCCATGTGACCAACATCCAAAGAGTTTACTAGTGTCATTAAACTAGTTCACATCATCATGTGATTAAGACTCAATGAGTTCTGGGGTTTGATCATGTTTTGCTTGTGAGAGAGGTTTTAGTCAATGGGTCTACAACTTTCAGATCCGTATGTACTTCGCAAATCTCTAGATCATTCTGTAAATGCTGCTTCCATGCCCCACTTGGAGCTATTCCAAATGGTTGCTCCACTATGCGTATCCGGTTTGCTACTCAGAGTCACTCGGATAGGTGTTAAAGCTTGCATCGACGTAACCCTTTACGCCGAACTCTTTATCACCTCCATAATCGAGAAACATGTCCTTATTTACTCCAAGGACAATTTTGACCGCTGTCCAATGATCCATTCCTGGATCATTCTTGTACCCCTTGGCTGACTCATGGCAAGGCACACTTCCGTTGTGGTACACAGCATAGCATACTATAGAGCCTACGTCTGAAGTATAGGGGACGACCTTCGTCCTTTCTCTCTATTCTGCCGTGGTCGAGCTTTTAAGTCTTAACTTCATACCTTACATCTCAGGCAAGAACTCCTTCTTTGGTGATCCATCTTGAACACCTTCAAGATCATGTCAAAATACGTGCTCATTTGAAAGTACTATTAAGCATTTTGATCTATCTTATAGATCTTGATGCTTATTGTTCAAGTAGCCTAATCCAGGTTTTCCATTGAAAAACACTTTTCAAATAACCCTATATGCTTTCGGAAATTCTACATCATTTCGATCAACAATATGTCAATAACATATACTCATCGAAATTCTATAGTGCTCCCACTCACTTCTTTGGAAATACAAGTTTCTCATAAACTTTTGTATAAACCCAAAATCTTTGATCATCTCATCAAAACGTACATTCCAACTCCGAGATGCTTACTCCAGTCCTTAGAAGGATCGCTGGAGCCAGCATACCTTTTAGCATCCTTAGGATCGACAAAAACTTTCGGATTGTATCACATACAACCTTTCCTTACGAAGACTGGTAAGGAAACTCGTTTTGACATCCATCGGCCAGATTTCATAAATGCAGCTTGTGCTAACATGATTCCGACGGACTTAAGCATCGCTACAGATGAGAAAATCTCATCGTAGTCAACTCCTTGAACTTGTGAAAAACTCTTCGCCACAAGTCGAGCTTCATACATGGTGACATCACCGTCCACGTCCGTCTTCTTCTTAAAGATCCATTTATCTCAATGGCTTGCCGATCATCGGGCAAGTCCACCAAAGTCCATGCTTTGTTCTAATACATGGATCCTATCTCGGATTTCATGGCTTCTAACCATTTGTCGGAATTTGGGCCCACCATTGCTTCTCCATAGCTCGTGGGTTCATTGTTGTCTAGCAACATGACCTTCAAGACAAGATTCTGTACCACTCAAGCAAGCGATCGCATCCTTGTCACCCTACGAGGTATGGTAGTGACTTGATCCGAAGTTTCATGATCACTATCATAAGCTTCTACTTCAATTGGTGTAGGTGCCACATGAACAACTTCCTGTGCCCTTCCACACATTAGTTGTAGTGATGGTTCAATAACCATATCAAGTCTCCACCATCCTCCCACTCAACTTTTCGAGACAAACTTTTCCTCGAGAAAGGACCCGATTCAAGAAACAATCTCTATTGCTTTCGGATCTGAATTAGGAGGTATACCCAACTGTTTTGGGTGTCCTATGAAGATGCATTTTATCTGCTTTGGGTTCGAGCTTATCAACCTGAAACTTTTTCACATAAGCGTCGCAGCCCCAAACCTTTAAGAAATGACAGCTTAGGTTTCTCTAAACCATAGTTCATACGGTGTCATCTCAACGGAATTACGTGGTGCCCTATCTAAAGTGAATGTGATTGTCTCTAATGCCTAACCCATAAACGATAGTGGTAATTCGATAAGAGACATCATGGTACGCACCATATCCAATAGGGTGCAACTATGATGTTCGGACACACCATCAAACTATGGTGTTCGGTAGGTATTAATTATGAAACAATTTCCACAATCTCTTAATTGCGTGCCAAAGCTCGTAACTCAGATACTCATCTCTATGATCATATCATAGACATTTCATCCTCTTGTCACGATGATCTTCAACTTCACTCTGAAATCACTTGAACCATTCAATAATTCAGACTTGTGTTTCATCAAGTAAATATACTCTACATCTACTCGAATCATCTGTGAAGTAAGAACATAACGATATTCACTGCATGTCTCAACACTCATTGGACTGCACACATCAAAATGTGCTACTTCCAACAAGTTGCTATCTTGTTCCATTTTACTGAAAAACGAGGCTTTTTAGTCAACTTGCCCATGTGGTATGATTTGCATATCTCAAGTGATTCAAAATCAAGTGAGTCCAAACAATCCATCTGCATGGAGTTTCTTCATGCGTATACACCAATAGACATGGTTCGCATGTCTCAAGCTTTTCAAAACGAGTGAGTCCAAAGATCCATCAACATGGTGCTTTTTCATGCGTTTTATACCAATATGACTTACATGGCAGTGCCACAACTAAGTGGTACTATCATTACTATCTTATATCTTTTTGGCATGAAAATGTGTATCACTACGATCGAGATTCAATAAACCACTCGTTTAGGTGCAAGACCATTGAAGGTATTATTCAAATAAATAGAGTAACCATTATTCTCCTTAAATGGA
Organism: Aegilops speltoides; assembly: GCA_021437245.1. Classification (NCBI taxonomy): domain Eukaryota; kingdom Viridiplantae; phylum Streptophyta; class Magnoliopsida; order Poales; family Poaceae; genus Aegilops; species Aegilops speltoides. The sequence continues at coordinate 70,293,438 of CM038146.1, forward strand.
TAACCGTATTGCGATAGACATAATCCAATCATGTCTATGCTCAACGCAAACACCAAATCTCGATGGTAGAGGGAGCGTGCGATGCTTGATTACATCAACCTTGGAAACACTTCCAACACATATCGTCAGCTCACCTTTAGCTAGTCTTCGTTTATTCCATAGATTTTATTTCGAGTTACTAACACTTAGCAACCGAACTGGTATCTAATACCCTGGTGCTACTAGGAGTACTAGTAAAGTACACATTAACATAATGTATATCCAATATACTTCTATCGACCTTGCCAGCCTTCTCATCTACCAAGTATCTAGGGTAATTCCGCTCTAGTGGTTGTTCCCCTTATTACAGAAGCACTTAGTCTCGGGTTTGGGTTCAACCTTGGGTTTCTTCACTAGAGCAGCAGCTGATTTGCCGTTTCATGAAGTATCCCTTCTTGCCCTTGCCCTTCTTGAAACTAGTGGTTTCACCAACCATCAACAATTGATGCTCCTTCTTGATTTCTACTTTCGCGGTGTCAAACATTGCGAATACCTCAAGGATCATCATATCTATCCCTGATATGTTATAGCTCATCACGAAGCTCTAGCAGCTTGGTGGCAATGACTTTGGAGAAACATCACTATCTCATCTGGAAGATCAACTCCCACTCGATTCAAGTGATTGTTGCACTCAGACAATCTGAGCACAAGCTCAACAATTGGGCTTTTCTCCCTTAGTTTGCAGGCTAAGAATATCGTCGGAGGTCTCATACCACTTGACGTGGGCACGAGCCTGAAATCCCAATTTCAGCCCTCGAAACATCTCATATGTTCCGCTACGTTTTGAAAACGTCTTTGGTGCCTAAACTCTAAACCGTTTAACTGAACTATCACGTAGTTATCAAAACGAGTATGTCCGATGTTCGCAACATCCACAGACGACGTTTGGGGTTCAGCAAACTAAGCGGTGCATTAAGGACATAAGCTTTCTATTGTCCGCATAATCGCTACTGTGAACTTTCAACTATATCTTCTCTAGGAACATATCTAAACAGTGGAACTAAAGCGCGAGCTTACGACATAATTTGCAAAGATCTTTTGACTATGTTCAGGATAATTAAGTTCATCTTATGAACTCCCACTCAGATAGACATCCCTCTAGTCATCTAAGTGATTACATGATCTGAGTCAACTAGGCCGTGTCCGATCATCACGTGACACGGACTAGTCATCATCGGTAAACATCTTCATGTTGATCGTATCCTCCATACGACTCATGCTCAACCTTTCGGTCTCTGTGTTCCGAGGCCATGTATGTACATGGTAGGCTCGTCAAGTTAACCCTAAGTGTTTTGCATGTGTAAAACTGTCTTACACCTGTTATATGTGAACGTAAGGATCTATCACACCCGATCATCACGTGGTGCTTTGAAACGACGAACTTTAGCAACGGTGCACAGTTAGGGGAGAACACTTCTTGAAATTGTTGTAAGGGATCATCTTATTTACTACCATCGTTCTAAGTAAACAAGATGCATAAACATGATAAACATCACATGAAATCAAATAGTGACATGATATGGCCAATATCATTTTGCTCCTTTTGATCTCCATCTTCGGGGCTCCATGATCATCATCGTCACCGGCATGACACCATGATATCCATCATCATGATCTCCATCATCGTGTCTCCATGAAGTTGTCTCGCCAACTAATTACTTCTACTACTATGGCTACCGGTTAGCAATAAAGTAAAGTAATTACATGGCGTTGTTCAATGACACGCAGGTCATACGATAAATTAAGACAACTCCTATGGCTCCTGCCGGTTGTCATACTCATCGACATGCAAGTCGTGATTCCAATTACAAGAACATGATCAATCTCATACATCTCATATCATTCATCACATTCTTCTTGGCCATATCACATCACATAGCATACCCTGCAAAAACAAGTTAGACGTCCTCTAATTGTTGTTTGCATGTTTTACGTGGCTGCTATGGGTTTCTAGCAAGAACATTTCTTACCTACGCAAAAACCACAACGTGATATGTCAATTGCTATTTACCCTTCATAAGGACCCTTTTCATCGAATCCGTTCCGACTAAAGTGGGAGACACTGGCACCCGCTAGCCACCTTATGCACCAAGTGCATGTCAGACGGTGGAACCTGTCTCACGTAAGTGTACGTGTAAGGTCGGTCCGGGCCGCTTCATTCCACAATACCGTCAAAAGAAGATTGGACTAGTAATGGTAAGCATATTGAACAAAATCAACGCCCACAACAACTTTGTGTTCTACTCGTGCAAAGAATCTACGTAATAGACCTGGCTCATGATGCCACTGTTGGGGAACGTAGCAGAAATTCAAAATTTTCCTACGTGTCACCAAGATCTATCTATGGAGAAACCAGCAACGAGGGGAAGGAGAGTGCATCTACATACCCTTGTAGATCTCTAAGCGGAAGCGTTCAAGAGAACGGGGTTGAAGGAGTCGTACTCGTCGTGATCCAAATCACCGGAGATCCTAGTGCCGGCCGGACGACACCTCCGCGTTCAACACACGTATAGCCCGGTGACGTCTCCCATGCCTTGATCCAGCAAGGAGAGAGGGAGAGGTTGAGGAATACTCCACCCAGCAGCAGCACAATGGCGTGGTGGTGATGGAGGAGCGTGGCAATCCTGCAGGGCTTCGCCAAGCACCACGGGAGAGGAGAAGTACTTGGGAGAGGGGAGGGCTGCGCCAGAACTTGTGGTGCGGATGCCCTCCCACCCCCCACATATATATAGGGGCAAGGGAGGGGGCGGCCCCTCGATCAATCTGAGGAGGCGGCGGCCAAGGGGAAGGAGTGCCTCCCAAGTCAAGTGGAGGCCCTCCCCCCTTAGAGTTTTCCCTCCCCATGCGCATGGGCCTTGGGGGGGCTGGTGCCCCTGGCCCATTAAGGCTAGGGCGCCCCCCTACAGCCCATGCTACTGTATTGGACGTGGTGGAACAATTTCCGGACCTCCGGACCCCTCCGGAATCCTCCGGAACCTTCTGGAAGCTTCCCGGTACAATACCGAAAAAACTCGAACTTTTCCCGGAACCCGAACACAACTTTCCATATATAAATCTTTACCTCCGGACCATTCCAGAACTCCTCGTGACGTCCGGGATCTCATCCGAGACTCCGAACAACATTCAGTAACCACATACAAACTTCCTTTATAACCCTAGCGTCATCGAACCTTAAGTGTGTAGACCCTACGGGTTCGGGAGACATGTAGACATGACCGAGACGTTCTCTGGTCAATAACCAACAGCGGGATCTGGATACCCATGTTGGCTCCCACATGTTCCACGATGATCTCATCGGATGAACCACGATGTCAAGGACTCAATCGATCCCGTATACAATTCCCTTTGTCTAACGGTATTGTACTTGCCCGAGATTCGATCGTCGGTATACCGATACCTTGTTCAATCTCGTTACCAGCAAGTCTCTTTACTCGTTCCGTAACACATCATCCGTGATCAACCCCTTGGTCACATTGTGCACATTATGATGATGTCCTACCGAGTGGGCCCGAGAGATACCTCTCCGTTTACGGAGTGACAAATCCGATCTCGATTCGTGCCAACCCAATGACACTTTCGGAGATACCTGTAGTGCACCTTTATAGCCACCTAGTTACGTTGTGGCGTTTGGTACACCAAAAGCATTCCTACGGTATCCGGAGTTGCACAATCTCATGGTCTAAGGAAAAGATACTTGACATTAGAAAAGCTTTAGCATACTGAACTACGATCTACGTGCTAGGCTTAGGATTGGGTCTTGTCCATCACATCATTCTCCTAATGATGTGATCCCGTTATCAACGATATCCAATGTCCATGGTCAGGAAACCGTAACCATCTATTGATCAACGAGCTAGTCAACTAGATGCTTACTAGGGACATGGTGTTGTCTATGTATCCACACATGTATCTGAGTTTCCTATCAATACAATTATAGCATGGATAATAAATGATTATCATGAACAAGGAAATATAATAATAACTAATTTAATATTGCCTCTAGGGCATATTTCCAACAGTAAGAGCATAGCTGGCAGGACCTTTATACTGCTTTGGAGGCATGCCGTCTTTTTCATGCAAACGTTGCAGGTCCTCCCGTGCCTCAGCTGTATCTTTTGTCTTCCCATACACGCCCAAGAAGCCTAGCAGGTTCACACAAAGGTTCTTCGTCACGTGCATCACGTCGATCGAAGAGCGAACCTCTAGGTCTTTCCAGTAGGGTAGGTCCCAAAATATAGATTTCTTCTTCCACATGGGTGCGTGTCCCCCAGCGTCACTCGGAACAGCTAGTCCGCCGGGACCCTTTCCAAAGATTACGTGTAAATCATTGACCATAGCAAATGCGTGATCACCGATGCGCATGGCGGGCTTCTTCCGGTGATCTGCCTTGCCTTTGAAATGCTTGCCTTTCTTTCGACATTGATGGTTGGTCGGAAGAAATCGGCGATAGCCCGATTACATTCTTCCTGCAGCTTGCCAAGTATATACTATCGGTGTCAAGTAAGCAGTGCGTGCATGCGTGGTATTCCTTGTTTGTCTGTCACGAAAGGTTCTTGAGAGCGGGCCAATCGTTGATGGTCACGAACAGCAACGCCTTTAGGTTAAATTCCTCCTGTTTGTGCTCATCCCATGTACGTACACCGTTTCCATTCCACAGCTGTAAAAGTTCTTCAACTAATGGCCTTAGGTACACATCAATGTCGTTGCCGGGTTGCTTAGGGCCTTGGATGAGAACTGGCATCATAATGAACTTCCGCTTCATGCACATCCAAGGAGGAAGGTTATACATACAAAGAGTCACGGGCCAGGTGATGTGATTGTTGCTCTGCTCCCCGAAAGGATTAATGCCATCCGCGCTTAAAGCAAAACCATACATTCCTTGGCTCACTTGCAAACTCATCCCAATACTTTCTCTTAATTTTTCTCCACTGTGACCCGTCAGCGGGTGCTCTCTGAAGGAAATATGCCCTAGAGGCAATAATAAAGTTATTATTTATTTCCTCATATCATGATAAATGTTTATTGTTCATGCTAGAATTGTATTAACCGGAAACATGATACATGTGTGAATACATAGACAAACACATAGTCACTAGTATGCCTCTACTTGACTAGCTCATTAATCAAAGATGGTTATATTTCCTGACCATAGACATGTGTTGTCATTTGATTAATGGGATCACATCATTAGGAGAATGATGTGATTGACATGACCCATTCTGTTAGCCTAGCACTTGATCGTTTAGTATACTGCTATTGCTTTCTTCATGACTTACACAAAGTTCCTACAACTATGAGATTGTGCAACTCCGTTTACGGAAGAACACTTTGTGTGCTACCAAACGTCTAGCGTAATGGGTGATTATAAAGGTGCTCTCAGGTGTTTCGAAGGTACATGTTGGGTTGGCATAATTCGAGATTAGGATTTGTCACTCCGATTGTCGGAGAGGTATCTCTGGTCCCTCTCGGTAATACTCATCACCTAAGCCTTGCAAGCATGTAACTAATGAGTTAGTTATGAGATGGCGTATTGGAACGAGTAAAGAGACTTGCGTAACGAGATTGAACTAGGTATTGGATACCGACGATCAAATCTCGGGAAAGTAACATACCGATGACAAAGGGAACAAAGTATGTTGTTATGCGGTTTGACCGATAAAGATCTTCGTAGAATATGTAGGAACCAATATGGGTATCCAGTTCCCGCTATTGGTTATTGACCTAGAATGGTTTTAGGTCATGTCTACATAGTTCTCGAACCCGTAGGGTCCGCACGCTTAACGTTTCGATGACAATTTTATTATGAGTTTTTAAGTTTTGATGTACCTAAGTTTGTTCGGAGTCCCGGATGTGATCACGGACATGACGAGGAGTCTCGGAATGGTCGAGACATAAAGATTGATATATTGGACGACTATATTCGGACACGGAAAGGTTCCGGAGTTTTGGAGAAAACGGAGTGCTTGGGGTTACGGAACCCCGGGAGAGTTAATGGGCCACATGGGCCTAGGTGGGAAGAGAGAGGCGGCCAGGGTGGGCGGCGCCCCTCTCTCCCTCTGGTCCGAATGGACTAGGAGGCGGCGCCCCTTTCCTTCCCCTCTCCCCTTCCTTCCCCTCCTAGTAGGAGTAGGAAAGGAGGAATCCTACTCCTACTAGGAGGAGGATTCCTCCTCCTTGGCGCGCCCAAAGGGGCCGGCTGGCCTCCCCCCTCCCTCCTTTATATACGGGGGCAGGGGGCACCCCATAGACACACAAGTTGATCTACGGATCGTTCCTTAGCCGTGTGCGGTGCCCCCTTCCACCATATTCCACCTCGGTCATATCGTCGCGGAGTTTAGGCAAAGCCTTGCGCCGGTAGAACATCATCGTCGTCACCACGCCGTTGTGCTGATGGAACTCATCTCCGGAGCCTTTGCTGGATCGGAGGGCCGGAGATCGTCATCGAGCTGAACGTGTGCTGAACTCGGAGGCTCCGTACGTTCGGTGCTTGGATCGGTCGGATCGTGAAGACGTATGACTACATCAACCGCGTTGTGCTAACGCTTCCGCTTACGGTCTACGAGGGTACGTGGACGAATACTCTCCCCTCTCGTTGCTATGCCATCACCATGATCTTGCGTGTGCGTAGGAAATTTTTTGAAATTACTACGTTCCCAACAGTGGCATCTGAGCCTAGGTTTTATGCGTTGATGTTATATGCACGAGTAGAACACAAGTGAGTTGTGGACGATATAAGTCATACTGCCTACCAGCATGTCATACTTTGGTTCAGCGGTATTGTGAGATGAAGTGGCCTGGACCGACATTACGCGTATGCTTACGCGAGACTGGTTTCACCGTTACGAGCACTCGTGCTTAAAGGTGGCTGTCGGGTGTCTGTCTCTCTCACTTTAGTTGAACCGAGTGTGGCTACACCCGGTCCTTGCGAAGGTTAAAACGGAGTCTATTTGACAAACTATCGTTGTGGTTTTGATGCGTAGGTGAGAACGGTTCGTGCTAAGCCCGTAGCAGCCACATAAAATTTGCAACAACAAAGTAGAGGACGTCTAACTTGTTTTTGCAGGGCATGTTGTGATGTGATATGGTCAAGGCGTGATGCTATATTTTATTGTATGAGATGATCATGTTTTGTAACGAAGTTATCGGCAATGGCGGGAGCCATATGGTTGTCGCTTTATTGTATGAAATGCAAGCATACGTAATTGCTTTACTTTATCACTAAGCGGTAGCGATAGTCGAGAAAAGCAATAGATGGCGTAACGACAACGATGCTATGATGGAGATCAAGGTGTCACGCCGGTGACGATGGTGATCATGACGGTGCTTCGAAGATGGAGATCACAAGCACAAGATGATGATGGCCATATCATATCACTTATATTGATTGCATGTGATGTTTATCCTTTATGCATCTTATCTTGCTTTGATTGACGGTAGCATTTTAAGATGATCTCTCATTAAAATTATCAAGAAGTGTTCTCCCAGAGTATGCACCGTTGCCAAAGTTAAATCGTGCGAGACACCACGTGATGATCGGGTGTGATAAGCTCTCGTCCATCTACAATGGGTGCAAGCCAGTTTTGCACCGCAGAATACTCGAGGTTAAACTTGACGAGCCTAGCATATGCAGATATGGCCTCGGAACACGAGACCGAAAGGTCGGCGTGAATCATATAGTAGATATGATCAACATAGTGATGTTCACCATTGAAAACTACTCCATCTCACGTGATGATCGGTTATGGTTTAGTTGATTTGGATCACGTGATCACTTAGATGACTAGAGAGATGTCTGTCTAAGTGGGAGTTCTTAAGTAATATGATTAATTGAAATTAAAGTTATCATGAACTTAGTACCTGATAGTATCTTGCTTGTCTATGTTTGTTTGTAGATAGATGGCTCGTGCTGTTGTTCCGTTGAATTTTAATGCGTTCCTTGAGAAAGCAAAGTTGAAAGATGATGGTAGCAATTACGGACTGGGTCCGTAACACGAGGATTATCCTCATTGCTGCACTGAAGAGTTACGTCTGGAAGCACCGCTAGGTGCCAGAACCTCTTCTGATGCAACTAACGATGTTAAGAACGTCTGGCGAGCAAAGCTGATGACTACTCTATAGTTCGAGTGTGCCATGCTTTACGGCTTGGAACCGGGTCTTCAACGGCGTTTTGAACATCATGGAGCATATGAGATGTTCCAGAGTTGAAGTTAATATTTCAAGCAAATGCCGGATTGAGAGATATGAAGTCTCCAATAAGTTCTATAGCTTCAAGATGGAGGAGAATAGTTACATCGGTGAACACATACTCGAGAATGTGCGGGTATAATAATCACTTGATTCAACCGGGAGTTAATCTTCACGATGATACTGTCATTGACAAAATTCTCCAATTACGCCACCAAGCTACAAGAGCTTCGTGATGAACTATAATATGCAAGGGATGAACAAGACTATTCCCGAGGTCTTAGCGATCTTTGAAAGCAGCGGAGGTAGAAATCAGAAGGAGCATCAAGTGTTGATGGTCAACAAGACCACTAGTTTCAAGAAGAAGGGTAAAGGGAAGAAGAAGGGAACTTCAAGAAGAGCGGCAAGCAAGTTGCTGCTCAAGAGAAGAAACCCAAGTCTGGACCTAAGCCTGAAATCGAGTGCTTCTCTTATAGCGGTGGACCTTTGAAGCGGAACTGCCCCAAGTATTTGGCGAATAAGAAGGATGGCAAAGTGAGCAAAGGTATATGTGATATACATGTTATTGATGTGTACCTAACTAGAGCTCGTAGTAGCACCTGGGTATTTGATACTGGTTACATTGCTAATATTTGCAAATCGAAGCAGGGGACTACGGAATAAGCGAGCACTGGCCAGGGCGAGGTGACGATGCGGCGTGGGAAAGCGGTTCCAAAGTCGATGTGATCGCGGTCGGCACGCTACCTCTACATCTACCTTCGGGATTAGTTTTAGACCTGAATAATTGTTATTTGGTGCCAGCGTTGAGCATGAACATTATATCTGGATCTTGTTTAATGCGAGACGATTATTCATTTAAATCAGAGAATAATGGTCGTTCTATTTATATGAGTAATATATTTTATGGTCATGCACCCTTGAAGAGTGGTCCATTTTTATTGAATCTCGATAGTAGTGATACACATATTCATAATGTTGAAGCCAAAAGATGCAGAGTTGATAATGATAGTGCAACTTATTTGTGGCACTGCCGTTTAGGTCATATCGGTGTAAAACGCATGAAGAAACTCCATACTGATGGACTTCTGGAATCACTTGATTATGAATCACTTGGTACTTGCGAACCGTGCCTCATGGGCAAGATGACTAAAACACCGTTCTCCGGAACTATGGAGAGAGCAACAGATTTGTTGGAAATCATACATACAGATGTATGTGGTCCGATGAATGTTGAGGCTCGTGGCGGATATCGTTATTTTCTCACCTTCACAGATGATTTGAGCAGATATGGGTATATCTACTTAATGAAGAACAAGTCTGAAACATTTGAAAAGTTCAAAGAATTTTAGAGTGAAGTGGAAAATCATCGTAACAAGAAAATAAAGTTTCTACCATCTGATCGTGGAGGAGAATATTTGAGTTACGAGTTTGGTTTACATTTGAAACAATGCGGAATAGTTTTGCAACCTACACCACCTGGAACACCACAACGAAATGGTGTGTTCGAACGTCGTAATCGTACTTTACTTGATATGGTGCGATCTATGATGTCTCTTACCGATTTAGCGCTATCGTTTTGGGGTTATGCTTTAGAGACGGACGCATTCACGTTAAATAGGGCACCATCTAAACCCGTTGAGTCGACGCCTTATGAACTGTGGTTTGGCAAGAAACCAAAGTTGTCGTTTCTTAAAGTTTGGGGCTGCGATGCTTATGTGAAGAAACTTCAACCAGATAAGCTCGAACCCAAATCGGAGAAATGTGTCTTCATAGGATATCCAAAAGAGACTATTGGGTACACCTTCTATCACAGATCCGAAGGCAAGACATTCGTTGCTAAGAATGGATCCTTTCTAGAGAAGGAGTTTTTCTCGAAAGAAGTGAGTGGGAGGAAAGTAGAACTTGATGAGATAACTATATCTACCCCCTTATTGGAAGGTAGTTCATCACAAGAACCGGTTCCTGTGACGACTACACCAATTAGTGAGGAAGCTAATGATATTGATCATGAAACTTCAGATCAAGTTTCTGCCGAACCTCGTAGGTCTACCAGAGTAAGATCCGCACCAGAGTGGTACGGTAATCCTATTTTGGAAGTCATGTTACTTGACCATGATGAACCTCGAACTATGAGGAAGTGATGATGAGCCCAGATTCATAAAATGGCTAGAGGCCATGAAATCGAGATGGGATCCATGTATGAAAACAAAGTATGGACTTTGGTTGAATTGCCCGATGATCGGCAAGCCATTGAGAATAAATGGATCTTTAAGAAGAAGACTGGCGCTGATGGTAATGTTACTGTCTACAAAGCTCGACTTGTTGCGAAAGGTTTTCGACAAGTTCAAGGGGTTGACTACGATGAGACTTTCTCACCCGTGGCGATGCTTAAGTCTGTCCGAATCATGTTGGCTATTGCTGCATTTCATGATTATGAAATTTGGCAAATGGATGTCAAGACTGCATTCTTGAATGGATTTCTAGAAGAAGAGTTGTATATGATGCAGCGGAAGGTTTTGTTGATCCAAAAGGTCTTGACAAAGTGTGCAAGCTCTAGCGTTCCATTTATGGACTGGTGCAAGCATCTCGGAGTTGGAATAAGCGCTTTGATAGTGTGATCAAAGCATGCGGTTTTATCTGAGACTTTTGGAGAAGCTGTATTTACAAGAAAGTGAGTGGGAGCTCTGTAGCATTTCTAGTTTTATATGTTGATGACATATTATTAATTGGAAATGATATAGAATTTCTGTATAGCATAAAGGGATACTTGAATAAAAGTTTTTCAATGAAAGACCTCGGGGAAGCTGCTTACATATTGGGCATCAAGATCTATAGAGATAGATCAAAACGCTTAATAGGACTTTCACAAAGTACATACTTTGACAAAATTTTGAAAAAGTTCAAAATGGATCGAGCAAAGAAAGGATTCTTGCACGTGCTACAAGGTGTGAAATTGAGTCAAACTCAATGCCCGACCACAATAGAAGATAGAGAAAATGAAAATGTTCCTATGCTTCAGCCATAGGCTCTATCATGTATGCAATGCTTTGTACCAGACCTGGCGTATGCTTAGCAATAAGCTTGGCAGGAAGGTACCAAAGTAATCGAGAATGGATCATTTGGACGGTGGTCAAGAACATCTGAAATACGAAAAGGACTAAGGATATGTTTCTCGTATATGGAGGTGACAAAGAGCTAGTCGTAAATGGTTACGTCGATGCAAGCTTTGACACTGATCCGGACGATTCTAAATCGCAAACCGGATCGTGTTTTTATTAAGCGGTGGAGCTGTAAGTTGGTGCAGTTCTAAACAAAGCGTCGTGGCGGGATCTACATGTGAAGCGGAGTACATAGCTGCTTGAAGCAGCGAATGAAGGAGTCGGATGAAGGAGTTCATTTCCGATCTAGGTGTCATACCTAGTGCATCGGGACCAATGAAGATCTTCTGTGACAATACTAGTGCAATTGCCCTGGCAAAGGAATCCAGATTTCACAAGAGGACCAAGCACATCAAGAGACGCTTCAATTCCATTCGGGACCAAGTCCAAGTGGGAGACATAGAGATTTGCAAGATACATACGGATCTGAATGTTTTTTTGACTATATACGGATCTGAATGTTGCAGACCCGTTGACTAAGCCTCTCTCACGAGCAAAACATGATCAGCACCAAGACTCCATGGGTGTTAGAATCATTACTATGTAATCTAGATTATTGACTCTAGTGCAAGTGGGAGACTGAAGGAAATATGCCCTAGAGGCAATAATAAAGTTATTATTTATTTCCTCATATCATGATAAATGTTTATTATTCATGCTAGAATTGTATTAACCGGAAACATGATACATGTGTGAATACATAGACAAACACATAGTCACTAGTATGCCTCTACTTGACTAGCTCATTAATCAAAGATGGTTATGTTTCCTGAACATAGACATGTGTTGTCATTTGATTAATGGGATCACATCATTAGGAGAATGATGTGATTGACATGACCCATACATTAGCCTAGCACTTGATCGTTTAGTATACTGCTATTGCTTTCTTCATGACTTATACAAAGTTCCTACAACTATGAGATTGTGCAACTCCGTTTACGGAAGAACACTTTGTGTGCTACCAAACGTCTAGCGTAATGGGTGATTATAAAGGTGCTCTCTGGTGTTTACGAAGGTACATGTTGGGTTGGCATAATTTGAGATTAGGATTTGTCACTCCGATTGTCGGATAAGTATCTCTGGGCCCTCGCGGTAATACTCATCACCTAAGCCTTGCAAGCATGTAACTAATGAGTTAGTTATGAGATGACGTATTACGGAGCGAGTAAAGAGACTTAGCGATAGCGAGATTGAACTAGGTATTGGATACCGGCGATCAAATCTCGAGGCAAGTAACATACCGATGACAAAGGGAACAAAGTATGTTGTTATGCGGTTTGACCGATAAAGATCTTCGTAGAATATGTAGGAACCAATATGGGCATCCAGGTCCGCTATTGGTTATTGACCTAGAATGGTTTTAGGTCATGTCTACATAGTTCTCGAACCCATAGAATCCGCGCTTAACGTTCGATAACAGTTTTATTATGAGTTTATAAGTTTTGATGTACGAAGTTTGTTGAGTCCGGATGTGATCACGGACATGACGAGGAGTCTCGAATGGCGAGACATAAAGATTGATATATTGGATGACTATATTCGGACACGGAAAGGTTCGGGAGTTTTCGGAGAAAACCGGAGTCTTGGGGTTACGGAACCCCGGGAGAGTTAATGGGCCACATGGGCCTAGGTGGGAAGAGAGAGGCGGCCGGGGTGGGCGCGCCCCTCTCCCTCTGGTCCGGTGGACTAGGAGGCGGCGCCCCTTTCCTTCCCCTCTACCCCTTCCTTCCCCTCCTAGTAGGAGTAGGAAAGGAGGAATCCTACTCCTACTAGGAGGAGGATTCTTCCTCCTTGGCGCGCCAAAGGGGCGGCCGGCCTCCCCTCCCTCCTTTATATCACGGGGGCGGGGGCACCCCATAGACACACAAGTTGATCTACGGATCGTTCCTTAGCCGTGTGCGGTGCCCCTTCCACCATTTTCCACCTCGGTCATATCGCTGCGGAGTTTAGGCGAAGCCTGCGCCGATAGAACATCATCATCGTCACCACGCCGTCGTCTTGTGGAACTCATCTCCGGAGCCTTTGCTGGATCGGAGGCCGAGATCGTCATCGAGCTGAGCGTGTGCTGAACTCGGAGGCTCCGTGCGTTCGGTGCTTGGATCGGTCGGATCGTGAAGGCGTCGACTACATCAACAGCGTTGTGCTAACGCTTCGCTTACGGTCTCACGAGTGCGTGGGCGAATACTCTCCCCTCTCGTTGCTATGCCATCACCATGATCTTGCGTGTGCGTAGGATTTTTTTTGAAATTACTACGTTCCCAACACTCTCAACTTCCCGTCTTTCTTATGGTCCTCACTGTGCCATCGCATCAACTTGGCATGCTCTCCGTTTACGAGCAGACGTTTCAACCGTGGTATTATAGGAGCATACCACATCACCTTCGCAGAACCCTCTTCACGGGGGCTCGCCGTCAACATCACCAAGGTCATCTCGTCCGATCTTATACCGTAATGCACGCATACCGGGCATCGTTCAGATCCTTATGCGCACCGCGTAGAGGATCAGATCATTAGGGCATGCATGTATCTTCTGCACCTCAATCCTAGAGGGCATCGACCTTCTTTATTGCGTATGTCTTTGTCGGGCAATTCGTTACCCTTTGGAAGCTTACGCTTCAATATTTTCGATAGCTTCTCAAATCCTTTGTCGAGCACCTGACATTCTCGCCTTTCACTACAGCAATTCGATGCGGTACCGAGCTTTGTGTTGCCATCTTTGCAATTGGGGTACAACCCTTTTTGTGGTCCTCTAACATGCGATCGAACTTCAGCTTCTCCTTTTGACTTTCGCATTGCATCCTTGCATCGACAATGACCGGCGGAGATCATCATCATCGGGCACATCGTCTAGTTCCTCTTGATCTTCAGCAGCTTCCGCCCGTTGCAGCATCATCGTGCACATCGTCTGGTTCCTCTTGATGTTCATAGCATCACCGTATTCAGGGGCACATAGTTGTCATCGTACTCTTCTTCTTCGCCGTCTTCCATCATAACCCCTATTTCTCCGTGCCTCGTCCAAACATTATAGTGTGGCATGAAACCCTTGTAAAGCAGGTGGGTGTGGAGGATTTTCCGGTCAGAGTAAGACTTCGTATTCCCACATATAGGGCATGGACAACACATAAAACCATTCTGCTTGTTTGCCTCAGCCACTTTGAGAAAATCATGCACGCCCTTAATGTACTCGGAGGTGTGTCTTGAACCGTACATCCATTGTCGGTTCATCTGCGTGCATTATATATAATTAAGTGTGTCAAAAATCATTACAGAACATCATGAATAGATAATTAAGTGACCAAATTAACAGAAGTTCATCATCACATTAAAACCAAAGTACATACATAGTTCTCATCTAACAACATAAAGCTCCGCAGAGCATCTAAATTAATTAAACCATACACTGAAACTATGTAAAACATTTCAATGCGAAAACAAATGTGATCATAATCGCAAGCAATGTAACAACTGATCCAACGACATAATGATACCAAGCCTCGGTATGAATGGCATATTTTCTAATCTTTCTAATCTTCAAGCGCATTGCATCCATCTTGATCTTGTGATCATCGACAACATCCGCAACATGCAACTCCAATATCATCTTCTCCTCCACAATTTTTCTAATTTTTTCCTTCAACAAATTGTTTAGTTCTTCAACTAAATTTAACCTCTTGACAATAGGGTCGGTTGGAATTTCCGGTTCAAAAACCTCCTAGATAAATAAAATCTATGTCACGTTGGTCGGCATAATTGTCATAAACAATAAATGAACCAGTAGTTATGAAAAGATAATATATACCACATCCAAATCATAGACAGGACGAGGGCCGACGGGGGCGGATACCAAAACCATCGCACTATATAATATGCAATAATAAAAGTAAGAAAATTATACAAGTATCTATATAAACATACAAGTAAGAATTGTTTTCCTTTCAGAAAGAAGATAAGAACAAGAGGCTCACCACGGTGGTGCCGGCGACGAGATCGGCGCGGGCGATCAACGGCGGTGAAGACAGGGACGGGACGTGACAGACCGCTAAACCTAGACAAATATTGAGGAAAATGGAGCTTGGAGGTCGAGCTTGGAGAGGAGAAAGCTTAAGTAGTGTGGCTCGGGCATTCCATCGAACACCTCGTGTGCATAGGAGGTGAGCTAGAGCACCACAAAGCTCTCCCCTTGCCGGCCACGAAAAACAGAGCACTGGGAGTGCTCTGCTCGCGGGCTAGGGGTATATATAGGCAACTAATTGGTCCCGGTTGGTGGCTTGAACTGGGACTAAAGGGCAGCCTTTGGTCCCGGTTCATGCCACCAATCGGGACCAATGGTGGTGGGCCAGGAGCGAGGCCCATTGGTCCCGGTTCGTCCCAACAACCGGGACCAAAAGGTCCAGATGAACCGGGACCAATGGCCCATGTGGCCCGGCCGGTCCCCGGGGTTCACGAACCGGGTCCAATGCCCCCATTGGTCCCGGTTCTGGATTGAACCGGGACTAATGGGCTGGCCGGGCCTGGACCATTGCCCCCTTTTCTACTAGTGGTAGCACAGTGGAAACAACCGGCATATAACTTTAGGAGGTCGCGGTATCAAACCCTCACTGGCGCACATTCATTTAACGCCTCTTGTAGAAGAGCAATTGTTATGTGGCCGTCGGGCACTTTTTTCCCGTGTCCTCGTACAGCCCGTTCACGGCTCCGTGTAACGGTCCGTGTACGTGATTTTGCCCAGTTTTCCATGGCGCGCGTCCACTTCCGTCCACAACGGCCGTCGGCCACTTTTTCCCGTGTCTTCGTATAGCCCGTTCACGGGTCCGTGTAACGGTCCTTGTACGTGGCGTGTGCGTTGTATATGGTTTTGCCCAGTTTTCCATGGCGCGTGTCCACTTCCGTCCACGATGAGGTTCTTATTTCTCCTGTTTTGTAATACATTTCATGTATTATACACGTGTTGTAGGCATCATGCTACAACTACCACTAGTAGAAAAAGTCCCATTCGTCCCGGTTGGTTAGGGTCTTTTGTCCCGGCTCTTGAACCGGGACTAAAGGGTCGTTACTAATGCCCTAGACCTTTAGTCCCGGTTCTAACACGAACCGGGACAGATGGGCCTCCACGTGGACGGTGCGCCAAGCCCAGGCAGGAGGACCTTTGGTCCCGGTTGGTGGCACCAACCGGGACCAAAAACATCCACGTCGACATTCGAGGGCTGGGTTTTTGTTTTTTATGAAGGGGGGGGGTTGGGGGTTTTGGGGGGGTTAATTTAGGCGTTTCATATATTGTGTTAGCTAGCTAATTAATAGAGAGAAGTGTCCTCTCTTATGTCCGTGCTTGGTCGGCCTTCGTACTATACATAGAGGCCCTCGACACGCTAGCTAGTAAGAAAATGAAGGAAACCATGAAGTCTGAAGTTAAGTCATGCATACCGAGAGAAGTGATCGATCGACCTCTCCTTCTCCGAGAGATTGGTCGAACAACAAGCTTTTGTATTATCTATCCGACGCTACTGGCTACATATATATACAATATGTAAGATCTCTTACAATCCCCTAGTAATTGAAATCAACTTCCACATGGTATTCTCCGGCTTTATTGATGACATGGTCAAGAAAGAATCCCGCCAGTTCCTCTTGAATTACTTTCATGTGATCTTGTGGTAGGAGTTCATTTCGCATCTGCCACGTCTAATTTGAAGAAGGGGGTTAATACATATATATGAATGAAACTCAACAGAAATGATGGTGTAATAAAATGAAATTATGAATATTATTGCTTACGCACTTCATATTGTCTTTTAGAGTAGCCCCGCTTATTTTCAAAGTCGCGTTGTAGATGAACTACGCTACGTAGTATCCACGATAATTATTCCTTGTTCCGCCACAAGCACTTTACTAGAAATAGAGGTCAATCAAACTGATAACGAAGCATTATAAATGGCATTGATGAAAGTATAGCTATAGAATCAACGGGAGATGCGCGCAACTAGCTAGCCAGTAGTACTTACTTTCGGATATGTATATCGCAGCTCCTTCGGCAGTCCCGGAGCTTCTGCGGTGAACTATTTCCAAACCCTGCAAGACAAAGAAAATAATTATTATTAGTTGAGATATCAGGAAATTAACAAAAAGTTGCCGATATGGTGCGATAATGATCGATTGAACTTACTTGTTGAGCATTTTAGTCATGTCCGCATAGGTTTCGGGATCTTTTCGTCTCGAGTCTAAGACGGTTACTAGTCCCCGCTCAAGCTTAATCTCCAGAAGAACATTGTGAAGCTGCGCACGCATGCATAACTCATCAGTTACATTACTATAACCTCGCTCGAGTAATAAGGGAAACCGAATATGCACACAACAGTAACACTCACTCGAAGTTGTAAGGAAAGAGTATGGTATCTTTGTTTTGATTTTTGATCAACGATTGTAGCAAGTTGGCCTCGGCCTCTTGGTCTTTTTAACCTGAATTTCATCTATGATATTTGTGTTAATGAACCAAATATCATACATTTCTTGTTTTTACGCACTCGGCGATCTTCAATCTGCATAATATAGTGAGGATAATTAATTATAAATACATGCAATGAAAGAGCCGAGCTATATATAGAGACTTAATGACAAAAATAGTACTTACAGATAGTAGCAAAAGACCGTTAATTTATCGAGGGCCTTTTGATTGAAGAACTCGAAGAACTCCTCAAATGGAACAGGCAACAGATCAGTCCCAACGAGGTCGTGCTCCTCTTTAATTCTCAGATACAAAGTATTCGTCCCCCCAGACTCTCTGCAGGTTTTCATGTACCAATTATAGAATCTTCGCATCATCGTTGTTAGAGATTTTTCATCTTTGACGAGAGGCTTCCCGTACTCGTATCTATGTTCGTCCACCTCCATGAAATCGGGAAGTTGATCGTCAGGAAGGTAATCTCTAAGATTGCTATAACCGGGCACCGTCCCCGGAGCATTAGCGATGATGTCGCCGCTAGACACATTGAGCGGGGGGCACGATTGATTTTCTTGTTTGCCGAGCTGGGCAATTTTTTTCGCAGCTGCTCGTTCTTTTGACCCTTGATGTCTGACAGTACTTCCCGACCGCTCCGCTTCGAGATATTTCTGTTCAGTAATGCACTCATAGTTGGTTCTCGGCGGAGACTTTGGTGGTTTCCTCAGGGCATCGATAGTGCGCTTTGCTTTCACCGGATCTACCTTCTCCTCCGGAGGTGGATGTCTTGTTGCTTTCAACCCTTCAAAGAAGTCGTCCACTTCGGTCCGCACGATCTTTGCATTTTCCTCCTCGGTCCTCTCGTACGGTAACTTCTCTAGAGGCTTGAGAGAAGGACCGTATCTGTATTGCCTCCCGCCTCTGGCTGTACTGCTAGATGCCGGAGAAGACGGAGCGGCTGCGGCGTCTGTCTTCTTTCGTGCTTGCTTACGAGGCGGAGGAGAAGGACTTCTGACCCGGAGCAGCCGGCGGCGGCGGTCTCTTCCGCCCTTGCTGGCGAGGTGGAGAAGGAGGAGGCTGCTGGCTGCTCGGGCGCGCCGGCGCAGGCGGATAAGGAGGCGGAGTGCCGCCACGCGCCGGAGAATGAGGCCGAGTGCCTTGATCGTCACTCGCCGGAGGAGGAGGCGGTGGAGGAGGCGGATTGCCCTGACTCGCCGGAGGAGGAGGAGGAGACGTCCAGTTCGGAAGCTTGATGAACTCCTTCCGCCATAGGCATGGAGTCTTCAGAGCATAACCCAGCCGAGTCTCCCCTTCACCGGTAGGGTGGTCAAGCTGGAGGTCCTCAAATCCCTCCGTTATTTCGTCCATCGTCACCCTAGCATATCCTTCTGGAATCGGACGACGGTGAAAAGTTGCGCCGGGTTCAGAAGGTCGAACTTGGCCAACAGCCGCCTTGAGTTTTAAGTTCTGCCATTGCGCCATAAGGTGGCAATTTTGAGACTTCGTGATAAAATCCATGGGGTAGCTAGCAGGAGCCGTCAAGACATGCTCCGGCTGAAGCAGATCGGTGGAAGCCACGCTGCTTCTCCGCTGAGATGGCGGGGTAGCTTCGGGGGAAGCTTCGGCAGGTCGTTTGCTGCGATCTGCTTCTCATTCCTCTAGCCCTTGTACCCTTTCGTGCAGCGCCTGCAGTTGCCTATGCTCCACTTTCTTCCTCCTCTCCTGGGTTTTGTAACCCCCTGCGTCCAGAAAATCAACCTTCCACGGAATGGAGCCTGGCGTGCCTCGTGTCCGTCCAGGGTTCTCAGGATTCCCGAGGGCCATTGTGAGCTCGTCGTTCTCCCCGTGCAGAGCGAGCGTCCCTTGCTGCGCTGCATTGATATATTGCGAAGCCTCTTTCTTGTATTTTCAGTTGCTCGTCCGTCAACGACACTTCCACGATCTGAGGTCCAAGGTTCCGCCAGCCCGAAGAACCAAGTCCAGCAGCAGTGCAGCGGTTCATTGTCTCGGTTCGATCCCTTTATCAAGCAGATCATTCTCAGCCTTGGCCAGTTAGGCCGGGCTTTGAGGTAGCCACCTGACCTCGTGCGATGGTGAAACTTCTTCTTCGCAGCATTTTGCTTGTTTGTCGCCGACATCTTCTTACTCTTTTCTGATGTCTTGTGGGCCACAAATGCGGGCTAGTGATCTCTGATCTTCTCATATTTGCCGATGAATTCTGGTGTCTCTTCTTTGTCGTCAAACTTGTTCAGCTCTTTCCTCCACCTACTGAATAGGCCTGCCATCTTCTTAAGAGCAAAAGACTTGATTAATTGCTCTGTAACTGGCTTCTCCGGATCCTCCTCTGGCGGTAGGGTGAAATTTGCCTTCAGCTCAGTCCAAAGATCATCTTTCTGCATATCATTGACATAAGACACCTCAGGGTCTTTGTTCTTAGGCTTATACCATTGGTGGATGCTGATCGGTATCTTGTCCCTAACAAGAACCCCGCACTGAGCAGCAAATGCGTGATACGTCTCCAACGTATCTATAATTTTTGATTGCTCCATGCTACTTTATCTACTGTTTTGGACTATATTGGGCTTTATTTTCCACTTTATATATTATTTTTGGGACTAACCTATTAACCGGAGGCGCAACCCAGAATTGCTGTTTTTTTGCCTATTTCATTGTTTCAAAGAAATGGAATATCAAACGGAGTCCAAGCGGAATGAAACCTTCGGGACGTGATTTTCTCACGAGCGTGATCCGGAGACTTGGACCCTACTCCAAGGCGTAATGAGGCGGTCACGAGGTGGGGCGCCCCCTAGGCGCGCCCCTGTATGGCCCCCTGTTGCTCCACCGGCGTACTCCTTCCTCCTATATATACCTCGTATCCCCAAGCGACGGAAGAGGAGCCAAAACCTAATTCCACCGCCGCAACCTTCATCCACGAGATCCCATCTTGGGGCCTGTTAGGAGCTTGGCGGAGGGGCATCCAGCACGGAGGGCTTCTACATCAACACCATAGCCCCTCCGATGAAGTGTGAGTAGTTTACTTCAGACCTTCGGGTCCATAGCTAGTAGCTAGATGGCTTCTTCTCTCTTTTTGGATCTCAATACAATGTTCTCCCCCTCTCTCGTGGAGATCTATTCGATGTAATCTTCTTTTTGCGGTGTGTTTGTTGAGACCGATGAATTGTGGGTTTATGATCCAACTTATCTATGAATAATAGTTGTATCTTCTCTGAATTCTTTGCAAGTCTCTTCGAATTATCCTTTTGGTTTGGCCAACTAGATTGGTAGTTCTTGCAATGGAAGAACTGCTTAGCTTTGGGTTCAATCTTGCGGTGTCCTTTACCAGTGATAGAAGGGGCAGCAAGGCACGTATTGTATTGTTGCCATCGAGGATAACAAGATGGTTTTTTTTATCATGTTGCATGAATTTATCCCTCTACATCATGTCATCTTGCTTAAGGCGTTACTCTATTTTTAACTTAATACTCTAGATGCATGCTGGATAGCGATCGATGAGTGGAGTAATAGTAGTAGATACAAAATCGTTTCGATCTTCTTGTCTTGGACGTGATGCCTATATACATGATCATACCTAGATATACTCATAACTATGCTCAATTCTGTCAATTGCTCAACAGTAATTTGTTCACCCATCGTAGAATATCTATGCTCTTGAGAGAAGCCACTAGTGAAACCTATGGCTCCCGGGTCTATTCTCATCATATCAATCTCCATTACCTTATTTACTTGCTTTGTTTTTTTACTTTGCCTTTTACTTTTCACTTTGCATCTATCTATCAAAAATACCAAAAAATATTATTATCATCTCTATCAGATCTCACTCTCGTAAGTGACCGTGAAGGGATTGACAACCCCTAATCGTGTTGGTTGCGAGTAGCTATCGTTTTGTGCAGGTACGAGGGACTTGTGCGTGGTCTCCTACTGGATTGATACCTTGGTTCTAAAAAACTGAGGGAAATACTTACGCTACTTTGCTGCATCATCCTCTCCTCTTCGGGGAAATCCAACGCAGTGCTCAAGAGGTAGCAATGCGTTCTTTGTCCGGATGGGTTCAATCGGTTCGCCGTCGCGCGCGATTGCTGTGATCTCAAACCTTTCATCCGAGCTCAACTTTTTCTTCGGGCCTCGTCTCCTTACCGAAGTTGTGCTCAATCCGGAGGGCTAGAAAAAAGAAGAAAGACGAGAGTTAATTAATATGTGTACATATACCAAAACAATGAATGCATCAATTAGCTAGTCAGGACAGGCTTAACTAATATATATACCGGCGGACTCGGTTCGATCCTTTGGAGCCGTCATCACGGTCTCCTTCTTGCACCGTCATTGGGTCACCGGAGCCGTCCTCATGGTCTTCTTCTTGCACGGCATTGGGTCAAAGGAGCCATCATATTCATAGCCGCTTCTTCACCTGTCCTTCCGACCATCGGTGTCGTTCGAAGCGAGAAGGCGACATCACTTCCTTGTGCGATTATGTCCCCAACAACGCTTCATTGCTTCGTCTCGGGGTGTCCATAGTTTCTACAAATATTTACAACATGGCAATTATTATTCAAACATGACATATGGATATATTAGTGGCAAACGTAGAACTAGCTAGCTAATCACAGTAAGGAATCATATTAATTAGTGGCCTCGACGCTGCTTCTCTAGGGTTTGGGGTGGCCTCGACAACGCTTCAAGGGGGTAATATCTACAACGACGAGATACATACACGGGAAAATAATGTTATGGGGGAGGGGGTATATCGACCCCCCCACGTGTTGAAGTTATCGGGAGGGGGTATATCGACTCCCCCACGTGTTGAAGTTATCGGGAGGGGTTTATATTGACAACGACGACATATGTACATGGGAAAATAATATTATTAGGGAGGGGGTATATCGACCCCCCCCCCCCATGTGTTGAAGTTATCGGGAGGGGGTATATCGACCCCCCCACACACGTGTTGAAGTTATTGGGAGGGGTTTATATCGACAATGACGACATACGTACATGGGAAAATAATAGTAACGGGGAGGGGGTATATCGACCCCCCTCATGTTGAAGTTACCGAGAGGGGGTATATCGACCCCCCCACGTGTTGAAGTTATCGGGAGTTTATATGGACACGACATACGTACATGGGAAAATAATATTATCGGGGAGGGGGTATATCGACCCC
Source organism: Aegilops speltoides (assembly GCA_021437245.1). NCBI lineage: Eukaryota > Viridiplantae > Streptophyta > Magnoliopsida > Poales > Poaceae > Aegilops > Aegilops speltoides. The sequence goes on from CM038146.1 coordinate 70,316,434, forward strand.
CCCCCCCTCATGTTGAAGTTATCGGGAGGGGTATATGGACGACGACAGACCCGATAAAACATAAGAAAACGAAGAAGAAATAGAAAAGACGAGAAGAAGAAAGGAATAGAGGAGAAGATCGAAGAAAAAAAGAAAAAAAAAGAGGAGAAGAAGAAAGGAATAGAGGAGAAGAAGAAAAAATAGAAATTTTTTCTATTTCTTCTTCTTCTCCTCTATTCTTTTCTTCTTCTCCTCTCCCTTTTCTTCCTCTCCTCTTCTTCCCCTCTTCCTTTTCTTCCTCTCCTCTTCTTCTCCTTTTTCCTCTTCTTATTTTCCTTTTTCCTCTCCTAAATATATAAAACTTCTCTAAAAATGAAACTAACATATATAGATAATCCTTTTCTAAATATATAAATCTAACTTTTGCATATATGAACATATATACACAGAGAACATACAAACATATATACATTTTTATAAAAAAGCAAAATACAAATCATCATATATAAAAAAAATCTGAAAAGAAGCAATATACACAATACATATACTCACATATATATATATATCTATATATATATATATATATATAATCTGAAAAAAACAAGCATGTAATATAAGAAAAAAACAGGGGAGGGGTGTCGGCCGGACCAACGGAGGGGCAGGGGCGCGGGTTCGGCGGCGAGGACGACAACGGGGAAGGGGGCGCGCGTTCGACGGCGAGGACGGCGATGGGGCAGGGAGACGGCCTGCGAGGAAGAGGCGCGGCAGGTGGCGACAACGGGGCAGACAAGAGGCGTCTGCGGCGCGTTAGGGCAGAGAGCGGCGGCGGCGGCGTCGAGGCGAGAACGGAGCGGCAGCGAGGCGGCAGCAGCGACCTCGGGCGGCTAGGGGAGGCGACGGCGACGGCGGGCCAGGGGCCGGTGTTGAGGAGCAGCGCAGCAGCCTGGCGGCGTTGGAGAGAAGAATGGCGGGTGGGGGGAAATTTCCCAAGTGTTTGGTTATATAGGAAAGGCTTTGGTCCCGGTTCGTGGCACAAACCGGGACCAATGCCCCCCTTTAGTCCCGGTTGGTGCCACCAACCGGGACCGAAGGCCTCTTTTCAGCAGCCCAAAGGGCGGGAAGCGGTGGCCTTTGCTCCCGGTTGGTGGCACCAACAGGGACTAAAGGGTGGCATTGGTCCCGGCTGATGCCACGAACTGGGCCCAATGCAGCCCTTTAGTCCCGGTTGGTGCCACCAACCGGGACCAGTGGCCTTGCACAGCGGGGTGTTTGTGGGAGTTTAGTCCCACCTTGCTAGATGGAAACACCCGACACCTGTTTATAAGCCCAGTTGCCTCTTCCCTCTCGAACTCCTCTGAACTGCAGGCCTATGGGCCTAAACTGAAACTGATCTGCATGTGGGCCTGCTGGGCTTCCTGCGGGCCTGAATCCTGGCCCGTGGTAGGGTTTCTAGTCGTATTCAGGCCGTGGGGGCCTAGTAGGAGGCACTTTTTTTTATTTTTTTGTTTTCTTTACTTATTGTTGCTATTTTTATTTTTTTCCAGTTTTTTTGTTTTGTTTTCTGCATTATTTATTTTCTTTTGTTTTTTGCTTTATTTTTAATTCTTTTTGCTTTTAGTTTTAGAAAAATTATAAACTTTCTGTTAGTGCCATTAGTTTTCAAATTTGAAAACACTTTTTTTGTTTTTTTGTTTTTCTTGCTTTACTTATTTTATTTTGTTTCTACTTACAACAAAATACTTATTGTTACTATTTTTATTTTTTCCAGTTTTTTGTTTTGTTTTCGCATTATTTATTTTCTTTTGTTTTTGCTTTATTTTTCTATTCTTTTTTGCTTTTAGTTTTAGAAAAATTATAAACTTTCTGTTAGTGCCATTAGTTTTCAAATTTGAAAATACTTTTTTTGTTTTTTTGTTTTCTAAGTTGCTTTATTTATTTTTTTTCTACTTACAACAAAATACTTCTTGTTGCTATTTTGTTTTTGTTTCCAGTTTTTTGTTTTGTTTTCTGCATTATTTATTTTCTTTTGTTTTTTCTTTATTTTTTAATTCTTTTTGCTTTTAGGTCGGCAAAATTATAAACTTTCTATTAGTGCCATTAGTTTTAGAAAAATTATAAACTTTCTGTTAGTGCCATTAGTTTTCAAATTTGAATAGTTAAAATTTGAATTCTTTGAAATTTGTGTGAATCACAAGTTTGTGATTAACTTTACTAAAAAATGAACATAGATGCGCCTATAGAGAAAATTCAACCTAAATTCATAATAAATTTCTATGAATTTCAGAGAAATTCACTATGAATTTAGGTCAAATTCCCTGTATAGGGGCATCTATTTTCACTTTGAGAGGAGCTCAACAAGGCAGAGAGAGACGGGCTTATAAACCGGTGTGAGCGCCCTTCGGTTGGCGAGGTGGGACTAAACTCTGAGTGCAACGAGGACCAACCCTTTAGTCCCGGTTTGTGGCACAAACCGGGACTAATGGTCATGGGCAGGCGTGGCGCGTGGTCCCGGTTCGTGCATGGAACCGGGACCAAAAGGTCGAACGAACCGGGACCAATGGCCCACGTGGCTGCCCTCTTGAGAGTGTTCTTGGTGAGAACATAGTTGACAAGGAGCGAACCGGGATTAATGGTATTACGAGGGCCGAACCATAAGACATTAAAGCATTTCAAATGAACTCTGAAAAAGTTGAAAGTTGGCATGGTATCATAATTTCACCCACATAGCATGTGCATGTACAAAACGGACAATGGTATCATACTAAATGCATTACAAAGTTGGCATGGTATCATCATAATAGTTGCAGGAGAAAGTCTTCACTTTTTCTTCGCTTGTGTCATTTGCTTATTGCGCCGTAACCATGGATAATCTTCATCGTTTATCAGGATGCTTGGGTCAGCCTTGACTTTGAAGGGAGGAATTTCATGAAACTTTTCATAATCTTCAGACATGTCTGTCTTGCCCTCCACTCCCACAATGTCCCTTTTTCCTAAAAGAACTCTGTGGCGCTTTGGCTAATCGTATGATGTATTCGCTTCCTTATCTTTTCTTTTTCTCGGTTTGGTAGACATGTCCTTCACATAGGTAACCTGTGCCACATCATTGGCTAGGACGAATGGTTCGTCAGTGTACCCAAGATTTTTTAGGTCCACTGTTGTCATTCCGTACTGTGGGTCTACCTGTACCCCGCCTCCTGACAGATTGACCCATTTGCACTTAAACAAAGGGACCTTAAAATCATGTCCGTTGTCAAGTTCCCATATGTGCACTATGTAACCATAATATGTGTCCTTTCCCCCTCTCGGTTGTTGAATCAAAGCGGACACCGCTGTTTTGGTTGGTGCTCTTTTGATCTTGGTCAATCGTGTAAAATGTATTCCCATTTATCTCGTATCCTTTGTAAATCAATACAGTCAAAGATGGTCCCCTGGACAACAAGTACAGCTCATCACAAACAGTGTTGTCACCTCCGAGGCGTGTTTCCAACCAACTCTTGAAAGTCTGATGTGTTCACATGTAATCCGATCGTCGCCTTTGCTCCGGTGTTTGTAGCGCTTGATCGTTCTTGTGTTCATCGACATACGGGGTCCCCAAGGTAGAGTTCTTTAGAACTGTGTAGTGTCACCGAGGAATGCACATAGCTTCACAATGGCTAATCGGACGTTTTCCGGTAGAAGCCCCTTCAATGCAACCGGAAGCAGTTGCGTCATAATCACGTGGCGTCATGAGACTTTAGGTTACGGAACTTTTTCTCGGCATATTTATTATTCCTTTATATTCCACGAGAAGCCGTCGGGACCTTCATCTTGAGCGAGCATTCAAAGAAGATTTGTTTCTCTTTTTTAAGTAGGCGTAGCTGGCAGGACCTTCATACTGTTTCGGAGGCATGCCGTCTTTTTCGTGCAAACGTTGCAGGTCCTCCCGTGCCTCAGGTATATCTTTTGTATTTCCATACACGCCCAAGAAGCCTAGCAGGTTCACGCAAAGGTTCTTCGTCACGTGCATCTCGTCGATTGAAGAGCGGACCTCTAGGTCTTTCCAGTAGGTCCCAAAATATAGATTTCTTCTTCCACACGGGTGCATGTCCCTCAGCATCATTCGGAACAGCTAGTGCGCCGGGACCCTTTCCAAAGATTGCGTGTAAATCATTGACCATAGCAAGTATGTGATCACCGGTACGCATGGCGGGCTTCTTCCGGTGATCTGCCTCACCTTTAAAATGCTTGCCTTTCTTTTGACATTGATGGTTGGTCGGAAGAAATCGACGATGGCCCAGGTACACATTCTTCCTGCATCTTCCCAGGTATATACTATCGGTGTCAAGTAAGCAGTGCGTGCATGCGTGGTATCCCTTGTTTATGCTGTTACGAAGGTTCTTGAGGCGGGCCAACCGTTGATGGTCACGAACAGCAACGCCTTTAGGTCAAATTCCTCCTGTTTGTGCTCATTCCATGTATGTACACATTTCAATTCCACAACTGTAAAAGTTCTTCAACTAATGGCCTTAGGTACACATCAATGTCGTTGCCGGGCTACTTAGGGTCTTGGATGAGAACTGGCATCATAATGAACTTCCGCTTCATGCACATCAAAGGAGGAAGGTTATACATACATAGAGTCATGGGCCAGGTGCTGTGATTGCTGCTCTGCTCCCCGAAAGGATTAATGACATCCACGCTTAAAGCAAACCATACGTTCCTTGGGTCACTTGCAAACTCATCCCAGTATTTTCTCTCAATTTTTCTCCACTCTGACCCGTCAGCGGGTGCTCTCAACTTCTCGTCTTTCTTATGGTCCTCACTGTGCCATCGCATCAACTTGGCATGCTCTCTTTTTCGGAACAGACGTTTCAACTGTGGTATTATAGGAGCATACCACATCACCTTCGCAGGAACCCTCTTCCTGGGGGGCTCGCCGTCAATATCACCAGGGTCATCTCGTCTGATCTTATACCATAATGCACCGCATACTGGGGCATGCGTTCAGATCCTTGTACGCACCACGGTAGAGGATGCAGTCATTAGGGCATGCATGTATCTTCTGCACCTCCAATCCTAGAGGGCATACGACCTTCTTTGCTGCGTATGTACTGTCGGGCAATTCGTTATCCTTTGGAAGCTTCTTCTTCAATATTTTCAGTAGCTTCTCAAATACTTTGTCAGGCACATCATTCTCTGCCTTCCACTGCAGCAATTCCAGTACGGTACCGAGCTTTGTCAGGCACATCATTCTCTGCCTTCCACTGCAGCAATTTTTCTTATTTTTTCCTTCAAGAAATTGTTTTCTTCTTCAACTAAATTTAACCTCTCGACAATAGGGTCGGTTGGAATTTCCGGTTCAACAACCTCCTAGATAAATAAAATCTATGTCACGTTGGTCGGCATAATTGTCATAAACAATAAATGAACCAATAGTTATGAAAAGATAATACGTACCACATCCGAATCATAGACAGGACGAGGGCCGACGGAGGCTGATACCAAAACCATTGCACTATATAAGATGCAATAATAAAAGTAAGAAAATAATACAAGTATCTATCTAAACATACAAGTAAGAATATTTTTCCTTTGAGAAAGAAGATAAGAACAAGAGGCTCACCACGGTGGTGCCGGCGATGAGATCGGCGCGAGTGATCGACGGCGGTGAAGACGGGGACGGGGCGTGTCGGACCGCTAAACCTAGACAAATATTGAGGAAAATGGAGCTTGGAGGTCGAGCTTGGAGAGGAGAAAGCTTACGTAGTGTGGCTCGGGCATTCCATCGAACACCTTGTGTGCATAGGAGGTGAGCTAGAGCACCACCAAGCCCTCTCTCCCTCGGCGGCCAGAAAAAACAGAGCAGTGTGCTCTACTCTTGCGCAAGGGGGGGATATATAGGCACCTCATTGGTCCCGGTTGGTGGCATGAACCGGGACTAAAGGGCAGCCTTTGGTCCCGGTTCAAGCCACCAACCGGGACCAATGGTGGTGGGCCAGGAGCGAGGCCCATTGGTCCCGGTTCGTCCCTCCAACCGGGACCAAAAGGTCCAGACAAACCGGGACCAATGGCCCACGTGGCCCGGCCGGCCCGCGGGGCTCACGAACCGGGTCCAATGCCCCCATGGGTCCCGGTTCTGGACTGAACCGGGATTAATGGGCTGACCCGGCCTGTACCTTTGCCCCCTTTTGTACTAGTGTACATATGGATAGAGTAAACACGCCATAACTATCGAGATGTGGTGCTTTTATGGTTTAGATTCTGTGTATGCCACATGTTCACTTGAGTCAGTAGATCCGCACACAATGGTACCATGCGATTCAAGAACATACTACTATATAATCAAACTCTTTGCATGGTTGTTTTCTGAGTTTTTCATATATTCCTACATAGATGTAGTGTTAGTTGAGGACCGAAGTTGAAATCCCTAATTGAACATTGTTAGGCTTAGGAGACAACGGGAATAACAAAACTAGGCCAAGAAAACCTTGAAGTAAGCAAGCCACCGACCCGACTACACTTCATGTAGCATGTGTCTCTTGAGTACCTTCTTTGACATGTCTCCTCCATAGACGTCTTACCCGACTATCCACACCACTGAATAGCGTAGCAAGGGAAAGATGAAACACCCTGCAGCATCGCCTCTCTCATTACTTCATCAACCTCCCCTACACTATGTTGAGTCCGAAGGCTCGCGCTGGAACTCTTCTCTGCGGCCTATGCTCCAAATCGGTCATGAAGGGCCATGGGAAAGGAGGTGCAGGTCATTCACCCCGGGCGCGTGGAGGGCAAGGTCACTGGGCAACTCCTCCATTGGCTTTAGCGGCATGAGCAACTCCTCATGTTGTTTGCTTCTCTGAGGGAGGGAAGGGACATGGCAACCTGATCCATTGGCTCGGTGGCTAGCGTATGTGATGGGTGCTACTAGTGGTTAGCAAGATCAAGCAGCATCTCAGCCCTAGTCATTAGATCTGATCGTCTTGACTCTCACATCAAACTGGACCTTGCCACCTAGCATCCCGAAGATCGCAGCCACGTCATGGATGCCACCGAAGTGACAAACAATAGTTATGGTGCCAACATGAGTAGTACGTAGTAGCCGCTACAATTAATACAACACGGGCCACACTAAGCTCAACCATGGTGGAACCAGCATGAGCAGCAGAAGCAACAGCGTCAAGCAACGGTAGAAGCCGTGGCGGATCATGCACTCGTAATGCTTGAATTTTATTCTTTATTTTTCAATAAAGGCCAATCTTGTTTTTGAGAATAACAAAGACAGATCTTAACAGTAGTCTGAGTTACCAAATTGACATCACGGTCTGCAAAGGGCGCACAGTTGTGAGTCGACTAAGAATCCCTACAGTAGTGAGCACAAATGACACTAACCGCGGGGCATTCTCTCTTTTTTTTTTGCGAGATGGGGCATTTTTTTCCTTTGCATGCAATGCTTTTTTATTACTTTGGTGGAAGAGTTTTTCTGTTTGATTAGTCTCTGTGTCTGTTTAAATAAAAGTAAAACTATATATGATAAATAATTCTACGTCTTTTTGCCGGAGATGTTGACTGATAGAGGAGCGCCAGCTACAACTTATGCTAGAATATTATTCCTTCATTGATCTTTTTAAGATAGCTACCCGTTTATTCCAAGCGGTATTCTTTTCTTGGATAGAGATGAGAGGCAAGGAAAGAGATACGGGTGAGACTGCAAGAGAGAATGTGTGGTTTTATTTCTTTACGTGTCTAGTGTACAATGTACATATATAACTCATGATAGTGCAGCCGTTTGATAGATATACAACATGACCGACTGTGAGACGGGCGTTGGGCGCTTCAAACCCCTTGGATACATGTTCAAAAGAGCCAATAAACCCAAACATTGTATGTTCCTAATACTATTGACAAAGCATAAACTTAAGTTAACACCACACCAATGTTTTCATGCTTAGGTTTCGGAAGCAACACAAAAATTAAACCTAGACGGATCGGTCCCTACTATTAAATGAGGGTTTGTTGGTTTCGCTTCCGGCCCTTCCAATGAAACATGCCCCCTCCCGCAAGTCTATGTCCTTTCCGATGTAGCCCCCGCCTCATCTGCCTCGTCTCAAAAAAATAGTCAAGGGTTCCTCTGCCTCCCGCCGCCGGCGCCGTCTGTCTGCCTCGTCTCCAGTGGCCTCAGGGCCATGGGGGCGCGGTGGATCCCGACCCTTGCTGGCGGGAGGGCTCCGTTTTTAGATATTTCTTCAAGTTTTGTTAGGTTTTGTGTCCTGCTCAAAAAGGTAAGACGGCAGTGGCTCTCTTAAGATGGAATAAAGTTCTCCCCACTTAGCCCCCATCTGGTGATGCGTATAGCATCAACGATGGGCGTGTGGATGTGCATCTCTAGCAGATCTGTCTTTGGTGGATTTGCTTAGATCTGGTCATTGTTCATATGTGTTCATGTGTCTTCAGGTTGGATCCTTCTGACCTATGCTACGCTTCATCAACGATGGTTCTTGTTCAGGTGCGCTGGTCCTATGGGGCCTTAGCATGATTACTTCTCGACTATCTACTACAACAAGTTTTGTCCAGCTTCGGCGAGGGAGGGGCGATGACGGCGGCGTGCCTTCGATTTGCGTCAGTGCTTGTAGTCGTCGCTAGGTGATCTACGGATTTGGATGTAATTTTTATTATTTTTGGTATTCGTTGTACTGCCATGATTAAAGATGAATAGTTCGAAAGTTTTCAGAGGAAAAAAATACAACCCAATGAGTTTTTTCAAACCACACGACAACCCTCATTTTTTTTTCCAAACCGACCCCCACCTTCTCGTGTTTGGGAAAGAAATCCCGTAGTTGTACATACACATTCTCAATCAGACCATATCTTTTCTGACCTTTACCTATGGATTCCCTTTCCACAATATATCTCAATCTCAACCCAATCAAAATTTTCCTACGTTGAACCAAAAGAATAAAGTTTCCCCCCCTTCGCGGTGCACGTGTATTCAGCTAGTAAAGACACCTGTTGCACCACTCATCCAAGCATAATTCATGACATTTAAGTTCTACTTGCTGCCATTTTGCAAGAAATGGGGTAGTTAAATTATTCAACATGGTACATAAATAGTATTTTCATGGAGAAAGCTACTTGATGTGACATGTGATGACTGAGAATCTTCAATGAAACACTCCATGTGACACCCTGCAAAAGAACTGCCAAGATGAGCAACCAAGTTATTGTACTAATTCATAGTGGTATATGATTGATGTTCTGTAAGGCATCAGAAACTAAATTTACATTTGAGTATGTGCTGAAGAACTAACTAAGATTTTGTAGGACTGCGCTCGGGTCTAGACATTCTAATGCTATTAAGGAAATCTGCTTTCCTGCAAAGTTTCTAAAATGATTTGTTGGAGTTGCTAGCTCTGGAAACACGTTAGGTGTTTTACTTTTGGCACTCGACAATTATACCTCTGTGCAATTTTATTTCTAAAACGACTAATTGTACGCATATTCTTGTGTCCCGAACTCTGGTGGCAACCCTGATTCTAATCTTAACATCTATCTATCTACCAAAACACCGGGCTTGTGATTCAGGAGTATATATAGAAATATCAAGTACACCTTTAAACTCTAATAAGGCTATTATGTTTGACCATTTATGTGTTTGAAGAGCAAAACAATTCCTCATATTTTTACATACATGATATGGAAAGTGATGGACGAAAAATGCAAGGAACATAACATAAAACATGTTGAGACACCGCAGCAAGTCAGCGGTCCAAATTGACCACTTCCAAGTACCAAAGCTTTATAACATTTCAATAAACGATAGGCTGTGCTCCACGATAACTCCTTTAATGGAGAAATAAGGTAGCTAGGTAGAAATTCTGTTACTCGGAAATGGGAGGGCATTAATACATATAACCTAGAATCAAAGTTTTTAAAAGCGGCATCCTCAAAATATATGCTAAATTGACGTTAATGATGTTAAAGTCATTGAACTGTACATGATGCCATTTAGTGTGAAGCCCTTCCAAATTCTATAACACCGAGATAGCGCACTATTTAGAACTCTGCCTAGGATATGTAGCTTTATAAATTGCAAACGAATACTCTCAGCAAAACCAGAAGTTTTTCTTTTAAAAAAATGATGTCATGAAAGCTGAACCATGAACACTAGATCTTCTGGGATATCAGCTTAGTTTGGTGTGGGCATCACACAATACATGATTCGAAGGAGGACACTTAACATATCCAAGACAACACCTTTTGATCCATCTCTGTTGGAGCTAGGCTTGGAAGGCTATTGGGAACTAAGGTGTGCTATTTTGGATTTGCCGGCTGTTCCACTCGTGCTCGCACCACCTCATTCGCATCATCTAACTCCCAACATTATTTGTTTTAATTGCCACTTGGATGGAGCCTCCTGTTTTGAACCGAAATGAAGGCCTAATGGAAACGAAGGAGCAACATGGTGTATTTTGCTGGTCCAACGCTACTAATTCATGAGAACATATCAGGTGAAACGAAAAATCTGTGCACCCAATGCACCATGCGATTTTGGGCCTTTGGATAGTAAACCAACGGACATGGTTTGATTACAGATGACTTGTTGGCGTATTCACAAGACAGGCCTCGCATTTTGTACAAATCAACCCGCACTCCACCTAGTAGTCTAGCTCATTGTCAATAAAGCACTTATATTCCACCAAAAATCAACCCAATGGAGGAAATCACAGCACAAACTGAACTATCGGTTGATTTTGACGAAACAAAATGTTCTGTTTGCACAATATGTTCACAGCCCCGAGTTTGCCTCAATCTTGTCCGTCTTTTTTTCATCTAACGGTCTCAAATGGTGTGGTGCATTGGGTGCACAAGTTCGTTCATTTCACCTGATATGTTCTCACTAATTCATGGTTGATGCCAACGCAATACCTTCTAAGGGTCTAATGATTAAACTCCCTCGTTTCTCTCTGTACGAGTGGAATTTCAGACAGGTGGAATGTCGCATATTGGTTGCATGAAATGGATATCATCATGGTCAATAATTATTTGCATTATACTAGTTGCAATGTCTACTAGGAGCCATCAATTGTTGTCTTGTTTCCATTGTTTGGGCATAATGACATAATTTTAGTCCTCTACAAGAATACTGGTTCTATCAATGCATCAAGGCAGGAGCTTTACATTATTGTAGATGATATATACCAATAATATATAATAACATATGGTTTGTGCATCAACCCATATGTCGAAGCCGGGGGGTCATTGACGGAGATAATTCCGGCCGATCTCGGTCGGGCCATGGCCATCCAATCGTGTCCCCCATAATTATGCCTACTTGACTGACATCCTTTGTTTGTTAAGTTATAGCTAGATCAATAGCAATATGATCATACATTTAAATAGTTGCAAACAAATGCATCTACTAACAAAAGGACCATATTCTCAACAAGTTTTTTTACGTCCCTCGATCCCAAAAGAAAAAGAACAGGTTGTCCCAGCAAATGCCTACATTTTTGGCCTATTTTTTTCTTCCTTTTGAGCAAAACGTTTGTACATGCTATCACGAAAATCATGAACAAACTTCACCGCATCAGGATCCAAGTCACCCGCCTTCACATACACCATCTTTTGGTCCTTACTCACTTGCTTAATCACAAGATTCCTCTCATCGAACTTAATCTTCTTATTTTGGATTTCACGAGCAAGCCAGGCCTCTCCGACTTCTTTTCCATCTTGATCTTATTGCACTTGAAAAATGCCTCCACCTTCTTTACCATGATGTTCTAGAACTTCTCCATCATCATGGGCGTTGCCTCTTCTCGCTTCTCCTTCTCGGTCTCCCACTCCCCCTCTACCTAGGCACATGGGTGGTTAGTGCAAGCCCTCTTACAATGGTTGGATCACCACCTAATTTATCACGTGCTTTGGCGTTGGTGGAACTGAAAAAATGGGTTATGTTTCTCCACTGGCTTTGCACATTCAACTTCTACCAATAATACATCATCGTGAATGGCTAGCCCCCAGTCTTGTTGTACAAAGCGGCGGCATGACCGACTAGCAACGTAAAGAAAATTAATCAAATGACCTACACATAGAGAAACACGAAAGCAACGTAGAGCAAATCAACTTACGAGCTCGAGCAGTGACACACCACTTGGTCATCGGTTTTGTGTTTCTGCATATGTTGCGTACTTGTTGATGGCCTTTTGAATGGTGTACCTGAAGGAAATATGCCCTAGAGGCAATAATAAAGTTATTATTTATTTCCTCATATCATGATAAATGTTTATTATTCATGCTAGAATTGTATTAACCGGAAACATGATACATGTGTGAATATATAGACAAACATATAGTCACTAGTATGCCTCTACTTGACTAGCTCATTAATCAAAGATGGTTATGTTTCCTAACCATAGACATGTGTTGTCATTTGATTAATGGGATCACATCATTAGGAGAATGATGTGATTGACATGACCCATCTCGTTAGCTTAGCACATGATCGTTTAGTATTCTCCTATTGCTTTCTTCATGACTTATACATGTTCCTGTAACTATGAGAAATATGCAACTCCCGTTTACCGGAGGAACACTTTGGGTACTACCAACCGTCACAACGTAACTGGGTGATTATAAAGGAGTACTACAGGTGTCTCCGAAGGTACATGTTGAGTTGGCGTATTTCGAGATTAGGTTTTGTCACTCCGATTGTCGGAGAGGTATCTCTGGGCCCTCTCGGTAATACTCATCACTTAAGCCTTGCAAGCATTATAACTAATGAGTTAGTTATGAGATGACGTATTCAGAGCGAGTGAAGAGACTTGCGATAACGAGATTGAACTAGGTATTGGATACCGGCGATCATATCTCGGGCAAGTAACATACCGATGACAAAGGAACAACGTATGTTGTTATGCGGTTTGACCGATAAAGATCTTCGTAGAATATGTAGGAACCAATATGGGCATCCAGGTCCGCTATTGGTTATTGACCGAGAATGGTTTTAGGTCATGTCTACATAGTTCTCGAACCCGTAGGGTCCGCACGCTTAACGTTTGATGACAGTTTTATTATGAGTTTATAAGTTTTGATGTACTGAAGTTTGTTGAAGTCCGGATGTGATCACGGACATGACGAGGAGTCTCGGAATGGTCGAGACATAAAGATTGATATATTGGAAGCCTATGTTTGGACATCGGAATGGTTCCCGTGAAATCGAGTTTTCTGGGAACACCGGGGTTACGGAACCCTCCGGGGATATTGGGCCTTAGTGGGCCAAGAGGGAGAAGAGGAGGGCGGCCGGGGCAGGCAGCGCCCTCCCCTAGTCCTAATAGGACAAGGAAGGGGCGGTGCCCCTTCCTCTTTCCCTCCCCTTTCCTTCTCCACCAAGGCAAGAGGGGAGTCCTACTCCCGGTGGGAGTAGGACTCCTCGGCGCACCCTAGGGGCGGCCGCACCTTCCCCTCCCTCCTTTATATCACGGGGCTGGGGGCACCCATAGACACAAGTTGATCTACGGATCGTTCCTTAGCCGTGTCGGTGCCCCCTCCACCATATTCCACCTCGGTCATATCGTCGCGGAGTTTAGGCGAAGCCTGCGCGATAGAACATCATCAACGTCACCAAGCCGTCGTCTTGTAGAACTCATCCCGAAGCTTTGCTGGATCGGGCCGGGGATCGTCATCGAGCTGAACGTGTGCTGAACTCGGAGGTGCCGTACGTTCGGTACTTGGATCGGTCGGATCGTGAAGACGTACGACTACATCAACCGCGTTGTCGTAACACTTCTGCTTACGGTCTACGAGGGTACGTGGACAACACTCTCCCCTCTCGTTGCTATGCCATCACCATGATCTTGCGTGTGCGTAGGAATTTTTTTTGAAATTACTACGTTACCCAACATTACCATCTATGACTTAGCGACTTCAGATTGCGTTCATGGATAACTTACTGGACGTAGGGCTCTTCGTTTTTGTGCTCATGAAAAAATCGTGCACACTTTGCCAAATCACACTAGTGCCCAATTAAGCTGCACACAACAATACATAGTCCTTGTTCAAGTACGACAAACCCCTCTACTTTACAGCCACATCAGGCACAATAGGCTGTTGGGTGTCCATCATGGTCATGTCTTGCTCCACCTAAGGCGAGTAGTGGTCATCGACTTGTTCGTCCTCGTGCTCGCCGCCATTATATAGATTGTGTTCATAATCTCCTCTCCGATGACCACCGTCGAGTTTGGGGGAGGAAATCAACCAAACAATGACTGGCTACTGCCTAATGGGGGCTCCTCGGACTGAAACCGCAATCAGATGAGTGTGGATGACTCAATGAACATATAGTCGTTGTTGAGGTCAACGGTGTATGATGGAGGCCTGCCGGAGGTGAAGGAGGAGGCGGCAGAGTGCTTTGGCGATTGTTTCGTGCCACCTAGACCGTACCGATGAGCAATGAAGTAAGGCGGCTATTGCCCAGGCGGCGGGGACACGACGAGCCACTGTTGATGAGGGTCTCTGGCTTTAGTGTCCGCCATCGCCTTCTTCTTCACTGGCACCAACACATGGAGGACGGGCTCTAGGTTTGGCATGACGATGAACCTTGTAAGGGTTGCGACAATTCCATCATGGTGGCACACACGACAGAACTGGTGGCGGCGGAGGTAATTGAGGCGGAGAGGGCGGGCTTTCGCGTGAGAAATGGCAGGACTGTGAAGACGCACATGCTGGGGATTTTGGGTGGGACATGGGTGTCGGACTATGACATAGCGGACGTCCGAACTGCCTAGATCTCCCCTGGTTTTGGGCCGAGCTATGGGATTTCAAGATTCCAGACCATCCAATTTGGTGATCCACATTGGATGGATCAAAGTGTCCAAAGGATCAATTTCAGTCCAAAAGCTTGCAGGCGTTTTGGTGACCCACTTTGTGTCGTGGTAACGATTCCGACAATAAGAGAGGGGTAGGATAAAGGAGCATGATCTATCGAGATGCAAATGGGTGACACGGTGGTTTTAGCGACTTCGGGCCTCTCACGGTGGAGATAACAACCCTACGTCTCGTGCTCCGGAGAGGCTTTGCTTTATCTGTCATGAACACGGAGTTACATGGTGTATTTGAGAGAGAGACGGGAGAGCGGATCTCCATGCCTGAGCTATGTCCTGAGACTAATGGTGAGAAAGAGAGAGAGGTGGAAGAAAAGAGCCCCCCAGTCTAGTGGTGGGGGGCGGCTTATATAGAGTGCGCCACCCCCTCACCTCCTATGTTACAAAGTGGGGCATGAATGCCATAATGTCAGCCCACTACCAAGCCCTCACCATAAGAATGATGCTGACTGGTTTGTTGCCTGCTGGTCTTCGTATATCCGAGTGAGTCATGCGGTCGAGTGGATGGTATACTGCTTGGTCGAGTGGATAGTATGCTGCTTGTCCGAGTGGATAGTATGTCTGTATGAAATTTATCTGGACCCACGTGTTGTGTGGACCCCATGCTTTATGATATTTTGACCCTTCGTGGGCCTACCTGTTATGTGTATCCCCAACATTAGCCCCCGAATCGATTGCGATTTTGCAGAACGAGTTTGTGAAAGACACAACTTGGCCCGAGTGATTACGGAAATACTCGGTACCTATCATCATACTTTCAGACAACCAAGGTTTGAACAAAATCTCAATGGATTCCGGCACTGCGCTTCCGACTGATCTGGGGTGAGTGCCCGCGAGGAGCAACTTGGTGACATTCGATCATCTCTCGGAAGAGGTTAACTCATGATCAGAGTATGGATGTGTCACTGAATCCAGGCAACAAGATCGACGCATGGACTGCTCTCTCGGTGAGATGCCATTCTTATCCCGGAGGAATGTCAATACAAGTCGGCTCTAGATCCGAACTTATGAGTTTCATGCTTTGAGTCTTAGAAGAAGGCTCAAAACAGGTCCACGGAGGAGGCTTAAACTCGCCTTATAGCAATTTTTTTGAGTGATTTGGAGCTGGTCCTGCATCGAGTAACTGATTACTCGGAATTTCTTCACACCTGGAACGTGTCTTTTTTTGTTGTTTGGCCGTCATCGGGCCAGGCGGACCTTTCCGAGTTGATACCATTCCGGTGGGGGCATGCTGAGTGCACCCACTGAATGTAGTCCCCGAGACTGCCATCGACTGCGGGCAGTCGGCGGGAGTCTTAGAGCCTATCTTTTTGTTGTTGTTTGGCCGTCACTCGGACCGGGCTGACCGTTCCGAGTGGATACCAACAGTCGGCGGGAGTCTTAGAGCCTGTCTTTTTTGTTGTTGTTCATCACTCGGATTGGTCAGGCCATACCGAGTGGAGATTACTCCAGTGGGGGCATGCTGAGTGCACCCACTGGGTGTAGTCCCCGAGACCGCCGTCGACTGTGGGCAGTCGGTGTTGGAAATATGCCCTAGAGGCAATAATAAAAGTATTATTATATTTCATTGTTCATGA
This sequence comes from Aegilops speltoides, assembly GCA_021437245.1. Lineage (NCBI taxonomy): Eukaryota > Viridiplantae > Streptophyta > Magnoliopsida > Poales > Poaceae > Aegilops > Aegilops speltoides. The sequence continues at coordinate 70,332,845 of CM038146.1, forward strand.
TAATTGTCTTTTATTCATGCTATAACTGTATTATCCGGAAATCGTAATACACGTGTGAATACATAGACCACTATATGTCCCTAGTGAGCCTCTAGTTGACTTGCTCGTTGTGATCAACAGATAGTCATGGTTTCCTGGCTATGGACATTGGATGTCGTTGATAACGGGATCACATCATTAGGAGAATGATGTGATGGACAAGACCCAATTCTAAGCATAGCACAAAGATCGTGTAGTTCGTTTGCTAGAGCTTTTCCAATGTCAAATATCTCTTCCTTAGACCATGAGATCGTGTAACTCCCGGATACCGTAGGAATGCTTTGGGTGTATCAAACGTCACAACGTAACTGGGTGACTATAAAGGTGCACTACAGGTATCTCCGAAAGTGTCTGTTGGGTTGACACGGATCGAGACTGGGATTTGTCACTCCGTGCAAACGGAGAGGTATCTCTGGGCCCACTCGGTAGGACATCATCATAATGTGCACAATGTGACCAAGGGGTTGATCACGGGATGATGTGTTGCGGAACGAGTAAAGAGACTTGTTGGTAACGAGGTTGAACAAGGTATCGGTATACCGACGATCGAATCTCGGGCAAGTAAAATACCGCTAGACAAAGGGAATTGTATACGGGATCGACTGAGTCCTTGACATCGTGGTTCATCCGATGAGATCATCGTGGAACATGTGGGAGCCAACATGGGTATCCAGATCCCGCTGTTGGTTATTGACCGGAGAACGTCTCGGTCATGTGCATGGTTCCCGAACCCGTAGGGTTTACACACTAAGGTTCGATGGCGCTAGGGTTATAAAGGAAGCTTGTATGTGGTTACGAATGTTGTTCGAGTCCGGATGAGATCCCGGACGTCACGAGGAGTTCGGAATGGTCGGAGGTAAAGATTTATATATGGGAAGTCCTGTTTTGTCACGGAAAAGTTTTGGGGTTTATCGGTAGCGTCTGGGACCACCGGAGGTCCCGGGGTCCACTAAGTGGGGCCACCTGCCCCGAGAGGGCTGCGTGGGCCATGTGTGGAGGAACCAGCCCGGTGGGCTGGTGCGCCCCACAAGGGGGCCAAGCGCGGGGAGGGTGGGAGGGGCAAACCCTAGGGCGAGATGGGCCCTAAGGCCCATGCTCCTGCGCCTCCTCTCTCCCCCTCCTGGCCGCCACCCCAGATGCCATCTGGAGGCTGGCCGCACCCCTTGGGGTGGGAAACCCTAAAGGGGGCGCAGCCCCCTCTCCCCCTATAAATAGTGAGGCATAGGGCTGCCCAGAGGACACACAGAATACACGTGATTCGATCTCTGCCTTTGGTTGCAGCCCTCTCCTCTCTCCCAAGTACTCCTCCTCTCCCGTGGTGCTTAGCGAAGCCCTGCTGGATTGCCACGCTCCTCCATCACCACCATGCCGTTGTGCTGCTGCTGGATGGAGTCTTCCTCAACCTCTCCCTCTCTCCTTGCTGGATCAAGGCGTGGGAGACGTCACCGGGCTGTACGTGTGTTGAACGCGGAGGTGTCGTGCGTTCGGCACTTGATCATCGGTGATTTGAATCACGACGAGTACGACTCCATCAACCCCGTTCACTTGAACGCTTCCGCTTAGCGATCTACAAGGGTATGTAGATGCACTCTCTTTCTACTCGTTGCTGGTCTCTCCATAGATAGATCTTGGTGACACGTAGGAAATTTTTTGAATTTCTGCTACGTTCCCCAACAGTGGTATCAGAGCCAGGTTTATTGCGTAGATTCTTTGCACGAGTAGAACACAAAGTAGTTGTGGGCGTTGATGTTGTTCAATATGCTTACCGTTACTAGTCCAATCTTGTTTTGACGGTATTGTGGGATGAAGCGGCCCGGACCGACCTTACACGTACTCTAACGTGAGACAAGTTCCACCGATTGACATGCACTTCGTGCATAAGGTGGCTAGCGGGTGCCAGTCTCTCCCATTTTAGTCGGAACGGATTCTATGAAAGGGGTCCTTATGAAGGGTAAATAGCAATTGACATATCACGTTGTGGTTTTGCGTAGGTAAGAAACGTTCTTGCTAGAAACCCATAGCAGCCACGTAAAACATGCAACAACAATTAGAGGACGTCTAACTTGTTTTTGCAGGGTATGCTATGTGATGTGATATGGCCAAGAAGAATGTGATGAACAATATGTGATGTATGAGATTGATCATGTTCTTGTAATAGGATTCACGACTTGCATGTCGATGAGTATGACAACCGGCAGGAGCCATAGGAGTTGTCTTAATTTATTGTATGACCTGCGTGTCATTGAACAACGCCATGTAATTACTTTACTTTATTGCTAACCGGTAGCCATAGTAGTAGAAGTAATAGTTGGCAAGACAACTTCATGAAGACACGATGATGGAGATCATGATGTTGGAGATCATGGTGTCATGCCTGTGACGATGATGATCATGGAGCCCCGAAGATGGAGATCAAAAGGAGCAAAATGATATTGGCCATATCATGTCACTATTTGATTGCATGTGATGTTTATCATGTTTATGCATCTTGTTTACTTAGGACGACGGTAGTAAATAAGATGATCCCTTACAAAATTTCAAGAAGTGTTCTCCCCTAACTGTGCACCATTGCTACAGTTAAGTAAACTTCTAAGCACCACGTGATGATCGGGTGTGATGGATTCTTACGTTCACATACAACGGTGTAAGACAGTTTTACACAGCGAAAACACTTAGGGTTAACTTGACGAGCCTAGCATGTACAGACATGGCCTCGGAACACGGAGACCGAAAGGTCGAGCATGAGTCGTATAGTAGATACGATCAACATGAAGATGTTCACCGATGATGACTAGACCGTCTCACGTGATGATCGGACACGGCCTAGTTGACTTGGATCATGTAATCACTTAGATGACCAGAGGATGTCTATCGAGTGGGAGTTCATAAGATGAACTTAATTATCCCGAACATAGTCAAAAGATCTTTGCAAATTATGTAAATGGCTCGCGCTTTAGTTCCACTGTTTAGATATGTTCCTAGAGAAAATATAGTTGAAAGTTGACATGGCGATTATGCGGACGATGAAAGCCTATGTCCTTAATGCACCGCTCAGTGTGCTGAACCCCAAACGTCGTTTGTGGATGTTGCGAACATCGGACATACACGTTTTGATAACTACATGATAGTTCAGTTAAACGGTTTAGAGTTGAGGCACCAAAGACGTTTTTCGAAACATCGCGGAACATATGAGATGTTATCGAGGGCTGAAATTGGGATTTCAGGCTCGTGCCCACGTCAAGAGGTATGAGACCTCCGACGATTTTCTTAGCCTGCAAACTAAGGGAGGAAAGCTCAATCGTTGAGCTTGTGCTCAGATTGTCTGAGTACCACAATCACTTGGATCGAGTGGGAGTTAATCTTCCAGATGAGATAGTGATGTTTCTCCAAAGTCATTGCCACCAAGCTGCTAGAGCTTCGTGATGAACTATAACATATCAGGGATAGATATGATGATCCTTGAGGCATTCGCGATGTTTGACACCTCGAAAGTAGAAATCAAGAAGGAGCATCAATTGTTGATGGTTGGTGAAACCACTAGTTTCAAGAAGGGCAAGGGCAAGAAGGGATACTTCATGAAACGGCAAATCAGCTGCTGCTCTAGTGAAGAAACCCAAGGTTGAACCCAAACCCGAGACTAAGTGCTTCTGTAATAAGGGGAACAACCACTGGAGCGGAATTACCCTAGATACTTGGTAGATGAGAAGGCTGGCAAGGTCGATAGAAGTATATTGGATATACATTATGTTAATGTGTACTTTACTAGTACTCCTAGTAGCACCAGGGTATTAGATACCAGTTCGGTTGCTAAGTCTTAGTAACTCGAAATAAAAGCTGCGGAATATACGGAGACTAGCTAAAGGTGAGCTGATGATATATGTTGGAAGTGTTTCCAAGGTTCATGTGATCAAGCATCGCACGCTCCCTCTACCATCGAGATTTGGTGTTTGCGTTGAGCATAGACATGATTGGATTATGTCTATCGCAATACAGTTATTCATTTAAGGAGAATAATGGTTACTCTATTTATTTGAATAATACCTTCAATGGTCTTGCACCTAAAGGAATGGTTTATTGAATCTCGATCGTAGTGATACACATTTTCATGCCAAAAAGATATAAGATAGTAATGATAGTACCACTTACTTGTGGCACTGCCATGTAAGTCATATTGGTATAAAACGCATGAAGAAGCTCCATGTTGATGGATCTTTGGACTCACTCGTCTTTGAAAAGTTTGAGACATGCGAAACACGTCTATTGGTGTATACGCATAAAGAAACTCCATGCAGATGGATCGTTTGGACTCACTTGATTTTGAATCACTTGAGATATGCAAATCATACCACATGGGCAAGATGACTTAAAGGCCTCATTTTTCAGTAAAATGGAACAAGATAGCAACTTGTTGGAAGTAACACATTTTGATGTGTGCAGTCCAATCAGTGCTGAGGCATGCAGTGAATATCCTTATGTTCTTACTTCACAGATGATTCGAGTAGATGTAGAGTATATTTACTTGATGAAACACAAGTCTGAATTATTGAATGGTTCAAGTAATTTCAGAGTGAAGTTGAAGATCATCGTGACAAGAGGATGAAATGTCTATGATATGATCATAGAGATGAGTATCTGAGTTACGAGCTTTGGCACGCAATTAAGACATTGTGGAAATTGTTTCACAATTAATACCGCCTGGAACACCATAGTGTGATGGTGTGTCCGAACATCGTGGTTGGACCCTATTGGATATGGTGCGTACCATGACGTCTCTTATCGAATTACCACTATCGTTTGTGGGTTAGGCATTAGAGACAACCACATTCACTTTAAATAGGGTACCACGTAATTCCGTTGAGATGACACCGTATGAACTATGGTTTAGAGAAACCTAAGCTGTCATTTCTTAAAGGTTGGGGCTGCGACGCTTATGTGAAAAAGTTTCAGGTTGATAAGCTCGAACCCAAAACGGATAAAATGCATCTTCATAGGACACCCAAAACAGTTGGGTATACCTCCTAATTCAGATCCGAAAGCAATGGGGATTGTTTCTTGAATCGGGTCCTTTTCGAGGAAAAGTTTGTCTCGAAAAGTTGAGTGGGAGGATGGTGGAGACTTGATATGGTTATTGAACCGTCACTACAACTAGTGTGTGGAAGGGCACAGGAAGTTGTTCCTATGGTTCCTACACCAATTGAAGTAGAAGCTTATGATAGTGATCATGAAACTTCGGATCAAGTCACTACTGTACCTCGTAGGGTGACAAGGATGCGTACTGCTTTAGAGTGGTGCAGTAATCCTGTCGTGAAGGTCATGTTGCTAGACAACAATGATCCTACGAGCTATGGAGAAGCGATGGTGGGCCCAAATTCCGACAAATGGTTAGAAGCCATGAAATCCGAGATAGGATCCATGTATCAGAACAAAGCATGGACTTTGGTGGACTTGCCCGATGATCGGCAAGCCATTGAGATAAATGGATCTTTAAGAAGAAGACGGACGTGGACGGTGATGTCACCGTCTATGAAGCTCGACTTGTGGCGAAGAGTTTTTTCACAAGTTCAAGGAGTTGACTACGATGAGATTTTCTCATCCGTAGCGATGCTTAAGTCCGTCGGAATCATGTTAGCATTAGCTGTATTTATGAAATCTGGCAGATGGATGTCAAAATGAGTTTCCTTACCATTTTTCGTAAGGAAAGGTTGTATGTGATACAATCAGAAAAGTTTTGTCGATCCTAAGGATGCTAAAAGGTATGCTAGCTCCAGCGATCCTTCTAAGGACTGGAGTAAGCATCTCGGAGTTGGAATATGTACTTAGATAAGATGATCAAAGATTTTGGGTTTATACAAATTTATGAGAAACTTGTATTTCCAAAGAAGGGAGTGGGAGGACTATAGAATTTCTGATGAGTATATGTTATTGACATATTGTTGATCAGAAATGATATAGAATTTCTGGAAAGCATATAGGTTTATTTGAAAAGTGTTTTTCAATGGAAAACCTGGATTAAGCTACTTGAACATTGAGCATCAAGGTCTGAGGATAGATCAAAAAATGCTAAATGGTATTTTCAAATGAGCATATACCTTGACGTGATCTTGAAGGTGTTCAAGATGGATCAGTCAAAGAAGGAGTTCTTGCCTGAGATGTAAGGTATGAAGTTAAGACTTAAAGGCTCGACCACGGCAGAATAGAGAGAAAGGACGAAGGTCGTCCCCTATACTTCAGACGTAGGCTCTATAGTATGCTATCTTTGTGTCTTTGCACCGAAGTGTGCCTAGCCATGAGTCAGTCAAGGGGTACAAGAATGATCCAGGAATGGATCATTGGACAGCGGTCAAAATTGTCCTTGGAGTAAATAAGGACATGTTTCTCGATTATGGAGGTGATAAAGAGTTCGGCGTAAAGGGTTACATCGATGCAAGCTTTAACACCTATCCGAGTGACTCTGAGTAGCAAACCGGATACGTATAGTGGAGCAACCATTTGGAATAGCTCCAAGTGGAGCATGGAAACAGCATTTACAATATGACCTAGAAATTTGCAAAGCACACACGGATCTGAAAGGTTCAGACCCGTTGACTAAAACCTCTCTCACAAGCAAAACTTGATCAAACCCCAGAACTCATTTGATGATGTTGGTCACATGGCGATGTGACCTGTCAGTGTTAAATCACATGGCGATGTGAACTAGATTATTAACTCTAGTGCAAGTGGGAGACTGTTGGAAATATGCCCTAGAGGCAATAATAAAAGTATTATTATATTTCATTGTTCATGATAATTGTCTTTTATTCATGCTATAAGCTGTATTATCCGGAAATCGTAATACGTGTGAATACATAGACCACTATATGTCCCTAGTGAGCCTCTAGTTGACTAGCTCGTTGTGATCAACAGATAGTCATGGTTTCTGACTATGGACATTGGATGTCGTTGATAACGGGATCACATCATTAGGAGAATGATGTGATGGACAAGACAATTCTAAGCATAGCACAAAGATCGTGTAGTTCGTTTGCTAGAGCTTTTCCAATGTCAAGTATCTCTTCCTTAGACCATGAGATCGTGTAACTCCGGATACCGTAGGAATGCTTTGGGTGTATCAAGCGTCACAACGTATCGGGTGACTATAAAGGTGCACTACAGGTATCTCCGAAAGTGTCATTGGGTTGACACGGATCGAGATCGGATTTGTCACTCCGTGCAAATGGAGAGGTATCTCTGGGCCCACTCGGTAGGACATCATCATAATGTGCACAATGTGACCAAGGGGTTGATCACGGGATGATGTGTTGCGGAGCGAGTAAAGAGACTTGCGGTAACGAGATTGAACAAGGTATCGGTATACCGACGATCGAATCTCGGGCAAGTAAAATACCGCTAGACAAAGGGAATTGTATACGGGATCGATGAGTCCTTGACATCGTGGTTCATCCGATGAGATCATCATGGAACATGTGGGAGCCAACATGGGTATCCAGATCCGCTGTTGGTTATTGACGGAGAACGTCTCGGTCATGTCTACATGGTTCCCGAACCCGTAGGGTCTACACATAAGGTTCGATGGCGCTAGGGTTATAAAGGAAGCTTGTATGTGGTTACGAATGTTGTTCGAGTCCGGATGAGATCCCGGACGTCACGAGGAGTTCGGAATGGTCCGGAGGTAAAGATTTATATATGGGAAGTCCTGTTTTGGTCACCGAAAAGTTTGGGGTTTATCGGTAACGTCTGGGACCACCGGAGGTCGAGGGTCCACCAAGTGGGGCCACCTGCCCCAGAGGGCTGCGTGGGCCATGTGTGGGAGGAACCAGCCCAGGTGGGCTGGTGCGCCCCAAAGGGGCCCAAGCGCGGGGGAGGGTGGGAGGGGGCAAACCCTAGGGCAGATGGGCCCTAAGGCCCAAGCTCCCTGCGCCTCCCTCTCCTCCCCCTCCTGGCCGCCACCCCAGATGCCATCTGGAGGCTGGCCGCACCCCTTGGGGTGGGAAACCCTAAAGGGGGCGCAGCCCCTCTCCCCTATAAATAGTGAGGCATAGGGCTGCCCAGAGGACACACACAGAATACGTGATTCGATCTCTGCCTTTGGTTGCAGCCCTCTCCTCTCTCCCAAGTACTCCTCCTCTCCCGTGGTGCTTAGCGAAGCCCTGCTGGATTGCCACGCTCCTCCATCACCACCATGCCGTTGTGCTGCTGCTGGATGGAGTCTTCCTCAACCTCTCCCTCTCTCCTTGCTGGATCAAGGCGTGGGAGACGTCACCGGGCTGTACGTGTGTTGAACGCGGAGGTGCCGTGTGTTCGGCACTTGATCATCGGTGATTTGAATCACGACGAGTACGACTCCATCAACCCCGTTCACTTGAATGCTTCCGCTTAGCGATCTACAAGGGTATGTAGATGCACTCTCTTTCTACTCGTTGCTGGTCTCTCCATAGATAGATCTTGGTGACACGTAGGAAAATTTTTGAATTTCTGCTACGTTCCCCAACAGTCGGCGGGGATATGAGAGAACTAAAACTCTTCTTAGCTGGTACTGACCGAACTTGTTCTTCTCTGACTCAGAGGTCGAGTAATTCTGGAGCTGGGTTTGCATCGAGCAAAATGTTTCTTTCTGAGTTCTCTTCCAGTGGGGGCACGCTGAGTGCACCCGCTGGGTGTAGTCCCCGAGCCTCTGTCGGACTAGATGAGTCTGGCAGAGGGTTTAAGTCTCTCGGTAAACCTCTATGCATTTGGCACGATAAATATCTTTGTCTGGAATTGAATCAATCGGATGGATGCGTAGCGAGGTGGTTGTACGAACGACGTTCGACGAGTAAGGTCGCCTGTACGATTCAGCGATGGCGCTTCATTTTTAACCTTTTGCATGAAAGGGGTATTTATCCGAGTGGACATGCTTCCCGACTGATCGGGGCATGTTGACTACAAGGAAAAACTTGGTGGCACTTGTATGTCTCCCGGAGGAGATAGACTAGTGGTCAGACATGGACGTGCCATGAAACCCGAATGATGAGGCTAGTGTGTGGACTGACTCTCCAAAGAGAGGCCACTCATTATCCCGGGGGAAAACCAGCACATGCCATCTCTGAGTCCAAGTTTGTGAAACTAACGTCTTGGAGCCTAGGATAGGGCCAAGTGTATCCGTAGAGGAGCGTTGTTTTCACCCTTTTGCAGTCTTGAAGATGACTTTAGGTAATGATTTGGGCGATCGTCCGAGTGGACAGTACAGTTGGGGAACGTAGTAATTTCAAAAAAATTCCTACGCACACGCAATATCATGGTGATGGCATAGCAACGAGAGGGGAGAGTATTGTCCACGTACCCTCGTAGACCGTAAGCGGAAGCGTTATGACAACGCGGTTGATGTAGTCGTACGTCTTCATGATCCGACCGATCCAAGTACCAAACGTACGGCACCTCCGAGTTCAGCACACGTTCAACTTGATGATGATCCTCGGGCTCCGATCTAGCAAAGCGTCGGGGATGAGTTCCGTCAGCACGACGGCGTGGTGACGATGATGATGTTCTACCGGCGCAGAGCTTCGCCTAAACTCCGCGACGATATGACCGAGCTGGAATATGGTGGAGGGGGGCACCGCACACGGCTAAGGAATGATCCGTAGATCAACTTGTGTGTCCTAGGGTGCCCCCCGCCCTCGTATATAAAGGAGCAAGGGGGGAGGCCGGCCGGCCCTAGAGGCGCGCCAGAGGAGGAGTCCTCCTCCTAGTAGGAGTAGGACTCCCCTTTCCTACTCCTACTAGGAGGGGAAAGGAAGGGGAGAGGAGAGGGAAGAGGGGCCCCTCCTAGTCAATTCGGACCAGAGGGGAGGGCGCGCCCATGCTGGCTACCCTCTCTCTCTCCACTAAGGCCCATAGGGCCCATTACTTCTCCTTGGGGGGTTCGGTAACCCTCCGGCACTCCGGTTTTCTCCAGCGTCCGGAACACTTCCGGTGTCGAATATAGTCATCTAATATATCAATCTTTATGTCTCGACCATTTGAGACTCCTCGTCATGTCCGTGATCACATCGGGACTCGAACAAACTTCGGTACATCAAAACTTATAAACTCATAATAAAACTGTCATCGTAACGTTAAGCGTGCGGACCCTACGGGTTCGAGAACTATGTAGACATGACCTAGAACTATTCTCGGTCAATAACCAATAGCGGAACATGGATGCCCATATTGGTTCCTACATATTCTACGAAGATCTTTATCGGTCAAACCGCATAACAACATACGTTGTTGCCTTTGTCATCGGTATGTTACTTGCCCGAGATTCGATCGTCGGTATCCAATACCTAGTTCAATCTCGTTACCGGATAGTCTCTTTACTCGTTACATAATGCATCATTCCGTAACTAACTCATTAGCTATAGTGATGTGCATTACCGAGAGGGCCCAGAGATACCTCTCCGACAATCGGAGTGACAAAACCTAATCTCGAAATATGCCAACTCAACATGTACCTTTGGAGACACCTGTAGTACTCCTTTATAATCACCCGATTCGTTGTGACGTTTGGTAGCACCAAAGTGTTCCTCCGTAAACAGGAGTTGCATAATCTCATAGTTACATGAACATGTATAAGTCATGAAGAAAGCAATAGCAATATACTAAACGATCAAGTGCTAGGCTAACGGAATGGGTCATGTCAATCACATCATTCTCCTAATGATGTGATCCCATTAATCAAATGACAACACATGTCTATGGTTAGGAAACATAACCATCTTTGATTAATAAGCTAGTCAAGTAGAGGCATACTAGTGACGTTGTGTTTGTCTATGTATTCACACATGTATTATGTTTCCGGTTAATACAGTTCTAGCATGAATAATAAACATTTATCATGATATGAGGAAATAAATAATAACTTTATTATTGCCTCTAGGGCATATTTCCTTCAGTCTCCCACTTGCACTAGAGTCAATAATCTAGATTACATAGTAATGATTCTAACACCCATGGAGTCTTGGTGCTGATCATGTTTTGCTCGTGAGAGAGGCTTAGTCAACGGGTCTGCAACATTCAGATCCGTATGTATCTTGGAAATCTCTATGTCTCCCACTTGGACTTGATCCCGAATGGAATTGAAGCATCTCTTGATGTGCTTGGTCCTCTTGTGAAATCTGGATTCCTTTGCCAAGGCAATTGCACCAGTATTGTCACAGAAGATCTTCATTGGTCCCGATGCACTAGGTATGATACCTAGATTGGAAATGAACTCCTTCATCCAGACTCCTTCATTTGCTGCTTCCGAAGCAGCTATGTACTCCGCTTCACATGTAGATCCCGCCACGACGCTTTGTTTAGAACTGCACCAACTTACAACTCCACCGTTTAATAAAAACACGATCCGGTTTGCGGATTTAGAATCGTCCGGATCAGTGTCAAATCTTGCATCGACGTAACCATTTACGACTAGCTCTTTGTCACCTCCATATACGAGAAACATATCCTTAGTCCTTTTCGGTATTTCAGATGTTCTTGACCGCTGTCGATGGTCCACTCTGGATTACTTTGGTACCTTCCTGCCAAGCTTATTGCTAAGCATACGTCAGGTCTGGTACACAGCATTGCATACATGATAGAGCCTATGGCTGAAGCATAGGGAACATCTTTCATTTTCTCTCTATCTTCTGCTGTGGTCGGGCATTGAGTTTGACTCAACTTCACACCTTGTAGCACGGGCAAGAACCCTTTCTTTGCCTGATCCATTTTGAACTTTTTCAAAATTTTATCAAGGTATGTGCTTTGTGAAAGTCCTATTAAGCGTCTTGATCTATCTCTATAAATCTTGATGCCCAATATGTAAGCAGCTTCACCGAGGTCTTTCATTGAAAAACTTTTATTCAAGTATCCCTTTATGCTATCCAGAAATTCTATATCATTTCCAATTAATAATATGTCATCTACATATAATATCGAAATGCTCTGAGCTCCCACTCACTTTCTTGTAAATACAGGCTTCTCCAAAAGTCTATATAAAACCATATGCTTTGATCACACTATCAAAGCGTTTATTCCAACTCCGAGATGCTTGCACCAGTCCATAAATGGATCGCTGGAGCTTGCACACTTTGTTAGCACCTTTTGGATCAACAAAACCTTCTGGCTGCATCATATACAACTCTTCTTCCAGAAATCCATTCAAGAATGCAGTTTTGACATCCATTTGCCAAATTTCATAATCATGAAATGCAGCAATAGCTAACATGATTCGGACAAACTTAAGCATCCCTACGGGTGAGAAAGTCTCATCGTAGTCAATCCCTTGAACTTCTCGAAAACCTTTCGCAACAAGTCGAGCTTTATAGACAGTTACATTACCATCAGCGTCAGTCTTCTTCTTAAAGACCCATTTATTCTCAATGGCTTGCCGATCATAGGGCAAGTCAACCAAAGTACATACTTTGTTCTCATACATGGATCCCATCTTAGATTTCATGGCCTCTAGCCATTTTGCGGAATCTGGGCTCATCATCGCTTCCTCATTGTTCGTAGGTTCATCATGGTCAAGTAACATGACTTCCAGAATAGGATTACCGTACCACTCTGGTGCGGATCTTACTCTGATGGACCTACGAGGTTCAGTAGAAACTTGATCTGAAGTTTCATGATCAATATCATTAGCTTCCTCACTAATTGGTGTAGTTGTCACAGGAACCGGTTCTTGTGATGAACTACTTTCTAATAAGGGAGCAGGTACAGTTACCTCATCAAGTTCTACTTTCCTCCCACTCACTTCTTTCGAGAGAAACTCCTTCTCTAGAAAGGATCCGATTTTAGCAACGAAAATCTTGCCCTCAGATTTGTGGTAGAAGGTGTACCCAATAGTCTCTTTTGGGTATCCTATGAAGACACATTTCTCTGATTTAGGTTCGAGCTTATCTGGTTGAAGTTTCTTCACATAAGCATCGCAGCCCAAACTTTAAGAAACGACAACTTTGGTTTCTTGCCAAACCACAGTTCATAAGGTGTCGTCTCAACGGATTTTGATGGTTCCCTATTCAACGTGAATGCGGCCGTCTCTAAAGCATAACCCCAGAACGATAGCGGTAAATCAGTAAGAGACATCATAGATCGCACCATATCTAGTAAAGTACGATTACGACGTTTGGATACACCATTTCGTTGTGGTGTTCCAGGTGACGTGAGTTGCGAAACTATTCCGCATTGTTTCAAATGTAAACCAAACTCATAACTCAAATATTCTCCTCCACGATCAGATCGTAGAAACTTTATTTTCTTGTTACGATGATTTTCCACTTCACTCTGAAATTCTTTGAACTTTTCAAATGTTTCAGACTTGTGTTTCATTAAGTAGATATACCCATATCTGCTCAAATCATCTGTGAAGGTGAGAAAATAATGATACCCGCCGCGAGCCTCAACATTCATTGGACCACAAACATCAGTATGTATGATTTCCAACAAATCAGTTGCTTGCTCCATAGTTCCGGAGAACGGCGTTTTAGTCATCTTGCCCATGAGGCACGGTTCGCAAGTACCAAGTGATTCATAATCAAGTGATTCCAAAAGTCCATCGGTATGGAGTTTCTTCATGCGCTTTACACCGATATGACCTAAACGGCAGTGCCACAAATAAGTTACACTATCATTATCAACTCTGCATCTTTTGGTTTCAACACTATGAATATGTGTATCACTACTATTGAGATTCAATAAAAATAGACCACTCTTCAGGGGTGCATGACCATAAAAGATATTACTCATATAAATAGAACAACCATTATTCTCTGATTTAAATGAATAACCGTCTCGCATCAAACAAGACCCAGATATAATGTTCATGCTCGACACTGGCACCAAATAACAATTATTTAGGTCTAAAACTAATCCCGATGGTAGATGTAGAGGTAGCGTGTCGACCGCGATCACATCGACTTTGGAACCATTTCCCACGCGCATCGCCACCTCGTCCTTAGCCAATCTTCGCTTAATCCGTAGTCCCTGTTTCGAGTTGCAAATATTAGCAACAAAACCAGTATCAAATACCCAGGTACTACTGCAAGCATTAGTAAGGTACACATCAATAACATGTATACCACATATACCTTTGTTCACCTTGCCATCCTTCTTATCCGCCAAATACTTGGGGCAGTTCCGCTTCCAGTGACCAGTCTGCTTGCAGTAGAAGCACTCAGTTTCAAGCTTAGGTCCAGACTTGGGTTTCTTCTCTTGAGCAGCAACTTGTTTGTTGTTCTTCTTGAAGTTCCCCTTCTTCTTCCCTTTGCCCTTTTTCCTGAAACTGGTGGTCTTGTTAACCATCAACACTTGATGCTCCTTCTTGATTTCTACCTCCGCGGCTTTTAGCATTGCGAAGAGCTCGGGAATAGTCTTGTCCATCCCTTGCATATTATAATTCATCACGAAGCTCTTGTAGCTTGGTGGCAGTGATTGAAGAACTCTGTCAATGACACTATCATCAGGAAGATTAACTCCTAGTTGAATCAAGTGATTATTATACCCAGACATTTTGAGTATGTGTTCACTGACAGAACTATTTTCCTCCATCTTGCAGCTATAAAACTTATTGGAGACTTCATATCTCTCAATCCGGGCATTTGCTTGAAATATTAACTTCAACTCCTGGAACATATCATATGCTCCATGACGTTTAAGACGTCGTTGAAGTCTTGGTTCTAAGTCGTAAAGCATGGCACACTGAACTATCGAGTAGTCATCAGCTTTGCTCTACCAGACGTTCTTAACATCGTCAGTTGCATCAGCAGCAGGCCTGGCACCCAGCGGTGCTTCCAGGACGTAATTCTTCTGTGCAGCAATGAGGATAATCCTCAGGTTATGGACCCAGTCCGTGTAATTGCTACCATCATCTTTCAACTTTGCTTTCTCAAGGAACGCATTAAAATTCAACGGAAGAACAGCACGAGCCATCTATCTACAACAAACATAGACAAGCAAAATACTATCAGGTACTAAGTTCATGATAAATTTAAGTTCAATTAATCATATTACTTAAGAACTCCCACTTAGACAGACATCTCTCTAGTCATCTAAGTGAACACGTGATCCAAATCAACTAAACCATGTCCGATCATCACGTGAGATGGAGTAGTTTCAATGGTGGACATCACTATGTTGATCATATCTACTATATGATTCACGTTCGACCTTTCGGTCTCTGTGTTCCGAGGCCATATCTGTATATGCTAGGCTCGTCAAGTTTAACCTGAGTATTCCGCATGTGCAACTGTTTTGCACTCGTTGTATTTAAACGTAGAGCCTATCACACCCGATCTTTACGTGGTGTCTCAGCACGAAGAACTTTCGCAACGGTGTATACTCAGGGAGAACACTTCTTGATAATTAGTGAGAGATCATCTTAAAATGCTACCGTCAATCAAATCAAGATAAGATGCATAAAGGATAAACATCACATGCAATCAATATAAGTGATATGATATGGCCATCATCATCTTGTGCGTGTAATCTCCATCTTCGAAGCACCATCGTGATCACCATCGTCACCGGCGCGACACCTTGATCTCCATCGTAGCATCGTTGTCGTTACGCCATCTATTGCTTCTACGACTATCGCTACCGCTTAGTGATAAAGTAAAGCAATTACAGGGTGTTTGCATTTCATACAATAAGCGACAACCATATGGCTCCTGCCAGTTGCCGATAACCGGTTACAAAACATGATCATCTCATACAATAAAATATAGCATCACGTCTTGACCATATCACATCACAACATGCCCTGCAAAAACAAGTTAGGCGTCCTCTACTTTGTTGTTGCAAATTTTACGTGGCTGCTACGGGCTTAGCAAGAACCGTTCTTACCTACGCATCAAAACCACAATGATAGTTCGTCAAGTTAGTGTTGTTTTAACCTTCGCAAGGACCGGGCGTAGCCACACTCGATCCAGCTAAAGTGAGAGAGACAGACACCCGCCAGCCACCTTTAAGCACGAGTGCTCATAACGGTGAAACCAGTCTCGCGTAAGCGTACGCGTAATGTCGGTCCGGGCCGCTTCATCTCACAATACCGCCGAACCAAAGTATGACATGCTGGTAAGCAGTATGACTTGTATCGCCCACAACTCACTTGTGTTCTACTCGTGCATATGAAATCTACGCATAAAACCTGGCTCGGATGCCACTGTTGGGGAACGTAGTAATTTCAAAAAAATTCATACGCACACGCAAGATCATGGTGATGGCATAGCAACAAGAGGGGAGAGTATTGTCCCCGTACCCTCGTAGACCGTAAGCGGAAGCGTTATGACAACGCGGTTGATGTAGTCATACGTCTTCACGATCCGACCGATCCAAGTACGAACGTACGGCACCTCCGAGTTCAGCACATGTTCAGCTCGATGACGATCCCCGGGCTCCGATCCAGCAAAGCGTCGGGGATGAGTTCCGTCAGCACGACGGCGTGGTGACGATGATGATGTTCTACCGGCGCAGGGCTTCGCCTAAACTCCGCGACGATATGACCGAGGTGGAATATGGTGGAGGGGGTCACCGCACACGGCTAAGGAACGATCCGTATATCAACTTGTGTGTCCTAGGGTGCCCCCCGCCCCCGTATATAAAGGAGCAAGGGGGAGGCCGGCCGGCCCTAGAGGGCGCGCCAGAAGGAGGAGTCCTCCTCCTAGTAGGAGTAGGACTCCCCCTTTCCTACTCCTATTGGCTACCGCCCCCCTCCTAGTCCAATTCGGACCAGAGGGGGAGGGGGCGCGCGGCCCATGCTGGCTAACTCTGTCACTCTCCACTAAGGCCCATAGGGCCCATTACTTCTCCTGGGGGGTTCCGGTAACCCTCCGGCACTCCGGTTTTCTCCGAAAACGTCCGTAACACTTCCGGTGTCCGAATATAGTCGTCCAATATATCAATCTTTATGTCTCGACCATTTTGAGACTCCTCGTCATGTCCGTGATCACATCCGGGACTCCAAGCAAACTTTGGTACATCAAAACTTATAAACTCATAATAAAACTGTCATCGTAATGTTAAGCGTGCGGACCCTACGGGTTCGAGAACTATGTAGACATGACCTAGAACTATTCTCGGTCAATAACCAATAGCGGAACCTGGATGCCCATATTGGTTCCTACATATTCTACGAAGATCTTTATCAGTCAAACCGCATAACAACATACGTTGTTCCCTTTGTCATCGGTATGTTACTTGCCCGAGATTCGATCGTCGGTATCCAATACCTAGTTCAATCTCGTTACCGGCAAGTCTCTTTACTCGTTACATAATGCATCATTCCATAAATAACTCATTAGCTACATTGCTTGCAAGGCTTATAGTGATGTGCATTACCGAGAGGGCCCAGAGATACCTCTCCGACAATCGGAGTGACAAAACCTAATCTCAAAATATGCCAACTCAACATGTACCTTTGGAGACACCTGTAGTATTCCTTTATAATCACCTAGTTACGTTGTGACGTTTGGTAGCACCCAAAGTGTTCCTCCGGTAAACGGGAGTTGCATAATCTCATAGTTACAGGAACATGTATAAGTCATGAAGAAAGCAATAGCAATATACTAAACGATCAAGTGCTAGGCTAACGGAATGGGTTATGTCAATCACATCATTCTCCTAATGATGTGATCCCATTAATCAAATGACAACACATGTCTATGGTTAGGAAACATAACCATCTTTGAATAATAAGCTAGTCAAGTAGAGGCATACTAGTGACGTTGTGTTTGTCTATGTATTCACACATGTATTATGTTTCCGGTTAATACAGTTCTAGCATGAATAATAAACATTTATCATGATATGAGGAAATAAATAATAACTTTATTATTGCCTCTAGGGCATATTTCCTTCAAGTACTACCCTTATAGATTTTTGGCAGATCGAGCAAGTATGGTCAGAAAGATATTCCTGATGTGATCAATGGGTTGATTGAATGGGCATAACCCTTGAGGGCAGCATCGCCAACGGGTGTGCGTAGCCCTCGAGTGATGCTCGAAAGAGGTAAGCTTGCTATAGAGCGTGATATGAGGTTTGATCATATGAGTAAACTGATGGTGACGCGCGAGGCGGCTGAGGGGCAATGATTTGTACAACCAAGTGACGACGCGCGGGGTGGCCGAGTGGTGAAGACGTGCACAACAGATGGCGGCGCGCGGAGTGGCCGAGTGGTGAAGACGTTCCCAATTGAGTGGCGACGCGCGGGGCGACCGAGTCATGATGTGCGAGGTGGCCGAATGATGAAGACGTGCATAACTGAGTGGAAATGCGTGGGGCGACCGAGTGGTGAAGACGTGCCCAACTGAGTGGCGACGCGCGGGGCGACCGAGTCATGATGTGCACAACTGAGTGTCAATGCGCGAAGTGGCCGAGTGAAGGACTACGTGTCCAGCCAAGTGGCTGAAATGGTCTTCGAAGGAATTAGCCTAATGCTTTCGAAAATGCTGTAGCGATGAGTTTGGTGTAGTGTGGTTGCGACGCAACAAGACCGGCGTGACAACTGAGTCTGAGTAGGAATGAAGATGGCGTGCAGAGCGTCTGGGTGATTATAAAACTTGTCAAAGTGGCGGATCGAATGCACTTGTTGAAGTGAAGGATCTGACTGGTGATGAAGTACTCGACCACTGAGAAGAGTGTCATTCCAAATGAGATGCAGCCCCCGAGTGCGGCGTAGCCCCCGAGCATACTATAGGCTTCGACAATGGACATGTCGGAATATGAGAAATATAGTTTTGAATGGATGATTTGCAATTCATCGAGTCGGACTTGAGTAGAGATGAGGAGAAGCTTCCGAGTGATGCTCGAAAGAGGCAAACTCGCAAAAGGGTGAAGTGTGAAGTTTAATTATGAAAGGGACTTATCTGTCTCATGCCCGACAAGGTCTATATCATTGATACGATGGAGAGAATTCCACAGAGGGGTTGGCCGGATGTGTTTGAAGTCAACAGAGCAACAAGGTCGGCGTTGTGGTGCGCTGGGACCGGTATGGTGACCGAGTGCGAGCAGCGATGAAGTTGGCGCATAGGGCCAATGAGTGATCGCGTAACTTGTGTAAACAATGGCACAAGCCAATGAAATAACTTCTAGAGAAAATTTGATGTGTGCTTGAAATGATTTGTGTGAATAACACCCATAGACACCCGCTGGGAGTGCAAGGGGCTTGCTGGTTAACCAACAAGAGTCTGAAAGAGCGAAGGATCCGTTCGAACTTGTCGAAGCGACGGACCCGACTGAACTCATTGGAATACTGGCTCAGATAAAACAGAAGTGTAGTGTTTCGACTGAGTTGCAGCCCCGGAGGACCGATGCAAACTCGAAATGAAGAACGACACATGGTGTTCGTGAATGATGTATGCGAAAAAATGGAAGTTGGACTTGGGAGTCACATAACCAGTGCTAAGCAAGTATGTGAAAATAAGCAACCGAGCATAGAGGTACACTCGGTGGCGTGGCCTCCGAGTGAGCGTGATGTGTGAATTACGGAATACTCGGGAAGACGAAAATAACAGAATGTAAAATGACTTAGCTGTCTGAAGGCGCGCGGGGCGGTCGAGTGGTGATGAGGTGACCAACCGAGTGGCGACGCGCGGGGCAGCCGAGTGGTGATGAGGTGACCAACCGAGTGGCGACGCATGCACTACTAGGGAAAAGGCTAGCAGCAGCGCGGGTTTTAGATGTATCAGTAGCGCGGGTACCCGCGCTACTAATACGGCGCTACAGCTAACTCATAGCAGTAGCGCGTGCGCACCCGCGCTACTGCTACACAAGTGTAGCAGCAGCGCGGTTATGGGAAGCTCGCTACCGCTAGTAGCGCTAGCGCTCTTTGGCTGGACGCGCTACTGCTATTGAGGCAATGCTGCTAACTTTTATACACTCGCTACTGCTAATTTAAGTAGTTTTTTTGGCATATTTGTTTTGTATTTGAACCGGCTTTGTAGAAGAATCTTTAGCACATAGAAATGTCATCATGATACACATACAAATGCCTGCGAGACCATAAATGTAATCATAGCATCTACATACAAATAGTCTCTTCATAATCATCATCCAACACAAAGTGATATCTTGTCATCATCTCGAAAATAGCAATACATGCAAGTCTCGAATACTTGCAACTACAACAATGTCATCCATCTAAACAAAGGTGTACGCAAGAAGTGCTATCACTATGAGTGAGAGCGGAACTATGCAGTACATGAGGTGGTGGTTACGAGTCCTCTCTCGCGCTAGCGTGAACCTCAAGTAACTAGCTTCTCCTTCTTGTCTGCTTTTGAAGCCTTTATGGCTGGCGCCCGTGAACCCATTCACTTGCGCCTGACACTCATGCCACTCGTTGTACACCCCCGGAACCTTCCCTTTGTACACGATATAGCATTTCCATCTCGCCATCAAGAAACTAGGTACCTGTTAGAGATGCATGTTCATGAAGAGGATGTACAATCATATATATGCAACAAATATACTAGAGCAACACCAAAAAAGAAAGGTTAGCAACTAGATGCAACATATACAGTATGCAAATTAATTAACTAGAGGTACGCAGGTCATCGTACGCAAACTAACAAAGTAGCGTTACGCAAGTTCGGCAGGGACCGTGGACATCACAAAGTTTCATCGCTACAAAAAGTATACAAGTTCAACCGACACATATCATCATCATCGGCATCATAAATCACTAGAAGTTCCATCCTTCCATATCATCAAGGACAAACCCTAGCTTCTTGAACGGCGTGAGGTCTAGACGTTGCATGCCTATGCGAGTTCGGACGTCAGTTCGCGATATAGGGCCGTGGTGGAACATCCCCTTCTCATCGACGACTTCTTTCATGATGATCGTCGCAATGTCGCTTTGGATGCGAAAGAAGTCATCTCTAAGTTTATAATTCGCTTCTCCATGAGATTGTAGCCACTTGTGGATATGATCATCATTTCTGCTGTTAATGCGAAGCTTTTGGTGATCCTGTTGAACTGAATCATGATATGGACGGTGTAGAATCCATCCTTCTTGCTTGGTTTTGGGACATGGATGCAGGAGAAGTTAGTTTTATGCGCGAAACCCATCTTCTTGTTCCTTTTTTCTTGATATGCACGTGGCCACCTCTAAAGCTGAAGCCTTGGAGAGCATCATCTAGAATATTCATTATGTGGGTGTAGTCCTTTTTCTCGTAGTCTCTGGAAGGGTCAAAATACACGGCGTGGGAGACTTGCGGGTAAAGAACGATAAGGACGGCGCGCCCGTTGCTGCGGGGAAAAGACACCTCAATTTATTCCCCATATGAGAGAGAAGGAATGATTGAAATGTACGAAAGGGTTGTCCGGAACTGACTTACTTTGGATGATAAGACACGAGGACAATTTCCCGGTACTTATTCTGTACCATGAAGTTTTGGAGGTACTCCCTAGCAGTTTCACGCTCAAAGTCGCCGAGACTCAAGAAAGACTCGTGCATGTAGTACGGATCCGCCACACAGATTTGCGAGACTTCTTCACTCTTCATGACGGAGCTCATATGTAGTGCAAAAAGGCGGACGATAGTAAAATCAAGCCGCCTTGTTAGAAACATCTCAAAGATATGGTCAAACCGCAGGAAGAACACCTCCGCGGGCCGTGTGTCGATGTAGCACTTCCCCTCAGGCACACGAGCCGCGTATGTCGGATATCCTGGATCCTTTGAGGCTAGTAGGCTTTTCTCAGTCGACAGCACATGGTCGTGCAGTCTCCTGAGATCCCCTGATAGTGCCTCCAGCGGTTTCGGCGGTAGCATCGGCTCGCCCGTGAGATGGAACATGACCGCACCTTTCACGGGTACACGCTCTTCAGAATGCATCGTCTGGCTGCTGTGTGCTCTGGCTTGTTTGGAGGCAGTTACCTTCCCCGATCTCTTCCTCTCCTTTTTCTTGGGCACACCTTCCAGACCCTTCCTTAACCCCTGCCCAAGTGTTCCCGGGCTAAGTACTGTACGACCCTCGCGCCCGGCTAGTTGAGCCTGTGTTGAGGCGGCATCTTCAGGCGTGTCCTGTGAGGATTTCATGAAGAGAGACTTTTTGCAATCCATGGTACGACCCTGCCCGGGCATATCATCCATATCCTCATTAGCAAGCTGATAGCCCGATTCGTCATATGGTTGACTCATCATATCTATGTCACAGTCATATGCGTTTGTATTGAGGTAATCCATAGGGTCGACCTCCGTCTCATCATCCATTCTCTGTTCTACAGGAGAAATTACATCAGCCAGTACTATTGCACCCCCTTCATCATGTCGTCCGCCGCTCTCACCCGGCACTACAGGAGCTGGTAATTGCGTAGGTGGGGTGGTGGTCTCCGCACATGCTTGTTGATGTGTGGTAGTTATTGGTGTGCTCTCGGCCGGCTCCAGACGAATAAGATTCTTCGGCCATAGCAGCACCCAACCCTTGCAGCGTCCAATCCGCGGCGGGGTCTCGTCGTCCGCTCCCACATGCTGTACTGGAGGAGGCAAATCCTCGTGCCCCGATTTCACACTGGTCAAGCTAACCCTGAAGTGCCCAGCGGGGATCGGCTGGTTGTGGAATGTGCGTTGAGAGGGGTCCATTATCATCCCCTTTCCCACGTCCACCTTCTGGCCTTTGATCAAGTAGAGTATGGTGCATGGGGTTTCTTTCGCCTGCAAACACATATGTCTGTGGCGTAAAACAACCGAAAGGCAACAAAAATGGAATATTATCTATATATATATATATATATGTTGGTGTGACATGTAATTACCGTGACGGCGTCGAGCTCAGCCAAAGACGAAGGCCCACCTAGCGCGCCTGAGACTGAGGACGGGCTGCTATGAGCGGGAGCGGCTGCGAGAGGAGGCCCGGTTGCTTGAGCAAGTGATGGTGCGATGGTGTTGTTGTTCATGGAGTTGCTCGCGACGAAACTGGGCATCGGGAAATCATGTACCGTCTTGTCTGGATTTTCCTTCGCCCAGTTGATGATAACTGGAACCAAGTTAGTAGCGAAATCATTTCTGCAGGCAGTTACAGCTGCATTGACTGCCTGCTGTAGCAACTCATATTTGTCCTCGGCTGCTTTTTTGCGTCCTCAGCTTCTTTTTTCTCGACCGCAAGCTTCACCTTTGCATTGATGTCCGCCTGACTAAACTTCTTTTTCTGCTTCTTGGCCTCCGGGCCATCATTGTAAAACACCTTCCACGTGGCGCCGTCTCCAGCGCCGTGCACACGACCATATTGCGGCCGTTGGTCCAACGGGAGTCCCTTAAGTTCGTTCAAGGCCCGTGAAAGGACATGCGGTGCCCCCATGTGTGGTTTTGGTAATTGATGACATTCTCTATGGACTAATGGTTGCATCGAGTTATATTTGAAGGATGTTTCCATAGGCATTTCTTGAAGTCCATGTGTTGGTTTCAAGGAGTTTATGGGTTGACCAAGGTGCTATTAAGGAATTATCCAAAGATTGGTAATGTGAGTGTTGAGCTTATTGCAAGCATGTCTTGAAGAAGAAGATTGTGTGATCATTCATATTTACCTTCAATACATCATCCAAATGAAGAGAGTTGGAAAGATTCAAGGTTGATCAAGACTAAGTCAAGAGTGAATCAAGTTGATCAACTCACAAAGCATAGAAGATGTACCGAGTGGGACCAAGTGTTCCCATGGTATGGTAAGCATTGTCCATTACGCTTTGTGTACTAACCCATGGTCTACGTGAGAGTTCTTTGTGGGGTTAGGTATGTTTCCATGGTCTTGCGTCAAGAGGAAGATCCCATACAACCCATGGAGGATGACATCAAGTGGTGATCGTCATCAAGTTTGCAGTGTGCAAGTTCAAGTGGAGCAACACAAAGAGTGGCTCACCCATAATGGAGTATGGGGGAGCAATCAAGTTTGAATCTTGTCATCCATTGTGGTGTCAATGGTCTTGTGAAGATGTGCCGAAGAGTCGCTCACCCATAGTGAACTATGGGGGAGCAATCATCTAGTCTTATCGAGCCAATGCAATCAAGAAAGGTGGTCCAACTTGAGGGAGTCAAGATCGTCATCATCTAGCTCAAGTGTACCATGTGCAAGGCAAAGGTTTGCCCTTGATAGGTTTTCTATTTTACCGGTCTCATGGTGGTAGTTGGGAGACCGGGTTATAGGATCGATAGCCGTACTATCAAGGGGGGCTCTCAAGTGAGTAGCTTGATCGTATCATTCGTCGAGAGCTCAAACCATTGCATCCTTGCATCATGTTTCTTGGTTCTTGTTTGATTCTCTTTGTGAGTCTTAGAGCTTATGGTCATCTTTATGACAAGCTTGAGTTCATCAAAAACGGAGTTTGCATGCGTCTTCTATGATGTTTTCGGTGTTGGAGGTCTTACCGGTCTTCTACGAGGAAGGGTTCTCACCATTTTATTTTGGGCCTTTTCTCATTTTCTTATTATTGGTATTTCTTTCAAGATTGTGTTAGCCCTTGTCGCTAGCTTTCCAACAAACTTGGTTTCATCGAATTCGGAGTCCGTTTGCAAAAGTTGTGGCTGTTTTGGTGAAGGCTGCAGCGGTACTACCGCGACTAGAGCGGATGTAATTTTTTACTACCGCTCTAGAGCGGTACTACCGCAACTCCTGAGCAATACTACCGCTCCAGAGCAGTACTACCGTGGCTCCTAAGCGGTAGTACCGCCCCGGACCAAAAACTCGTGTTTTCTCTCTCGTTTGGGCTGTTTCGAGCGTGCTAAGCGGTAGTACCGCTCCTCCAAGCGGTAGTACCGCTTGTGCACGACCTGAGCACATAACGGTTGGATTCGGGAGGTCCTATAAAAGGGGGTCTTCTTCCCCATTGAACCTTATCCTTTGAGCTCGTGTTCTTCCCCCATTGTTGACCTTCTTCGAGCTTGCTAACTCTCAATCCCTCCATGGATTCTTGCTAGTTTTGAGGAAAAGAGAGAGATCTAGATCCACATTTCCACCAATCACTTTCTCCTCTATGTGAGGGAACCCTTGGATCTTGATCTTGGAGTTCTTGGTGTTCTCCTTCTTGTTCTTCCTCTCATTTTCCTCCCTAGCATTAGTTGCTTCTGTGGGATTTGAGAGAGAGGACTTGGCACTCCGTGTGCCCTTGCCATTGCATTTGGTGCATCGGTTTGAGTTCTCCACGGTGATACGTGGAAGTGAAGTTTGAGAAGCTTATTACTCTTGGGTGCTTGGTGCCCTTGAGCTTGTTCCTCTTGGGTGCTTGGGCGCCCTAGGCGGTTAGTGGTGTTCGAGCTCAATCATTGTGGTGTAAAGCTCGGCAAGCGTCGGGTCTCCAATTAGGTTGTGGAGATCGCCCGAGCATCTTGACGGGTTCCGTGACCGCCCCAAGGGTTGCCAAAGTGTAAGGGTTCGGTGACCGCCCCAAGGGTTGCCATTTATGCGGGTTCGGTGACCGCCCTCAAGGGTCCCTTAGTGGAATCACGACATCTTGCATTGTGCGAGGGCGTGAGGACGGTGGCCCTAGTGGCTTCTTGGGGAGCATTGTGCCTCCACACCGCTCCAAACGGAGATTAGCATCCGCAAGGGTGTGAACTTCGGGATACATCGCCGTCTCCGCGTGCCTCGGTTATCTCTTACCCGAGCCCTTTACCTATGCACTTTACCTTGTGATAGCCATATTGTTCTTTGTCATATATCTTGCTATCACATAGTTGTTTATCTTGCTTAGCATAAGTTGTTGGTGCACATAGGTGAGCCTAGTTGCTTTAGGTTTTGTGCTTGACAAATTAACCGTTAGGTTTATTCCGCATTTGTTAAGCCTAAAACGTAATTATTTTAAAACGCCTATTCACCCCCCCCCCTCTAGGCGACATCGACGATCTTTCAATTGGTATCAGAGCCTCGTCTCTCTTTGTTGGGCTTAACCGCCTAGAGAGTAAAGATGTCGACTAGAGGATTAGGATTCTCTGACACTCTTAGTTTCGATGGCACAAATTTTGATGTTTGGGTAATTCGCATGCTTAATCTCTTTAGGGTCATGGACCCAAATTTAGAGCGAATTGTAGATATGGGTTTTTCTCCTCCAAAGGATCCCCAAAGATTATCTTTAGAGGATGAGAAAAACTCTTATCTCAATTCTCAAGCCTCTAATGTGCTTTTCGATGCTTTGAGCAATGTAGTTATATTTCAACTCATGCCGTTCCGGGATGCTCATGAGTTATGGACAAAGCTTCAAGATAAATATGGTGTGTCCAAGATTTTTGGGGATGGTTGTTCTCCCTCCACCTTCGGTCATATAGTCTTCTCAACTTCTTCTACTTCACCTACATGTGGTTTGTCACAAGGTAATGATATGGATGTGGTGTTTAATGGTGCCTCAAGGAATCCTACATCATCATCTATTGCGTTTTGCCTTATGGCTAAGGCGTCAAAGGTATCTCCTACTTTGTACCCCAATATGTCTCTTTATGATGATGTTGATGCTAATGATGATGAGGATAATGATGAAGAGAATGATAATGTTGCCTCCTTAAAAATTAAGGGGGAAATGGTTTTTAAAGCTCTTCATAAAAATAAAATTGCTCGTTCCAACTTCATGGAAATTATGTCCATTGCTATTGAGAGCAAGAAATATATTGATGAGTTGGAATCTCGTCTTGAGGAGCATGAGGTCACCATTGATAAAATGGAAGGTCATGGGCGTGATTACGCTAATGAGATTGCGGACCTCTCTCAAGCTCTTGAACTTGAACAAACCACCAAGGAATCTCTTGAGGAGACTTTTGCTCTAGAATTGTCTAGAGTGAAGGAATCTACTGATAGAGCCCTTGAGGTGGCCAATGTTTTTGAAACTAAAAATGCTAAGCTTGAAGTTGCTCATGCTAGACTCCTTGAGGATTTTGAGCACCTCAAAAATGGCTCAAGGGTCATCAAGGGTGAGCTCATCAAACTCACCGAGTCTCATGCTCAACTTGAAGCTTCTTATTTAAAAGAGCATGCCAAGTTGTCCTCTCCTATTGTTTTAAATGATGATGCTTGTGCTACTAACTCTATTACTTGTGAAGCATCCATTTTGAAGGAGAATGTTGAGCTACGGGCTCAACTTGAGGCGCTATCTAGCAATTATGGGAAATTGGAAGAAAGTCATGAAAAGCTCTCAAGCTCTCATGATGATCTTCTAGTATCCCATAGTGTTCTAAAGATAGCTCATGAGGCCATGAATGCCAAGGTAACATCTAGTGAGCCTCATGTGGATACTAGCACTACTTCTAGTCAAAATAGTATATTGCCATGTGCTAGTCCTTGTAATTCATCTACTCACAATGTTGGTACATCTTGTGATGAATTGCTTTCCTTGCCTTGTTGCTCTAATGATGAAGCTTATACTTCCTCTAGTACTTGTGTTGAGACTAACCATGTAGAGGAAATCAAAGAGCTCAAGGCCCAAGTCACTTCTTTGAAGAAAGACTTGGAAAAGAGTCATCAAGGGAAATCCACACTCAACAATATCTTGAGTGTGCGAAAATCCGCCAATGACAAAGGTGGACTTGGATTCAACTCCAACAAGAAGAATAAGTCCAAGATCAACAAGAAGAAGGGCCAAAAACAAGTCAAGTATTCGGCCAAGATTATTTGCTTCAAGTGCAAAATTGAAGGGCATCATGTTAGATCTTGCCCATTGAAGAAGAAGGCAATTAATGACAAGCAACAAGGGAAGCGGCTACAAGTGCATTCTCATGCTCAACCTCAAGTTGAAGAAAGGCCTCTTCCCAAGAAGACTCAAGCTAATGCTTCTCAAGTTGAGAAATCAAATGAGAAGAAAGTAAAGAGTAGACGTTGCTACTTATGTCGTGAGAAAAGTCACGTCGCTTCTTCATGCACTAGTGGTAACTTATCCAACCCAATTATTATTGATGATATCTATTCTCTTGGGAAGGATAAGGTTGGCAATGTGTTTGCCAAGTTTGTTGGTACTCAAAGTGGTGTCAAGAAAAGAACCATTTGGGTAGCCAAGCCTATTGTGACTAACCTCTTAGGACCCAACTTGGTTGGGGACCAACAAGCTCAAACTTGATCAATAGGTGTTTTTGGAGGGCATTGGAGACTTGGCTACATTATGAAGAATTAAGGGACTTCATCATTCTTTTTGTCACAAGCCAAGTTAATTGGATTATCAAGTTTCTATCTTATATCCAATGTGCCTCCTTATGTAACTTGTACTTAAATTGTTTACTTTGAAAGTTAGTTGCCCCTTGCATGTTTTGGTTTTGTTCCTTGCATGTGTTTGTATATGTTGCGCCCAACTTGCTTATGTATGTTGGTGTGCACTTCATGTACGTGTGAGTTGTGTGTTGAGCCTTTGTGTATCTTCTTTGTATCTTAGTTGGCTCTTGTGAGAGATTAATGGAATACCCCATTATTGGGGAGTGATGTGCTTTGTGCACCTCACACTCCTATAAGTGTGTGTACATGAGGAATACCATCTAGTATTGATATTACAAGATTATCTAGTCACTATGTGGTATGTCTTCTCATGAGAAATTCAAATTCTAAATTGTCCATTAATTATCTCTTGTTGGATCCTCTTATTGCCTCTTGTTAAGTTTTCTTCATTGGTATCACATTATGGGGGAGTAATATGCTATGTATATTACTAGCCTAGAAAATGTGTACATTTGAGATATTGTCACCTAGTGTTGATATTGTAGATTATCTTGTTCCTAGGTGGCATGTTAGCTCTACAAGTTGCAATCTGCTTGTGTGTGGTGTGAAGATGATGTTGGATATCCTTGCTATCTACCACCGGGAATTCTTTCCATCTACTTCTTGTCTTTTGACAATTGGTAGTCATTTATGTGTGGTAGAATTTATTGATCATCTTTACATTGGCTTTTGTTTTACTTGCCTCTTCTCTTGCCAAGGATTGTGTCAACTCCCGTTGTCTTCCATACCACTTGTGGATCTTGTTTATTTCTTGTTCTTGTCTAGTGTTTTCTAGATATAGTGAAAGCGGTGATCCCACCTTGTGCATTTTGTATTCAAATACAAATCCTATATAATGCACAACTCGTGGGGGAGCTATTCTATTTTCTTCAGAACACTCTTCTTGTGATCCTTATCAAGTGTGTTTTGGTGGAAGGCAAGCCATTTCTTTTTGGTACTTTGTGTCATCATGAAACTTTGTTGAGGGCTTGGTTTGTTTGGAATCATCCTCTCTTTGGGAGTTTGACATCTTTAGTTTAGTGTGTATCAATGGATATCTCATTCCTTGATGTATCTTTAATGATATCTTCCAAGTGATGATTTCTCCATTTAGTATCCTTTTCACTTGGAATTTCTTTGTCTTTTGGTTTTGGGTTTTGAAAGTCTTGAGCATGCATGTTTACTTCATGTATTTCATTTGGCATGCTTTCTTTCTTTGACTCAATATATAGGGGGAAACTCCACCTAGTCTCAATTTGGATGAGATGTGCATGAAATTCATTTTCATATCTATATGCACATATTTATGTGGAGTTTGTCCTATGTATTGGTGTTTCTAACTATTTGGTCCCGATGAGTTTGGGTACCGTTTAGTTTGTGTTGTTCTTCTAGGAACATTTGGAGATGCATTGGATGCTCGGCTCACTCACAAGGAAGGTGTTGTCACCATGTGCATATTGGAGTCAAGCTAGGATGATCAATGAACTACTATCTACCTTCAATTGGTATCTACTACATCCTTCCAATGATATCTCGGTAAAAGTATCTATTCATGCTTTCCTCTCTTGCATTCAACCTTGTGTAGGCTGTATCTTGGCATGATATTCATTTCATATCTTGTGATACTTGTTTCCTTTCTCAAAGCATCCCAACGATGATCTCTGTTGCTAGTTGTGATGCCCTTGATGGATGTGTGTTTGGACTTCATTTATATACAATAAGACCATATCTAGCCAAGTGCTATGCTTTCAAGCAAATATCTTATTGGTATATTTATGACTTCCTTGTGGATATCTTGTTCCTTCGTGGTGTAACTATTTCGTGTACATCCTTCTTTGTAGATATATATATATATATCATCATGATTTCGTCTACATAGAACCTTATACACTTGAGAGAAATTACATCTCTAGTTGATATCCTTTCTTTCACGTCCACCTTGTCTTTCTTATGTCATTTCTTTGGTGGCTCCGTGAAAGCTTTTGCCTTGAGTGCGTGTCCTCTATCGTTGCATCTTGATGCACTCTTGTGTGGTGAAGACTATTTTCCTCATGCTTATCTTTACAAGGCTTTTGCCATCTTAATTGGCATCCCTCGTCTTGATGAGGCTTTCATCTTCTATCTTCACCGCGGGTTGTCACAAGCATAAGTTCTTTATATGCTTATTAGTAAGCTTGTGAACCCATTTGCTAGTTGTGTGTGTGGGAATGATAGGCCTTGCACCGTGTGCCTCATTATTTCAAGACTATGTTGATGCTTAATGCTCATCCTAATTTTAGTCCTCTCAAGTGCTTCGCCATGACTCACACACATCATTTTGGTTGAGCCTATTCTTAAGTTGCCTCTTTTACATGTTGCTCAACCATGTGCTTGTTGCAAGCGCTGGGCTTTGTTTCCTATATGCTCACTTGCACTGGATGTGAGTTTCTATTGATTTTGGGGGAGCTATGATCCTATTTTGTGCACTTTGTATTCAAATACAAAAATTCTTATGTGTGCACAAATCATGGGAGCTTCTCTAGTTTCTTTAGAACACTCCTTTGCGTTTATCATAATATCTTTATTCTTGTGGCATGTAGGATCATTGGTCTAGTTGGTTCAGTTGATATCCGTTGATTGCTTGCTTCAATTGGTATCTTCTGATTGCTTGTGTCTCTCTTTGTTATGTCTTTGTGTCATATCTTTTGTTTGCAATCTTTGGGCCTCAATATAGTTTGTCTTCCTCCAAGTATTGGCAGTTGGATATGTGTATTGCATTCCACTCTCTTGTTGAGAAATACACAATTTATGGAGGAACACCTTTTATTTTGGCCTTCTCAGCTTTTCACCCATTTTGGCAATCGATGCCAATGGGGGAGGAGTTTCAGAGAGTTTTGTGGAGAAGTCTTCTGAGTTTTCTCCTTGCTTTGGTTTTGGTCCTAAGCATTTGCATCTCATTCTCCTGCATCATTGGTTGTTGCATTGCATTGTGATGCATAATTCCTTATATAAACTCTCTTGAAAGTGATTGTCATAAATTACCAAAATGGGGGAGATTGAAAGGACATGCGGTGCCCCCATGTGTGGTTTTGGTAATTGATGACATTCTCTATGGACTAATGGTTGCATCGAGTTATATTTGAAGGATGTTTCCATAGGCATTTCTTGAAGTCCATGTGTTGGTTTCAAGGAGTTTATGGGTTGACCAAGGTGCTATTAAGGAATTATCCAAAGATTGGTAATGTGAGTGTTGAGCTTATTGCAAGCATGTCTTGAAGAAGAAGATTGTGTGATCATTCATATTTACCTTCAATACATCATCCAAATGAAGAGAGTTGGAAAGATTCAAGGTTGATCAAGACTAAGTCAAGAGTGAATCAAGTTGATCAACTCACAAAGCATAGAAGATGTACCGAGTGGGACCAAGTGTTCCCATGGTATGGTAAGCATTGTCCATTACGCTTTGTGTACTAACCCATGGTCTATGTGAGAGTTCTTTGTGGGGTTAGGTATGTTTCCATGGTCTTGCGTCAAGAGGAAGATCCCATACAACCCATGGAGGATGACATCAAGTGGTGATCGTCATCAAGTTTGCAGTGTGCAAGTTCAAGTGGAGCAACACAAAGAGTGGCTCACCCATAATGGAGTATGGGGGAGCAATCAAGTTTGAATCTTGTCATCCATTGTGGTGTCAATGGTCTTGTGAAGATGTGCCGAAGAGTCGCTCACCCATAGTGAACTATGGGGGAGCAATCATCTAGTCTTCATCGAGCCAATGCAATCAAGAAAGGTGGTCCAACTTGAGGGAGTCAAGATCGTCATCATCTAGCTCAAGTGTACCATGTGCAAGGCAAAGGTTTGCCCTTGATAGGTTTTCTATTTTACGGTCTCATGGTGGTAGTTGGGAGACCGGGTTATAGGATCGATAGCCGTACTATCAAGGGGGGCTCTCAAGTGAGTAGCTTGATCGTATCATTCGTCGAGAGCTCAAACCATTGCATCCTTGCATCATGTTTCTTGGTTCTTGTTTGATTCTCTTTGTGAGTCTTAGAGCTTATGGTCATCTTTATGACAAGCTTGAGTTCATCAAAAACGGAGTTTGCATGCGTCTTCTATGATGTTTTCGGTGTTGGAGGTCTTACCGGTCTTCTACGAGGAAGGGTTCTCACCATTTTATTTTGGGCCTTTTCTCATTTTCTTATTATAGGTATTTCTTTCAAGATTGTGTTAGCCCTTGTCGCTAGCTTTCCAACAAACTTGGTTTCATCGAATTCGGAGTCCGTTTGCAAAAGTTGTGGCTGTTTTGGTGAAGGCTGCAGCGGTACTACCGCGACTAGAGCGGATGTAATTTTTTACTACCGCTCTAGAGCGGTACTACCGCGGCTCCTGAGCGGTACTACCGCTCCAGAGCAGTACTACCGTGGCTCCTAAGCGGTAGTACCGCCCCGGACCAAAAACTCGTGTTTTCTCTCTCGTTTGGGCTGTTTCGAGCGTGCTAAGCGGTAGTACCGCTCCTCCAAGCGGTAGTACCGCTTGTGCACGACCTGAGCACATAACGGTTGGATTCGGGAGGTCCTATAAAAGGGTCTTCTTCCCATTGAACCTTATCCTTTGAGCTCGTGTTCTTCCCCATTGTTGACCTTCTTGAGCTTGCTAACTCTCAATCCCTCCATGGATTCTTGCTAGTTTTGAGGGAAAGAGAGAGAGATCTAGATCCACATTTCCACCAATCACTTTCTCCTCTATGTGAGGGAACCCTTGATCTTGATCTTGGAGTTCTTGGTGTTCTCCTTCTTGTTCTTCCTCTCATTTTCCTCCCTAGCATTAGTTGCTTCTGTGGGATTTGAGAGAGAAGTACTTGGGCACTCCGTGTGCCCTTGCCATTGCATTTGGTGCATCGGTTTGAGTTCTCCACGGTGATATGTGGAAGTGAAGTTTGAGAAGCTTATTACTCTTGGGTGCTTGGTGCCCTTGAGCTTGTTCCTCTTGGGTGCTTGGGCGCCCTAGACGGTTGGTGGTGTTCGAGCTCAATCATTGTGGTGTAAAGCTTGACAGCGTCGGGTCTCCAATTAGGTTGTGGAGATCGCCCGAGCATCTTGACGGGTTCAGGTGACCGCCCCCAAGGGTTGCCAAAGTGTACGAGTTCGGTGACCGCCCCCAAGGGTTGCCATTTGTACGGGTTCGATGACCGCCCTCAAGGGTCCCTTAGTGGAATCACGACATCTTGCATTGTCGAGGCGTGAGGAGATTACGGTGGCCCTAGTGGCTTCTTGGGAGCATTGTGCCTCCACACCGCTCCAAACGGAGATTAGCATCCGCAAGGGTGTGAACTTCGGATACATCGCCGTCTCCGCGTGCCTCGGTTATCTCTTACCCGAGCCCTTTACCTATGCACTTTACCTTGTGATAGCCATATTGTTCTTTGTCATATATCTTGCTATCACATAGTTGTTTATCTTGCTTAGCATAAGTTGTTGGTGCACATAGGTGAGCCTAGTTGCTTTAGGTTTTGTGCTTGACAAATTAACCGTT
This sequence comes from Aegilops speltoides, assembly GCA_021437245.1. Taxonomy (NCBI): domain Eukaryota; kingdom Viridiplantae; phylum Streptophyta; class Magnoliopsida; order Poales; family Poaceae; genus Aegilops; species Aegilops speltoides. The sequence goes on from CM038146.1 coordinate 70,366,534, forward strand.
AGGTTTATTCCGCATTTGTTAAGCCTAAACCGTAATTATTTTAAAACGCCTATTCACCCCCCCCCCCTCTAGGCGACATCGACGATCTTTCAGCCCGGTTGAGAGGGGTGTCCCACTTGGGCCTCATCGGAGAAGTAGGGCTTTCGGCTGCAAGCCGGTTTTGCTTCTCCAGTAGTCTAATCAATTTCCTCGTGATCTTGTCCGTGTAAAGAAACTTTTTCTCCTTGTCCCACTTGTAGTGGGCCCTGATGAAGTCATGCTTCAAGGGGTCGGTGAACTTCGTGAAGGGGTCTAGGAGACCCGCGGCTTCACGTTCCGCGTCCTCCTTATCCCATATGGGCCTTTTACCGAGGTAGCCACGGCTTCCGAGGTGATGCTTCCCCGTGTTCCTTTGCTGAAGGCTTTTGAATTTCGCAGCCTTAGCCTTGGCTGCCTCGGTAGCGCAAGTGTCCTTGAACTTTTCGAACTCCTCTTCCGTAAGTGTCGGATTTTCCTCCAGAATCTTGGACAGGGGTTCATCAGCCTCAATAGCTCGTTTCACCCTCCCTTTCTAGGAGGCCAAATCATTGCTGAACATGTCCATGGCGTGATTGTTAATCTTTTTCATCTTCGGATCATCCCACGGTTGTTCTATGTTATCATCCCGGTCGGGGAACTTGAATCTCTTGTGCAACTTTGTTAGGAGCAACTGCGTCAAATGTTCTTTACTCCTTAAGTCATCGTCGTTGATGCTCGCGCATTCCCGTAGGATGCATCCTACTTGGTTCCCATAGCACTTGCGAGGTTCTTCCGGCTCTAACGGCTCAAACTTGCCAGGTGCCATCTTTGTGATCACAAGTCGTCCAATCCCTAGTTTGTTAGGTTTTCGTATCCTCTGCTTCTTATGCTTCCTCTTTTCGGTATCGGCATCGGGGCCGGTACCTTCCCTTGGTACCTTCCCCACCGGTCTCGGCGCCGCCATCGGTGCCGGCGCCGTCGGTGTCGATGTCGGCGTCAGTACCATCATCGAGGCCGACCTGCAAACCTTGCTTAGCAGTCAAATAGTCGAGGTACTCTTGTTCACCCTCATAATCCATCTCGTCTGCATCTTGGTCAGAAGGCCCAGTTTCTTCGTTGTTCGACATGTTTCCTATGATTAAGTGGCCTCATTTATTTCTAAAAGTATGAATAAATGAGAAATGACATAAAAAGAAATCTATGTGCCAGCACTCGATATGCCAACTATGTAGCACAAATCATGCCTTTATTCACGGGAAATTTCGGCATGACCTTTGCTAAAAAATGGACATATCGAGCGCCTGAAATTCACCGAAACGGAAATGAATCAACATTCCGGCGTAACATAGGCCACTCGGATCATTTTCCAAACATGACATGTCCAAAACATGACATATGCACATATCACATGTCCAGTTCAAATTTGCATATAAATTCAGCTAATTTTGAAACCTAGCTAAATTCATAACTAAATAGATAACCTAATTAATTAACATGAAGAACCCTAGCAGAGAGGGGGGGTTTACAGAGAGTGCAGGGGCGAGGAGGCAGGCCCGACGACGGCCGGCAGGGGAGAGGAGGGAGGCGAGGGCCGACGGGTCGGGGGCGAGCGCGCTGGTCGGGGCGGCGCCGCGCCAAGTCGGGGCGAGCGGCTGGGTCGGGGGCGAGCGGCGTGGTCGGGGCGAGCGCCGCGCCGAGTCGGGTCGAGGGCCGACGGGAGAGCGCTGGGCTAAGCGCCGGCGCCAGCGGAGTCGAAGGCGAGCGCTGGGCGGGTCGGGCGCGGCGGAGCGGGGAGAGAGTGGGGATTTGGGGGAAATGGCGGGATGAAGCAGGGCGAGCGAGAATTTTGGGTTAAGTGGATGTAGCAGTAGCGCGTTATGTCAAAACGCGCTACTACTAAATTCTGTAGCTGCAGCGGTTTAGGAGAAACGCACTACTACTAAGATCTGTTGCTGCAGCGGTTTATGAGAAACGCGCTACTACTAAGATCTGTAGCTACAGTGGTTTAGTAGAAACGCGCTGCTACTAAATTCGCTACTGCCAGTTTTCCTTTTTCTTTTCCTTTATTTTGTCCCACTTTAATTTCCCGAGGGCAGTGAACGAAGGGAGGGCGATATATATTGCATCATTTGACGGTTAAATATGTATGCAAAATAGGAACATATATATTACACATCATTGGACCCATGCATAATAATGGCTAAGTGTGTATACAAAATAGGAACATATATATATTACACATCATTGGACCCATAACATACGTTTCCTCAGTGCTGACGTTTTCGTTTTTGAGTCAGCTTCTTTCCCTTCTTGTTCGTCGAAGAATAATTGAGCCCCTCATTGTGACTTTGCCTTTTCCATGGAGTACGATTTTTCTTAGGTAATGTAGTATTGATTCTTCTTTTGACGTATACTTCATCATCATCGTCATCTTCCCTCATTGGGTTGCCGTACTGATCATAGTCTTCCTCGTTGGCGACTCCATCCATTCCAATGATGTTCCTTTTGCCTCTCCTCACGACAACACGGCTGGGATTGCGCGGGTCAGTTATGAAGAAGCATTGTGTCACGTGCTTAGCGTGTACCCATGGCTCGTTTTTTGCGATAGCGTTCACGGTAGCGCTCTTGGCGTCGGGTATAGTCATGGTAGTGAACATCCGGCTTTCTCTTTCGACATTCTTAGCCCATCTGACACGGAACATCGTCGTGTTGTGCAGTCCAGAGTAGTCAAGCTCCCAGATCTCCTCGACCCTTCCATAAAATCGTTCAGTTGTGCCGTTGTCGCTGCCGGTCATGCATTCCATCGTCACCCCTGAGTTCTGATCATCACTGTCCATATCTTTTGCCTCCGTGTAGAACGTGTATCCGTTGATATCATATGCCTGATAGGTTACGAGGTTGGGCGAGGGGCCATGTGCTAAGGCGTATATGAGCAATCCATCCTTAGAGCCCTCCTCCGGGGGATTAGCAATAATATGCTCTTTGAACCAATGCAGGAAAGTGGAGTTGTGCTCTCTAGTAACTTCGGCGTCCGTCCTGCATACCCCCCGGTCACGATACTTCTTTGCGATAATTTCTTTGTGCAGTGCCACGAAAGGATCTACCTCGTCTAGGTGTTGTAGCACTACCAAGTTTGCTCTGTCAAAGTCGCTGCATCGATCTGAGTATGCCACGTGCAGTTCCCTGCGACCGTTGCAGTGACCATCTCCTTCGAGCCTCCCATCGTGCTTGTTAACGGGCAAACCAACACTAACACCAGGCGGCTGGTCTGCGCCATATAGAAAATTCTCACAGAAAGAGATGCACTCTTGTGCCAAATAGCCCTGGACGATGCTTCCATCCGGACGGGACATGTTACGAACGAATCCTTTGATGATCCCATTCATCCTCTCAAACAGCATCATGTTGTGCAGGAATGACGGCCCCAGGTCTATTATGTCATCCACAATATGGACACACAGATGCACCATCACGTCGAAGAACGCGGGCGGGAAGTACATCTCAAGCTCATTCAGTATCACAACGATCTCTTCCTGTAGCCTTTGGAGCTGCTTCACACTGATTGACTTTCGAGATGACGTCGAAAAAGTTGCAGAGACCAATAAGCGTGTCATGGACGTGCTTGTCCATTATCCCTCTAAGGGCAACAGGTAGTATCTGCGTCATCATCACATGACAGTCATGAGACTTCATCCCGCTGAACCTTTTCTTGTTCGTGTCTAGATATCTGCTTATCTTGCCACAGTAACCGGAACTAACTTTCACTCCGGTAAGGCACTTAAAGAATTGATTGATCTCAGCCTGACTTAAGGTGAAGCAAGAGGGGGGGAAATAATCCTCTTTCTTTAATTTCTTGCCCTTCTTCTCCCGTGCCTCTGTCTCCGTCTCTGTCTCGTCTGACATTTTACGGGGCGGCATGTGCAGATCTTCCCTGATTTTCAAATCTTGCAAGTCTTTTCTTGCCTTCGGCCCATCCTTGGTCTTATCCGGCATGTTCATCAGTGTTGCGAGCAAGCTCTCAAGGACATTCTTACAGATATGCATTTGATCAAGGCAATGAGGTGTATCGAGTTTGTGCCAGTACTCCAAGTCCCAGAACACAGACCTCGTCTTCCATACCTTCAGCAGCGGCTCCGGCGCCTTTCTCATCGTCTTTCCCGGCGCGGGGCACTCCTTCCAGTTTTTCAACAGCTCATCGATTTCGGCACCGCTCCGCTTACGTGGAGGTCCTCGATGCTCAGCGTGACCATTGAATAGATCTCCACGGTTTCTCCACGGGTCGTCCTGTTCAAGCCATCTTCGATGCCCCATGTACACGATTTTCCCAGACCCGCCATCTTTCCTTGACGTTAGCTGCTGAGACGTTGTATCATCCATGCATCGTGTGCATCCGCAATATCCATGTCACACCTGGCCTGCCACATATCCGTAACCGAGATAGTCCTGCACTGTCGTGATCAGCGCGGCTCTCATGTTGAAATACTCACCTTTGCTGGCGTCCCATGTCTTGGCCGGTGTTTTCCATAACGTGTCTAACTCCTCTTGAAGTAGCCCCAGATACAAATTAATATTATTTCCTGGTTGTTTCGGCCCTTGAATAAGCATGCTCATGTGAATGTCCTTCGATTTCATGCACAACCAGGGGGGAGGTTGTACATCCATACAAACACGGGCCATGTACTATGGTTGGTGTTCTGGTTGCCAAACGGATTCATGCCATCGGTACACGCGTCGAGCACGATGTTCCTTGAATTCACATTCAAAATACCGATAGAAGCTGTTCAACGCTCTCCACTGGCTTCCATCCTTCACGTGTCTCAGCTTCGGATCATCTCCATCGTCGGGCTTCTTCCTCTCCGTGTGCCAGCGCATTAGCTTTGCTTCCATGGGATCTACAAAATACCTCTGGAGACGGGGAGTGATCGGTAAGTACCATACAACTTTCTGGGGACATTTCTTCCCGGCCTTCTTGTATCGAGAAGCATTGCACACCGGACAGCTTGTTTTTTCTGCGTGCTCCTTCCGATAAATTATGCAATCGTTGATGCATGCATGGTATCTAACGTGTGGCAGATCAAGAGGGCACACGATCTTCTTGGCCTCATCAACACTAGTAGGACATAGATTACCTGCGGGAAGAACATCCTTTAGGTACTTGAGATGCTCATCGAGGCTAGTGTCGGTCCATTTGTTTTTAGCCTTCGTCTTCAGGAGTTGGAGCGTGAAACTCAACCGGGTCACCTCAGGATTGCAACCATCATACAATGGAGTGTTCGAGTCTACCACCAGTTGCTCCAGCTTAGCCTCCTCTCTAGAAGCAGCTCTCTCAGTACTCGTCTCCTTGCGAAGCAATGCTTGAACATGAGGGTCCCGCACAATTGAACTTAGTACCGACGAACTCTGCTGTGTGGAGTCCATGTCGTTCTCTCCACTGCCATGTCCGGCCCCTTCTCCTCCGCCATGTCTGGCCCCTTCTCCGCCGCCATGTCCGGCCTCTTCCCCGCCGCCATTATCGATCATCTCTTTGTCTTGCCCCGTGTCATCATTGCCTGTCCCGTTGGCATCCTCAACATCGTCATCCTCATCTTCAATTATCCACCGAGTATAGCCATCCATGAAACTAGTCATGAGCAGGTGCGCTTCGACACGACCATCGTCATGGGGGTCGAGCCAAACTATTCCTTTGCATTTTCGACACGGACATAAAACCTCTGTCCGGTTATTTTCTTTCATGTCTTGCACCGCCGACCGCAACCACCTGTCCACCATCGTTCCACTGACCATCGTCAACTCTGCACGGTAATAATAAAAAAATTGATTGTTAAAATGCATGCATGCATCAAAGTCATAAAAAAATTTGGCATGACCTTCCCTAAAAATAGGACATATATGGATCTAGAGTTTGCCGAATTCGCCGAAACGGAAATAAATCGACATTTCGCAAAACATAGGCAACTTAAAAGCACAATTTACAAGGCCAACTCATGCCACACACACAATTTCCACAAACATATCACACACACATAAACACATTTCCATTTTGCAAAAGCATGAAATTTTCATCACCTCTATCTTGATCGAGATCGAGCACACGGTGGAGATGATGTTGTAGGGAGATCAAAAGTGCACAAAGCTCTTCTTCACGAAGATAGATCTAGTTAGGGGGCAAATAGGTCACTTAACTAAATCCTACATCTACCCTAGCTACCTAATTTGGGAGGAGACAACTTCAACTAGTGGAGGGGGAAGGAAAAAGAGAAAGGAGATGCATTAATGAAGGTGGTGTAGTTATGTAGGAGTAATGAAGAGAGAGAAGGTGGATAGAGAAGAGAGAGAGTAATGGGGGAGAAGTATTGAGAAGAAGAAGAAGAGTGAGAGTGGGAGCATGTGGTGGAGGGAAGAGAGGAGAGGGGGAGGTAGGGGGAAGGGAAAAGAGGAGGGGGAGGGGAGGGACGGGTGGGGAAAGGTGTTGGGTTGGTGCGGGTTAGCAGTAGCGCGGGAGAGAAAACGCGCTGCTACTAAGTACTTAGCAGTAGCACGCTTTTCGATACGGCGCTACTGCTAAATGGGACAAAAAATTATGGCAATTTGAAACTTACCAGCAGCGATCTCAAAAAAAGCGCGCTACTACTACGTACTTAGCAGTAGCGTTGTTCCTGCGGCCGCGCTACTGCTACTTAGAGTTAGGTCAACACCGCCGGTCGATATTTGCAGCAGCGCGTTTCTGGCCGAGCGCGCTACTGCTAAATCCTTATCAGCAGCGAGTTTACATAACACGCGCTACAACTACTTAGCAGCAGCGCCCCATTTTGAACCGCGCTGCTGCTAAGATTCTGTGTATAGGCTTTTCCCTAGTAGTGACGGGGCGGTCGAGTGGTGATGAGGTGACCAACCGATGGAGACGCGCGGGGCAGCCGAGTGGTGATGAGGTGACCAATCGATGGCGACGCACGGGGCGGCCGAGTGGTGATGAGGTGACCAACCGATGGCAACGCGCGGGGCGGCCGAGTGGTTATGAGGTGACCAACCGAGTGGCGATACGCGGGGCGGACAGTGGTTTTGAGGTGACCAACCTATGGCGACGCGCGGGGCGGCCGAGTTGTTATGAGGTGACCAACCTGATGGCGACGCGCGGGGCGGCCGAGTTGTTATGAGGTGACCAACCTGATGGCGACGCGCGGGGCGGCCGAGTGGTTATGAGGTGACCAACCTGGTGGCGACACGCGGGGCAGCCAGTGTTTATGAGGTGACCAACCTATGGCTACGCGCGGGGCGGCCGAGTGGTTGGGCGGCCGAGTGGTTATGAGGTGACCAACCTGGTGGCGACGCGCGGGGCGACTAGTGGTTATGAGGTGACCAACCTATGGTGACGCGCGGGGCGGCCGAGTGGTTATGAGGTGACCAACCTGATGGCGACGCACGGGGGCGGCCGAGTGATTATGAGGTGACCAACCTATGGCGACGCACGGGGCGGCCGAGTGGTTATGAGGTGACCAACCTATGGCGAGCGCGGGGCGGCCGAGTGGTGATTAGGTGACCAACCGATAGGCGACGCGCGGAGTGGCCGAGTGAAGTAGATGAGTCCCGCGGAGTGACGATGCGCGGGGCGTCCGTGTGAAGTAGACGCGTGTCGTGGAGTGGCGATGCGCGGGGCGTCCGAGTGAAGTACAGGCGTCCCGCGGAGTGGTGACGCGCGAGGCGTCCGAGTGGTTGCTGGACCAAAACGTCTTTGTCCGACTGCCATAGTGGTTTGTTAACCATCCAAGTAAATTCGTCTGAGCGTGCGTGCAACTCGTTCGAGTGGATGGTCATTCAAGTGTGCTTTAGTCCCATCCGAGTGAACCTGGGTTCAAACAGAAAAGGGACTGTGAAGCAATTGCACAGTTAATTTGAGAACTAAATTGTAAAATGATCGGAGATGATAAGGTCCTCAATCCTCTGTCGAGTGGCTGGGGACTTGTTCCGCCGGGTTCGTTGTAGACGTTGCAGATGAGGCTGGAGACTGTGACAAGCCAGACGGTGCTGGTGGCCGTGCGTGGAGGTTCGACGATGGCCTTGCAGATGAAGCCGGAAACGACGACGAAGCAAATGGCATTGGTGACTGCATGTTGGAGCCAACCAACCGAATAACCTGCACGTTAATTGTCCAGAGTGCAAAAATCATCTCCGGGCTAGCCGGTCGAGTGAACCTGTTCGTTAGCCAGTCGAGTAAAAAGATGAATCGATCGAGTGAACCACAGTTGGGCTGCGATCCGGTTGCCACACCATCAGCCGAGTGGAATAAATGGCGAGTTAGTCAATCGATGTTGTTCGTCTCAGTAAGCCTACAAGTTAGTACATCCACAAATATTTTTTGCTGGACTAAAATGTCCATGCACGGATGCTATTTTGCAATAATTAAAGACCACAGATGGTCGTGCATGCATGCATGGATGCTACTCCCTCCATTCCTAAATAGTTGTCTTTCCAGAGATTTCAACAAGTGACTACATACGGAGCAAAATGAACGAATCTACACTCTAAAATATGTTTATATACATCCGTATGTAGTAGTCCATTTGGAATCTATAAAAAGACAAGTATTTAGGAACGGAGGAAGTAGTATTTTGCAGGGAGTAAAGACCACGAATGGCCGTGCACGCATGCATGGATGCTAGTATTTTGCAGGGAGTAAAGACCACGATGGATGGCCGTGTAAGCATGCACAGATTAATCGGTATGGAAACCGAAAGCTAAGCAATTAAGCCATTAATTTGCAAGAAAAGCGGGGGCATCAATCACCGTAATTAGGTAACGGAACCCTCGCCTAATTGGCCGCTTAATGAGGTGATTACCTTAATGAAATGGTAATTGGCTAATGACATGCACTTGGGTTAGAGGGGTACGTACTCTCCCATGTAGACGACGCAGAGGAAACAGGCGCAGGTGATGAGGCAGCGCGTGCCGCTGGAGATGTGAGAGAGGGCCGGCGAGCCGGCGAGCTCGTCGCAGGGCGGCCAGAACAGCGCGGGGCCGGCGAGCTCGTGGCACGGCGGCCAGCACGGCGCGGGGCCGGCGAGCTCGTCGCAGGGCGGCCAGCATGGCGCGGGGCCAGCGAGTGGGCCGCAGGATGGGCGAGTACGGTGCTGGGCCGGCGAACGCGGCGTGGGGCCAGCAAGCGCATCGCCGTGCGGGCGAGCGCGGCGCAGCATGTCACCGCTCCGGGAGCCGGACAGGATCGATCCCTACGCATCTTCATCCGCTCGTGCGGTGACGATGCGTCGAAGAGCGGCAACAACGTTCGCATGCGAGGCCGAAGACGACTCTGTTCTTGGCAAAGGCAAGACACATCATAAGTAAAATAAGGAATAGATGTAAGAATTGCTACAAACCGTTCACATCATGGTTCGATAGACGCCATGCCCCACGGTGGGCGCCAACTGTCGTGGTAATGATTCCGACAATAAGAGAGGGGTAGTATAAAGGGGCATGATCTATTGAGATGCAAATGGGTGACATGGTGGTTTTAGCGAGTTCGGGCCTCTCACAGTGAAGATAACAACCCTACGTCTCATGCTCCGGAGAGGCTTTGCTTTATCTGTCATGAACATGGAGTTACATGGTGTATTTGAGAGAGAGAGACGGGAGAGCGGATCTCCATGCCTGAGCTATGTCCTGAGACTAATGGTGAGAAAGAGAGAGAGGTGGAAGAAAAGAGCCCCCCAGTCTAGTGGTGGGGGTGGCTTATATAGAGTGCGCCACCCCCTAACCTCCTATGTTACAAAGTGGGGCATGAATGCCATAATGTCAGCCCACTACCAAGCCCTCACCATAAGAATGATGCCGACTGCTTTGTTGCCTGCTGGTCTTCGTATATCCGAGTGAGTCATGCGGTCGAGTGGATGGTATACTTCTTGTTCGAGTGGATAGTATGCTGCTTGTCCGAGTGGATAGTATGTCTGTATGAAATTTATCTGGACCCACGTGTTGTGTGGACCACATGCTTTATGATATTTCGACCCTTCGTGGGCCTACCTGTTATGTGTATCCCCAACACTTTGAACTTTGGAGGTGCTCTAATCTCTACCTAATAATAAAGCACGTAGGGTTTCTGCCCGTCCGTCGCGCCAATTTACAAAAAAGCCCCTGCATTTTCATGAAATCAACCCGCAGTCCAGATTTAAGTCACACCGAACCGTTATTTTACTGTTTTTCAAAAAGAAAAACCTGACTTTTTAGGTATTCCATTCGCGGAACATATTTAATTCAAACAAATGCTTTTCTAAACCATCCATAACTTTTAAACCGTAACTCTGATTTAAGCATGTTATATATGAATTTTGATTAGAAAAATATGTAGAATGTGAATATAAGATTATTTTAACATGTTAAGTATTTATAAATATTATTTTGAAAGATATTTAATTCAAACAAATGGTTTTCTAAATTATACCTACCTTTTAAACTGTAACTCCGATTTTAATATGTTATATATGATTTTGATTAGAAAAATGTGTGAAATCTGTATATGATGTTAATTTTACCTGTTAAATATTTTAAAATATTGTTTTTGAAGGAAACATATAACTATAGCGCACGATCCATTTTTCTTTCATACACGCGGCGATCCAGATTGCAAATAAATACCCACTATAATCATATAGGGAAAAGAAAACATCGAGAACTACACATGCATACCTCTGAATACGTCGGGAGGGGAAAACAACAGATTTCTCAGCACGGGTGTGTGAGAAAGCGAGAGAGAGGGAGAGGGAGGAAGGAGGGAGAGAGAGACGTCTTAGGATTAACCACATCCTAACACGCTTTGGTTTGTGTGAACACTAAGGCCACCACCGGCGAGGGTGAGAAGAAGCATAAGCGGCAACACAAATATGATGTGTCGCTAAAATAAAGGAGATGGACCTATTGTGGTCTTGAGTGATAGTTGTTCAGTTAAGAGTGTGTTTTGTGTTTTTCTCCCGTTGCAATGCACGGGCTCTTTTTGCTAGCCAGACCAACATCCGCAACACTAAACCTGATCATGGGCTGCCCAACTAGAAAAACCAGGACCTTGCGAGGCCCTGGCTTCATTTTGCAGCCCTAATGAATATTTGGGCCAAGTTCGGGTTTCCCTATTTCAACTTTTTGGTATGGCTTTCGGGCTTCAGAACAGTCTTACACGTGCTCTAATAGAAAAACAAACATTCAGGCTAGGCTTCCGGGCTTCCATTCAGGCCAAGCTCAGGCATGAGGAAACACATATTCAGGCTTCGGTGCCGGCTCAAGCCTGGGATTTCCACTTTGGGATTTATGAAGCGGCTCGAAACCCAAGGTATGATCAGGTTTAGAGCATCTCTAGCCAGTGCCCAAAAAACCCAGTCACGCCCCCAAGACGCGGAAATCCGCCTACTCGGCCCGTTTTTGAGCCCGGTGACCCCAGGCCGAACCCAACACGCTGGGGGCGTTGAGGGGCTTCGGTAGAAGGGAAAACATGCCTGGGCTACACTGTCAGGCAAAAAGTTAAGGCAATCATCGAGATTCGCCCCCACCCCCGAGCGCTCGGGCACCACCCTACCGATCCCGGCTCCGCCCGCCGCCCAGCACCGCTAGGTAGGCCATTCCCCGCGTGAAAAAGAGAAGTTTCACCGCGGCAACCTCTCCACCATCTTCTGAGCGAGTTTTCCGGCGCTCCAGCCATGCAGGGCGGTAGACCGGCGGCTGTGCGCCCACCACGCCCACCAGGTGTTCGGCGGTTTGCCAGCTCAATGATGGACTCAGACGACGAGGAGGCCCTCGCGGCGTTGCTGGAGGAGGAAGATGATGCCGACGTGCAGGAGGAGGAGCATCTCATGGTCCTCGGCGCCCTCGCCGGCCTGCTCGCGAGCAATGAAAAGCCGCAGCGAGGTGGCTCGGCGCCGGGGCGGCTGAAAGAAAAGAACCGGCATCGTCTGGAAGACTATTGCATGCTCTACTCTGACTACTTCGCTGACGCTCCATTGCACGGCGACAAAGTCTTTCGGCGCCATTATCAGATGAGCCGAAAGCTTTTCCTCAGGATTGTGAATTCCATCCAGGAGTTCGATAGCTACTTCAAGTGCAAGAAGGATTGCACCGGCACACTTGGATTCACCTCAATCTAGAAGTGCACGACAGCTATGAGGATGCTTGCATACGGAGCTTTCGGTGATTCACTCGACGACTATGGGCGCGTGGCCGAGTCCATGACCATTGAGTGTTTCTACAAGTTCTGCAGGGCAGTGGTGGCAGTGTATGGACCGCAATACTTGCGATCACCCAATGCTGAAGACACTGCTCGGATCCCAGCACAGAATGCAACAAAAAGATTTCCCGGGATGCTTGGAAGCATCGACTGCATGCATTAGAAATGAAAGAACTGTCCATTTGCTTTGCAGGGGATGTACAAAGGGTCCAAAGGCGGTTGCAATGTGGTACTTGAGGCAGTGGCCACACAGGACCTCTAGATTTGGCACTCCTTCTTTGGTATTGCCAGGAACTCACAATGACATCAACGTGCTGCAGTGCTCCCCCGTCTTTGCCAAGCTTGTTGAAGGTCATTCTCCTCCGGTGAACTTCGAGGTCAATGAGTGGCACTACAACAAGGGGTACTACCTAGCTGATGGCATCTATCCGAGATGGTCTACATTTGTGAAGACTATCTCAAATCCTGTGCCAGGAGGCAAGAACTCCCACTTTGCGAAGGTTCAGGAGGCTTGCAGGAAGGATGTCGAGCGGGCATTTGGTGTGCTTCAATCTCGATTGTTTTTGTCCCGCCCTGCGCAAACCTGGTCGAAAGATCAAATGTGAAAGATCATGACTATCCGAGATGGTCTACATTTGTGAAGACTATCTCAAATCCTGTGCCAGGAGGCAAGAACTCCCACTTTGCGAAGGTTCAGGAGGCTTGCAGGAAGGATGTCGAGCGGGCATTTGGTGTGCTTCAATCTCGATTTGTTTTTGTCCCGCCCTGCTCAAACCTGGTCGAAAGATCAATGTGGTACTTGAGGCAGTGGCCACACAGGACCTCTGGATTTGGCACTCCTTCTTTGGTATTGCCAGGAACTCACAATGATATCAACGTGCTGCAGTGCTCCCCCGTCTTTGCCAAGGTTGTTGAAGGCCATTCTCCTCCGGTGAACTTCGAGGTCAATGAGTGGCACTACAACAAGGGGTACTACCTAGCTGATGGCATCTATCCGAGATGGTCTACATTTGTGAAGACTATCTCAAATCCTGTGCCAGGAGGCAAGAACTCCCACTTTGCGAAGGTTCAGGAGGCTTGCAGGAAGGATGTCGAGCGGGCATTTGGTGTGCTTCAATCTCGATTTGTTTTTGTCCCGCCCTGCTCAAACCTGGTCGAAAGATCAAATATGAAAGATCATGACTTGCTGTGTCATCTTGCCCAACATGACATTGAGAGAGAGCAGGAAGAGCCAGTGTTTGACACTGAATCATATTACAGGCAGGGTCATCTTGCGCAAGTTGATCACTAGCTACCGGCAACCTGGACTGCGTTCCTCAATATGTGTCAGGAGATACGAGACCCACAGGTGCATCAACAACTGCAGCAAGATCTGGTGGAGCACCTATGGAGGCTCAGGGGCAACGCCTAGCTCCACGTGTGATGAAATATGAGTTTTTATTTGGTGAACTATATAATTTGTATTTAATTATTTGTTGTTGAACTATTTGATTTCTATTAATTTTCTGTGATGAACTATGTGATAAAAAATTGCCTTTTGAATTTGTAGGCCAATTTGCGCCAATATCGGGCCGATTTTTCACCGGAACTAGGCAAAAAGCGGGGTCATTTACGAAAAAATGAACCGATATCGACGCCTGGGGGCGACCTTGGGGCGGCGGCTGGGAACCCAACTTCAGGCGACGATTTTCAAGCCTCCTTAGGGGCCAACGGCTGGAGATGCTCTTAGGCACAACCTTGGAAACCTCTAAAAAAGAAAAAGAAAAGCCACCTTCGAAAGACTAGCCTCAAAATCAAAATAAAATAAAATTCCTAAAATCTTAAAAAGTCCACGCGGACCTTTTCGAGAGAACGAGCGGCCGGCTCGTGACTGCACGATCTCGATCCCGTCATCGTGTGTCCCACCTGCAGGTGCTACTTGGTCGGGTCAGACTGCTATGCGACACGTACTTGTCCTCTCCGTCCTTTGGACCGGCTCTCCACCGCGACGCTGCCCTGCTTCCTCCCTGGTGCCCCTCTGGTTTCCTTCCTTCCCATGTCGTCTTCTCCTACGCATTGAGCCGCCGTCATTCCTCCGCCGACGTCTAATCTAGAGAGGTAGGGGGAAGACAGCGGACTAGAGGAGCCATCGGAGCGGGCCGGCTGGCACCCTGAGTAGCGGTGCCGTCGTCTTCCCCTCGCCAGGTACATCGCCAGATCCTGAATCCGATTAAGGAGTCTCCTGTGCAGCGTTGCAGGGGCGTCAACCTTGGGGCGTCGGAGATCCAGGATGGCGTCAGCTGCAACGAGCCCGCGGCGGCAGCACCGGCGCGGGTCAAGCCGTTCCACAATGCATCCATCTGTATCACCCTAGAAAAAGGTCTAATCCCTCAGCTCTTCTCTGTATGTGCTAGAAAAAACTCCGTGGGGCAGCGCGAGATTTTGATTTTGCTAGTTGAACAATTTCTGATTCATGTGTATAGCCAATTAATGGATCTGATGTATCGTGCTAGCCTTTTTTTTATCTCATCCCTTAGTGCATGATGAGTGATGTAATAAAGTCAACAGTTTGGGGACGTGCTAGTGATCTGAAGACGACAGTGCAGCTAACTGAATCGATGCAGTGATGTTCAGTTGGCTTGTAATGTAGTCTAGTTGCACATATGTTGATGTTTAGTTGGCTTGTAATGTAGTCTATTTGCACACATATTGATGTTTAGTTGGCAGAGAGGACTAGTTGCACACATATATGCTCAGTTGGCTTGTAATTAAAGTCTAGTTGCACACACATTAATGTTTAGTTGGCTTGTAATATAGTCTAGTTGCACACACATTGATGTTTAGTTGGCAGAGAAGACTAATTGCACACACATTGATGTTTAGTTGCTTGAGAAAATTAGTTGCACACACATGCTCAGTTGGCTTGTAATGTAGTCTAGTTGCACACACATTAATGTTTTGTTGGCAGAGAAGACTAGTTGCACACACATATACTCAGTTGGCTTGTAATGTAGTCTAGTTGCACACATATTGATATTTAATTGGCTTGTAATGTAGTCTAGTTGCACACACATTGATGTTTAGTTGGCAGAGAAGACTAGTTACACACACATATATGCTCAGTTGGCTTATAATGTAGTCTAGTTGCACACACATTGATGTTTAGTTGGCAGGACTATTGGCACATACATATGCTCAGTTGGCACGGCACTGTAGTCTAGTTTGCACACACATTGATGTTTAGTTGTTAGGACTATTGACACACATATGCTCAGTTGGCGCGGCAATGTAGTCTAGTTGCACACACATTGATGTTTAGTTGGCACGAACACTAGTTCGTCGAAACATCCCCATGTGGGATCTACTTTTGAAGAGCACGTCGCCAGGGTTTCAATGATGAAAACAGTTCTGAATTTCGACACGTGGTTTAAAAGATATGTCTTTTATAATTTTAAAAACCAAAAATTAATGCACAAGGGACGAATACAAGGAACATTAATGCAGCGCATGCAGCCATCCGTGTAACACCCCAGATGTAACTTTCCATATTTGTAACTCCAACGCTTGCCATTTTCGGCTATGTGCTATGGTATTCCTGAAGGAAATATGCCCTAGAGGCAATAATAAAGTTATTATTTATTTCCTTATATCATGATAAATGTTTATTATTCATGCTAGAATTGTATTAACCGGAAACATAATACATGTGTGAATATATAGACAAACAGAGTGTCACTAGTATGCCTCTACTTGACTAGCTTGTTAATCAAAGATGGTTATGTTTCCTAACCATGAACAAAGAGTTGTTATTTGATTAACAAGGTCACATCATTAGTTGAATGATCTGATTGACATGACCCATTCCGTTAGCTTAGCACCCGATCGTTTAGTATGTTGCTATTGCTTTCTTCATGACTTATACATGTTCCTATGACTATGAGATTATGCAACTCCCGTTTGCCGGAGGAACACTTTGGGTACTACCAAACGTCACAACGTAACTGGGTGATTATAAAGGAGTACTACAGGTGTCTCCAAAGGCAAATGTTGGGTTGGCGTATTTCGAGATTAGGATTTGTCACTCCGATTGTCGGAGAGGTATCTCTGGGCCCTCTCGGTAATGCACATCACATAAGCCTTGCAAGCATTGCAACTAATGTGTTAGTTGTGAGATGATGTATTACGGAACGAGTAAAGAGACTTGCCGGTAACGAGATTGAACTAGGTATTGGATACCGACGATCGAATCTCGGGCAAGTAAACATACCGATGACAAAGGGAACAACGTATGTTGTTATGCGGTCTGACCGATAAAGATCTTCGTAGAATATGTAGGAGCCAATATGGGCATCCAGGTCCCGCTATTGGTTATTGACCGGAGACGTGTCTCGGTCATGTCTACATTGTTCTCGAACCGTAGGGTCCGCACGCTTAAGGTTTCGATGATGCTTATATTATGAGTTTATGAGTTTTGATGTACGAAGGAGTTCGAGTCCCGGATGAGATCGGGGACATGACGAGAGTCTCGAAATGGTCGAGACGTAAAGATCGATATATTGGACGACTATATTCGGACATCGGAAAGGTTCTGAGTGATTCGGGTATTTTCGGGAGTACCGGGGAGTTACGGGATTACGGGAGAAGTAATGGGCCTTGATGGGCTTTAGTGGGAAGTGGAAAAAGGCTGCTGCGCCCCCCTTCCCCTCTAGTCCGAATTGGACTAGGGAAAAGGGGGCCGGCCACCTTTCCTACTCCTCCACTTCCTTCTCCCTTCCTCCCCTCTTGGTGGACTCCTACTAGGACTCCAAGTCCTAGTAGGACTCCACATCTTGGCCGCACCAATTGGCTTGGCCGGCCTCCTCCTCCTCCATCCTTTATATACTGAGGCAAGGGGCACCCCTTGTACACACAAGTTGATCTACGGATCGTTCCTTAGCCGTGTGCGGTGCCCCCTTCCACCATATTCCACCTCGGTCATATCGTCGCAAAGCTTAGGCGAAGCCCTGCGCCGGTAGAACATCAAGATCGTCACCACGCCGTCGTCTTGTGGAACTCTCCTCGACACTCGGCTGGATCGGAGTTCGAGGGACGTCATCGAGCTGTCGTGTGTCAAGAACTCGGGGCGCCGAGTAACGGCGCCGGATCGGTCGGATCGCGAGGAGATCGTCGACTACTTCCTCTACGTTGTGATCGCTTCGCTTCGGTCTCACGAGGGCGTAGACAACACTCTCCCCTCTCGTTGCTATGCATCACCATGATCTTGCGTGTGCGTAGGAAATTTTTTGAAATTACTACGTTCCCCAACAGTGGCATCCGAGCCTAGGTTTTTATGGTTTGATGTTTTGCACGAGTAGAACACAAGTGAGTTGTGGGCGATACAAGTCATACTACCTACCAGCATGTCATACTTTGGTTCAGCGGTATTGTGAGATGAAGCGGCCCGGACCGACATTACGCGTACGCTTACGCGAGACTGGTTTCACCGCTACGAGCACTCGTTGCTTAAAGGTGACTGGCGGGTGTCTGTCTCTCTCACTTTAGTTGAACCGAGTGTGGCTACGCCCGGTCCTTGAGAAGGTTAAAACGGAGTCTATTTGACGAAGTATCGTTGTGGTTTTGATGCGTAGGTGAGATTGGTTCTTGCTTAAGCCCGTAGCAGCCACGTAAAATTTGCAACAACAAAGTAGAGGACGTCTAACTTGTTTTTGCAGGGCATGTTGTGATGTGATATGGTCAAGACGTGATGCTATATTTTATTGTATGAGATGATCATGTTTTGTAACCGAAGTTATCGGCAACTGGCAGGAGCCATATGGTTGTCGCTTTATTGTATGAAATGCAATCGCCCTGTAATGCTTTACTTTATCACTAAGCGGTAGCGATAGTCGTAGAAGCATAAGATTGGCGAGACGACAACGATGCTACGATGGAGATCAAGGTGTCGCGCCGGTGACGATGGTGATCATGATGGTGCTGCGGAGATGGAGATCACGAAGCACAAGACGATGATGACCATATCATATCACTTATATTGATTTGCATGTGATGTTTATCTTTTATGCATCTTATCTTGCTTTGATTGACGGTAGCATTATAAGATGATCTCTCACTAAATTATCAAGAAGTGTTCTCCCTGAGTATGCACCGTTGCCAAAGTTCGTTGTGCCCAGACACCACGTGATGATCGGGTGTGATAAGCTCTACGTCCATCTACAACGGGTGCAAGCCAGTTTTGCACACGCAGAATACTCGGGTTATACTTGACGAGCCTAGCATATGCAGATATGGCCTCGGAACACGGAGACCGAAAGGTCGGCGTGAATCATATAGTAGATATGATCAACATAAGATGTTCACCATTGAAAACTACTCCATTTCACGTGATGATCGGTTATGGTTTAGTTGATTTGGATCACGTGATCACTTAGATGACTAGAGGGATGTCTGTCTAAGTGGGAGTTCTTAAGTAATATGATTAATTGAACTTAAATTTATCATGAACTTAGTCCTGGTAGTATTTTGCAAATTATGTTGTAGATCAATAGCTCGCGTTGTTGCTTTCATATGTTTGTTTTTGATATGTTCCTAGAGAAAATTGTGTTGAAAAATGTTAGTAGCAATGATGCGGATTCGATCCGTGGTCGGAGGTTTATCCTCATTGCTGCACAGAAGAATTATGTCCTTAATGCACCGCTAGGTGACAGACCTATTGCAGGAGCAGATGCAAACGTTATGAACGTTTGGCTGGCTCAATATGATGACTACTTGATAGTTTAAGTGCACCATGCCTAACAGCTTAGAATCGGTACTTCAAAGACGTTTTGAACGTCATGGACCATATGAGATGTTCCAGGAGTTGAAGTTAATATTTCAAGCAAATACCCGAGTTGAGAGACATGAAGTCTTCAACAAGTTCTATAGCTAAAAGATGGAGGAGAATCGCTCAACTAGTGAGCATGTGCTCAGATTGTCTGGGTACTACAATCGCTTGAATCAAGTGGGAGTTAATCTTCCAGATAAGATAGTGATTGACAGAATTCTCTAGTCACCATCACCAAGTTAGTAGAACTTCGTGATGAACTATAATATGTAAGGGATAACAGAAACGATTCCCAAGCTCTTCGTGATGCTAAAATCGACGAAGGTAGAAATCAAGAAAAACATCAAGTGTTGATGGTTAACAAGACCACTAGTTTCAAGAAAAGGGCAAAGGGATAGAAGGGAACTTCAAGAAGAACGGCAAGCAAGTTGCTGCTCAAGTGAAGAAGCCCAAGTCTGGACCTAAGCTTGAGACTAAGTGCTTCTACTGCAAAGGGACTGGTTACTGGAAGCAGAACTACCCCAAGTATTTGGCGGATAAGAAGGATGGCAAAGTAAACAAAGGTATATTTGATATACATGTGTACTTTACTAGTGTTTATAGCAACCCCTCGGTATTTGGTACTGGTTCAGTTGCTAAGAGTAGTAGCTCGAAACGGGAGTTGCAGAATAAATAGAAACTAGTTAAGGGTGAAGTGACGATGTGTGTTGAAAGTAGTTTCAAGATTGATATGATCATCATCGCACACTCCCTATACTTTCGGGATTAGTGTTGAACCTAAATAAATGTTATTTGGTGTTTGCGTTGAGCATGAATATTATTTGATCGTGTTTATTGCAATACGGTTATTCATTTAAGTAAGAGAATAAACTGTTGTTCTGTTTACATGAATAAAACCTTATATGGTTACACACCCAATGAAAATGGTTCATTGGATCTCGATCGTAGTGATACACATATTCATAATATTGAAACCAAAAGATGCAAAGTTAATAATGATATTGCAACTTATTTGTGGCACTGCCGTTTATGTCATATTGGTGTAAAGCGCATGAAGAAACTCCATGCTGATGGGATTTTGGAATCACTTGATTATGAATCACTTGATGCTTGCGAACCATGCCTCATGGGCAAGATGACTAAGACTCCGTTCTCCGGAACAGTGGAGCGAGCAACTGACTTATTGGAAATAATACATACTGATGTATGCGATCCAATGAGTGTTAAGGCTCGCGGCGGGTATCGTTATTTTCCGACCTTCATAGATGATTTGAGCAGATATGGGTATATCTACTTGATGAAACATAAGTCTGAAATAGTTGAAAGGTTCAAAGAATTTCAGAGTGAAGTGGAAAAATCATCGTGACAAGAAAATAAGGTTTCTACGATCTGATCGCGGAGACAAATATTAGAGTTACGAGTTTGGTCTTCAATTAAAACAATGTGGAATAGTTTCACAGCTCACGCCACCTAGAACATCACAATGTTATGGTGTGTCCAAACATTGTAACCGCACTTTATTGGATATAGTGCAATCTATGATGTTTCTTACTGATTTACCAATATCGTTTTGGGGTCATGCATTAGAGACAGCTGCATTCACATTAAATTGGGCACCATCTAAATCCTTTGAGACGACACTATATGAACTGTGGTTTAGCAAGAAACCCAAGTTGTCGTTTCTTAAAGTTTGGAGTTGCAATGCTTATGTGAAAAAGTTTCATCCTAATAAGCTCGAACCCAAATCGGAGAAGTGCGTCTTCATAGAATATCCAAAGGAAATTGTTGGGTACACCTTCTATCACAGATCCGAAGGCAAGATATTCGTTGCTTAAGATGGATCCTTTCTAGAGAAGGAGTTTCTCTCGAAAGAAGTGAGTGGGAGGAAAGTAGAACTTGATGAGGTAATTGTACCTTCTCCCTTATTGGAAAGTAGTTCATCACAGAAATCTGTTCCTGTGACTACTACACCAATTAGTGAGGAAGCTAATGATGATGATCATGTAACTTCAGATCAAGTTACTACCGAATCTCGTAGGTAAACCAGAGTGAGATCCGCACTAGAGTGGTACGGTAATCCTGTTCTGGAAGTCATGTAACTAGACCATGATGAACCTACGAACTATGAGGAAGCGATGATGAGCCCAGATTCATGAAATGGCTTGAGGCCATGAAATCTGAGATGAGATCCATGTATGAGAACAAAGTGTGAACTTTGGTGGAGTTGCCCGATGATCGGCAAGCCATAGAAAATAAATAGATCTTCAAGAGGAAGACGGACGCTGATAGTAGTGTTACTATCTACAAAGCTAGACTTGTCGAAAAAGGTTTTTGACAAAGTTCAAGATGTTGAATACAATGAGATTTTCTCACTCGTATCAATGCTTAAAAGTCTGTCCGAATCATGTTAGCAATTGCCGCATTTTTGAAATCTGGCAAATGGATAAACAAAACTGTATTCCTTAATGGAGTTATCAAAGAAGAGTTGTATGTGATGCAACCATGAGGTTTTGTCGATCCCAAAGGTGTTAACAAAATGTGCATCTATGGACTGGTGCAAGCATCTCGGAGTTGGAATATACGCTTTGATAAGTTGATCAAAGCATATAGTTTTATACAGACTTACGGTGAAGCCTGTATTTACAAGAAAGTGAGTGGGAGCACTACAGCATTTCTGATAAGTATATGTGAATGACATATTGTAGATCGGAAATAATGTAGAATTATTATGCAAAGCATAAAGGAGTGTTTGAAAGGAGTTTTTCAAAGAAAGACCTCGGTGAAGCTGCTTACATATTGAGCATCAAGATCTATAGAGATAGATCAAGGCGCTTGATAAGTTTTTTCAATGAGTACATACCTTGACAAGATTTTGAAGTAGTTCAAAATGGAACAGTCAAAGAAAGAGTTCTTGCCTGTGTTACAAAGGTATGAAATTGAGTAAGACTCAAAACCCGACCACGGCAGAAGATAGAAAGAGAATGAAAGTCATTCCCTATGCCTTGACCATAGGTTCTATAAAGTATGCCATGCTGTGTACCAGATCTATTGTATACCCTACACTGAGTTTGGCAAGGGAGTACAATAGTGATCTAGGAGTATATCACTTGACAGCGGTCAAAATTATCCTTAGTGGAATAAGGATATGTTTCTCGATTATGGAAGTGACAAAAGGTTAAATCGTAAGGGTTACGTCGATGCAAGTTTTGACACCGATCTGGATGACTCTAAGTCTCGTTCTAGATACATATTGAAAGTGGGAGCAATTAGCTAGAGTAGCTCCGTGCAGAGCATTGTAGACATAGAATATTTGCAAAATACATACGGCTCTGAATATGATAGACCCGTTGACAAAGATTCTCTCACAAGCAAAACATGATCACACCTTAGTACTCTTTGGGTGTTAATCACATAGCGATGTGAACTAGATTATTGACTCTAGTAAACCCTTTGTGTGTTGGTAACATGGCGATGTGAACTATAGGTGTTAATCACATGATGATGTGAACTATCAATGTTGATCACATGGTGATGTGATCTAGATTATTGACTCTAGTGCAAGTGGGAGACTGAAGGAAATATGCCCTAGAGGCAATAATAAAGTTATTATTTATTTCCTTATATCATGATAAATGTTTATTATTCATGCTAGAATTGTATTAACCGGAAACATAATACATGTGTGAATATATAGACAAACAGAGTGTCACTAGTATGCCTCTACTTGACTAGCTTGTTAATCAAAGATGGTTATGTTTCCTAACCATGAACAAAGAGTTGTTATTTGATTAACAAGGTCACATCATTAGTTGAATGATCTGATTGACATGACCCATTCCGTTAGCTTAGCACCCGATCGTTTAGTATGTTGCTATTGCTTTCTTCATGACTTATACATGTTCCTATGACTATGAGATTATGCAACTCCCGTTTGCCAGAGGAACACTTTGGGTACTACCAAACGTCACAACGTAACTGGGTGATTATAAAGGAGTACTACAGGTGTCTCCAAAGGCAAATGTTGGGTTGGCGATTTGAGATTAGGATTTGTCACTCCGATTGTCGGAGAGGTATCTCTGGGCCCTCTCGGTAATGCACATCACATAAGCCTTGCAAGCATTGCAACTAATGTGTTAGTTGTGAGATTATGTATTACGGAACGAGTAAAGAGACTTGCCGGTAACGAGATTGAACTAGGTATTGGATACCGACGATCGAATCTCGGGCAAGTAAACATACCGATGACAAAGGGAACAACGTATGTTGTTATGCGGTCTGACCGATAAAGATCTTCGTAGAATATGTAGGAGCCAATATGGGCATCCAGGTCCCGCTATTGGTTATTGACCGGAGACGTGTCTCGGTCATGTCTACATTGTTCTCGAACCGTAGGGTCCGCACGCTTAAGGTTTCGATGGCAGTTATATTATGAGTTTATGAGTTTTGATGTACCGAAGGAGTTCGGAGTCCCGGATGAGATCGGGGACATGACGAGGAGTCTCGAAATGGTCGAGACGTAAAGATCGATATATTGGACGACTATATTCGGACATCGGAAAGGTTCTGAGTGATTCGGTATTTTCGGAGTACCGGGAGTTACGGGATTACGGGAGAAGTAATGGGCCTTGATGGGCTTTAGTGGGAAGTGGAAAAAGGCTGCTGCGCCCCTTCCCTCTAGTCCGAATGGACTAGGGAAAGGGGCCGCCACCTTTCCTACTCCTCCACTTCCTTCTCCCTTCCTCCCCTCTTGGTGGACTCCTACTAGGACTCCAAGTCCTAGTAGGACTCCACATCTTGGCCGCACCAATTGGCTTGGCGGCCTCCTCCTCCTCCATCCTTTATATCTTGAGGCAAGGGCACCCTTGTACACACAAGTTGATCTACGGATCGTTCCTTAGCCGTGTGCGGTGCCCCTTCCACCATATTCCACCTCGGTCATATCGTCATAAAGCTTAGGCGAAGCCCGCGCGATAGAACATCAAGATCGCCACCACGTCGTCTTGACGGAACTCTCCTCGACACTCGGCTGGATCGGAGTTCGAGGGACGTCATCGAGCTGTCGTGTGTCAAGAACTCGGGGCGCCGGAGTAACGGCGCCGGGATCGGTCGGATCGCGAGGAGATCGTCGACTACTTCCTCTACGTTGTGATCGCTTCGCCGGTCTCACGAGTGCGTAGACAACACTCTCCCTCTCGTTGCTATGCATCACCATGATCTTGCGTGTGCGTAGGAAATTTTTGAAATTACTACGTTCCCCAACAATTCCTTCCGTGGTTGGGTTTTGTCTTTCGTTTTGCATTTTGTTCATGTCATGCATTTCATATCATGTCATCATGTGCATCTCATTTGCATACGTGTTCATCTCATGCATCCGAGCATTTTCCCCGTTGCCCATTTTGCAATCCGACACTCCTACATGCACCGGCGCACCCCTCTTGTCTCTTTTCGTGAGAGGGTGTTAAACGTTCTCGGAATGGACCGAGGCTTGCCAAGTGGCCTTGGTACACCACCGGTAGACCACCCGTCAAGTTTCATGTCATTTGGAGCTCGTTTGACACTCCAACGGTTAACAGGGTAACCGCATAAGCCTCCTTTGGGTTGCAGCCCAACACCCCTCCAAAACAGCCCAATAACCCATCTAAGTCACTTCCATGCTCTCGGTCGTCGGATCACGATCGTGTGGGCAAAAACTACACCTCATTTGGACTCTCCAAACTCCTCCTACCTATAAATATGTCCTCCCCGTCCAATTTTCGGGTAAAACCCTAGTCACTCCTCCCCGCCGCCACCGGACGCATCCAGACCGGGCTGGACACGTTCGCCCGCCACCGCCCGGCGAACCGCGCGCCGCCACATGGTCACGCCCACATCGCCGCGCCGCCCCCGCCGAGGTTCGCGCAGGCCCCCGCCGCCCGCCTCCGCCGCCGCCGCCCCGCCTGAAGGCGTTCGCGCTTCGGCGCCGCCGCCGCCGCCCGCTCGGCGCCGCCTCCTCCGCCGATCGCCGCCCTGCCGCACCTCCGCCGCCGTCGTCCGCGACTCGGCGCCGCGCCCGCCGTCGATCGCCGCCCGCGCCGCCCGCCCGCCACGCCTCCGCCGGTGCGGATCCGGCTGGATCCGCCTCCCTCGTCCAACTCCGGCGACTGCGTTGCCCAACTCCGGCGAGCTTGCACCAGCCCGCCTCGATCCGCGCGCCCGTTCCAGATCCACCCTAGGTTGACCTTGTTTTCCTCCAAGTCTGAAGTATTTTTATGCCATATTCATCGCATCATAACTCCGTCATCGTAGCTTCGTTTCATGCACATACTATATCAAAATGTTCATCAGGATGTGCTCTTCATTTTGTTCCATTGGGCCATCGTCATTTGAGGTCATCTACATGCCTGAATCTCTGATGGAAGAGTGCTATATGATGTTAGTTTCGGATTCTTAACAGAATGTGTGCATTTGTCATTTTTGCTACATTTATTGTGTGCATCTTATGGGCATGAGCTCTACAGGTGTTTTGGACTATGCCATGTCTTCTTTACAGAGGTGCTTACCATGTATTTTTGTGATCAATGTGGTGACTAGCACAAGCATGCAAACTAGGCCTTGTGATGTTGCTGATTTTAGTCCCAGTTCTGCTGTTATTTTTATGCCATGTAAACATGATGCTATAGAGAGATCCATGCATATTTTGAGATACTTCAGTAAGGATGTTTTGTACATATGGTTATGCTCTATCCATTCATGCCCCGTTTTGCAATTATGAATTAGTCTAGCATGTCATTTTCTTGCTCTACTTTTGCTATAAAATGTTTACTGGCAGATTGTTTACATGATATTCAATCTTGCCAAGGTTGTTGTAGTTGATCCTTGCATGCTATAAACTTGTTATTGCCATGTTTAGTTTCATAAACATGTATTCTTTATGGTGCTATGCTTATCTTGTCATGCAATGACTTGTGGCGAGTGAATCGAGCTCGCAAAGTTGCCTTCATAATGTTGTTAACGCCATGCTCTGTTTCCTGAATCTGTTAATGAAACTTGCTATGTTTACATGGGTGCAATCATATCTTCTGATCCTTTTTGGCTCATGGTCAGTAAGGGACTTTTGTTCTATGCTTCGAGTAGAATCATGCCATGTCTTGTTTTGATATTGTAAGTTCCTGTAGCATGTCGATTGCTTGCTCTGAACATTGCTACCTGATGTTGTTTATGTCATGTCCAAGCTGATATCTTTTGCACTTTTGCCATGGTTGTTTGAACCTGTTAATGTGTGAATTAGCCGTAGCTCAGTGTTCATCTTTTGTCAAGCATCTCTTGTAGATCACTGCCATGTGCTTTGTTGATATGTTGGGGTGTTGTAGCATAGTTTCTTGATGTATTCTAAGTGCTATCATGCTATTAACCGCAGATTTGTGTCATTCTTGTTTTGCTTGCCATTTGCAAACCGTGCATCTGATTCCGGTGATCTTTATATCGATTTCAACCGAAATCATCTCATCTTTCCAGCGGCATACTTGATTTGCAAAGTTGATGCCTTGTTCATCATTTTCCTTCCGGAGCACGCATAAGCATTGCATATCACATCTCGCATATCATGCCATGTATTGCATCATGTTGCTTGTGCATTGCATCGTGATTTATTGTGGTTCCATTGCTTGTGTTCTTGCTTTGTGTAGAGCCGGGAGACGAGTACGTGCACGAGGAACCTGTTGAGTACGCTAACGAAGATCAAGCTTTCAACAACTCTGAGAACTTTGCAGGCAAGACGACCATACCCTCGATATCACTTCTATCTTTGCTTTGCTAGTTGCTCGCTCTATCGCTATGTTAGCTCTACCTACCACTTGTTTATCATGCCTCCCATATTGCCATGTCAAGCCTCTAACCATCCTTTCCTAGCAAACCGTTGTTTGGCTATGTCACCGCTTTTGCTCAGCCCCTCTTATAGCGTTGCTAGTTGCAGGTGAAGATGAAGTTTGTTCCTTGTTGGAAGATGGATACTTTGGGATATCATAATATCTCTTGTTTTAATTAATGCACCTCTATACTTGGTAAAGGGTGGAAGGCTCGGCCTTATGCCTGGTGTTTTGTTCCACTCTTGCCACCCTAGTTTCCGTCATACCGGTGTTATGTTCCTTGATTTTGCGTTCCTTACGCGGTTGGGTGATTTATGGGACCCCCTTGACAGTTCGCTTCGAATAAAACTCCTCCAGCAAGGCCCAACCTTGGTTTTACCATTTGCCACCTAAGCCTTTTTCCCTTGGGTTTTCGCGAGCCCGAGGGTCATCTTTATTTTAACCCCTCCGGGCCAGTGCTCCTTCGAGTGTTGGTCCAAACTAGAGCCACTTGCAGCGCCACCTCAGGGAAACTTGAGGGATGGTTTTAGTTGTACGTAGTGTTCATCCGGTGTGCCCTGAGAACGAGATATGTGCAGCTCCTATCGGGATTTGTCGGCGCATCGGGCGGTCTTGCTGGTCTTGTTTTACCATTGTCGAAATATCTTGCGAACCGGGATTTCGAGACTGATCGGGTCTTCCCGGGAGAAGGTATATCCTTCGTTGACCGTGAGAGCTTATGATGGGCTAAGTTGGGACACCCCTGCAGGGTATTATCTTTCGAAAGCCGTGCCCGCGGTTATAAGGCAGATGGGAATTTGTTAATGTCCGGTTGTAGATAACTTGACACTTGACTTAATGAAAATGCATCAACCGTGTGTGTAGCCGTGATGGTCTCTTCTCGTCGGAGTCCGGGAAGTGAACACGGTTTGAGTTATGTATGACCGTAAGTAGTTTCAAGATCACTTCTTGATCGCTTCTAGATTCTTGACCGATGCGTTGCTTCTCTTCTCGCTCTTACTTGCGTATGTTAGCCACCATATATGCTTAGTGCTTGCAGCAGCTCCACCATATTACCCCTTTCCTACCTACAAGCTTAAATAGTCTTGATCTCGCGGGTGTGAGATTGCTGAGTCCCCGTGGCTCACAGATTCTACCAAAACAGATGCAGGTGCCGAGGATACCAGCGCAAGTGGCGCAACCGAGATCAAGTGGGAGTTTAACGAGGACCTTGGTCGTTACTATGTTTCGTTTCGGATGATCGATGGCGGAGCTCACGGGGACGATCGGGGATCTAGCATTTGGGGTTGTCTTCTTTTCATTTGGATTTGACCGTAGCCGGTCTATGAGTGTATTTTGAATGATGTATGATTTATATTATGTACTGTGTGAAGTGTCGATTGTAAGCCAACTCTCTTTATTCCATTCTTGTTCATTACATGGGATTGTGTGAAGATAACCCTTCTTGCGACAAAATCACCATGCGGTTATGCCTCTAAGTCGTGCTTCGACATGTGAGAGATATAGCCGCATCGTGGGCGTTACAATCCATCACGTGAAAAGAGACTACATGGAAGATGATTAATTAGCAGTATTTAACGACAGGGATGATTACGTGCACTGTTTGAAAAAAGACAGGCTGCCAAGAGCGCTAGCGGGCGCCCAGCCGCCCGCTAGACGCGTCCAATAAAATTTACCAGCTTGGAAAGACAGGTGCCAAACCGGGGAGCGCACACCTGGTCCGGTCGAGCGCGCCCAAACATACACGGGCACCTCCTCCATTCTATCTTCTCGAGGTGCCCACGCCCCCCTCCTCCTCGACCACCCAATCCGGTTCGCACCGCCTCTCGCCGTCGCCATGTCCGTCGCCGTGGCGGCCGCCTCCTCCTCCTCCCTCCCCTCTCGCCACGCACTGGCCCACGCCAACTCGCACCGCCCCCTCCGCCCCCTGCGCTTCATCTCTTCCCCGCCGCAGCCGTGCGCCTCCCCAGCGTCGCTCCTCCGGCGGCGGCGGGCGGCGGCGCCCACCACCTTCTGCTCCGCGCCGTCGCTCGGCCGCGTCGGCTGGCCGCGCCGCGAGGGGAGCGCTTGGCTGCTCTCCTTCAGCGCCGAAACCGATGCCTCCCCGTCGGACGCGGAAGGGGCCGGGGACAACTCGGAGGCCGTCTCCGCGCTGCTCCCGCTCGTCGTCGTCGCCACGGCCGTCGCCGCTCTCGGCAACCCTGCCACCTTCTCCTGGTGAGCCAAGCGTGCACTGGACGCTTCAAGAAGATTCTTGGCTTGGAATTTTGCACAGCTAGCAGCACATGGTCATTGATTGATTTGATTATTGCAAGTCCTTTTGCAGGGTCTCCAAGGAGCTGTACGCGCCTGCACTCGGAGGCATCATGCTCTCCATTGGCATCAAACTATCCTTCGACGACTTCGCTCTGGCCTTCAAGAGGTATATTTTTCACTCTTCTACTGCTTCACCCAAGATCATAGAGCAAATGTGAAACCATTCTTTGTCTGGTCGTGTGTTGTGTTCCCAAATCCAGGCCAGTGCCGCTGTCGATTGGGTACATGGCCCAGTACATGCTCAAGCCGCTGCTGGGGGTGCTGATCGCAAGGGTGTTCCGGATGCCGTCGGCCTTCTTCGCGGGTTTCATGCTTACATGCTGCGTCTCGGGTGCGCAGCTTTCGAGCTATGCCAGCTTCCTGGGGAAAGGAGATGTTGCGTTGAGTATTCTGCTCACAACCTACTCCACCATATCTTCGGTGATTGTGACACCTATCCTCACTGGTTTGTTGATTGGTTCAGTGGTTCCGGTTAATGGAATTGCAATGGCGAAATCGATTCTCCAGGTAATGGAATTGTTCCAGTCCAGGTGGTTTCTTGCTAATTAACAAGGCCTTTCTTTGATTTTACTCTGATTTCCAATATTTTTTCTAGGTGGTTCTTCTGCCTGTGACACTAGGTCTCCTTCTGAATACCTATGCAAAACCAGTGGTTAACGTCATACAACCAATGATGCCATTTGTTGCTATGGTGTGCACATCACTCTGTATTGGGAGCCCTCTTGCTATAAATAGGACCATGCTCCTCTCATCACAAGGATTCATGTTACTTCTCCCCATAGTGACTTTCCACATTGCGGCCTTTGTTGTGGGTTACTGGGTTTCCAAGTTGCCTCAGTTGAGGTAATCACTAAATGCTGTGATCACATTTTTAATTGTTCCTCTTGCATAACTGATCACCCCCCGCCTTTGATCTTGGTAAAGCACGATTTAATCTTATGTGCAATATTGATGTATCTAAGTCAATCTCTTTTCTGTGATACTGCTTTCTGTTATGTCGGCGCCTCCTATTTATCATCTAAGAGGAAATGATAATCTGCCTCTAGGGAAATCTTGACCGATTCCACTAAATAATTAAATTCTGTTATTTACTTTTTGTGTTAGTCACTTTGACCTAGCTTCAGTCAAGTAGTTTCCTTTTGAAAACATATGTTGAAATTCATGCTGTAAAAAGGGTGAAATGTGTTAGACGTATCATATTTAATATTATGTTTATATGGCAGTGACAAGTCTTGTGGTTCCATATTTGTTTATTTTGCCTGAAATTTCCTTTAATCTAACCTATTAGAAAAGGTGATCATTTTTCCTGTTCACATTTGTCATGGCCATTAATTTCCGAAACTGGAACTTAATTCAATGTGGTTATGATCGTAATATATGGCCTGTTATTTTTAGCATTTGGTACCTTCATCCGGTGTCTGGAAAGGTCAAATAGTATCACATCCTCATTAGTGGCTTCTGTTACATTACGTTTTGAGTCAGCAATCTATTTTTGGCATAAAACTATGCTTCTGAAGTTCCTTGATGCCGTTTGGCTAATTTTCTTTCTGCCCTTATGTGTAGGCAAGAAGAACCAGTTTGTAGGACTATATCAGTGTGTACTGGAATGCAGAGCTCCACCCTAGCTGGGCTTCTTGCTACCCAGTTTCTTGGAATCAGTCAGGCAGTTCCTGCAGCATGTTCTGTTGTTGTCATGGCAATATTTGGTTTGACCCTTGCATCGTACTGGGGAAGTGGCATGCGAATAAGGGACATTCCTTCGAGATTCTTTCCACAAGCTTCCGCTGATGCAAGATCATGAGAAACTAGATTTATAGCATTGACATTTTTCCAAGAGCTCCCAGCTTGAGAAACTCTGCTGCCGTTTGGGGACGCAGTTACAGGGATGATGTCCTGTGCCTCATCCAGCAATCAGGCATGCCATAGTAACTTACAAAAGGCAGAACTACAAACCGCAGATTGTGGAAGATAAGCAGCGGCTGAGGATAACCTTGCCACAGAAACAACCTGCATGGCTGCATATGACGGAAGGATAATGAGATGCCAGTCATTTATCAGTTATCATACCATGTGCAGTAGGCTCCATAAATTAGTGGAGCCTCCTTAGCCATTTTTTGTAGATACTAGATAGTAGACACGTTCATGATCCCTATGTATACCACTAAGCATATGCATGTGCAATGCCAATATCACCGACGCAATTCTTCCCAAGATGAACCCCATGAATGTCTCTACCCTTACCAAGTCCTTGTTTTTGCATAATATCCCCTCAAATTCAGTCCTTCTATGTCGCAAACGTGCTTAATCTAATTTTCACTCTTCTGCAAAGCTGAATTTTGAATTCAGGACTTTTAGTTGGACAAAATAGAGCTTAGTATACATTCCCCCTTTGTGGAACAGAATGATGAAGCCAGGCTTTTCGTTTGTGTTCTGAACATATCTGTTGTCGCCAATGGTTTGATATTTCTGTAACAAACAAGTGATGAAGTGAGACAAGAGGACTTGACTTGTCCTGTAGTTTATCTGTCACTCTGATGGTCCTCGCATAAGCTGTGGACGTAACGTTTTGGGGATGCCACGGGCATAGCTCCCAACTAGGCAACTATAAATGATGACAAAGAAAGGAGAGAAAAAAAAAATCACACTCTACATCAGTCGTTTGATGTGCATCTCTTTCTCTTCTCCTGTCTATTTCTCTGTTATTTTCAATTGGCCAGAGAGGTCCATTGCTTCGTTTTGTCGCTGAATGTAAGCCCACGTGGGCACCGAAAGCAATGTCGACGATAAGTCAGTCAAATTATCCTAGGCCTGGGCACTGTCAACATCGTGTCGTTGGGAAAGATTTTCCATATGAAACTTTTTTTTATTAAAATGAAGCCATCCATAGCTCTCAACAGTGGTTTGTGATTCTCGGCTCATATTTCCTGCGTAGGTTAGGGAATGGGAACTAAATGCCCCCCATTTCGCTCGCTCAGATATGCGCCATCCATATTAGGGATTACACTGCCTTTCCCCCACCTGTTTTGGGAAGGTTTTAGAACCTTCCGTGAACCGGTTTTACCTTTTTATGTGTTTTTTCTTTCCTTTTTATTTTTTATCAAAAAAATCAAAATAAAATTTGGAATCCAAGACAAAAGTTTCAAATTATAAATATTTTTTGAATTCAAGATTTTTTGAATTCATGATTTTCTAATCGTTGAACCTTTTCCGAAATTTGGTAATAATTTTTTAAATCTGCAAATACTTTTTGAATAGATGAACATTTTTCTGGGTGCCCGAGATCACTATATGATGTGTACACTGGGCCACTACTGACAGCCACCAAAAAACGATTGGTAGGCATTCATAATTTTCATATTACATAATCATAGGGGCGTGGTTAAACTGAGCTTGAGCTCATGTGAGCTTGGGTGAACAATAAAAAAAATCAAAATTTCTTTGTAGCAAACATTGACAAAAGTTTTCATTGCTTGCAAAGTTACCTCGCAAAATGACACTTTTTCGTATTTATTTTCATTTTTTAATTTACTGTCCACTCAAGTTCACATAATCATAAGCGCTTCTTTTGTCCCATACAATGAGTATTTTTTTTAAAGGAAGATTACCCAGGCCTGTGCATCACCATGATGCACACAACCATAATGAGTTTTCCTGAGTTTGTCCCATGCAATGAGTTTTTATTTACAGCCTCACAGAAACTTCCCAGTCTATTTACCTTTTCTCCTCTACTAGGCCGTATGAAGGGATCACGTGGCAGATGTGCGCCTGTGATGACGGGCTACCTATCACCTACGATCCACACTTTATTATCGAACTACATATGAATATTTAAATACATTATAACTGAGCACTTTTCCTGCCCTCTCAGACCATCAGCGTTAGCAGCCGTCCAGTCTCCACTTTTAGATCTTTCTGGCCGTCAGATTAGCTCTTAATCTCACGTACAGTCGCGTCGTTCCGTATTAATGACCTAACTGTGCAGGGCCGCTGCTCTGGCGACAATTTTGAGGGTCCGACAATAAATTGGGCTGGGCCGCCATGCTCCTTTAGGTCTGGGCATTGCAGGCTTGCAGGTTGCAGCACAGCCATCCTCGTTGCTATCCTTCCCTCTGCTCAGCCATCGCCGCCGCCGCTCTCCTCCGCCCCCCACCATGTACTGTAAAAAAGCCCGAGACTCCAACCATTGTTATTTCCTCTCCAAGCCCTATGATGATCAGCGACGGAGTTGGACCGGGCGACGGATTCTCCTGGGCGAGGAGGTGCCGCTGACCATCACGGCGCGCCGGCTGGGATTCTGGCTTAACTTTTGTTTGCCGTTTTCCTCTGCCATGGGCGAGAGGAGATCCTGGAGGCGACCCTCCCCGCTAGCCGATGCGATGGCTCTCCCTGCACGAAGATGATATTCCTCTCATGCCTGCCATCGGGAGCCTGGGACAATGGGGCATCTGCTGACGCCGGCTGCAACACCTTGATAGCAGCGCAAGTGCTCTGGTTGCCATTTTCACTTGTGAGTTGAGACCAAGGGCGTTGCACTCTCCTGGCAAAACTGCCCAACTGCATTTTGGAGAATGGCGACAATGCCTCCACGGACATTTTCTTATGGTGGCCAGCTCGCCCTATGGTGTTCAGTGTGGCTCTCGAGGACATCTGCCTTGCTGCCATTAGCTATGAGCAGATTCCTTTCTTGTATCTATGTACTATTACTATTATCAGGTGTTTTGATGCAATTTTTTAAATGCCTTCTGTTCTTTATTCCGGAATCATGGTCCATCTTTCATTAAAAGCTTTATATAATCATTTTTTTTTGTTTCTTCCAGGACATGTAGATTCTACAAATATAAAAGCCTGCGTCAAGGTTATATTTCATGTTTGTTAAAATCATCTTTGTTGCAAAGTGTATTTCTATTCTAGATAATTACTATTTTTTTCTCTACGATCTGGTTACCTATAGTGACCATGAAACAAAAACGTTTTCATGTAACAAGTACCCATCCATATATGAGAGAGGATGGAAAGGCCTCCATAAACAGTGATACTAAATGATCTGAACTTGTGGCTCAAATTTCTGCCAGCGGCATCCGGGCACTCATTTCATGATACATCTTCCTGTTCCTTCTGATTTATTCTTTTCAGAGGAAGAGTTAGGCTTGAGAGAGAATTGGTCTACCAAATTTTGGTACGCAAATTATTAAATTAGAAATAGGACAACCAATGGAACCGGTATGTTAGTTTCAGAGCCTTTTGATGTTACATGTTTATGCTCTGTCCTGACTCTCTGCATGTACCTTATTTGCTTTGTCTACATTAACTAATAGTTTATATTAATTTATTATTGTTATTTGTACGAGTACATAACAACTCACGAATGGAAGCTCTGAAGAAGTGCAATATGGGTGATATCGGAGACAACACTCGAAGAAATCATTGCTGAATTAGATACAGATCATGTGAGTAACTCCAGTGAATGCCTAATATCTCTACTGGCTTCCGCCTTAGCATGTATAAATTCTATGATGCATTGTCACTTTCAGGAAGATGTTGCAAGGTAGACATGATGTTGCAAGGTAGATATGATGTTGGAAGGCAACACGTTCTTCCCATCATTGTTGGGCTTTGCTTGATGTTTTATTATGGTTATAATGCTACTATCTGATATTTTTTGATCATGTTCTTTTGTTCACATACGTAAAAACCTAATACTGGATGATTTGCCCAGTTTTGACCAATTAGAATAAAATAGCTTGCTAAAAAATATATATATGAAAATAGGCTAAATTGCACGATGATGTACCTTTTGCCACACAGTTATGTCGATACAGCTACAAAGAAGGGGAAAATAAACACCGTACCTCGTTCTGCAATTAAAATTCTCAATAGTTCTGGAGAAAAGTTACACAGTGAACCATTGCTGAAATGATGAAATTCATGTATGTATCTGGTTTCACTAGCGAAGGAGAGAGAAGTTCATCAGAAAGTTAAATGAAATATTATCATTATTTCTTATGACAATGATACAAAGAATGTGCAGGTCGGTGGATCACTTATGAATGTAAAGAATATGTCCAATATCGATGTCG
The DNA here is from genome assembly GCA_021437245.1 of Aegilops speltoides. NCBI lineage: Eukaryota > Viridiplantae > Streptophyta > Magnoliopsida > Poales > Poaceae > Aegilops > Aegilops speltoides. The sequence goes on from CM038146.1 coordinate 70,401,766, forward strand.
TGCCATTATATCTGCGACTATTGATTTTTTTTTTGTTTGTATTGTTCAGATTTTTCTTGAATATTTTTATCGTTCTTTATCGGCATGGCAATGCATTTTTTAACTGGCAAAAAGTAGGTTCATGCAAATTCTTCCATATCCAGCGCCTCTACCTATACTTTATCGAAATGACTACCATTTTGCTCATCATAGTGATTATTTGCTCCAGATCATTTGGTCCATTTTCAAATATATACAAGTATACATGAAATGCACCACAGAGAAAATACCATGTTCCTTCATTAAGCACGAGCTCACAGTGTGTGTAATGCAAAGACAATTTATGCTGATTTTTAGGTCAGATTGTGAGTCTCCTCTCGAAGTTGGCGATATGGTATTTCTTGTGCTGATATCTCACATTGTATCTACCAGTGTATTTCTTAGATTGTGATTCAGCACAATTCCTTTGAAGCATTATGATTGGGTACATGCTCTACTCCAAGGTTGTAATCGGTAACAAAACTTAGTGGCTATGTCCGAAATATCTGAGATTTTCAGTTCCTACCTTTGAAGCTTGCTATTGTGACATTTGTTCTGTCATACCCTTTGAGCTTCTTGGTTTTCATTTCTTCTAACCTACAGGATATATGGTGGTATTCTAAACATATTTCGAGGCATCAAGTCTGAACATTCCATAGTACAACAGACGGGCGCAGCAACGCGCGCCATCGATGATCTAGTAATAATTACGACACAACTTTCTGGAGCGATTTACAATCTCGACCACATGTTCGTGAATTAATAAATATACATACTATAGTACAATTGGTATGGAAGAACAAACTATATAACCAAACTCTCTTCGTTCTTGGCTTCCCATTTTATGTAGGTTCCTATACTGATATAATGTTAGCTCAAGCATGAGTAGAATCCCTAAAAGAACAGTTTTAACCTACCTCATACTTGGGCTTAAGAGGCATTGGGAATGTCAAACGAGAAGGACACCGATAACTGCCACACATGCGGCACGGAGTAAGTCCGCCCACACGTGTGGGCCGAAGGAGGACCCTGGTAGCCACCGTATACGTGCGGTATATGAAACCCCTGACCACACGTTCGGTCCTGTGGCGGATTCGATTGAACGATTCGTCACAAACAGGATGCCACGACCGAACACCCTCCCCAGGGGACCTACATGCCTGTTTGTTGTGAGACTGAAAAAAGAAAAACTAAAGCCCAGTTTGGCCTAATTATAAAGTGACTAAAATCCACTTTCGGCTGTGACTAATAAAGCAATATTTTCCTGTGCTATGATTTTTTTTTTGCAATGGTGGAACGTTAAAAATTCATGATACATAGAGAATAAAAATACCCAAAAAAATCCCCAAAAATGGAAAAAAGAAGTAAAAGATCAAGGCAATTTACACCTGAACATGGTGGCAAGAAAAATGTAGATTAAAAATATGTGACATTTTTACTATAAAAAGGATGAAGAGTGTGCATGATTTTTTTGACATGTCAAAATAAAAGTAAACTTGCCATGCTACATAAATGTACATTTGTCGTAAGCGAGGGAGGTAAAAATTGCCGTGTATGTGGAAAATCAAATTGCCATAGAGTTGAATGTAAAATTTGCTATGGCAATAAAAAAAGTAACTTTCCCATGGAAAAAATAAAGAAGTAATAGATTGACATGGCAAATCTATTGCATGCACTATGGTGTTTGTTGGACACATAATATCAATGGCAAAAAAATGCAACAATATTTACCATGATCCATTTAACTAAATTTTACATGGTTTGCGAAAAACAATTGTCATGGTTTGGGGGAAAATGCCATAAAGCATGGCAAATCTATTCCATTTTATTAAATTGTACATGCTTTGAAAAAAAATAGAATTGCCATGGCCAGGGGGAAAATGCCATGTCGTATGGCAAATCTATTCCAACTAACTAAATTTGCCATGGTAGAGGGGAAGAAATTGCCATGTAGTATGGCAAATCTATTCCATTTTACTAAATTTGCCAAACTTCATATAATAGAATTGATATGGTTAGGGGGGAAATTGCCATGTAGTATGGCAAATTCTATTTCAACTAACTACTTTTTCCATGGTTTGTAAAATAAACTTGATATAGTTGGGGGGGGGGGGGGATTGCCATGTAGTATAGCAAACGAATTGTGTGCGCTATGACAATTTTGTACTCAATAAAAAAATCCATTTAACTGAATTTGCCATGCTTCGTAAAAAATTGAATTGCCATGTTAAATGGGAAAAAAGTGCCATGTAGTATGGCAAATCTATTCTATTTTACAAAATCTGCCCCCATCTATTTAACTAAATTTGCTATGCTTCGCAAGAAATTGAATTGCCATGTTCAATGGGGAAAAAGTGCCATATAGTATGGCAAATCGATTCCACTTTATTAAATCTGCCATGATCCATTTAACTGAATTTCACATGGTTTGTAAAAAAACAATTGTCGTGGCCAAAGAAATAATGCCACGTGGTATGGCAAATCTATTCCAATTAACTAAATTTGCCATGGTTCTTAGAAAATAAACTTGCCATGATATAGGGCAAAAGATTGCCATGTAGTATGGCAAAACTGTTTGCCATATTTCATAAAATAGAATCGCCATGGTTACGGTGGAAAAATTGCCATGTAGTATGGCAAAAACATATTTCAATTAACTAACTTTGTCGTGGTTCGTAAAATAAACTTGCCATGGTGGAGGGAAGAAAATTGGCATGTAGTATGGCAAATGAATTGCATGCGCTATGACAGTTTTGTACTAAAAAGTCCATTTAACTAAAATTTTCCATGCTTCGTAAAAAAAAAAATTGCCATGTTCCAAGGGAAAAAAGTGCCATGTAGTATGGCAAATCTATTGCATTGCATTTAAGTAGATTTGCCAAGGTTTGTAAATTATTATTTTTGGCATTGTTAAAAAACGACTAACCATTTCTGCCATGGTAAAATAGTGTGCCAATGTCCCAAATAAAATTTGCTATGGCAACTACTTCTAGGGATTCTGCCCATGGCAAATACTACAGAAAAGATTTGCCATGGCAACTACTCGTGGAAATTTTGCCCATGGCAACTAGTACAAAAAATTGCCATGGCAAACTAATGCAGAATGTTGCCATGGAAACTATTATAGAACAAATTGCCATCACACCTATTCGTAGCAAAAAAAAAAAACGCGCACGACAACTACTATAGGAAAAATTGCCATGGCAAGTAATCCATAATGTTGCCATGGCAACTACTCACACCAATTATTGGTTGTGCATATCGCTGGGACATTGCATGGCAAAATTGAGAAGAATGAACTAAAAGATGAAACAAAACTGTTATGCAAGCACTATCATCAGATGCACAGCGAAAATCATTTCTGATTATGCAAGCACAAAACTGTTATGGAAGCACTATCATCACATGCAACATCCATTTCTCAAGAGATAAATAAGTAGGTGATGTCAGTTTCTGACATATAGGCATGACAATTAGAAAATAAACGATCTTTTTTCTTGTCTTGCGTTGTGAACTGAAATCTCATGGCAACTTTTACAGCAAGTTAAAATGGCAGTTCTAATGCATACTGAACACCTCGTTTGATGAAAAAATGATGACATAAGTGTTACTAAAAAAATGAAAACTGCCATCATTAGCTACACAAAGTACTGTGAAGATTGCCATGACCAAAAAAACACAGTAAAAAGTTGTCATCTACTCCTATCTAGCCATTGCAGGAGTGTTGTGCCTCTCCTCCAATGAATTGACGGAAAGGGGTTAGGCGAATTGCTACCTGCAAGGAAGGCAGCCAATGCTGGGGCCTGGTGCAGTACGTAGCCGTGGTGGGCGCGCTCGAGCTGGGGTTCCGGTCGTCGCCGTCATCCCACGCTGAATCATTCAGCCCAAACCACAGTAGCTTCGCTGCTGCTGCCGAGCTCGGCGTCGGACCGGCGGGGGAGGCAGAGGCGCTTCCACGGGTCGTCGCTGTTGGCCACCATGACCGCAGGGCAGTCGACTTCGACGACGTCCCCCGTCGACCAGCTCCTCCTGCGTCGCCGACCAGTACTGGCATGTACTGAGGGCGGGGCATAACAGGGAGGCGGGCCCGCCCCCCTCACCTGCGCGGTCGCGCCGCAGCGAGAGCGACACATTAGAGGCGAGCTCGACCCTCGAACGCGCGCGGCGGCGGAGGAGACGGTGCTTGGCCACGACGACCATTTCATCTCCAGCCTCCTATAGCTCCCCCCCTCCGAGCCTCCGCCGCGCCAATCGCCAACACCGCACCGGGTGGAGTCGCCGGGGGAAGCGTGTGCCGTCACGCAGTTCGTCGTCGGTGGATTTGATGGAGATGCAGAAATGGGGAGGGGAGACGATGGGGAAGGGGAAGAGGAGAGAGCTAGTGGATAAGAGGGAGGAAGAGGAAACAAATCGGTCACCCGTTCGGTGGGTCGACACGTCCGCCCGAATGCGGTGCCGTTCGGTGGGTCTACGAGTTCGCCCGCACGAAAATTCTAATGTGTCATATCATATGCGTCAAGATTCGTGCGCCCAGAATCTAATGGTATCCAACACGTGTGGTTCAAGTTGACAAGTGCCACACGTATGGGCGTTAATATTTTCGAATGAGAAAGGGGTCCCTTTCAAGTATGCAAGTGTTGGGTAACGTAGCAGAAATTCAAAATTTTCCTACGTGTCACCAAGATCTATCTATGGAGAAACCAAAGAACGAGGGAAGGAGAGTGCATCTACATACCCTTGTAGATCGCTAAGCGAAGCGTTCAAGAGAACGGGGTTGAAGGAGTCGTACTTGTCGTGATCCAAATCACCGGAGATCCTAGTGCGAACGGACGGCACCTCCGCGTTCAACACACGTCTGACCGGTGGCGCCTCCCATGCCTTGATCCAGCAAGGAGAGAGGAGATGTTGAGAAGACTCCATCCAAAGCAGAAAGACCTGGCGGCGTGGTGGTGGTGGAGGCGTGGCAATCTGCGAGGCTTCGCCAACCACCGCAGGAGAGGAGGAGTACTTGGGAGGCGGAAGAAATTGCGCCAGGGGCGCGTGTAGCTCCCATGTGCCTCCCCACTATATATAGGGGTGGAGGGCTGGTTTCTTGCCTCCAAGTCCATTGGGCGTGGCGAAGGTGGGAGCAAAGAAATCCCATCATTTCCTTCCCCACGATTGTTATCCCCTTTTTAGGGATCTCGATCTTATCCCTTTGGGATATGATCATATTCCTTCTAAGGGGGATCTTGGTGCGCCTGACCAGGGTGTGGGGCCTTGAACCCACTACCCACGTTCATGTGGGTCCCCATGCAGTGGGCCCCACTCCGGAACCTTCTAGAACCTTCACGGTACAATATCGAAAAATCCGAACATTTTCCGGTGGCGAAATAGGACTTCCCATATATAAATCTTTACCTCCGGACCATTCGGAACTCCTCGTGACGTCCGGGATCTCATCCAGACTCGAACAACATTCGGTAACCACATACAAACTTTCTTTATAACCCTAGCGTCATCGAACCTTAAGTGTAGACCCTACGGGTTCGGAGACATGTCGACATGACCGAGACGTTCTCCCATCAATAACCAACAATGGGATCTGGATACCCATGTTGTCTCCCACATGTTCCACGACGATCTCATCGGATGAACCACGATGTCAAGGACTCAATCAATCCGTATACAATTCCCTTTGTCTAATCGGTATTGTACTTGCCGAGATTCGATCGTCGGTATACCGATACCTTGTTCAATCTCGTTATCGACAAGTCTCTTTACTCGTTCGTAACACATCATCCGTGATCAACCCCTTGGTCACATTGTGCACATTATGATGATGTCCTCTTGAGTGGGCCCAGAGATACCTCTCCGCTTTCCGGAGTGACAAATCCCGCTCGATTCGTGCCAACCCAATGAGACACTTTCGGAGATACCAGAGTGCACCTTTATATCCACCCGATTCGTTGTGGTGTTTGGTACACCCAAAGCATTCCTACGGTATCCGGGAGTTGCACAATCTCATGGTCTAAGGAAAAGATACCTGACATTGAAAAGCTTTAGCATACGAACTACACGATCTTTGTGCTAGGCTTAGGATTGGGTCTTGTCCATCACATCATTCTCCTAATGATGTGATACCGTTATCAACGACATCCAATGTCCATGGTCAGGAAACCGTAACCATCTATTGATCAACGAGCTAGTCAACTAGAGGCTTACTAGGGACATGGTGTTGTCTATGTATCCACACATGTATCTGAGTTTCCTATCAATACAATTATAGCATGGATAATAAACGATTATCATGAACAAGGAAATATAATAATAACCAATTTATTATTGCCTATAGGGCATATTTCCAACAGTCTCCCACTTGCACTAGAGTCAATAATCTAGTTCACATCGCCATGTGATTAACACTCACAGGTCACATCGCCATGTGACCAACATCAAAGAGTTTACTAGTGTCATTAAACTAGTTCACATCATCATGTGATTAAGACTCAATGAGTTCTGGGGTTTGATCATGTTTTGCTTGTGAGAGAGGTTTTAGTCAATGGGTCTGCAACATTCAGATCCGTATGTACTTCGCAAATCTCTAGGTCATTCTGTAAATGCTGCTTCCACGCTCCACTTGGAGCTATTCCAAATGGTTGCTACACTATACATATCCGGTTTGCTACTCGCAGTCACTCGGATAGGTGTTAAAGCTTGCATCGACGTAACCCTTTACGTCGAACTCTTTATCACCTCCATAATCGAGAAACATATCCTTATTCCTCTAAGGATAATTTTGACCGCTATCCGGTGATCCACTCCTTGATCACCTTTGTACCCTCTTGCCAGATATGTAGCAAGGCACACATCAAAGTGGTACACAAAGATAGCATCTTGTAGAGCCTATGTCTAAAGCATAGGGGACGACCTTCGTCCTTTCTCTCTTTTCTGCCGTGGTCGAGCTTTAAGTTTTAACTTCATACCTTACATCTCAGGCAAGAACTCCTTCTTGGACTGATCCATCTTGAACACCTTCAAGATCATGTTAAGGTATATGCTCATTTGAAAGTACCATTTAGCGTTTTTTGATCTATCCTCATAGATCTTTATGCTCAATGTTCAAGTAGCTTAAACCAGGTTTTCCATTGAAAAACACTTTTCAAATAATTCTATATGCTTTCCAGAAATTCTACATCATTTCTGATCAACAATATGTCAATAACATATACTCATCAGAAATTCTATAGTGCTCCCACTCACTTCTTTGGAAATACAAGTTTCTATTAAACTTATGTATAAACCCAAAATCTTTGATCATCTCATCAAAACATACATTCCAACTCCGAGATGCTTACTCCAGTCCTTAGAAGGATCGCTGGAGCCAACATACCTTTTAGCATCCTTAGGATCGACAAAAACTTTCGGATTGTATCACATACAACCTTTCCTTACGAAGACTGGTAAGGAAACTCGTTTTGACATCCATCTGCCAAATTTCATAAATGCAGCTAATGCTAACATGATTCCGACGGACTTAAGCATCGCTACGGATGAGAAAATCTCATCGTAGTCAACTCTTTGAACTTGTGAAAAACTCTTCGCCACAAGTCGAGCTTCATAGATGGTGACATTACCATCCACGTCCGTCTTCTTCTTAAAGATCCATTTATCTCAATGGCTTGCCGATCATCGGGCAAGTCCACCAAAGTCCATGCTTTGTTATGATACATGGATCCTATCTCGGATTTCATGGCTTCTAACCATTTGTCGGAATTTGGGCCCACCATTGCTTCTCCATAGCTCGTAGGTTCATTGTTGTCTAGCAACATGACCTTCAAGACAAGATTACTGTACCACTCTGAAGCAGTACACATCCTTGTCACCCTACGAGGTACGGTAGTGACTTGATCCGAAGTTCCATGATCATTATCATAAGCTTCTACTTCAATTGGTGTAGGTGCCACAGGAAAAACTTCCTGTGCCCGCTACACTCTAGTTGTAGTGACGGTTCAATAACCATATCAAGTCTCCACCATCCTCCCACTCAACTTTTCGAGACAAACTTTTCCTCGAGAAAGGACCCGATTCAAGAAACAATCCCTATTGCTTTCGGATCTGAATTAGGAGGTATATCCAACTGTTTTGGGTGTCCTATGAAGATGCATTTTATCCGCTTTGGGTTCGAGCTTATCAACCTGAAACTTTTTCACATAAGCGTCGCAGCCCCAAACCTTTAAGAAATGACAGCTTAGGTTTCTCTAAACCATAGTTCATACGGTGTCATCTCAATGGAATTACGTGGTGCCCTATTTAAAGTGAATGTGGTTGTCTCTAATGCCTAACCCATGAACGATAGTGGTAATTCGATAAGAGACATCATGGTACGCACCATATCCAATAGGGCGCAACTATGATGTTCGGACACACCATCAAACTATGGTGTTCCAGGGTATTAATTGTGAAACATTTCCACAATGTCTTAATTGCGTGCCAAAGCTCAGAAACTCAGATACTCATCTCTATGATCATATCATAGACATTTCATCCTCTTGTCACGATGATCTTCAACTTCACTCTGAAATTACTTGAACCATTCAATAATTCAGACTTGTGTTTCATCAAGTAAATATACTCTACATCCACTCGAATCATCTGTGAAGTAAGAACATAACGATATTCATCATGCCTCAAAGACTCATTGGACTGCACACATCAAAAATATGTTACTTCCAACAAGTTGCTATCTTGTTCCATTTTACTGAAAAACGAGGCTTTTTAGTCATCTTGCCCATGTGGTATGATTTGCATATCTCAAGTGATTCAAAATCAAGTGAGTCCAAATGATCCATCTGCATGGAGTTTCTTCATGCGTATACACCAATAGACATGGTTCACATGTCTCAAACTTTTTAAAACGAGTGAGTCCAAAGATCCATCAACATGGAGCTTCTTCATGCGTTTTACACCAATATGACTTACATGGCAGTGCCACAAGTAAGTGGTACTATCATTACTATCTTATATCTTTTTGGCATGAAAATGTGTATCACTACGATCGAGATTCAATAAACCATTCCTTTAGGTGCAAGACCATTGAAGGTATTATTCAAATAAATAGAGTAACCATTGTTCTCCTTAAATGAATAACCGTATTGCGATAGACATAATCCAATCATGTCTATGCTCAACGCAAACACCAAATCTCGATGGTAGAGGGAGCGTGCGATGCTTGATCACATCAACCTTGGAAACACTTCCAACACATATCGTCAGCTCACCTTTAGCTAGTCTCCGTTTATTCCGTATCTTTTATTTGAGTTACTAACACTTAGCAACCGAACCGTATCTAATACCCTGGTGCTACTAGGAGTACTAGTAAAGTACACATTAACATAATGTATATCCAATATACTTCTATTGACCTTGCCACCCTTCTCATCTACCAAGTATCTAGGGTAATTCCGCTCCAAAGGTTGTTCCCTTATTACGTAAGCACTTAGTCTCGGGTTTGGGTTCAACCTTGGGTTTCTTCACTAGAGCAGCAGCTGATTTGCCGCTTCATGAAGTATCCCTTCTTGCCCTTGCCCTTCTTGAAACTAGTGGTTTCACCAACCATCAACAATTGATGCTCCTTCTTGATTTCTACTTTCGCGGTGTCAAACATCGCGAATACCTCAAGGATCATCATATCTATCCCTGATATGTTATAGCTCATCACGAAGCTCTAGCAGCTTGGTGGCAATGACTTTGGAGAAACATCACTATCTCATCTGGAAGATCAACTCCCACTCGATTCAAGTGATTGTTGCACTCAGACAATCTGAGCACAAGCTCAACGATTGAGCTTTTCTCCCTTAGTTTGCTGGCTAAGAAAATCGTCGGAGGTCTCATACCTCTTTACGTGGGCACGAGCCTGATATCTCAATTTCAGCCCTCGAAACATCTCATATGTTCCGCGACGTTTCGAAAACGTCTTTGGTGCCTCAACTCTAAACCGTTTAACTGAACTATCACGTAGTTATCAAAACGTGTATGTCTGATGTTCGCAACATCCACAAACGACGTTTGGGGTTCAAAGACACCGAGCGGTGCATTAAGGACATAAGCTTTCTCTTGTCGCATAATCGCTAATGTCAACTTTCAACTATATTTTCTCTAGGAACATATCTAAGCAAGGAACTAAAGCGCGAGCTTCGACATAATTTGCAAAGATCTTTTGACTATGTTCAGGATAATTAAGTTCATCTTATGAACTCCCACTCGATAGACATCTCTAGTCATCTAAGTGATTACATGATCCGAGTCAACTAGGCCGTGTCCGATCATCACGTGAGACGGACTAGTCATCATCGATGAACATCTTCATGTTGATCGTATCCTCCATACGACTCATGCTCGACCTTTCAGTCTCTGTGTTCCGAGGCCATGTCTGTACATGCTAGGCTCGTCAAGTTAACCCTAAGTGTTTTGCATGTGTAAAACTGTCTTACACCGTTGTATGTGAACGTAAGGATCTATCACACCCGATCATCACGTGGTGCTTGAAACGACGAACTTTAGCAACGGTGCGCTTAGGGAGAACACTTCTTGAAATTGTTGTAAGGATCATCTTATTTACTACCGTCGTTCTAAGTAAACAAGATGCATAAACATGATAAACATTACATGCAATCAAATAGTGACATGATATGGCCAATATCATTTTGCTCCTTTGATCTCCATCTTGAGGCTCCATGATCATCATCGTCACCAAGATGACACCATGATCTCCATCATCATGATCTCCATCATCATGATCTCCATCATCGTGTCTCCATGAAGTTGTCTCGCCAACTTATTACTTCTACTACTATGGCTACCGGTTAGCAATAAAGTAAAGTAATTACATGGCATGTTCAATGACACGCAGGTCATACAATAAATAAAGACAACTCCTATGGCTCCTGCTGGTTGTCATACTCGTCGACATGCAAGTTGTGATTCCTATTACAAGAACATGATCAATCTCATACATCACATATCATTCATCACATTCTTCTTGGCCATATCACATCACATAGCATACCCTGCAAAAACAAGTTAGACGTCCTCTAATTGTTGTTGCATGTTTTACGTGGCTGCTATGGGTTTCTAGCAAGAACGTTTCTTACCTACGCAAAACCACAATGTGATATGCCAATTGCTATTTACCCTTCATAAGGACCCTTTTCATCGAATCTGTTCCGACTAAAGTGGGAGAGACTGGCACCCGCTAGCCACCTTATGCACCAAGTGCATGTCAATCGGTGGAACCTGTCTCACGTAAGAGTACGTGTAAGGTCGGTCCGGGCCGCTTCATCCCACAATACCGTCGAAACAAGATTGGACTAGTAATGGTAAGCATATTGAACAAAATCAACGCCCACAATTACTTTGTGTTCTACTCGTGCAAAGAATCTACGCAATAGACCTAGCTTATGATGCCACTGTTGGGTAACGTAGCAGAAATTCAAAATTTTCCTATGTGTCACCAAGATCTATCTATGGAGAAACCAGCAACGAGGGGAAGGAGAGTGCATCTACATACCCTTGTAGATCGCTAAGCGGAAGCGTTCAAGAGAACGCGGTTGAAGGAGTCATACTCGTCGTGATCCAAATCACCGGAGATCCTAGTGCCGAACGGACGACACCTCCGCGTTCAACACACGTACAGCCCGGTGACGTCTCCCATGCCTTGATCCAGCAAGGAGAGAGGGAGAGGTTGAGGAAGACTCCATCCAGCAGCAGCACAATGGCGTGGTGGTGGTGGAGGAGCGTGGCAATCCTGCAGGGCTTTGCCAAGCACCGCTGGAGAGGAGGAGTACTTGGGAGAGGGGAAGGGCTGCGCCAGGGGAAACGTGTAGCTCCCATGCGCCTCCCCACTATATATAGGGGTGGAGGGGGCTGGTTTCTTGCCCTCCAAGTCCATTGGGGCGTTGGCAAAGGTGGGAGGAAAGAAATCCCATCATTTCCTTCGCCACCGATTGTTATCCCCTTTTTAGGATCTCGATCTTATCCTTCGGGATATGATCTTATTCCTTCTAAGGGGGGATCTTGGTGCGCCTTGACCAGGGGTGTGGGGCCTTGACCCCACTACCCACGTTCATGTGGGTCCCCCATGTAGGTGGGCCCCACTCCGGAACCTTCTAGAACCTTCCTGGTACAATATCGAAAATCCCGAACATTTTCCGGTGGCCAAAATAGGACTTCCCATATATAAATCTTTACCTCCGGACCATTCTGGAACTCCTCGTGACGTCCGGGATCTCATCCGGGACTCCAAACAACATTCAGTAACCACATACAAACTTCCTTTATAACCCTAGCGTCATCGAACCTTAAGTGTGTAGACCCTACGGGTTCGGGAGACATGTAGACATGACCGAGACATTCTCCGGTCAATAACGAACAGCGGGATCTGGATACCCATGTTGGCTCCCACATGTTCCACGACGATCTCATCGGATGAACCACGATGTCAAGGACTCAATCAATCCCGTATACAATTCCCTTTGTCTAACGGTATTGTACTTGCCCGAGATTCGATCGTCGGTATACCGATACCTTGTTCAATCTCGTTACCGGCAAGTCTCTTTACTCATTCCGTAACACATCATCCCGTGATCAACCCCTTGGTCACATTGTGCACATTATGATGATGTCCTACCGAGTGGGCCCAGAGATACCTCTCCGTTTTACCGGAGTGACAAATCCCAGTCTCGATTCGTGCCAACCCAACCGACACTTTCGGAGATACCTGTAGTGCACCTTTATAGCCACCCAGTTACGTTGTGGTGTTTGGTACACCCAAAGCATTCCTACGGTATCCGGGAGTTGCACAATCTCATGGTCTAAGGAAAAGATACTTGACATTGAAAAGCTTTAGCATACGAACTACACGATCTTTGTGCTAGGCTTAGGATTGGGTCTTGTCCATCACATCATTCTCCTAATTATGTGATCCCGTTATCAACGACATCCAATGTCCATGGTCAGGAAACCGTAACCATCTATTGATCAACGAGCTAGTCAACTAGAGGATTACTAGGGACATGGTGTTGTCTATGTATCCACACATGTATCTGAGTTTCCTATCAATACAATTATAGCATGGATAATAAACGATTATCATGAACAAGGAAATATAATAATAACCAATTTATTATTGCCTCTAGGGCATATTTCCAACAGCAAGCCACCCACCCGACCGTGCTTCCTGCAAGATGTGTCCCTCCCTTTCCTCATTCGATGAGCCTCCACCGTAAGCACGTCGGTCTTCGCCGGTAAGGCCTCTTGCTCCAGGTTGGTTTCTTCTGTAGGTAAGCTTAGTGCAACCCTTTCTGCTTCCTTGGCGCTCCGCTGTCGTCCTTTCCACCCTCCTCGCGCGGTCCTGCCCTAGCTTCCTTCCAGTCTGATCGTTGGGCTAGGGCCATGGCCGGCCCCGAGTTCGAAGATGCTATGCTGGCCAAATACGGATGTGGCACGGTAGAGGCTGTTGCTGGGCGTTGCCGGCCCGCCGGCGTGCTCGCCACTATCCTCACCGATGGCGTGCTCCTCTCCCCCAAGGCCTTCGCTTTGATCCTTGTCAGCTGGTTCGGTGGATGGGCCAACGGCTACCGCGTTAAAACACGCCAGCGTGGCACTTTCCTCTTCCAAGTCGCGCATGAGAGCATCGCCAAGGAGATCGTGCTCCGCGATCCCTGGAGCTCTGGCTTCCTCTTTGTCAGGATGTCACTTTTCGCTCTGGAGCCTTCTGCGTGTCGTGGCCTTGTAGCCGGCCGCAGCAGCGCCCGCATTCAGGCCTGGCACGTTAACGCTCTCCTTCCTTCCGTCCTAGGGCCTCCCCCCTTGTGCGCGTCCTATTTGTGCCAGCTTGGCAGTCCATCGATTGCGCACGATCCACATGGCCTGGTTTCGGGGGATTCCGCCGTCGTCTCATATGGTGCGTGCTCTAGTGCATGCAGTCGCGTGCATGCTTGCAATCAATGGCCTGCTGATCCCCCTCCCCTAATCCTGGCATTTTGTCTGCGCCGCCTAGCGGCAGCCAATCAGCAGCCGTTCAATGCTCGGATTACCCCGAGACTACCGGCGACGTTTCGGCTGCCGCCCCGGCTCTCTCTCCCAACCTACCCCATGCCTACCCCCCACCCCCACCTTCAAGGAGGTGCTGCTATCTTGTGCGTATCCGCCTCTTGCAGCCCCGGATACTGCACTAAATCGCCTTTTTTGATTTGGAAAACCCAAAGACCTGGCTCGGCGCTGTTTCCGATGCCTTGCTTACAGCCACCGTCGCCGTGATTGCCGGGATCCGGTTATTTGCTGGACGTGCCGTCTCGTTGGGCATCTTAGCTATCAGTGCCATCTCCGCTTCATCCGCCCCTCTCCCACCCGTTCCTCCCCGGCCTTAAATACCAGCCCTAGCCCGACCGTTCCCCCCACTCCCACCGTCTCTTCCTGCATCCTCGCTCTACCACCTAGCTACGCTCCCTCGCCCTCTCCTTCCATGGAGCCCGTCGTGCATGGCCACCCCTCCTCCCTCGACGTGCACTACCGCATGGTGCCTAACCAAAACTCCCTCGTCTGCCTAGTTAACATCACCCCTCCTAAAGCTGCCTTCTTGCCTTGGCTCAAGCGTGTCTTCCGGCACCACTTAGGCATCACGGCAGTGCGGTTCGCGGATGCCACTGTGGGGACTGTTTTTGTGGTCTTCCAGCGGGAGTCCGAGCAAGTTGCCGCCCTGCGTGCCAGCCGCTTCCTCTGGGGGATCGCACTGTCTGGATCTTGCCTCATAACACCGGCGATAACTCCTTCTCCTTTGCCTACTGCCATGTGGTGAGCTTGTCCCTGGAGAAGTTGCCCCTCGAGCTGTGGAACCGTCGCTGGGTGGCGGCGAGCATAGCGGGGTTCGCCAACCTGTTCCGCCTTGAGCACGCCTGCCTCCATGTCAGCGAGTTCTCAAGCATCTTCTTCCTAGTCAAGGTGGAGGCACTTCATCACATCCCCCACCACCTCACCTTCCACCGCGTTGACGGTAATGGTACCTACGCCGACGTGATCATCAACGAGATCTGGGACGTCGCCCGATCACTCGGTGCTCCTTCTGCTCCGCCCGTCTTGGAGAGGAGGAGGGGCTGGGCGGGCCCAACGCGGGTGCCTTGCCACGGTTCATTGGGAGCGGGGGCGGGAGCAGCGCATGCTCTACCACGCCTCTGCGACACAGTCGCGCAACCTCATGCTCTTCTGCTCACTTGGCGGCGGAGGAAGGCATGGCGGAACGCGCCTTCCGTGCTTTTCTGCACCCGCACATGGCCTCGGTGGACGACTGCCTTGCCATGCTCAAGCTCTCCGCCAGGCCCAAGCTCATCAAAGGCGCTGCTTTCTCCTCCCCTTCCGCTACTCAGATTCTGCATGAGGACGAGCTGCGCCTTTGCCTCCACTCCTTGCTTTTGGCGGCCGATGTGCGCACTCCAAGGGCTGCGGTCACGTTCGACGTTGACGCGCTATGCTTCTCTTTCACCTTGGAGCTCACTAACCGTCGGGCAGTCGTCGGGGTCATCCCCATGCGGCCAGTGACGGTCGGTGACGGCTTTTTCCCGTGCTTCAATTACCTCTCGGAGGAGCTTGCGCGGGAAAGTTGCCGTTCTCTGCTGTTTAAATTCTAGCCCAAGGAGGTGGGTGGTGGGCTCTGCCCACGAACCCTGCCCTTGCTCCCCTCTGTTGAAGCCCTCTACCCGCCCAAGCCCAACGTGCCTGCTAGCATTCTCCCAGCGCCCGGCCCATTACTTTCCTCCAACAACACCAACACCCTGCCTCCTGCGGCTCAGTTTCCGTCCCAGGCGCACCTCCAGGCCCACCAGGTTCTTACCACTAGGCCCATCTGCACCCAGCCCCTCCACTATATCCCCAGGGCTGAACCTAGAATCCTCCCCACCGGTCAGCCATCTCATGTAGTTGCTTCGGATCTCCTCCATGGCGCCTGTGCGGCGCTCCCGCCGCATGTAGCCACCATCTTTTGCAGCCGTCGCGACCCGCCGCGTGAACCTGCAGCCGCTGATTTCATCGCGTCCAAGTTCGCACTGCAGCATATTCCCCCGAGCTCTTTTGCCGCCCCGCCCGACGCGCCGACCCTGCTAGATCTCAATCTGGATCTGCGGGGGCCGGACCTGCCTCTGGTTCAGGGCGGAGGGTTCGACTCTGGTGTGCCCGATGCGCCTGTGGAGGCGGCTCCGACTGCCGATGTTTCGGCTGATGTTGCGGCCGCCCCCCTGGTCGTGCCGCCGTCTGCGTCCCCGCGCTGCAGTTCGCGGATCTGCCAAGCCTACGACGGGGTCCGGGTGAGCTCGGTGGAGCACACCGGCAAGCGCAAGGAGATGGAGTCGGGATGCAGCTCAAGCAGCGGCCCCTCCCGGCGCCCTGGATCTTCTTCTCGGCACAAGAAGGCACGGGCCAAGGCGGTGGCCGTGGCTGGCCACCTGGAGCTGCCGCTGATTGCAACTCCGTCCCCGCTCATAAGGAGCAAGCTCAAGCAGATCGCCCAGGGCTGCAACCTCAACGCCTCGGCCATCCTCGACCAAGCCAGATCTCGGGCGGACGCAGCTGTGGCGGGCGAAGCTCCTGCCTCCTCGGTTGCAAGCGCATCCTCTGCATCCTCGGCATCTTCTGTGCGCGTCATCACCCCTCCCCATGCCTAGCTTACCTACTTTCAGTTGGTCGCAGTGGTCGCAGCTGGAGGCCCGGGCCTTGCCGTGCTCTCTGCTCGTTAATGTTGTTCCCTTGTTAGTCTATGTTTCATCTCCTTGCCATAGCTTCGTAGTGGCTGTTGTGGCTATGTTCGCAGTAGCTTTTGCATCCCGTTTCAACTTGTGTTACCTGCTTATGTATCGAGCCTGGCTCTTTTCTATCAAAGATTCCCATGTTTGCTACCTCTTCAGTTTCTCCCATAGCATGCTCATGCCTTGCCCGCTTTTCCACTTGGGTTGCTTGCACTATGTTTATCTATATGAAGATACTAAGTTGGAATGTACGTTGCCTCGGTGACGACGACAAGTGCACGCTTGTCCGGGCCACCACAACTTCTTGCTGTCCTTCTATCGTATGTTTGCAGGAAACGAAGCTGGCATCGCTTACTCCTTTCATGATGCGATCGTTTCTTCCCGTCAAGTTCACAGATCATGTCGTCACTTTCTCTGAGGGCACCTCAGGGGGCATTCTGGTTGCGTGGGACTCCTCCAAGTTTGTTGGGCATGTTGTGGTCGAGCACAGATATCATGTCACTGTCAAGATGGTTTCTGCCGTATCCAGCTGCCAGTTCCTCCTCTCTGTTGTGTATGCACCCTGCCTGAGCACTAAACGATCTGCTTTCTTAGCGGCAATCTCTGAAGTGGCAGCTGATAACGACACACCTTGGGCAGTCCTGGGAGACTTCAACATGTATCGCTTCTCCCATGAGAAGTCCAAAGGCAGGCTGAGTTGGACTACCATGGGGCAGTTCAAATCTTGGATAAGAGAGCACGGCTTGGATGACATCCCTGTCGACAATAGGTTGTTCACTTGGTTGAACAAACGCAGCTCCCCAACGCTGGTGCGCCTTGATCGTGTCCTAGTCAATGCAGCCTGGGGCCTCAGCTTTATGCAGTCCACGACCTCATGCCCGCCTTGCACTACCTCGAACCATGCTCCAATCGTGCTCCAGTTCTCTGCTGAAACCCCAAGGAGCAAGCTCTTCCGCATGGAGAATCATTGGCTGGAGATGGCAGAATCAAGGGATATCATCGTCAGTTGCTGGAACAGAGGCCTGCGACTCTTCTCTTCCTCGGCCACTCGTATCAACTACAAGATGCGTGGGCTGCGGGCTGCCCTACGGCACTGGAGTCGGCGCAAGCCCAGCCTCCGAGTGCTTACTGACAACAACAAACATGTTGTTTGCTTCCTCAACGCAGTGGAAGAAATAAGAGACCTGTCCTGCCTGGAAGCTGTCCTCCGTGAAGCAGCATCAGCCAAAGTAGAGCAGCTGATACTTTGGCAGAACGTGGTTTGGCGTTGCCGGGCCAAAGTAAGATGGTGTGTCTCCGGCGATGAGAACTGTAAGTTCTTCCATGCTACAGCAAATGGCCAAGCACGTCGCAACAAGATAAGAGTCCTTGTCCACAACGAGGTTGAGCACTTCCAGAATGAGCAGAAGCTTAACATTGCAAGCGAGTTTTTTGCTGCCATCCTGGGGCAGCCAACTTCCTCTATGCCAATGGCGAACCTTAGGTCCCTGTATACGCCCATGGACCTCTCTGGTCTTGCTGCCCCGTTCACCTGGGCTGAGATCGTCCAAGCTATCAACAAAGCTCCAAATAATAGGAGCCCAGGACCAGATCGGTTCACCAATGAGTTCTACAAAGTCTTCAAAAACCTGCTCAAGGACGATCTTCTATGTTTCTTCGAGGATCTACATAGCAACTGTGTCAGCCTTGCCGGTGTCAATACTGCATATATCACTTTGCTGCCTAAAAAGGACACACCCTTGGACATAAAGGATTACATGCCCATTTCCCTGGTTCATAGCTTGCCAAAGCTGGCTTCTAAGGTGTTGACCAATTGGTTGCAGAAGCAAATCCCGGAGCTCGTGCACTCCTTGCAATCTGGGTTTCTGAAAGGACACTCCATTATTGAAAATTTTGCGCTGGCCGCGGAGCTAATGCAGTGTGCTCACGAAAGAAATCTGCCCGTTATCGCTTTGAAGTTGGATTTCCACAAAGCCTTCGACAGCGTCAGCTGGGACTGTCTAAGCCAAGTCCTGCTAGCAAGAGGCTTTCCACAGCCATGGAGACAATGTGTCAACACTCTGCTCTCCTCTGGTAGCTTAAGGGTCATGATCAACGGAGAGCTGGGCCCACCCATCCCTGCTAAGCGTGGTTTTAGGCAGGGTGACTCCATGTCACCTTACCTCTTTCTGTTGGTTGCAGATGTGTTGCAACGGCTATGTTGTCTGCACTTCCAAAATGGGTTGCTGCAGCATCCGCTTGGCGTGGACCGCTTCTTTCCTGTGTTGCAATACGCAGATGACATGTTGATCATCTTCAAGGGGGATTTGCAGCAGGCCATGATCATTAAGGACATTCTGAACTCCTTCTCGGCTTTTTCAGGGCTGGCTATTGAAGGAAATATGCCCTAGAGGCAATAATAAAGTTATTATTTATTTCCTTATTTCATGATAAATGTTTATCATTCATGCTAGAATTGTATTAACCGGAAACATGGTACATGTGTGAATGCATAGACAAAAACAATATGTCACTAGTATGCCTCTACTAGACTAGCTTGTTAATCAAAGATGGTTATGTTTCCGACCATGAACAAAGAGTTGTTATTTGATTAACAAGGTCACATCATTAGTAGAATGATCGATTGACATGACCCATTCCTTAGCTTAGCACACGATCGTTTAGTATGTTGCTACTGCTTTTATCCATGACTTATACATGTTCTGTAACTATGAGATTATGCAACTCCGTTTACGGAGGAACACTTTGGGTGCTACCAAACGTCACAACGTAATCGGGTGATTATAAAGGAGTACTACAGGTGTCTCCAAAGGCGATGTTGGGTTGGCGTATTTGAGATTAGGTTTTGTCACTCCGATTGTCGGAGAGGTATCTCTGGCCCTCTCGGTAATACACATCACTTGAAGCCTTGCAAGCACTACAACTAATGAGTTGGTTGTGAGATGATGTATTACGGAACGAGTAAAGAGACTTGCGTAACGAGATTGAACTAGGTATTGGATACCGACGATCGAATCTCGGGCAAGTAACATACCGATGACAAAGGGAACAACGTATATTGTTATGCGGTCTGACCGACAAAGATCTTCGTTGAATATGTAGGAACCAATATGGGCATCCAGGTCCCGCTATTGGTTATTGACCAAGAATAGTTCTAGGTCATGTCTACATTGTTCTCGAACCGTAGGGTCCGCACGCTTAAGGTTTCGATGACAGTTATTATGAGTTTATGTATTTTGATATACCAAAGAAGTTCGGAGTCCCGGATGTGATCACGGACATGACGAGGAGTCTCGAAATGGTCGAGACATAAAGATTGATATATTGGAAGCCTATGTTTGGAGTTCGGAATGGTTCCGGCGAAAACAGGAATTCTACCGGAGTACCGGAGGTTACGGAACCCCGGGGTAAATGGGCCTCGGTGGGCCTCGAGGGAGAAGAGGAGGGCCGGCCAGGGGTGGCCACACGCCCCTCTCCCCAGTCCGAATAGGACAAGGAAGGGGGCGCGCCTCTTCCTCTTCCCCTCCCCAATCCTATTCCAACTAGGAAGGGGAGTCCTACTCCGGTGGGAGTAGGACTCCTCCCCGCGCCTCCTCTAGGCGGCCGGCCTCCCCCTCCCTCCTTTATATCACGGGGCAGGGGCACCCTAGGACACACAAGTTGATCCTTGAGATCGTTCCTTAGCCGTGTGCGGTGCCCCCTCCACCATATTCCACCTCGATCATACCGTCGCGAAGCTTAGGCGAAGCCTGCGCCGTGAAACATCAAGATCGTCCCACGCCGTCGTCTTGTGGAACTCTCCCTCGACACTCGGCTGGATCGAGTCTGAGGACATCATCGAGCTGTCGTGTGTCAAGAACTCGGGTCGTCGAGAATGCTTGGCGCGGGATCGGTCGGATCGCGAGGAGAACGTCGACTACTTCCTCTACGTTGTGATCGCTTCGCCGGGTCTCACGAGTGCGTAGACAACACTCTCCCCTCTCGTTGCTATTCATCACCATGATCTTGCGTGTGTGTAGGAAATTTTTGAAATTACTCGTTCCCTAACAAAGGCATCCGAGCCTAGGTTTTTATGGTTTGATGTTTTGCACGAGTAGAACACAAGTGAGTTGTGGGCGATACAAGTCATACTACCTACCAGCATGTCATACTTTGGTTCAGCGGTATTGTGAGATGAAGCGGCCCGGACCGACATTACGCGTACGCTTACGCGAGACTGGTTTCACCGCTGCGAGCACTCGTTGCTTAAAGGTGACTGGTGGGTGCTGTCTCTCTCACTTTAGTTGAACTGAGTGTGGCTACGCCCGGTCCTTGAGAAGGTTAAAGCGGAGTCTATTTGACAAAGTATCGTTGTGGTTTTGATGCGTGGGTGAGACTGGTTCTTGCTTAAGCCCGTAGCAGCCACGTAAAATTTGCAACAACAAAGTAGAGGACGTCTAACTTGTTTTTGCAGGGCATGTTGTGATGTGATATGGTCAAGGCGTGATGCTATATTTTATTGTATGAGATGATCATGTTTTGTAACGAAGTTATCGGCAATCGGCAGGAGCCATATGGTTGTCCCTTTATTGTATGCAATGCAATCGCCCTGTAATGCTTTACTTTATCACTAAGCGGTAGCGATAGTCGTAGAAGCATAAGATTGGCGAGACAACAACGATGCTACGATGGAGATCAAGGTGTCGCGCCGGTGACGATGGTGATCATGGTGTTGCTGCAAGATGGAGATCATGAAGCACAAGATGATGATGACCATATCATATCACTTATATTGATTTGCATGTGATGTTTATCCTTTATGCATCTTATCTTGCTTTGATTGACGGTAGCATTATAAGATGATCTCTCACTAAATTATCAAGAAGTGTTCTCCCGGTATGCACCGTTGCCAAAGTTAAATCGTGCCCGGACACCACGTGATGATCGGGTGTGATAAGCTCTCGTCCATCTACAACGGGTGCAAGCCAGTTTTGCACACGCAGAATACTCGGGTTATACTTGACGAGCCTAGCATATGCAGATATGGCCTCGGAACACGGAGACCGAAAGGTCGGCGTGAATCATATAGTAGATATGATCAACATAAGATGTTCACCATTGAAAACTACTCCATTTCACGTGATGATCGGTTATGGTTTAGTTGATTTGGATCACGTGATCACTTAGATGACTAGAGATGTTTTTCTAAGTGGGAGTTCTTAAATAATATGATTAATTGAACTTAAATTTATCATGAACTTAGTACTGATAGTATCTTGCTTGTTTATGTTTGATTGTAGATAGATGGCTCGTCTTTGTTGTTCCGTTGAATTTTAATGCGTTCCTTGAGAAAGCAAAGTTGAAAGATGATGGTAGCAATTACACGGATTGGGTCCGTAACGAGGATTATCCTCATTGCTGCACGTAAGAGTTACGTCTGGATGCACCGCTAGGTGCAGACTCTCTTCTGATGCAACCGACGGCGTTAAGAGCGTCTGGCGAGCAAAGCTGATGACTACTCTATAGTTCGATGTGCCATGCTTTACGGCTTAGAACCGGGACTTCAACGGCGTTTTGAGCGTCATGGAGCATATGAGATGTTCGGAGTTGAAGTTGATATTCCAACAGAATGCCCGGATTGAGAGATATGAAGTCTCCAATAAGTTCTATAGCTGCAAGATGGAGGAGAATAGTTACATTAGTGAGCATATACTCGAATGTCCGGGTATTACAATCACTTGACACAATTGGGAGTTAATCTTCCGGATGATTGTGTCATTGATGAATTCTCAATCACGCCACCAAGCTACAAAGGCTTCGTGATGAACTATAATATGCAAGGGTTAGTAAAGACTATGCACGAGCTCTTACGCAATGCTAAAGGCTGCGGAGGTAGAAATCAAGAAGGAGCATCAAGTGTTGATGGTCAATAAGACCACTAGTTTCAAGAAGAAAGGCAAAGGGAAGAAGAAGGAACTTCAAGAAGAACAGCAAGCAAGTTGCTTGCTCAGAGAAAAACCCAAGTCTGGCCCTAAACCTGAAATCGAGTGCTTCTCTTGCAAGCGGTAGTCCTTTGAAGCGGAACTGCCCCAAGTATTTGGCGGATAAGAAGGATGGCAAGGTGAACAAAGGTATATGTGATATACATGTTATTGATGTGTACCTTACTAGAGCTCGCAGAGCACTGGGTATTTGATACTGGTTACATTGCTAATATTTGCAACTCGAAGCAGGACTACGGATTAGCGAACAACGGCAAAGGACGAGGTGACGATGCGGCGTGGGAAATGGTTCCAAAGTCGATGTGATCGCGGTCGGCACGCTACCTCTACATCTACCTTGGGATTAGTTTTAGACCTAAATAATTGTTATTTGGGGCTGCGTTGAGCATGAACATTATATCTGGATCTTGTTTGATGCGAGACGGTTATTCATTTAAATCGAGAGAATAATGGTTGTTCTATTTATATGAGTAATATCTTTTATGGTCATGCACCCTTGAGGAGTGGTCTATTTTGATGAATCTCGATAGTAGTGATACACATATTCATAATGTTGAAGCCAAAAGATGCAGAGTTGATAATGATAGTGCAACTTATTTGTGGCACCGCCGTTTAGGTCATATCGATGTAAAGCGCATGAAGAAACTCCATCTTGATGGGCTTTTGGAGTCACTTGATTATGAATCACTTGGCACTTATGAACCGTGCCTTATGGGCAAGATGACTAGAACACCGTTCTCGGTACTATGGAGAGAGCAACAGATTTGTTGGAAATCATACATACGAGATGTATGTGGTCCGATGAACATTGAGGCTCGTGGCGGATATCGTTATTTTCTCACCTTCACAGATGACTTAAGCGGATATGGGTATATCTACTTAATGAAACATAAGTCTGAAACATTTGAAAAGTTCAAAGAATTTCAGAGTGAAGTTGAAAATCATCGTAACAAGAAAATTAAATTTCTACGATCGATCGTGGAGGTGAATATTTGAGTTCTGAGTTTAGTTTACATTTGAAACAATGCGGAATAGTTTAGCAACTCACGCCACCGGAACACCACAACGTAATGGTGTGTCCGAGCGTCGTGTCGCACTTTACTAGATATGGTGCGATCTATGATGTCTCTTACAGATTTACCGCTATCGTTTTGGGGTTATGCTCTAGAGGCGGCCGCATTCACACTGAATAGAACACCGTCGAAATCCGTTGAGACGACACCTTATGAACTGTGGTTTGGCAAGAAACCAAAGTTGTCGTTTCTTAAAGTTTGGGGATGCGATGCTTATGTGAAAAAGCTTCAACCTGATAAGCTCGAACCCAAATCGAGAAATGTGTCTTCATAGGATACCCAAAGGAGACAGTTGGGTACACCTTCTATCACAGATCCGAAGGCAAGACATTCGTTGCTAAGAATGGATCCTTTCTAGAGAAGGAGTTTCTCTCGAAAGAAGTGAGTGGGAGGAAAGTGGAACTTGATGAGGTAATAGTACCTTCTCCCTTACTTGAAAGTAGTTAAATCGCGAAACCGGTTTACGAGACACCTACACCAAGTAGTGAGGAAGTTGATGATGTTGATCATGAAACTTCAGATCAAGTTACTCTGAACCTCGTAGATCAACGAGTAAGATCCGCACTGAGTGATGCGGTAATCCTGTTCGGAAATCATGCTACTAGATCATGATGAACCTATGAACTATGAAGAAGCGATGGTGAGCCCAGATTCCATAAAATGGCTTGAGGCCATGAAATCGAGATGGGATCCATGTATGAAAACAAAGTATGGACTTTGGTTGACTTGCCCGAGGGTCGGCAAGCAATAGAAAACAAGTGGATCTTCAAGAAGAAGACCGACGACGACGGTAATATTCTCGTCTATAAAGCTCGACTTATCGCAAAAGGTTTCGGCAAGTTCAAGGGATTGACTACGATGAGACCTTCTCACCCGTAGCGATGCTTAAGTCTGTCCGAATCATGTTAGCGATTGCGCATTTTATGATTATGAAATTTGGCAAATGGATGTAAAGACGCATTCTGAATGGATTTACGGAAGAAGAGTTGTATATGATGCAACGAGAAGGTTTTATCGATCCAAAGGGAGCTAACAAAGTGTGCAAGCTCCAGCGATCCATCTATGGACTGGTGCAAGCATCTCGGAGTTGGAATAAGCGCTTTGATAGTGTGATCAAAGCATTTGGGTTTGTCTGAGACTTTTGGTGAAGCTCAGTATTTACAAGAAAGTGAGTGGGAGCTCTGTAGCATTTACGATATTATATGTAGATGACATATTGCTGATCGGAAATGATATAGAATTCTGGATAGCATAAAGAGATACTTGAACAAGAGTTTTTCAATGAAAGACCTCGGTGAAGCTGCTTACATATTAGGCATTAAGATCTATAGAGATAGATCAAGACGCTTAATTGGACTTTCACAAAGCACATACCTTGACAAAATTTTGAAGAAGTTCAAAATGGATCAAGCAAAGAAAGGGTTCTTGCACGTGTTACAAGGTGTGAAGTTGAGTCGGACTCAATGCCCGACCACTGCAGAAGATAGAGAGAAAATGAAAGATGTTCCCTATGCTTCAGCCATAGGCTCTATCATGTATGCAATGCTGTGTACCAGACCTGATGTGTGCCTTGCTATAAGCCTAGCAGGGAGGTACCAAAGTAATCCAGGAGTGGATCACTGGACAGCGGTCAAGAACATCCTAAAATACCTGAAAAGGACTAAGGATATGTTTCTCGTATATGGAGGTGACAAAGAGCTCATCATAAACGGTTACGTTGATGCAAGCTTTGACACTGATCCGGACGATTCTAAATCGCAGACCGGATACGTATTTACACTAAGCGGAGGAGCTGTCGGTTGGTGCAGTTCTAAACAAAGCGTCGTGGCGGGATCTACATGTGAAGCGGAGTACATAGCAGCCGGAAGCAGCTAATGAAGGAGTGCGGATGAAGGAGTTCATATCCGATCTAGGTGTCATACCTAGTGCATTGGGTCAATGAAAATCTTCGTGACAATCTGCAGCAATTGCCTTAGCGAAGGAATCCAGATTTCACAAGAGGACCAAGCACATCAAGAGACGCTTCAATTCCATCCGGGACTTAGTCCGGTGGGAGACATAGAGATTTGCAAGATACATACGGATCTGAATGTTGCAGACCCGTTGACTAAGCCTCTTCCACGAGCAAAACATGATCAGCACCAAGACTCCATGGGTGTTAGAATCATTACTATGTAATCTAGATTATTGACTCTAGTGCAAGTGGGAGACTGAAGGAAATATGCCCTAGAGGCAATAATAAAGTTATTATTTATTTCCTTATTTCATGATAAATGTTTATCATTCATGCTAGAATTGTATTAACCGGAAACATGGTACATGTGTGAATGCATAGACAAAACAATATGTCACTAGTATGCCTCTACTAGACTAGCTTGTTAATCAAAGATGGTTATGTTTCCGACCATGAACAAAGAGTTGTTATTTGATTAACAAGGTCACATCATTAGTAGAATGATCGATTGACATGACCCATTCCTTAGCTTAGCACACGATCGTTTAGTATGTTGCTCTGCTTTTATCCATGACTTATACATGTTCCTGTAACTATGAGATTATGCAACTCCGTTTACGGAGGAACACTTTGGGTGCTACCAAACGTCACAACGTATCGGGTGATTATAAAGGAGTACTACAGGTGTCTCCAAAGGCGATGTTGGGTTGGCGTATTTGAGATTAGGTTTTGTCACTCCGATTGTCGGAGAGGTATCTCTGGGCCCTCTCGGTAATACACATCACTGAAGCCTTGCAAGCACTACAACTAATGAGTTGGTTGTGAGATGATGTATTACGGAACGAGTAAAGAGACTTGCCGGTAACGAGATTGAACTAGGTATTGGATACCGACGATCGAATCTCGGGCAAGTAACATACCGATGACAAAGGGAACAACGTATATTGTTATGCGGTCTGACCGACAAAGATCTTCGTTGAATATGTAGGAACCAATATGGGCATCCAGGTCCCGCTATTGGTTATTGACCAAGAATAGTTCTAGGTCATGTCTACATTGTTCTCGAACCGTAGGGTCCGCACGCTTAAGGTTTCGATGACAGTTATTATGAGTTTATGTATTTTGATATACCGAAGAAGTTCGGAGTCCCGGATGTGATCACGGACATGACGAGGAGTCTCGAAATGGTCGAGACATAAAGATTGATATATTGGAAGCCTATGTTTGGAGTTGAATGGTTCCAAGAAAACAGGAATTTACCGAGTACCGGAGGTTACCGAACCCCGGGGTAAATGGGCCTCGGTGGGCCTCGAGGGAGAAGAGGAGGGGCGGCCGGGGGTGGCGCCCTCTCCCCCAGTCCGAATAGGACAAGGAAGGGGGCGCCCCCTTCCTCTTCCCTCCCCCAATCCTATTCCAACTAGGAAGGGGGAGTCCTACTCGGTGGGAGTAGGACTCCTCCCGCGCCTCCTCTAGGCCGGCCGGCCTCCCCCTCCCTCCTTTATATCACGGGGCAGGGGGCACCCTAGGACACACAAGTTGATCCTTGAGATCGTTCCTTAGCCGTGTCGGTGCCCCCTCCACCATATTCCACCTCAATCATACCGTCATGCGAAGCTTAGGCGAAGCCTGCGCGGTGAAACATCAAGATCGTCCTGCCACGCCGTCGTCTTGTGGAACTCTCCCTCGACACTCGGCTGGATCGGAGTCGAGGGGCGTCATCGAGCTGTCGTGTGTCAAGAACTCGGGCGTCGGATAACGGCGCGGGATCGGTCGGATCGCGAGGAGAACGTCGACTACTTCCTCTACGTTGTGATCGCTTCGCTTGGGTCTACGAGTGCGTAGACAACACTCTCCCCTCTCGTTGCTATTCATCACCATGATCTTGCGTGTGCGTAGGAAATTTTTTGAAATTACTACGTTCCCTAACAGCTATTAACTTTCACAAGAGCACCTTAGTGCCTGTTGCTACCGATGCATCTGTCGCGGATGAGATTGCTAGTTTTCTTGGCTGCCCCATCTCCTCCACACCATGCACATACCTTGGTCTGCCCCTGTCTCTCAATAAGATCACCCACGGGATGCTGCTACCAGTGATTCACAAAGTGGATCGTCGGCTGTCAGGATGGTTGGCCACTTTCCTCTCACTTGGAGGAAGGCTAACCCTTGCCAACTCGGTGTTGGCTGGCATTCCTACATACTTCATGGCATGCTTTCCTTGGCCTAAAGAGTCGATCTGCTCTCTCGAAAGCCTGCTACGCGCGTTTCTCTGGAAAGGGCAGAACAAAGTGAAGGGGGCCAATGCCTTGTGGCCTGGGACTAGGTGATTCTCCACCGCTAGAATGGAGGTCTTGGTGTGAGGAATCTACAAGCTCACAACCAAGCCATGCTTTGCAAGTTTCTCTCCAGGACCCTGCAGTACTCCAACATCCCTTGCTACCAATGGTTTGCTCAGCAGCATTGTCAATCTACCTTGCCCCTCGCGCCATTGGGGCGGGATACTTCTATATGGCGAGGGTTCAAGGCTTGCATCCCTATGGTTATCAACTCCTCGTGGTGCATCCTCGGTTCGGGCGAGCACATCTCCTTCTGGCATGATCTTTGGCTTGAGGCAGGCATGCTATATTTGTTGATGCCCGTGCTTTACTCCTTTGCAAGGAACCGATGCTGCTCCGTGCTCTCTCAATACTCAAATGATGCCTGGTCAGTGCAGCTCCACCCCAACCTCTCCCGCTCTGCTGAACGAGAGCTTGTTTTTCTGCAGCAGTTGCTGCACCGCTGGCTCCGGTTGAGTCTGGGGAGGATACCCGTCTGCCGTCGGTCTCTGAGAAGCACCTTACTACGGGCTACTTCTACAGGCTCCTCACCTTCCGTGGTATTTTGTGTGCCTTCCATGACTTGGTCTGGGACACTCTGCTTCCTTTGAAGCACAAAACCTTCCTCTGGCTAGCTTTTTGGGGACGGCTCAACCAGAGACAACATCATCAAGAAAAATTGGACTGCCATTGCTTCTAGCTCCGGTTGTGACCTTTGCCCTACAGTGGAGTCGATACACCACATTTTGCTGCATTGCAGGGCGGCCTCCACTCTCTGGCACCATCTACGGTTGGCAACGGTCGCTGGCAGAGCACCTGATATTCTCACTTTCGTCCGGCAAGCTCCTGATCATCTCCAGTTCAAGCGCAAATGGAATGTGGCTTTCGCCGGCTGTGCCGTCGCTATCTGGCATGCCCGAAACGACCGCGTTTTCAACTCGCGATCTTGGACGGATGCCTACATACGGTTTTCTGCCGCAGAGCTGATCCGCCTTTGGTATTTCAGAGCCAAGAATCAGCAAGACAAGCAGGACCTCAAGTTTTGGGGCGATCTTATAGCAACATAGTCGTATAGCTGGCCTCTAGTTCTCTTTCTCCCTTCTCCCTGTTCTTTCTTAAGTTTCCCTTGTGGCTTTGCACTAAAGTGCACCCCACAAGCCCTTGTTTGTACGATTTCAGGCTGCGGCCTGCTTTGAAATATAAATGTGGCTCGAGCCCCTTTCTTTTTCAAAAAAAAAGTTACTTTATACTCCCTCCGTCCGAAAATACTTGTCATCAAAATGGATAAAAAGGAATGTATCTAGACGTAACTAATATACGTCTAGATACATCCGCTTTTATTCATTTTGATGACAAGTATTTTCGGACGGAGGGAGTAATCTTACATTTTTAAGAAGTTGATCCCCACTACTAACAATTCTCTCTACATGCACACTGTCCACATCAACATGACGCCACGTCACATTCTCCCAACATGCAGCCTCCACCTCAGCAATAAAAACAATCAACAAATCTTTTGATTCAAGTCTGAGTTGGATCAATTAATCACAGAGCGCAAGGCACATGTATTTCCTTCCACCTTCCAGAGCTTGGCAATCAAATCCATTTATTTTGGAAGCCCGAACAACTAGGCTGCCTCCACTTCCCCTCCCTGTCCGTGCTCCTCCCCCATGTCTATAATAGCGTGGACCCGATTTCTACGTAGGGCGCTCCTTCGGCAAGGCCGCCGGTCCGGCTGCCTCCCATAGCCATCTAGACGTTCATCCGCTCTGCTCCAATGTTGGCCATCCTCCCTCGACTGCGCCCTCGCTCCATCCCGCCGCTGCTTCTTCCCTCCATTGAAGGTCAGATCGGTGAGCCACCAAGATGCAGGAAACAGCCAGGAAGACTCTCCTGGGGAAGCCGCTCAATCCCCCTTACTTATTCCCACTAACCTCCTATACAAGATCTACGTTGTCAGCTGCAAATTGGATCACCACTATGAATAGAAGTTCATACTGTATCTTTTATCTCATCCGTGGATCCCATCCTCAGGCTTTCCCCCAATTATTTCGAATTTGTGTATATCTAATTGTAATGCCAAATATTATTCCACTTCCACCTTCAACAGTGCCGACTGCCGAGGACCTCGCCGTGTTGTTGATTTTTCTACCTGCATGTTTGTTTCTGCTAAGTATAGTACTGGATGAAATTTAAAGTCCCCATCATGAGCTGGTATACCAGGTTAGTTTTTGTGGAATCTGATTTGTACCAGGTTCTTCCTTGACTCCATTGATCCATTCCCAATCGTACTCTACTATCTTGCTATTTTAGTGTCAGTTTATCCAACACAATTCACTGATTAGTTTTTGCCAAGCTTCCCATATTTATATTCATAGATAAATGAATGTTTGTGTTGTTTCCCATTCCAATTCCAATGATGCATGTTTAATGGTTGTTCTTTTGGATTGTTGTCAAATTGTGTTATCTGGTTTCCTACATCAGAACATCAAAGAATAGATGGTGATGGTACTCGGAGGGTTGGATATCCATAACTTATTTTGACATGCAGGGTACTGAAACAACAAAACAGATTACACCCAACCAATTATTGAGCACTGCAGATTGTTTCCCTAACTCTATGGGACACAGTACAAAATTCATGCTTAAAGTACTTCCAGTTTTCTTTTTTGGTGAGAAGAAGTACTTTCAGTTTTCCAAGCATATGTTGTCTCCCCGCAATGCCTCAGCTTTACCAAGTGATATTGCAGCCTCTAACCATTGGCGACCTTGATGGAGTGGCTATGAATCAAAATATTTCGAGTAAATATGAATATGTTTGTGGTTATTTTCCCTTGAGTTCACTCTTTATTTCAGTTTCTTCAAGGAGCCAAGACTGCAAAGGATAACCCAGGTAAGTAAAAAAAAAAGTATGTTTCACTTTCAGTTCATGTAATCCTAAAGTGCTGGCTGCATGTTGTCAAGAAAATTTTAGATTACCTAGCTACATGGATCATCTGACTAATGCAAATACATATCTCAAAACATCATTTGTTGATTATAATTTCTAATTATTGCTTTGTTCGGACTAAGAAATATAAATGCATCTGAGAAGGAAATTTGGTAGACAAGGGATAACCTACAGCTATAAGCGTTCCAGAAACAGTTCTCATGCCATAACATTTTTCCCCGTTTTTAGTTTTGTTTGTTTCACTACTACTTCCTTAGGAATTTTACGAGATATATAGACGTATGTTATTCTTGAAGCATTTGGATATTTGGAATATATATAGGCTGTTTCCTTACTAAACATATGGCCATAGTTTGTTATTATGTCCAATTTATTTTTCCAATGCTCAAGAGTAGGTGAACAATGCCTATTTTGAAGTCACTATAAGCCAATCGAGTGTAGTGGAATTATTTCAATGCTCTGCATAGTAATCTCTTCATGTTTGTACCAAAATGTATTTGTTCAACATTTCAAATCTAAATATATATATTTCATTCAATCGTTAATTGATGCTATATATCCTTTCATTTATCCCATCTATGATTTTCTTCGCATATACTCATTGAAGCTAAAAGTCCCGCAGCAACGCGCGGGGTATCAGCTAGTTATTAGAGAGTGTGTCTGCATAAGAGCTGATGACCGTGATTATTTGTGAGCAGTAGGGTTTTTGTGTAGGAGTGGATGCTTGCTTGGTTTTCTTTTCTTTTTCTTCCTCCTTTTCTGGTCCCGTGCTTCTCACTCGGGTATAAGCTTTCCTACTATACTCTCTTTTTCTATAAAGCAATGGTACACAATTTGCATATTCTCAAGAAAACAAATTTAGACAGCGTGACTATGAGATACATGTTTGGCCCTTGATCAAGATTGTTACTTTGTTATGTTTTTACGATCAAGAACAAAGTTTTGAAAAGATCCAGAAACCACTATTTTTCATGTATTAGTAGGTACAACACGTAGATGGTATCCCGAGGGAGGAAACATTAATCAAAGTGAAAAACACGTTGGCGTTCCCACTATATTGTCTTTACTCTTGAGAGCCCACTGCACCGGCCAGCACCACTCACTCGCGGTGTCTGTAATGAGATCCATAATCTTTTGAAGCTCCACACGACTATCATGGAAGAAGGGAATGTTCCTTTCAAACCAAATTTGTTGGCATTATGGCATACCGCAGGTGATTGCTCATGCAATTTTATTTTTCTGTGTTGTAATGATGAGCAATAGCGCATTATGATTAATCATACATCAGACATCGTGATTATACATTTTTTGTAATTTATTATTTTCAAGGTTGCACCTTTAGAAGGGTGTCTTCGTCGGTAAGATGGACTGATAATGTGATGATGTCAATGCACCGCACGGTCACCCCAGCCAAGCCTTCACTGCTAAGATACTTTCCAGAACTAGTAGTAGTGAAGAGTCTTAGAAACACAGAGTATTTAACCAAAAAAAATTCCACTTTTCAACCAACCATAGCAAGAAGCCACCACTCCACAAAAATTAGCAAGAACATACAAAAAAAAATACTAATTCTGTAGCAAAAAACTACCAGGTGTCGATTAGGCTCATTTAAACCCATTTAAGATAGGGTTGGCCCACACATCAGGATTGATGTGGCACCTTAACTCAACTCCGTCCGTCTGACCGGCAAGTTTGGCGTTATGACATTTAGGGTCCACATGTCAGTCTCAAAAAAAAAAAACAAGTCTCTTCCTCCAGCCTGTCCACTTCGCCATCCTTGGCCATGGCAGGCATCCACTGCCGTCGGCCGAAGGCGAGGTCAAAAGCATCTTGTGGAAACCCGGAGGCCAGCTTGCAGCGGCACTCATAACAGCTAGCTAGCCAAGCTAGCACACAAACCGCTGGATGCATAGCTTGGCACGGCGGTGCGGCGGCTTGCTTGCGCGTGAGCCGCGCTTGGGCCAGCCAGTCAGCCCAGGTGAAGGCCGGCGTGGCGACTTGCTCACGCATGATCCGCACTCGGGCCAACCAGCCAGCCCGGGCGGAGGCCAGGTGGTTGGTTCGCCCCGGAGGCCAGCACGGCGGCTTGCTCACGCGTGAGCCGCGCTCGGGCCAACCAGCCAACCCGGGTAGAGGCCAGGTTGCTTGTTCGCCCGGCAACACGGCAGCCTACTCACCCATCACCGGCGTCGGTGACGACCACGCATACGAAAATGTTCAAGAAAAATGCTTGGAGGAGAAAGAAGAGGATTGATGCTTACATGTGGGTCCCATCTGTCATAACAGTCAACACAATGATCAAATAGACAACGTTGAATTAAGGTGCCTCATCAGCCTTATGCGTGGGCTAACCCTGTCATAAACGGGTTTAAATGAACCTAACCGGCACTTGGTAGTTTTTTGCCAAGGGTTATGAAATTTTTGATATGTTTTTGCTAACTTTTATAGAGTGATAGTTTCTTGCTAGGGTTGATTGGAAAGTGGTATTTTTTGTTAAATACTCCAGAAACACATGTTTAATCCAAAGAAGCCACGTGGAAGACCTCACTGTTACAACACATACTGAACTGGTGAGTAGCACGTTAATGTCATCGTAATAGTTGCTTATGATGACAAGTTTTTTTCCTTGATTTCGATTTTTTTTCTCTGGTGTTGCCAGAAGAACAGATATTTATAAAATCTCGGTAATTTCTTGTTTTCTAAAAACTATTAAAAGGAATTTTGAACAGGGAGCCGATCAATGCGACATTGAATTGGTAGAGACTGGTCAATACCACCAAGGTTCTGATGAACTTGGCATGCATGACTTGTTTTTGGCACTTTCTTTACATTTAAATCCAAATTCGTTCAGAAAAAAATTGAAAGGTAGCACAAAACTCATGCTTGGCCGTGCTAGCTAGCTAGCCGGTCACCGGTTTGTGGGCGGAGCGGGAGGTGGGGATTCAGATCGGAATAATTTCCTGGCCGGTTCCTGTCGGCCACGACGCCTGTGGGTGCCGATATTCTTCTTGGAGAAGTCGTTCGGGTCCGCCCTACCTCTTCCCACCTCATTGCTTCTCGCGTGAAAACCCTAACTGCGGTGGGCGGTGATGGCACTCAAGGCGTCATGTCCTTCCTGAAGGTGTCACCGTGAGAGCTTCGTGCTGGTGGGCACCGTTTGGGTTCGTTCACAGGTGCAGATGGCGTGGCTCTCTTCCTCCAGGGAGGCATCCATTCCGGAGGAAACCCTGGTCCTCGGTCTCCAGGATCGGATGATAATGGAGACTATGGTGCCATTGTCCCTCCCGAGGGCATTTTTTGGAGCAGAGGTTCACTGGAAGGGCCAACACGTGGATCGGGGTTGCATCTAGCGCATTGAAGATGGCATGGAGCAGTGGAGTCTCGGCGTTATACGCGGTTTTGTGGACACGCAGGCTGGTGGCGTTGTCTGCCATCATGGTGACGTCGATGACAGATGAGTCTAGCAAGTCTATGCAATGATCCCTCCCGAAGGTGGGATAGCGGAAGATGGTGGCAACAGAACTTAGAATGTGCGCATGCGATGCACGTTATGGAACGTCTAGACCGGTTGATGCTTTCAGCTTGCCAGGCGGTCGGCTTTTTGAGGCCACTGGATTAGATGGTGTCTGTTGATGCGCCCAAGGCACATCTTTATACTTGTAGGTGTAGCGACTTTGTTTGTCTCGAAGGTGGCTTTGGGTTCATTTTTGTATTTGTTTTGTCAGGCTCTGCTGAATAATAATTTAATAAAATGACTATATGCATCATTTTGATACAGAGGATGGGTAATCCTCCTTTAACAAAATATCATAAATATGCCATAAATTTCTGAAACGCTCTAAAGTCTCGATCTAGATGTTGTGGAGGTAGTAGGCACATGTCCGTGAGTTAATAAATTGACATACTATGGGACCATTGGTATGGAACAACACACGACTATGTAATCAAACTGTTTTGGTGCCTGGTTTCCCATTTTCTTTAGGTTCCTATACTGGTACAATGTTAGCATAAAATATGAGTAGAATCCCTAAAAGAACAATTTTAAACTCAGGCTTAGGCCCTGTTCGTCAACCCTCCGCTCTTTCAGCGGGGAGCGGAGCACGCGGAGTGGCCCTTCAGCGACTCTGAAAATTTGAACTGGATGCTGCTCCGCTCCAGAGCGAAGTTGGAACGGGGAGAGAATCCGAACGGGCTCTTAGGCTCAAGAGGCATTGGGAATGTTAATGTTATGGCGCTGCTAGTGCTAGAAGGAGGGCGCGAAAGGGCTGGGGGCCTTTTTGCCCACGGCCGGGCAAGAGGGAAGGGATTTCCTTCTTAATTCTTGCTTGATTAGATTGATACATCTCCTCTCTTTATATAGAGAGGTTTACTTGACTCTCAAGCAAGACTTACTTTCCCCTAAGAAAAGGACCCTTATCTCTAATTAACCCTAAGACTAATGGGCCCATTAAGTCCATTACGTACTCTAACACTACACCCCACCTGGTCATGCAGCTTGTCCTCGAGCTGCAGCCTAACCAACTTATAACCATGACTCGACGCAACACAAACTTAACACCTAAAAATAAGCCTTTTACATCTCGGCTTGTTTTATTATTCTTAACCTGAAATAGACTAGGACGCTTTATTTTGGACGTGCACGTGTACAGCCACCTGGATCCCATGGATACCACCTGGACAAAAGGAGTGCATGTGCATGGCTGTTGGTCTGCACCGCACAGGAAAGAGTGGAGGGTTTGCGATGGAGAATGACAAGGAGGGATGCGCCCCCAACCGCCGATGTCGCAGACTTTGAGGTCACTGCCCGCGGGGAAAACATCATGCCGGCCGCCCATGGGGGAAACCACATGCCCAAGATCCCCGATGCAGCGGACGAGATCGAGGTCCTTTGCGCAGCGAAGGGCAACTTGGAGGAGCGACAGCTGCAGACCACGCATCTCCCGCACACGCCGACGCGCTAGGAGGCCGCGCGCAGCAGCCTGTAGCCTCACCGCCGCCGACACGTGGCGGGTAGCAATCCAAGACGGAAGCGGTGATGATGACGGGGACTGGACTTGGTGGAGAGGGACTCCCACCGGCGCGGTCGATGCGGGGCCGGAGCTAACCGGCGGTGGCTGCTGCAGCTCAAGCAGCTGCTGCGGTGGCGCACCGGTCAGTGGCAGCGGCTGCTGCGGCGGAGCACCGGGCGCAGCAAAGGCCGCCAGGAGCGGTGGCTGCCACTGCAGCCAGGGCTGGGCGGTGGTGGCGAAGGATGGTAGCTGCAGCGGTGGCCCGCGAAGGCGAAGGCCGCTGGTCGGCGGCGGCTGCCACGGCAGCCATGGCAGCGCTGGGCGGCGATGGGCGCCGGGGCGCGGCGGGAGCGGCGCCGCCATTGCGGGCAGCGGCGGGTGGCGGAGGCAGCTGCAGCTAGGGCTGCAACATCCAAGCAAACGCAACGGAGGCCCTGGATGCGGCGAGTACCACGGCAGGGCGGCGGCCGGTGGCGGCGATCGGCGGCGGCGGCGGCCGTAAGGCTGGCGGTACAGCCGGATCCCTTGGACGGCTGTGACGAGGTCGTTGAGGACCCCGGTGATCTCCTCCAGGGTGTAGGCGGCGGCCGGTGGTGCAGTGGAGGGTGCCGACATCTGGGCGGTGGCGGCGCTGGAGGATGCGACCAGCAGCGCGGACGGGGAGGGCAGCGGCGCGGTGTAGATGGCCAGCGGAGCCATGGTGACGGTCGGCAGCGGAAGCGACGAGGTGGGCGGCGGCGAAGACATGATCGAAACTGAGCTACCTGATACCAAATTGTTATGGCGCTGCTAGAAGGAGGGCGCGAGAGGGCCGCCCGGGGGCCTTTTTGCCCACGGCCGGGCAAGAGGGAAGGGATTTCCTTCTTAATTTTTGCTTGATTAGATTGATACATCTCCTCTCTTTATATAGAGAGGTTTAATTGACGCTCAAGCAAGACTTACTTAACCCCTAAGCAAACGACCCTTATCTCTAATTAACCGTAAGACTAATGGGCCCATTAGGCCCATTACGTACTCTAACAAATACATCATATCGTTTTATCCTCTAATCTCTAATATTTGATTTTTTTTCAATTTCAATTTTTTGAATTATTTTAACCTCTAATCTCTAATCACCCCTCACCACTGCTCAATTTAATATCTAATCTCTAATCACCTGTCATCATTCCAAATCATCTAACTTCCCGGACGGTCACCCATCCTCTCACTACTCTAGCCCGAGCACGCTTAACTTTCGGGTTCTATTCTCCCTCGTTTCCAAGTCTGCACTTGTTGTTTTCCTGACAAATGTAAGCTGTCAATCCTATTAACCCTCAGCAGTTTAGCTTGAGCATTAGGTCACATGTTTCACCATTTGAGTTTGGAACTATTATTCTAAAAAACATTTAGTAACACTAATATTTCTTGAATAAGTTTGACCACAGTTTGACCACAATTTGACCATAGTTTGACCATAGTTTGACCAAATTTGATCAAAATTCAAAAAATTGAAATAATTATTTAGTAACACTAATATTCTTAATAATTATGTAGCAACATTAATACTTCTTGAATAAGTAGTTTGACCATAGTTTGACCAGATTTAACCAAAAATAAAAAAACTGAAATTATGTAGCAACATTAATACTTCTTGAATAAGTAACACTAATATTATTGCGTAATAATTTAGTAACACTCTATATTTCTTGAATCAGTTGTTTGACCGGTTTGACAAGATTTAACCAAAATTTTAAAAAAACATAAATTAGAGCATATCTTTTTTCTCCTTTTACAATTTTGTCATTTCAAAAATTGTCCTAAACCCTAAACCCGGGACTTAAAACGTCGGAAACTCTATGCTGAACAGTAAAAACTAAGGGTTTATACCATAAAACCTAACCCTAAACTCTGAAATCTAAACCCTAGCACTCTGAAATCTAAAACGTCTAAAACGTCCAAAAACTCTATTTTCCCTTTGGAATTTTGATATTTTAGAAAATTGTCGAAATGGAAAACTGCTTGTTTCAGCGGATCAACCCCTTTGTTCTGCAAATTTTGATATATTATATGTATTTTTCTGAATTAGGATGATTTGGTTATGATTTTTCCAAGTTTGAAAATTGCCATATAGTCCCGGTTTGTGTCTCCAACCGGGACTATAGGTTAGACCCCTTTAGTGCCGGTTCGTGGCACAAACCGGTACTAAAGGTTGGGCCTTTAGTACCGGTTTGTGCCACAAACAGGGACTAAAGGGGCTCGTGGGGCCCCGGCCTGACGCCAGCCTGCCACCACCCCTTTAATACCGGTTCGTGGCACGAACCGGTACTAAAGGTTCAACACGAACCGGCACTAATGCATAGCCGTTTGAACCGGTACTAATGGTTCGTGCCACTAAAATTTGCTGGCACTAAAATTTGCCGGCACCGGCAACGTCTGTTTACGAAAAAAGGGTTTCCCCTCGCTTTGTATTACAAAGCAAACATCCAAAACAACCAACGATAGGTGCTGGGGCGGAAGCAGCACAACCACGCCCAAAAGAAAAGAAAGAGAAAACAAAAGAAACAAATGCCGATAACGGCAGATCGACAAAGACGACGGAGCCTCGCGACCGCTCCTTCCACCGGAGATCGTCCCCCAAGCTCCGAGACTTCGAAGCACCGGTACCAATTAACACCTCCAAGAAGGGACGCGACGATGAAGCTGCCGCCAAGGGTTTCCCTCGGTACACGGCGAGGAAAGAGGAAGGGTAGCCCCGACGCCCTCCAGGAAGGTCCGACGGCACCCTCAGGCGCCACCGCGTCGGTGTCGGCCAAGCCAACAGGGATTTCTCCCGATCCCATCCTCCACCTCAGGCACTCCGGTGCTCGCCACCAAACTGACCACCACCCTGTGCACACGGTCACGAAGCATCCCACGTTGTCTCACCACGGTACCGCGAAGATGGCCTGCACAACGAAGAAGGGGAGCCGGGACTAGGGCAGCAGCATCGTCAGCATACTGGAGGGCCCCACCTCCACCATCCACGACGGTAGCCGACCGGACGCCAAAGCGGGAGCTTGCCGGGCCCGTGGCCCCATAGGCCCGGCCGGCCCCTCAGAGGCCAGGACAAATCCCGCCTCCGCGCCGCAGCATGCATGCCGTCGGCGTCGCTGCCCCCCATCCGAGCTGCTCCACCACCTCACCACACAGACGACGACGAAGCCACGCCGGGGGCTGGCCCGCTAGGACCCATATGGGGCCCACGGGCCCCGATCTGGGCCGGGGGCACGCCACCGGCCAACCAGCGCCAGCACGCCGTCTCGCCGCCAAGGGGCCGCGCCACCACCGAGCGAGCCGCCGCCACGCTGGGAGGCCGGGCCGTCATCCGACCGAGGGGCACCGCCGCCGCCTCCATGCCCCGGGCAGGGAGCCGCGCGCGCGGGGACAGGCAGGCCACGTCTGTTTGAGATGCGACGCCAAAAATGACCAATAAAATATCAATGAAGTTTGTCCTGCTTCCGAATGCCTCTGTTTTGTGCCCATCAAATTTGGCAAAAAATCATAATTCTTCAAGACGGAGCAAGATGTTCTTCAAATGGCACCACTATCATGCTCTCCCAACATATTTGAAGAGGTATGCATAGCGAGTAATTTACCTATTTTCAGATTTGGTCGCAACTTCATTATTGATGCATCTATAAGAAATATTCTCATAAGTAATTTTGAAAGACCAATGAGGAAGGGTAATTTACTTGTTAGCAATAAAATTGTTATGGAACATATCGGTCAACCCATTGCACCATTTATAAAGACCGATAATGACTTATTGTTACAGCCAAAGCTTTTCCCGTTGCTTTATCTAAAGTTCGTATCTAGTTGGGTAGCTTTGCTTATTTCGTACTTGGCTTGCACTTGGTCTCAATTGAGACATGTGTGTTCTAAATATTTTCATTTCAGAAGTTTAAAGCCAAGGTTAATTTCTTTTGAGAAATCCGATGCTAATATAATATCTTATCCAAAGACACCGGAGATAGAGTGGAAAACACAATGTATAGCCGAATGGGGAGATTCCAAATATGAACCATTCGTTTGCTTATCTCCAAAGCCGTTCACACAACAAGATCGGCTAGAAAACAAGAAGTTTACCTTCAATTCAAGCATGTGTGACCAAATATTTGATTTATTGCTAAAAAGTAATTACATAAGAATTCTTGGTCACCATGTTGAGCCATCTATCCAAGGACGAATGTATTGTAAGTTGCATGATTCGTTCAAGCATAATTTTGAGGATTGCAACATGTTCCGTCAAATAGTTAAATCGGCCATTGAAAAAGGATTATTGAAGTTTGTTGAAACACCAAGAGGTGACCAGTCTATTCCGATTGGTCCTGATGGCAAAAAGTTTTTGCATCGACTGCTTCAAGCCGATACATTTAAAGAGAAGGTAAAAACTACAGGTGATGGGATCAAGCTTTCAAGTAAAGAAGTTGTTGAAGAGCATAATGAACATAATCTTGAGGGTGACAATTCCATCGAAGCTACAATGGAGATACCAAGTACTGGGGGCAGCAAGCAAATCCAAAGATCGGTGCAAGCACAACCAAAGAAAACAAAGGCCGGCGTAAGCACAAAGGTAAAAAGCTGAAAGTCACTTTCGCACAACTGTTGAAAAAATATCAAAAGAAGAGTGAAGAGAAGAATGTTTATCGGCCAAATCATGCAAAGAAAGCAAGATCACCCCCAAGGTGCAAATATGAGGATTGGTATTGGCAAAGTGATAATTTTAATGCAACATATTCATATCCTTATTTTGGGCTGTCAATGCCAATGCCGTGGATGCCTCCCTATGATCATATAGATAGATATACATACATATACATCATGGGACATGTATGATACAAGGGCATATTCTGCATCTTATTCTAGACCATCTCACCAATACTATGCAGCTCAAAGAAGATCAACATTTGAACAATCACGCGTCAAAGACAGTTTCAATCATAAGGAATCGGTCCAGAGCTCAAGGAAGAAGAAAGAGGTGGTCAAGCAGGTTTACCGCATTAAAAGAGATGGTCGTAAGAGTGCAATTTCAGATTTGATCTCAAATGAAAAAGAGCCAATTAAAGTGTTGACATTGGCTACTAAAGGCAATGAGACAAAACAATCAATTGATAAAAATCAGAGTGCCAAATCTGAAGAAAAGAAGTTGAGGGTGCACAAGGCCCAACAAGAGTTGCCATTTGTTGAAACAAAATCACAGCCGAGATGCCCACTCGGTTTATCGTATTGGCGAAAGAAGGAATTACAAAAACTTAGTGCACAAGAGCTGAAAAAGAAGAACATGGCATGGGTTACGAAGAGAAGCAGTCAAAATGAAAGTGATGTGCAACCTTCTATTGCAGCAAGTGTTACAAAAGTGAAGAAAGAGAAGGATGGAAGCCAAAAACAGTTAAGCCGAAGGTTTGCATCACCCCATCATAATCTTCGGTTAGCACATCATCCATATTCTTCAACCATACCATTGATGCCTTTGCCATGGAATTCATCATCAGGTATGATAAATTACCCTCCCTGGATTTATTTTAATCCATGGAAGCACATAATTTTCTGCATCATGAGAGGGTATTACCAAATCTCTATACATTTTATTAGCTACATTTTTTCTTGCTAATCCAAAGGGACGAAATATTTGATTGCTATTTCATTTGTTTATTTCGGCTATACATGATTTGATGAATGAATTCTACATGGGCATTATGTTGATGACCGGTATTTATCTATCGCCCTAAGAATATGTCAAAGCATGGCTGATGTAGTATCCTAACATCGTCCTTAGTTCAATTAGAGGCCAAAACGAGGTACATGTTAATTGATATTGCCCTTGTCTTTCTAGTACTATGGAGATTATTTTCGACGGTAAATTTGTGGCAATGGCCAAGGTGTTGGTGTTGCTTATTTATCTTCATATGGAGCTATTTTGTGAAGCCTCAGGCCGCTTATAATATTTTTGCACAATCATCAAAGCCGAATATGCATTGTCATTCGGATTGGAGCTTTGCCTTGATATAGGTGCTATACATATTGAGGCTTCCGGTGATTCGTTATTAGTAGTGCAACAAATATCCAAGGGTTATCAATATTTTGACGGATCACTTATAGTTTATCTTTTGGTATGTCTAGATGCAAGATTTACCTTGGGTTGCTTTTAAATTGTTCATATATCTAGGCATGACAATTCGAAAGAGTTGGCACAGCAAGCGTCCGGCTACTATGTTAACCATGGTGTATTGCATTTCTATCAATAGCCGATGCTAGGTCTTGTCAACATAGGTAAGGCTGAATCGAAGCCCACCGCTTCGGCCACTAATGAAACTTTTATGCAGGCGAAGTAAGGATTGAAGGAAGTTCATTCTTGATTATCTGCAAAATCCTAGCGAAAGGGTGAACAATATGGTTCGGAGGATGGTTTTGATCTATGGAACCTTATCACCGGATAGTTATAGAAGCTGAGAAGTTTTCACCCAAGTTTGCATCAGGAGGTTCAAACAAGCAACGGCCGATATATACTTGTCGTCCTCAGAACATGCAAAATGGCCGATGGAGTGTTGACATCGTCCTTAGAACAAGCTATGCGGAAGTTATTTTTCGGCACACAAACTTTGCCGAAAAATAGGGGGGCATGTGTTGACACCGGATTTTGGCACGGTCAATAACTTATTTAAGATGGCCTCAAATAGAGAAGTGATCTTCATGAAAGAGTTCCGTATTGTCGATATGAACATCTTTGAAGTTTTGGTCATCGCAGTCCGATTTCATCTCGAAGGCTGAAACTATGCTCAAAGTACTAAGATCGTATATTCAGAGTACAGTTTGGCTGATTAAGCCCCCAAGACGACCTTAAATGGAAATATTATCTACACAGATTGTCTTCGTCTCGTCGAAACGATCGATTTTGGTATAAAAATCGTTCCAATATGAGTTCGTATGCAAAAGTTAGAGCCATCGGAATACAGCCCTGTCAGGAGGCAAAAACTGGCGCGCCCCACTAGACACCCTGTCTGATGGGTAGCGCGAGGGATAACCTGTTTTGTGCGACCGATTTGACCCTTAACATGACCTCTGATAAAAAAACGTTCAACATAAAGGTTGTTCGCCTCGTCGAAATGGTCAAGATTGCTTTTGGGATCGTTTCCATCCGAGATTGTTTACCACCACAAAAAAGACCCGCAAGGTGCAGCCAGTTTAAA
Organism: Aegilops speltoides; assembly: GCA_021437245.1. Taxonomy (NCBI): domain Eukaryota; kingdom Viridiplantae; phylum Streptophyta; class Magnoliopsida; order Poales; family Poaceae; genus Aegilops; species Aegilops speltoides. The sequence continues at coordinate 70,445,040 of CM038146.1, forward strand.
CCGAACAGTTTTGGAAAGTTCGGACAAAACCAATCCGAATTTGACTAGGGTTTTGGACGTGAATCCAAGCCTTTTCCTTGCACGGGAAGTCCAGCCGCCTCTTATATACCTAAGGGGTGACGGCCGATTGAACAACACACAATCGATCAATCAATCTATCACTTTTTATCTTTTATCTTTTCTCCTCAAGCCTAGTTCTTCTTCTTCCTCGTTCTTCGTCTGTTCTTCTTCATTACAGGGCGGCGAACCTCGAGGCCCTAGGGGCGATCAGGTCGACCTAGGGCAGCCCATAGCCGCCGCGCGCCCAGACGGGGTCCCTCCCGGGCGTGTGGGGTTTCGGGTCCTCAAAAGAACTCGCCGGATTGCCTGCGTACCGCGCTTCCGGACGGGTCTTCTTTGACGTGAGCTGCGGTGCATCACCCTCGGCATTGGAGGTACACGGTGACGTGTTCGTGTGCGAACAATAACAAATAGGGAAGATAAGCTGGAAATGATAGATGACGGCTTGATGCCTTTGTGTTTGTGGTTGCAGGCAAAACCAGTAGCCACCTTGTTTCATTGATTATATCAGTAGTTATCATACGGTGTATGTTGATTCTGTACTTATTTTGCCGGTTACCATTAAACAACTCAATATTAATTGGAGCTAAGGGCATCTCCAACGCTGACCCGCAAATAGCTCCGGTAAATGTCTGTTTTTATGTTCGGACGTGGTCCACGGACATGATGCGGGAGATAGACATCGAGTGCTATTCACAAAGTAATCCGGCTGGGAGGAGAGAAAGTAGATGGGGACCCTGCATGTGGTGGGATATTATGATGTGGTGTCCGGTTGGGAGGGGAGAGAGAGAGAGAGAGAGAGAGAGAGAGAGAGAGAGAGAGAGAGAGAGAGAGAGAGAGAGAGAGAGAGAGAGAGAGAGAGAGAGAGAGAGAGCGGAGAGGGGGCCATGCATGTGCGGAGAGAGAGAAGAGAGGAGGACCACGCGAAGGCTTTTGGTTGGTCAAGTGAATGCCCGGACTAAGGTATAGCTCCACCATGTTTGTCTCAGCTTTGCCGTAAAACGGACGTCTGGACCACTTCGCGGACCGCTGCAGGACCGCGTTGCATTGCAAAAGTGAATAAAAGTGTCCGATCGAACATATACCGGAGTTTGAGAGTCTTCTTTAGAGATGCCCTAAGGTTTGGGTGAAAAGGGGAGAAAGATTGCTACCATACGAAAGTGTTCTTCTGCTCCCGAGCTCAAATGAGCTCGGGTGAACTGTAAAGTCGAAAGAAAATGAAAAACAATTCAAAAAGTTCTGAATATTTTTTTGTGGTAACCTTTGACAAAAGTTTTTTATGCTTGAAATTTTTCATCGGGAAATGACATTTGTGGAAGTCATATGGCTGCATGCATCATTCAGATGCAAAGGCCGGGGGTACATCCTCCATTTCGTTAAAAAAGGCTTTTAAAAATAGCATTTTTGGAGTATCAATTTTTGTTTTTTGCCACGACTTACGGGAATGTTCATTCATGATAAAAAAATTTCAAGAACATAGAACATTTGTCAAAGGTTACCACAAAACAAATCCGAAATTTGTTGATATTTTTACTATTTTTCCTGATTTTATTGTTCGCGAGAAGCATTTGAGCTCGGGGGCAAATACTCCACGTCCGCTATCATATAGCTTCTTCCTCGGCTAACTGCTGGCAACTCCCTGGAAAACACATCCTGGTAGAAACTCTAAACATTGGAATTCGCTCTGATAGAAATATGAGCGTGATTTTCTATTGTGGTAATCTTTGCGGTTACTATTATGCCCTTACCTGAAATCTACCACGCTCTTAGGAGGAAAGGCGATAGAATAATCATAGCACCACATGTAATTGGATTCCGTTCTCTTTTTATCGCAAAGGCGGCTTCGTCCATGTGTGCTTTCTCAAAAGAATTTTGTATGTACACTTTGTATAAATCTTCAATGGATCTAGAAGTCCATAAAAAGTTACTTCCATAAATACTTCTCAAGCATTCAAACCAAGATGTTAGTTCATGTTTTAAACTCATAGTTATCAAATTGTTACGGGCTCAAGACTACTTTCCTAAGAAATATAGACAGTGATTAATGCCTTAATCCACGATTTTTGGACACACAACCAGGTTGCAAGTTAAAACCCCTATTTGATCTTGCATCTTAACTGCTGAGCTGTAGTGCCGTTTACTTGATCTAGCACATGCTCCACTCAGCTCCACTCCAACATATGGTACAATTGATGAGGTAAAGGTACTTTCTTGAGATTCTTCTATCGTGCTATTCGTTGACTAAAGATTCTTTAGCGGAAAACATTTTAATTAAACTTGTCCAATAAATTGTCTCTGGTGCCAGTTATGGGCAATGTGAATCATTCACAATTGGATTTTATAATTTAAGCAACCAGTCTCTAACCATGTGATGCCATTTCCGTGACGCGCTGCCCCCGCTCGTGCAACTCAGGCGGGAACGAAACCCTAGCCGCCGGGGGCGGTCCTTCCTCCACTCCCTCCCTCCGCCACCGCATAGGATGTTGTCCAAAAGAAGTTGCATATGGCATAAGTTCGGCTTAACACGAGGAACCTTTTTCAATATTTTTTGCCCATTTTACCTTACCATTTTGAATTATAGCGTACAATAGAAGTGTTTAACCACCATTAGTACCTGGGCTCTTGCATGCCCTCACGGCCCATTGATCCATACTAAAATGATCAATTCAGTTAGGTAATCTCTTCAGAACTGATCGAGAAATGATAGGCCGGCCGCCACTAATGACAACTCCTCAAAACTTAGAGCTAGAAAGAAGATGGACTAGAATCTCGTGACTTACATAAATGGACCCATCCAGCCATATATAAGTTGCAACGATGGAGTAGTTCAGAGAAGCAAGATAGCAACTACAAGGATCCTTTTATAGCGTTGTCGATTACTAACAGAGGCATATACATCATTTCATATTTTTGTGATACGGCCCAATAAAATGTGAACACTAGAGTAGTACTCCTCCGTCCCGAATTACTTGTCGCTCAAATGGATGTATGTAGCACTAAATAGTGCTAGATACATCCATTTGAAAGACACAAGTAATTCTGGATGAAGTAATTCTGGATGAAGGGAGTATTAGGGAAGCTAGAGCACTAAACTGAACACAATGAACTTAGCTAGTTCACTTTGTCCTTCATGCCTGCTGAAGCTAGCTAGGATTGGGAAGCAATGGGTAACCATGGTTGTGAACGTTCATGGCATCAGACGTTCCATGACTTGTACTACACAGTGATCATGCGGCAGCTCGGGTTCCCCAACATTATTCAGGTTGGCAGCTACTTCAGTCTAGGATTCTCTTCAAAAGCAAAACAAGTTCTTTGCGGGATATACCTAGTAGTGTTTACAGAAATAGGCCACCTTAGCGTGGCAGGCATGCGTATGTTGTAGCAGTTAAAAGCCAATTATGGATTACAGTTTTTGTCCTATGGAGGTTTATCTTGTGAATATATTCTTTTGTCAATGAATACGTATAAGCTATGTGTTGTTCCCAAAAGCAATACCAGCGCACGATCACCTAACCACGTTCATTATATCCAAAAGGAGCATTCTTGGAGTGTAAATCGAGTGTAAATCATTAGATCCTCCTGTAAATGCTAGTTTGCTTGATTGTGGGCACACATAATGGGTTTCCTGACAATGCTTTGAACTCGCTTCTCCCCTTTCCCGTCTCCTGCTCTCTCTGGTTTGAATGCTGGTGTATTTCTGTTATGAAAAGTAATGGAAAGGGGTTTATGCCCGGCCCAAAAAAAAGTTGTGCTGACTGCTGAGTGGCAAATTAGTGGTGGTGTAAGAGTTGTACGGTCTTAAATTGCAAATCTAAGATTCAATTAAGTATGGATACATGCAACCGTTGTGCTCATGTTGCTCGAGCTTTGCAGCAGACACTGATGTAGCTTGATTAGTAGTAGTACGTAGCTACTAGCTGCAGGTGTGCTGAAAAATTCAGGCCCATACCATATGGCCTAGTAAAGTTCAGTTACTCCCAACCAAATGCTCCTGCTACGACTGCAACTACTACTACTTAATTACTTAGATTCTCATATACATAGTCAGACCAAAATTGGAAGATCACACATTATTGTCGAGCTTGCTCTCTCATGCCCATAGTCATATATATGTGCCGGGAGCATGCGAGGCTCTTCACTCTTCTCCCCTATGGTTCACGTCCATTTTGGTGTATATCATATCTCCTTGCTTGTTTGTGCTTTGTGGGTTCGGGTTCAGGCATGGAAGGCACTAGGAATTCAGGTTGTACATATTGGCAAACTTAACGTTGTACCATTCTGATGGCGCTTCTTTCTCCTCTCGCCCCCCTCTCTCCTGGGGCGTCGCCGGCCTGCGGCTCCCCCCCGTCGGCGACCCTACCTCGTGCGGCTTCCCCCTCTCCCTCCCTTTCGAGGTCTTCTCTGGGCTCCTTGCCGACGGCGAGCCTCGTCCTCCCCCTCTCCCAGGCTCCCCCGCCCCGTTCTGTGGCCCTGGTTGCGCCCCGGGCTAACAGATTTTGCGCGCTCGATACGGAAGATTCCAGCTCGGACTCTGAGGTCCTCCCTCCTCCTTCCCGTCCGGCTCAGGTGGTTGGGCCTCCTGTGGCTCCGGCGGTGGGTCGTCGGCGTAAGTTTGCTCCAGGTGGTAGGGGGCGGCCAGTCGGGCCCGGCGTGGGCGTGGGTGGCTGGTGTCGCGTCTTTCATGGTCGCCGGCGTGCTGGGTCCTGGCCTCTGGATGGGTCGTTGTTGGGCTCCGGTGAGGCGACGGTGGTGTCGCCGACGTCCTCCTCTCCGGCGGTTGCCCTCCCCGACTCGCCTTAGGCCGCGGCTCCCGCCTCCCCGGCGGCGTCGACGCCGGTGTCAACCCTAGATCTGGGATCGGGGCTGGCGCTGGTGCCCCTGTCTGGGCCGCGGGCTCCTTTGGCTGATGTTGGGCCGGGTGGGCCTGTTTCGGCCCCTTCGCTCGCTTCTCCTTTTGATTTCCCCCCTCCTGTCTGTGGCCCCTGGGCCGCGGTTGGCCCAGGCCCAGCCCACTCCTCCCGCGTCCCCCCTTGGCGAGCACGGCCTGGCTCGTTCCGGATATTTATGGGTTCGGAAGGGTGCGGTTTCCCCTTTTTTTAGGGTTTCCTGCTTCCTCCTCCGATTTGTGTTGGCGCCGCCTGCCCATCCGCTGTTTCGTCAGATCTGCTCCTCCCCCTCCGCTCTCTCTCTCCTTCGCGGCGGTGGCCGCGATGGATCGATCTCGTGGGTCCTCCAGCGAGGCGGTCTCCAGCCAGAAGCGGGGGCGCGATGGCTCCGGCGAGGAGGCCGCCGATGTGGAGTATGAGGCAGCGCTCTGTGCTAAGCTTCAGGCCTCGCTTGCTCCAGGTGCGGGGGCTGTGACGGCGTCGGCCGGTGCGTCCCCCCGTGCCTCTGGATCTGGCCCGTCGGACCCTCCACCCCCCGCGCATGGTGCTGCGGTGGCTGCTGTCGACCCCTGGGAGTTGGCGGCGTTGGGGAGTCGGGCGGGCTCTTCGGGGCCGGCCCCGTCGCCTCCTTCGCAGGGTGCTGTCCCCCGGGATGGCGGGCCGTCGCGGGCGCTGGCGGTGGCTGGCGGCGGTCCGTCTCGCTTCGTTCCTCGTGGCGCGTCGGGGGCCCCGGTTCGTCGTCCAGTTGGCTCTGCTGCGGGGCGTGGCGCCGGCTCTGGTTCTGGTGTGTCTGGTGATGGCATTCTCCCTCCCCCTCCTCGCGGTCCTGGTCGCATTCCCCCTCACTCTCAGGTTTCCAACCCTATCCTCACCTGCTTCGTGTGTCATCGCCCTGGTCACTTTCAGTCTCGCTGTGAAAATCCTCCATTCTGCCTCATATGCAGGGAAGACAGCCACCTCACGGTGGACTGTCAAAACCGTGTCAAACCTCCTTCTTTCGTTCACTATGGTGTTGGCCTTCCTGGTTGCTCGTTTTTTGCCCTAGATAGGGAGGTCCCTGAAGCAGCTCCTATTCCTTCGCTTTCCAATGTTGGTGTCATATCTGTCCAGGATAAGCGCATCTCTCCCCAGGTCCTTCTTGATGAATTTCGGCTGTGGGATGAGGGCGGGTGGGACTGGCAAATCCGTCAGCTGTCTAAGTTTGAGTTTGCTGCTACTTTCCCTTCTAAAGAAAGTCTCCGCATGATCTCCTCATGAGGGCGGGTGGTCTCAGTTAAAGCTGCGTCCAATGGGTCCAAGGCTATCTCCTCTCTGTCTGATGTTTGGGTGCTTGTTGATGATGTTCCTCCTAACATGCACACCATGGCCTTCCTGATGGCTTTTGGGGTGCTCCTCGGTAAGCCGATCGAGGTGGATCAAGCGTCTCTGACAATCCTTGGGCCGGCTCGTCTCCGGGTCTGGTGTGTTGACCCTGTCTGCATCCGTGGATTCATTGATGTCTTCCTGGCGGATGGCGGTTTTCGGCTACGAGTTCGGGTGGAGGGTGCTCCGGGCCCGGTGTCGCCTCCCCCTCCCCCCCGCCCCGGCCTCCAGCAATGACGACAAGAGCAAAGATGGGGATGGTTGCCCAGACGACTCGATGCATGGCACGGATCATCGCTTTACCCAATCAGAGTGGGATGGGCTATCCCCTGAAGACAAAGATCTGCTAAAGGAAAGTGCTCCGGCGGGCCGTGGGGCACAGGACTCGATGCCTAACTTGGGTGGTGGGGCCGCGACCTCTGGTGGGACGAAGGGCACATCATTCTCGGCGGCGTGCTCTAATCTTCCTGCTCGTCCCACCTCCCCTTCTCTATCTGGCATTGAAGATTTGCCCCCGGTTGGTCCGTCTGCGTCCAAGAAGAGGAAGGAGTCGTCGGTCAAGAAGTTTTCAGCAAAGAGCAGGGCGTCCGGTGATTCCAGGCAGTCTGCGGTTGTGCTTTGCCGCAGGTTGGATGTGGACTTGGGTACGGCCTCGGGCCCGTCCTCGGCGGCCGCTTCCCCCAGTCGTGCTCTCCCTGTGCCTGTGCGCTCACCTGCTTCTACTGCTCGCAAGAGCGGTGTTGTCTCCAACAGCGGCGAGCGTGTGGCTGATCGGGCGGCTTGGTCTGCGGCGGCTCGGGATCTTCCTCCTTCAGGTTCGCGCCCAGCTTCGTCCTCTTTCTTTCCTAATGGTCTTTCCCCTGTTCGTTTAGTTCTCCCTTCACAGTCTGATGAGCAGCTGCTTAAGATTTTAGATGATGTTGGTATTTGCTTAGATTCTAGTTTGGGATCCCCCTCTTCTTTATTTAATGTGATTAGGGCAAATGAATTAGCTCAGGCTGACATTGCTAAAGCTAAGGAGGCTGGGGTAGGTGTGATTGCACCACTGGTTGTGGCCGGTGGGGATGAGGGGGAAGCTGACAGGTGTCAGGTCTCCCCGGTGGTTCAGAAACGAGGGGCTGGGAAGCGTGCTAAACCCTGCAAGGCTCCGTACAGGTCGAGTCTCAGAATTAAAAACATCTCCTTCAAATGAAGGCCTTATTCTGGAATATTAGAGGTTTCAGCGCTAGGGGGTGCAGGGACCAGCTTAAAGATTTGGTGCGTTCTGAAAATGTGGATTTTATTGGCCTTGTCAAGACCCTCAAACCTTCTTTCTCCCCGAGTGAACTCTCGGCCGTTGTTGGGACAGATAGATTTAAATGGAACTATGTGGCCTCTGTTGGACAGTCGGGTGGCATTCTCCTTGGCACCAAAAATGACGTTTTCGACTTTGTTGCTTTTGATCATGACATTTTCTGGGCCAGCACGGTGGTTTCCCATCATACTCTCAACTCTCTTCTCGAGATCATGGTGGTGTATGGCCCGGCAGACCACTCTTTGTCTTACATTTTTCTGGATGAAATTTATAATAAAATTGATTCCTGTCAGCTTCCCCTCTTGATTGGGGGTGATTTTAACCTGATGAGATATCCTTCTGATAAGAGTTCCTCTAACTTTTCTTGGCCTCTGGCTGATGCCTTCAATGCTTTCATCAGGGATACGGCTATTCGTGAAATACCTAGGGTTGGGGCCCGCTACACCTGGACTAACCGTCAAATCTCCCCCATTCGCTCTGTTCTTGATAGGGTTTTTCTTTGTCCTAGTTGGGATGCGTTGTTCCCTCGGGTGAGCTTACGAGCTCTTGCCATTGTAGGCTCTAATCACGCCCCCCTAATCCTTGATGATGGGTCCCATTCGGTTGGTTTCCTGAGGTTTCAATTCGATGCGTCTTGGCTACTAGTGGAGGGTTTCCCCACCTTGTTGGCTCAGAAGATTACGACCTTCCTATCCTCTACTCGCCGTTCTTTTGGCCCAATGGATGATTGACATCAATGTTCTTATTTCTTGCGTAGATTCCTTAGAGGCTGGTCTAAAAACTACTATGCTGAGTCAAGGCGTGACAAAGCGAGGTTGGTTGCTCAAATTGGTGATCTCGATAATCGTGCGGATAGATCTGGTCTGTCCGAGGCCGAATGGCAAATTCGTTATGGCTTAGAAGAGGCGCTCTTGGAAATTCATCGGCAGGAGGAAGTGTACTAGAAGCAAAGAGGCACTATCAATTGGATTCTAAAGGGTGATTCGCCTACGGCCTATTTCTTTGCTATTGCAAACAGTAGACGTCGGAGATGCTTAATCGATAGCCTACTGATCGATGGTGTTAGGGTTTCTGACCCTTCGGTCATTCTTCGCCATGTGGTTCAATTCTTCTCTAACCTATTAGCGGCTAAACCTGAGCTGGGCTTTAGGCTAGCTCCGGCCTTCTGGTCTCCTCTTGAGCAGATATCGAGCGCTGATAATGATTACCTGCTGACCCCCCCTTCTGAAGAGGAAATCTTCAAGACGATTCGGACTGCCAACTCTAATGCGGCTTCAGGTCCTGACGGCTTCTCCATTCCTTTCTTTCGGCAATTTTGGCCTCAGCTAATAGGCCTTATTAAGGTAATTACTCAAGGGTTTTGGCTGGGCACTGTTGACATCTCGAGGCTCAACTACGCGGTTCTCACCCTCATCCCTAAGATCAAAGGTGCTGACCTGATATCTCAATTTAAGCCCATTGCTCTGATTAACAACTTTGCGAAGATACCCACTAAGGGCACGGCCACTAGGGTTTCTTCGATAGCCCGTCGGGTCATTAGCCCTTTCCAATCTGCCTTCCTTAAGGGGAGATTCATCTTGGATGGGGTACTATGCTTACATGAGATAATTCATGATCTGCGAATTAAGGGAACCAAGGTTGTGGTCCTTAAGCTCAATTTTGAAAAGGCATATGACTCGGTGAGTTGGAATTTTCTCCGCCAAGTCCTACTGGCTAAGGGCTTTGAAGGCTCGGTGGTGCACCGTCTGATGTAGCTTGTCTCTGGTGGGCACACGGCTGTGGCTGTGAATGGCCAAACTAGTAATTTTTTTGCTAATGGTAGGGGCCTTAGACAAGGGGATCCAGTGTCCCCTTTGCTTTTCAATTTTGTTGCCGATGCTCTATCTCATATCCTCTCTCGTGCCGCGTTGTCAGGGCATATTTCCCAGGTTAGCTCTCACCTTATCCCTAATGGCATTACTCATCTACAGTATGCGGACGATACCATCATTATGGTGGAACTTAACGAGACCAGTCTCACGAATTTGAAATTTCTTCTTCTTTGCTTCGAAGCTCTTTCGGGTCTTAAAATTAACTTCTCTAAGAGCGAGGTCATTGTGACTGGGGTACCTGATTTGGAAGCGCAACGGGTGGCACATCTTCTGAACTGCTCTCTAGGGTCTTATCCTCTCAAATATTTGGGCTTACCTATCTCCCCGTTTAAGCTCCTGGCAAAAGATTTTGCCCCGGTAGTTACTAAAGTTGGCAATAGAGTTCTTCCATGGATAGGCCGTTATAACACTCAGGCGGGCAAGGTTGCCCTAACTAACTCGTGCCTCTCTTCTCTTTCGATGTTCCTAATGAGCTTCTACCTTTTGTCTGGAGGGATACACACTGGTTTCGACAAGCATAGGGGTGCCTTTTATTGGAACTCCGCCGACAATAAACGCAAATATAGAATGGTTAAATGGGACCTCATCTGTCGTCCTAAGGACAGGGGGGTCTTGGCATTATAAATACGTGGGTCATGAACAATTGCCTTATGATAAAATGGTGGTGGAAGATAATGTTTCTTGAGGAGCGTCCTACTTGGCTATCGATTCTTAAAGCTAAATACTTCCCTTCCTCGAGCCCTATGTTCGCCTCTGCTTCTGGTGGTTCTCAATTTTGGCATCAACTTGTTAAAGTGCGCCCAATCTTCCGGTCCCTTGTTAAATTTGTCGTCAGAAATGGTAAATCTACTCGTTTCTGGTTAGATTGGTGGGTCGGGGATACCACGCTTGCGGTTGCCTTTCTGACTTTGTTTTCTTATTGTGCTGATCCCGAGATCTCTATCTTTGAGCTCTCGGTTCAAGGTTGGGTTTTAGATTTCCGGCGCTCTCTTTCCCCTGTGGAGTCGGAAGACTGGCAACGCCTTACTGCTTGCTTCCCTTTGCTCTCGGAGGAAGAGGATTCCGTTGTTTGGCCCTTTTCCACCTCGAGGCGTTTTTCTGTTAAATCGGCGTACTCTGAGCTTATTTCCGGCGGCCGCTCTGCTAAGTTTAAGGATATATGGTCAGCCTGTATTCCCCCTAAGATTAAAATCTTTCTTTGGCAAGCTGTCCGCTGTAAACTCCCTGCGGCCGATCAAATTAAGAAGAGGAACGGGCCGGGCTCTGATAGGTGCGAGCTATGTGGGGCTCTTGAGAATACAAAACATTTCTTTTTTCATTGCTCTTTAGCTAAATTCATTTGGAGTTGCATCAGACTTTGGCTTCGTGTCAATTGGAACCCTTCCTTTTTGAGGACCTGAGGCAGTATACTAATTCTCTATCAGGCCAGTCTAAGAGGGTTTTCTTGGTGGGCTGGGCTGCGATCGGTTGCTCGCTTTGGACTACTAGGAACAAGTTCACGATTGAACACATTTTCCTGGCTAACCCTTTAAGCTGCTTATTTAAAATCAATGTCTTTTTGCAGCAGTGGAGATCATTGACTAAGGAAGGGGACCTTCAGGCGTTCGACGACATGCTATCTAAAATGAAATCTACGGCGTCTTCCCTGCTGCGGCGCTCTTCGAGGACGGCTTCCAAACTCCCTTGCTGCTTGTCTGCTGGCCTGCGTGCCGTGTTAGGCTGGATGCCTTGTAATGGTACTTCGGTCCCTTAGTTTGTTTAACTTATGTGGTGTTTCGTACTGGTGTTATAACTCTGCCTGGTGGCTTTATCTATAAAGTCGGGCTATCGCCTTTTTCCTAGAAAAAAAACGTTGTACCATTCCGCGTAATTCTATCCTTGCGAACAGACGGCTTCCGCAGTCATTGCCCTTCTGTACGGTACATCTTTCAACTTGCTTGGTTCCATCGATACCTAGCTAGTTGATCTGTCCGCACGTGCACATTTCCAAGACAAAGAAGCGGCAGCATGGAGCCACAATAGACACTTCAACTGAAGGCAAGGCTAGACACCATAGGCCACCTGAAGCTCGGAAAGTTGTTGTAGTCTCATGTTCGGTTCTAGTATGCCGTATGTGTGTTGTGTAAAAAAAAGAAGCATTTTTTTTCCCAAAATGCTAAACTAGGTAAGGAAGTTTTCTATAATCTTGATAAAAAGGATAAAAAGGTAGTTTTGTTTTAGCTTATGACTCCGATTAAGAGCGAGAAATCCTTGATTCCTGGTGGATCAAACAACTCGGTGTGGGACCTTTGGGAGAAAACTACAGGAAGAATGGTATCAACGTTTGAGTTCCTGAGTCAGTACAGTTGTGCTACACTCTTAGGAGTAAAGCAGTACAGTTATCCTAGCAAAGCGCATATAATTGGACTTAAATCTGTTATTACTGCCAAAACGCAGCTTCAACCATGTGCTCTTTCTCAAAATGAGTTTTGTGCTGATACACTTTTTATAACTCTTTTATGGATATAAAAATCCCACAGAAAGTTACTCTCAGTATTCTCATCCATTCGAAATTAGATGTTAGTTCAACTTGTAACAATCAACATGCATGTTATGGTCTGCGAAGACCGAACTTTCTATATAGACTGAACTCACTACATTATACCATTGAGATCCAGCTCAATCCTGACAGACACACAGAACGAGTTGATAGAGCACTTCCAAAAGCTATTCACACTGTTAGTGTTTGGTCTTTATGGACTAAAGATACTGAATTAATTGCTTCAGATGTCGGTTTGGCAGACTGGAATTTTCACAATTGAATTGTACTAGCATTTTGAGCAACCATTCTGTTAGTATGTGCATCCTAACGCAGAGGCTGGGAGTTTGAACTTTTTAAGTTTGTATCGCCTAAATATAGTGCAGAAAGATCTTTGAAAAGTATAATACATCAAAAGGAGATTCCATGCATTCAACTTATGTTCCAAAAGAGCAGTTAATTTTCGTGCACTACAATCTGGTAACGCACTTGCATAATCATGATACATCAATAAACACCCGCATCCAACTTACTAGGAATTTTGAAATTCCTATTAAATATCACCATTCATATTTCAACAACACTACCTAAACTGAATAAAAACATGGCAAGCCGCGCTTGACGATTAAGAGAACCGTCAGCACACACACATGCAAGAAAGGTGGTGATACCATAGTTCCGTTGGCACTCCCAATCATTCTGATTGAGCAATCAGGGTTTATTGATGTAATAATGATGTCATATCTGAAAAGGGTCGAGTTAATAGAAAATATTACTCATGCCCCATTGTAAATGTAAAAGGTGTATAAAATATTGAGTTGCGTATGGCATGATGTTAAAAAAAAAAGTTGCGTAAGGCATAATGCCGCCTTATCACGAGGAACCATTTCGTATCATTTTTGTGCCGATTTGATCATACTATCCTCAACAGCGCCGTAGGGCAGCAGGTCACTTCCGTCCCCAGCGCCTTCCCCTGACGCCCTGCTAGCTCGACGGCGTGGCATCCCTCCAATGGTGCGGCGTCCCTGGCATGGGCGCTGCCTCCTGGCGGCGGATCTGGGTACTCCCAGATTGGATCGGGGATGGAGGCTTTGGAGATGGAAGTGGCCGGTGGCCCTGCGGGATGGCGGTGGTGGTGCATCTGGTGGCTAGGCTCCGCCGGTGATCTCGCGGCCTCTGGGAATCGTGGAGGTGCCGGCGGCGGCGTGTGCTCATCCTGGTGGTGGTGGCGGCCGTGCATGGGAGTTGGATTCCTTCGAACAAATCTGGGTGAAAACTTGCTTTCGGCTACTGCCAAGGCCGGCGGTGGCGGCGCTATCTGCAGCATTCCCTTCTTGAAGGCATCGCCGAGGAGAAGTTCAAGGCCACTCTCTGCTACCTCCGGGGGAAACCCTAGATCGGATGATCGGATGACAACGGCGCTCTGGTGTCGTTCCCCCCTTGGGGGCGTCATTCTTGGAGGTACACACGTGATCGAGGGACTAGAGGACGGATTCTTTGGTGGAGCGGTGCGTCGTCTCACTCGTTGATGGCGGCGGGTCTTGGCGGCATGGCGCTGTGGTGACTCGGCGTTCGATGCGTGGAGATGGACTCGCGCAGGAGGGTGACGCGGTCTGGCGTTGTGGTGGCGTCGACGGCAGCTAGACCGGGCAAGGTAGATGCAGCTGTACAACTTTGAAGATGGATTGGTGGCAGGTGGCTGCGGCGGCCTCATACCCGGCAGGCGTCCTGGTTGAGGAGTGCACCGGACCGGTGGGTGACCCATACCCGGCAGGCGTCCTGGATGGATGGGTCCTCAGGTCTTAGATGTTAGGTTTGGCTGCGAGGTCTGTTTGGTGCCGGGGTCCTCCTTCATTTAAAAAAAAACTAGGATCTTGCATGCCCTCGGGGCCACTAATCTCTCCCTAATAATAAAGCACGGATTGGGTCTCCGGGTTCACCGTCACAATGCGCTTTCTTCTCATGTAATAATGCGCTTTCAGTTTTTACACCTATATTATTTTCTACATCCAAGGTGGTACTATTCATGTGTCATAATATACGTCTCCTAAATATCCATACCAGCCTGCACATGCGCTACGGCCCAATCAATCAGGCCCACCTATCCTTCTTTTTTGAAGCAAAAATACACAGGTTGGTGAGAGGATTCGAACCCAAAACCAAACGCACGACACATAACGGCTGAGCCAACCGAGCTAGCGTCAAGGCTGCCGCCGACTCGGTGCTTGCGCTCACGGCGCGCGGGCAGTCGCGCTGGAGCCGCACCATCCTGCTGGCCGGCGTCGCGTCCTGCCGCCGCCGCGTGCTCATCAAGGCAGGCGGAAGATCCGACACTACCGCCGCCCGCAGGCGCGCGCCGCGGCCGCTGCGTCCAAGGCCATCGCCCCGAGGAGGCAGTTCGTCCGTTCACCCCTCAGCCCCCGAATCCACCCTCGCCTCCTCGAGCCGCTTCCGACCCGTACGCCGCGGTCCTGCGCCACTGCCTGTAGATGGAGCGGAAGCGGGTGCGGTCGGTCATGGATGGCACGAGGCAGTGCATGCCAGGTGCTCGATGAATAGCTTGACGGGCAGAGATGGGGACGAGCAGGCGAGGTTGCTAGGGGAGGATGTGCCACGGGGGCATGTGAGGTCCTGCACGGGAGGCAAGATTGGCGAGGGACGCAGGGCCGCACGGAGATGTGAGGTCGCCAGGGGGAGGGCTCAAGGTGCTCGCTGGGAGTCGGGAGGGGTGTCGACTGTCGACCCTGATGTAGGAGGGTGCAGGCGATGCAGATGAGTGGGCATCATGCAAGGCGTGGAAGATTGCTGCTGCTCTCGTTGTAGAAGAGAGACATAGATATGAGGAAATTGTCCTGTTGCGGACTGATTTGCTATCACATTAGCTGTTGTAGTAGTGCAAGCCATGGCTTAAGAGACCAAGTAACATAGATTCATTGAGAAAGAAATATTGCTTTGGCATGATGCTGCTACTTGTCGAGTACTGCTATATGTTACTGATGTCTGCTAGATGTTGAGAGGAGAGCCTGTGAGACTGGTGATTTATGTTGTAACTAACTAATTTTGTTTCACTGAGTTTTCTCCTTTTTGTTCTCACTTCAGTTGACTCTTTTGATTTGTTCATTCATTTGTATCTGTTTTAAAAGAAGTTCATAGAGAGTTTTTTTAACACAGTTCATAGAGTGTTGTTGCTGAAGAAAATCAGAGAAGTAGGGATGAACGTCATCTATATGAAGCAGGTTTGGTGGGTTTATTTGTTTGTTCTCAACTGTCACTCGGTCCGTAAGTGTGTCATGATTCATTTAATTTCCTTTTTGTTCTGCAATCCACTATGATGAGCTCAACTGCAGTTGTGCTTGTAGAATTTATTTGGTGCAGGTATAATTGTATAAATACCTTCGGTACCTTGCAATACCATGGAATTTCTTAAACATTGATTGACGCCATGATTCATGTGTTTCTAGAGGGAGCACTAGCAGAGGGAGGCGGTTGAAATGCTAGAATAAATCATGCTAGGTGAAGCAACCACCGCAGAAGAAAAAATGCAATAGCAAAAAGAAAAAGAAAAAGTAGAGAAGATGCATCGTTGTAGTGAGAGGAAAAGATACAGAGAGTGTGGCAGAGAAAAGACTGCCGCATCCCCATGGCGCATCAGCCAATTTTTTTTCTTGTGCAAAAAAATAAATAAAAATGCTACTCATATTGTGGTTAGACCTATCTGTGGATTAAGAAAAAAACTGGGAGGTACTATGCAAGGTATCATAATAAATAGCAAGACAATGTTGTTGTATCGAAATTTTTGAATAATCCCAGTGTTTCAAAATTACAATCCTTGGGTAGGAAGAGCTCAAATGACTTATACTTGCAAACATCGATAATTTTCTCAAGCTTAACTCTACAAAATCACCAACAGTACATAGGAAAAAATGATCGAAACTTCTTGTAGGACGACTACTGCCAATCCGAACGCTTATGTCCTCGTGCCTCTAGGAGGATCTCGACCCAGTCCACCGCTGGTGAGTATCACTAGCGTCGACCCAGACGCTTCTATCACAAATTTTGTCTTCAATATCAAATATTATCCGTCTCATTTTCAGATTAAAAACTTGGGCCTGCCCACGTATCTGGTGGAGCCGGCAAAACAATGAATAACATATTGATAAACAAAGAGGCGGTGAACAACACTGAGAGATGGGAAAGGGAGAGAAACTTCAGTGCTTGCCACGAAATATTTAGAGGCATTCATCACCTTTGCCTCGTGGCAACGCACGGGCATATTAACTATTCGTTAATTGTGTCGCTGATTTTTTTTCTCAGTCAATGAAACTGCTGCTGAAGTTGAAGTAAATTACCCACCCCGCCACCCATAAGTAAAAATAAATTCTTCATCAATTATTTCTCTAAATTTCTCATCTATCATCGAAAATGCCCCTAAAGTTGAACTAAACTAGCCACCACAACACCCGTAAAACTAAAAAAATGAGAGTTCCTTCTAATTATGTGTATGTCATAGAGCCCTCCAGTTTTTATACATCGTGAGACCGTCCTTTTCTTTACCTTCTCATGCACAACTGTACTTCAAAAATATACACGCATCAAGAATCAAGTTCAACATCGATCCATTGTGAGCATGTTAGAATGCACGTGTCTTACGCCCACATGCGCGCCGGTTGGTGCACAAATATTCAAATACGTGTATAGACATGGAGTGTAAATATTTGGAACTTGATTTGAAGACTACAATTTTATTATCCTGTTGCAACGCACGGGCCCTTTTGCTAGTCCATACTAACATGATCACTTCGAAGTTAGGTACTCCCTCCGTCCCAAAATTCTTGTCTTGGATTTGTCTAAATACGGATGTATCAAGTCACGTTTTAGTATTAGATACATCCGTATCTAGACTAATCTAAGACAAGAATTTTGGGACGGAGGGAGTACCAAATTAATCTCTTCAGAACTGATGCTAGAAATTATTGGCCGGCCATCATCAATGACAACGCCTTAAAACATAGAGCATCCAGCAATATATAAGTTGCAATGATGGACTAGTTCAGAGAAGCAAGATAGCAGCTACGGGAATCCTTCTACAGCGTTGTCGATTATTAACAGAGGCATATATATCCTTTCATATTTTTGGGATACAACCCAATAAAATGTGAACACTGGAGAAGTATCAGGGAAGCTAGAGCAGTAAACTGGACCCAATGAACATCGCTACAGTTCAGTTTGCATTTCATGCTTGCTGAAGCTAGCTAGGTTTGGGATGCAACGGGAAAGCATGGCGCACAAAATTCCTGGCATCGGATGTTGCACCACTTGTACTAGACAGTGGCTTCGGGATAGCGAGTACCTGAATAACCAACCACACTCAATATATCCGAATGGAGCACTGTTAGTGTGTAAACTGGGTTCAGTTAGGATGTTTCGATCCTCTTGTAGATGGTATTTTGCTTGATATTCTCAGGGCGAGAATGCGAGATACATACATACAAAGCATAATAGACAGAATTTTTTTGTAGGCCTTGTCCACTAGCTGGATTCTAATACGAAGATTTCTTTCAAGTTTATAGATGCTAGATACGCCGAACTAAGGCGGCCCGAAGAAGCCAACGGTGGCTAAGCCAGACTGGCAAGAGACAGAGTGGAGGTAGAGTGTAACGCCCTCGATGCGGCTATATCTCCCATGTGTCGAAGCACGACTTAGAGGCATAACCGCATTGAAAGCAATATCGCAAGTGAGGTAATCTTCACACAACCCATGTAATACACAAGGGAAAGAGATACATAGTTGGCTTACAATCGCCACTTCACACAATTACATGAATAAAGCATTACATCATCCAGATACAATCAAGGTCCGACTACGGAACCAAAATAAAAGAAGAACCCCAAATGCGACAAAGGTCCCCGATCGACCCCAACTGGGCTGCACTACTGATCAACTAGAACAAAACAACACAAAGGGCAAGATCTTCATCGAGCTCCTCCTTGAGTTTGGTTGCGTCACCTGCTCGGAAACATAGGCACCTGCAAACTGGTTTTGGAAGTATCTGTGAGCCACGGGGACTCAGCAATCTCGCACCCGCGAGATCAAGACTATTTAAGCTTATGGGTAAGGTAAAGGCATGAGGTGGAACTGCAGCAAGCGACTAGCATATATGGTGGCTAACATACGAAAATGATAGCGAGAAAAGAAGGCAAAGCACGGTCGATAAAAGTATGATCAAGAAGTGATCCTATAGCAACCTACGTCAAGCATAACTCCAACACCGTGTTCACTTCCCGGACTCCGCCAGAAAGAGACCATCACGGTTACACACACGGTTGATATATTTTAATTAAGTTCAACTTCGGGTTTTCTACAACTGGACATTAACAAATTCCCATCTGCCACATAACCGCGGGCACGGCTCTCGAAAGTTTATACCCTGCAGGGGTGTCCCAACTTAGCCCATGACAAGCTCTCGCGATCAACGAAGGAATAGACCTTCACTCGAGACACTCCGATCAGACTCGGTATCCCAGTACATCAAGACATTTCGACAATGGTAAAACAAGACCAGCAAGACCTCCCGCTGTGCTGACAAATCCCGATAGGAGCTGCATATATCTCGTTCTCAGGGCACACCGGATGAGCCAGACGTCGGGTTAGCATAGACCCTGGTTGCCCAGGGGGCGCCGGACATCGCTCAGGTTGGACCAACACTCGAAGGAGCACTGGCCCGGGGGGTAAAATGAAGATGACCCTCGGGCTCCGGAAACCCAAGGAAAAAAAGGGCTAGGTGAGGCAAATGTTAAAAACCAAGGTTGGGCCTTGCTGGAGGAGTTTTATTCAAAACGAACTGTCAGGGGGTCCCATAAATCACCCGACCGCGTAAGGAACGCAAAATCCGGGAACATAACACCGGTATGACGGAAACTAGGGCGGCAAGAGTGGAACAAAACACCAGGCATAAGGCCGAGCCTTCCACCCTTTACCAAATATATAGATGCATTAATAATATAAGAGATATTGTGATATCCCAACAAGTAAACATGTTCCAACAAGGAACAACATCTCCATGTTCCAACAAGGAACAAACTTCATCTTCACCTGCAACTAACAACGCTATAAGAGGGGCTGAGCAAAGCGGTAACATAGCCAAACAACAGTTTGCTAGGAAAGGTGTCAAAGGTTAGAGGTTCATGGCATTTTGGGAGGCTGACAAGCAAATGGTAGGCATCGTAGCATAGGCATAGCAAAAGAGCGAGCATCTAGCAAGCAAAGATAGAAGTGATTTCGAGGGTATGGTCATCTTGCCTGAAATCCCGCAAGGAAGAAGAACGAGTCCAAGAAGAAGACAAACGGTCGTAGACGAACGAATCCTCACAACTCCGGAACGAAACCGAAGCTAACGAGAGAAGCAACCCGGAAAGAAACAAACGACATAGTAAACAACCATCACATAAACATGGCATGATGCGCAAACAAGTATGATGCATGCCCGGTTTAAATAGCATGGCATGGCGATATGCACAAACAAAACTACAAGTTAAATGGATCCCAATATGCAACGAGTTGCATATTGACGAAACACCACATCAATTATTTAGTTCTCTCTCGGTTATGAACAAGACAAGATTAAATGTTGTTAAGCATGGCAAAAGGTGAAGCATAATTAAACTAACAATCTAGGCAAGTTTAAATGAGACCGGAAACACAAACAACACTTCCGGAAAATCCCCATGTTATTTGCAATTTAAAGCAAACAACAATTTTAAACATTTTAATTGTCGTTATCATGATGCGGATGACATATGCAAATCTTATGCAATTTTAATGAAAATGTTGACATGAGCATGATAAGGAGCATTTGGTCACCGTGGCGGAACGAAAAGGGTGCCATGGTGGCGAAACGGAAATGGTGCCACGGCAACATTCCGGTCCCGATAACTCATGGAGGTACCGGTGCAAAAGGAAGTGTGACGTGAGCGAGTCATGCAAGATGGTGGGGTGATCCCGGATTCCGGGTTCCCACAGGACGGCGGCATGGCAAAAAAGGAATGTGCAAAAACAACTCTGACACGGTGCAAACATATGGTACATCTCATACAACAAAGCATTCGTTCCACGACGGTCGTTCTCGGCGGTTATACCTTTGAAGCGTGCGTTTTCAGAGCGGTTCGGGTCATCGAGGGAAGTAGTGGTACTCGTTTCGTAGATGAACTTGACGGATTCGAATCCCTTCGGGGTTGTCGTGGTACTTGCGGTCTCGGCGACGGTAGTCGTTCACGTTTCGTAGTCGTACATGTCGACGGTAGTGGAAGTAGTGGTACACGGCGGCGGCGGTAGTTGTTCAAGGTCTTGGCGGGTCGTCATGTAGCCGAACTTGGCGCACGTGGGTGTCGTGGCACTTGGCGTGACAGTGGCCTCCAGGTACTTGCCGAAAACCACATCGGATGTAGTCGTACAGATTTGAAGACGAAGTTGGCGCCGAGGTCGAACTTGCCGGTCTGGATGAATCTGAAGGGCATCGAGGGACTTGCAAGGCTCTGCCTCGGGAGGTCACCGGGGACCGCTCGAGCTGCTGGATGCTGGTGCATGGCCGAGCAGCGGCTGGAAGAAGTGACCGGCGTGAGGAGACGGGGCGGCGTCGAGCGCACAGGGCGAGGAGAAAACGGACCGACGGAAGGAGAGGGTGCGCTGGACGAGGCAGAGGAGGGGCACGGCTGCAGGGGACGGAGGGCCGCCGGAGTTGGTCGTCCCGGTGGTGTTGCGGAGGCCGGGCGCGGGGCCGGCAGGGCGTGGTCGCGGGGCTCGCTGGTCGCGCGAGGGGGTGGAGGCGCGAGGCGACGGGGTCGCGCGCGAGGGAGAAAGAAGGGCGAGGTGGAGGCGCACCGGAGGGGAAGGGGAAGATCGAGGAGAGGGGGCGAGGGGATCGGGCGCACCGGGTGAGGATCGAGGAAGAGGGAGATGGCGGCACGAGGGTGGCAATCGGGAGAGATGGGGATCGGGACGAGGAGCGCTGTGGGCGGATCGGTTGGGGGCTAGGGTTAGAAGGGGCGCGGCTGGGCCTGCCTTGGGCCGGCGCGGAAGGTTTGGGAGGCCCAGGCTGCTGGGCTCCTCTCTCTACTCTTAATCTAAAAAGAAAGAAAATAAAAGAGAGAAAAGTAAAAAGGAAGAGGGGTTTAGGGAACGAATTTGAACGGAAGGACAATTTTCCTGGACTCATAAAAATGAGCTTGATCCAAGAAAAATAGAAAGGCCATGATTGAAAGATTTAGATTCAAACTCATCTGAATTTAATTCAAATGATTTGAATAGGAAGTGAGGGTTGGGAAGGTCCAAAATGTTCGGATTTTTGGTGGAGCTCCGAAAATGATGAAAGAAATTATGGGCAAGGTTGGAGACCAAGAATTAAGACAACAAAGGCATTGGGATTTTGCAAGTGTGTTATGGTGAATTCCAAAAATGGAATATTTACTATAGCTCTCTAAATATCGAGAGGATATGTTTTAAAGAGAATCACCATGTGAATTCCCTCGATTTAAATGGATCAAAGATCCATGCCATTTATTTAGTTGAGTTGCAAAAGATTAATGACATGATGGCATGATGCAATGCAAATGATGCAACAAACAAAACAAACCACACGACAAAACTCGGAATAGCTGGAAGTCTTCTGGAGCATCGGTCTCGGGGCATTACAACACTCCACCACTACAAGAGGATCTCGTCCCGAGATCTAGGATGTCACCGGAGAGAAACGGAGGAGGAAGAGAAGAGGTAAAACTAAGTTGCTTCTTCGACAAAAGAGTGAAACCAAAGAACCTTGAGAGGTTGAAAATTTAAAAGAAAGTGTACAACAGAGATGAACGAGATTGCAAACAATCCGTTAAAAAAAAGGAACAAGGAACATTACGAGAACTTGAAGGTTGCAAAGACACGAATCAAGAGTTTAATGGACAAGATAGAATTTGAAACCACTCCGGTTAAAATAAGATGAGAGAGGAAGAATTCGGGCAGCACTCCGGTTGAACATGGAAGGAATAGAACATGAACTTGAGAAGATGGGATGATACTTGATGAAATCAACAACACACTGCCTCCGGAACTATTGAAAGAATGGCACAATGGGTAAGAAGGATTTCAGACAGCTCTCCAGTTGAGGAAGGAGGGAAAACTTGATAAAATTAGAGAACTCGAATGAAAACACGACACTCCGGTTAAATGAACAATCATGAAAAGAACATGATCTTAGACAAACGAGATGATGAGTGAAGAGAGAAACATCACAATGCCTCCGTAAGAAAGAATAGAAGTAGATCATTGGAATAAAGGGACGGAGAAGAAAATGACAACTTTTACCACAATTGAATTTGGAAGGCATCCTTGCAAGAAGGTTAGAATAGAGTTGTTGGAAGACCAACAACGAAAAGAATAAGTTTGTAGTGGGCTTATGGAAACATCTCAACATTATGAGGTGACAACCGGCCACTAACGGAAACAATTGCTTGCTTGAGATTAACGAAGAGATGAAAGCTTGTTCCATCAAGATGGAAAAGAGATAACTTGGGTCATTAATAAGCACCAAAATAGCAACATTCCTTATGGAAGGCTTTAGGTGAAATCTATACCAAGATAAATCCAACGAAGAGATTGATGGATTGAAAATACCTCATTCTTGACAACATGTGAATCATGAAACATGAATGAAACTGTCAAAATGACATAACACCACCTGAAAAGATAAGGTCGAAAGAATTGCACTTCGGAATGCAAGATGAAGAATGCTTGAACTCCTCAAAACAAAACATGAGTTGAGCACCATGTTTATTTTAGAGTAAAGCTTGGCGGGTCATAACTTCAAGAGAAATCTTGAAGAACAATTGAAGAATGAAAAGAATCCTTGACGAAGCACCATGTAGAGTCTCCATGAAGAACTCCGGTAATAAAAGGATGATAGAAAGAAAGAGAGGTTGAAAACACAAGGTGAAGCCTTGCAATGATTTAGATGGATCTTCGTGGTGATGAGAGCTTGGAACTCCGGGAAAAGAAAAGATGAAACAATTGAAACCGAGAATTTTAAGGGCCTCCAGAATAAAGAATTAATCACTTGGATGAACAAGAATAAGAATTATGTTATGCTTATCCTTCACCAATTAAATTGATGACAATCAACAGATTTGGCATACTACTTATTCTCGAAGAAAGGATTAAAAGAGATATATCGAAACTTGAGAAGGTCTTCAATGAACCACCGATAGGATTGGAACAACAAATGAATTGATATGATAACAACAGAAGAGGAATGTTGAAAGAACCACCGTAAGAATTGAAAATGAAAGTAGCAAATGCACAAATCACCGGGAAGAATTGCAAAATGAATGAAGATACTTGAGGGTATTTAGATACAAAGGAATGAATAGATCACGAGCTGATTAGAGAATACTTGAATGATGCACCGGTATGATTTGGAGAACGAGAGCTGAAAGCTTGAATGAATAAAACTGAGATGATGGGCTTCAAAGAATGAAACTGAAAAGACTCCTAAAATGCTCCGGATGGGTGAAAAAGATTCTCACAATCGAAAATAATTATGAGAGGATGGCAACAAGCTAGCACCATGAATCTTGAAGAGAATAGAGCAAGATTAAAGAGAAACTCTTCTTCGGTCTTCAAATGATGAGAATGACAACGAGAAACACCACCAAGAATTATTGAGGCACACCGGAAGAATCAAAAGCGAAGAGGTTGAGCCAACTATGAAAAGAATTTGAAAGATCTTGGAGAAAAGCATTTGACTGATGATAACTCATTCTTACATCAAACTTGGAGAAGAATTTAGGATAGCTCTGGGAAAATAGAAGAGTCAGGTAAGATCCTGGGAAAAGACCTGTGGGTTAGGTACCACTCAAAAGAACACCGTTGAATAGATTTAAAAGAGATGTTGCACCGGTTGAATTAAATGACTTGAATGAGATACCAATATCGAAAGAGCTTGAATGAATGCAGAGTGGAAACACGAATCTTCGAGATATCTTGAGCATTCCGGAATAACAAATAGCGAGAAGTAGAATGATAAAGAGGTGCACCGGTATGAGAAGACATTGAAATGAGGAAAAAAAAGGTATGATCAACAAAACTTGACTTGAATCCACCGGAGAAGAGAAAGGAATGAGGAATGACGAACTAGTAGAACATCTTCTTGAGAACCACCGGGTAGGAACATTGACGGAAAAGAATGGAGAAACTTCACAAAAAATAAAAGGATACTTGGGAAAGAAATCTTAGTCCTTGAGGAAAAAGGGTGGGTGGGCGGGAAAAACAAAGGAAACTTGGAGACGGATGAAACAAACACCGTTGAGAAGAAATGAAAATTGGTCTTGCTGATGTTGAAGTGATCGGATCCACTTGAAGAGAAACACGCCGGTTGGAAAAGAATTAACATGACAACCTCAATGATCAAGAAGGATTGGTATTCACATCGGAGTATAAGAACACCATTTCGGAAAGGTATGGAATCAACACTTGGCATTGAAGCAACTCGAATACCACAACTCAAAACAAAAACAAAGGACTGGCTTACAGAATAAGCTAGAACAAACATATGATAGAGATTTCGTTTGAAGTTTTCGTGGTGGGGCCTACACGGGCTCGATCGTACAGCACCATCATGTACAAGGCAGTGCACATGACATACGAAGCGTCCCCGAGTCGGCATAGCCAAGGACTCTTTAAGACACAACGAGACCACTTTAAAAAACGACCGTGGATAGGCGGACCACTAGACGTCGAACCCCAATTTCATATCATACATCCGTCGGAAAGATATCCTAAGAGCTACTTGAATTCCCACCTATGAAACTCCCGAAATTTTCCGGTTATGCAATCAGGTGTTGGGGATACAGGGGAAGCAATATATCTCACCCAAACTAACAATACCTACATCCAGCTGTATCCATCCTTCAACACATAACCAAGAAACCTTCGGAAATCGTCTACCTCAACCTTCGAAAAGCATCCGTTATACAAGTCATGGCAATACTCACGTACTCACCTCAGTACTGGGTTATCGGGGTTATCTCACCAACAACTGCATAAAAGAGATTTTCGATGTCGGCGTACTAAACTCAGGTATTCCAGAACTGCAACGATAAAATTATGACGACAACACCTAAGAGCTCAACTCCCCGGGACACTTCCACTAAACCCCTGACAGGAGGCACCAAGACAATGTTCTCATCATAAAACCATCGGAACGATTCCAAGATACCCGCGTGATCCTAAAATTTTTTTTAGTGAAATTTGAGGAGAGGAAAGTCAAAACTTCTATGTCAGGAGACCTTACCAGAGAGATGAAGAGACTGGGGAGTAAAAACAATTCCTAACTCTCCGATATATATAATCCTAAATGACTTAAAACATTTTTCTAGACACAACTCGGCCGCTAAAAACGATCAAGCAGTGGGGCTCCTAAGGTCGGGGAAGGCTCTGATTACCAACTTGTAACTCCCTCGATGCGGCTATATCTCCCACGTGTCGAAGCACGACTTAGAGGCATAACCGCATTGAAAGCAATGTCGCAAGTGAGGTAATCTTCACACAACCCATGTAATACATAAGGGAAAGAGATACATAGTTGGCTTACAATCGCCACTTCACACAATTACATGAATAAAGCATTACATCATCCAGATACAATCAAGGTCCGACTATGGAACCAAAATAAAAGAAGAACCCCAAATGCGACAAAGGTCCCCGATCGACCCCAACTGGGCTCCACTACCGATCAACTAGAACGAAACAACACAAAGGGCAAGATCTTCATCGAGCTCCTCCTTGAGCTTGGTTGCGTCACCTTTCGGAAACATAGGCACCGCAAACTGGTTTTGAAGTATCTGTGAGCCACGGGACTCAGCAATCTCGCACCATGAGATCAAGACTATTTAAGCTTATGGGTAAGGTAAAGGCATGAGGTGGAACTGCAGCAAGCGACTAGCATATATGGTGGCTAACATACACAAATGAGAGCGAGAAGAGAAGGCAAAGCACGGTCGATAAAAGTATGATCAAGAAGTGATCCTATAGCAACCTCGTCAAGCATAACTCCAACATCAGTGTTCACTTCCCGGACTCACGGAAAGAGACCATCACGGTTACACACACGGTTGATGTATTTTAATTAAGGTCAACTTCGGGTTTTCTACAACCGGACATTAACAAATTCCCATCTGCCACATAACCGCGGGCACGGCTCTCAAAAGTTTATACCCTGCAGGGGTGTCCCAACTTAGCCCATGACAAGCTCTCGCGATCAACGAAGGAATAGACCTTCACCCGAGACACACCGATCAGACTCGGTATCCCCGTACAGACATTTCGACAATTGTAAAACAAGACCAGCAAGACCTCCCGCTGTGCCGACAAATCCTGATAGGAGCTACACATATCTCGTTCTCAGGGCACACCAGATGAGCCAGACGTCGGGTTCGCATAGACCCTGGTTGCCCAGGGGCGCCGGACATCGCTCAGGTTGGACCAACACTCGAAGGAGCACTGGCCCGGGGGGTAAAATAAAGATGACCCTCGGGCTCTGGAAACCCAAGGGAAAAAAAAGGGCTAGGTGAGGCAAATGGTAAAAACCAAGGTTGGGCCTTGCTGGAGGAGTTTTATTCAAAGCGAACTGTCAGGGGGGTCCCATAAATCACCCGACCGTGTAAGGAACGCAAAATCCGGGAACATAACACCGGTATGACGGAAACTAGGGCGGCAAGAGTGGAACAAAACACTGCATAAGGCCGAGCCTTCCACCCTTTACCAAATATATAGATGCATTAATAATATAAGAGATATTGTGATATCCCAACAAGTAAACATGTTCCAACAAGGAACAACATCTCCATGTTCCAACAAGGAACAAACTTCATCTTCACCTGCAACTAACAACGCTATAAGAGGGGCTGAGCAAAGCGGTAACATAGCCAAACAACAGTTTGCTAGGAAAGGTGTCAAAGGTTAGAGGTTCATGGCATTTTGGGAGGCTGACAAGCAAATGGTAGGCATCGTAGCATAGGCATAGCAAAAGAGCGAGCATCTAGCAAGCAAAGATAGAAGTGATTTCGAGGGTATGGTCATCTTGCCTGAAATCCCGCAAGGAAGAAGAACGAGTCCAAGAAGAAGACAAACGGTCATAGACGAACGAATCCTCACAACTCCGAACGAAACCGGCTAACGAGAGAAGCAACCCGGAAAGAAACAAACGACATAGTAAACAACCATCACATAAACATGGCATGATGCGCAAACAAGTATGATGCATGCCCGGTTTAAATAGCATGGCATGGCGATATGCACAAACAAAACTACAAGTTAAATGGATCCCAATATGCAACGAGTTGCATATTGACGAAACACCACATCAATTATTTAGTTCTCTCTCGGTTATGAACAAGACAAGATTAAATGTTGTTAAGCATGGCAAAAGGTGAAGCATAATTAAACTAACAATCTAGGCAAGTTTAAATGAGACCGGAAACACAAACAACACTTCCGAAAAATCCCCATGTTATTTAGCAATTTAAAGCAAACAACAATTTTAAACATTTTAATTGTCGTTATCATGATGCGGATGACATATGCAAATCTTATGCAATTTTAATGAAAATGTTGACATGAGCATGATAAGGAGCATTTGGTCACTGTGGCGGAACGAAAAGGGTGCCACGGCGGCGAAACGGAAATGGTGCCACGGCAACATTCCGGTCCCGATAACTCATGGAGGTACCGGTGCAAAAGGAAGTGTGACGTGAGCGAGTCATGCAAGATGGTGGGGTGATCCCGGATTCCGGGTTCCCACAGGACGGCGGCATGGCAAACGAGGAATGTGCAAAAACAACTCGGACACAGTGCAAACATATGGTACATCTCATACAACAAAGCATTCGTTCCACGGCGGTCGTTCTCGGCAGTTATACCTTTGAAGCGTGCATTTTCGGAGCGGTTCGGGTCGTCGAGGGAAGTAGTGGTACTCGTTTCGTAGATGAACTTGACGGATTCGAATCCCTTCGGGGTTGTCGTGGTACTTGCGGTCTCGGCGACGGTAGTCGTTCACGTTTCGTAGTCGTACATGTCGACGGTAGTGGAAGTAGTGGTACATGGCGGCGGCGGTAGTTGTTCAAGGTCTTGGCGGGTCGTCATGTAGCCGAACTTGGCGCACGTGGGTGTCGTGGCACTTGGCGTGACTGTGGCCTCCAGGTACTTGCCGAAAACCACATCGGATGTAGTCGTACAGATTTGAAGACGAACTTGGCGCCGAGGTCGAACTTGCCGGTCTGGATGAATCTGAAGGGCATCGAGGGACTTGCAAGGCTCTGCCTCGGGAGGTCACCGGGGACCGCTCGAGCTGCTGGATGCTGGTGCATGGCCGAGCAGCGGCTGGAAGAAGTGACCGGCGTGAGGAGACGGGGCGGCGTCGAGCGCACAGGGCGAGGAGAAAACGGACCGACGGGAAGGAGAGGGTGCGCTGGACGAGGCAGAGGAGGGGCACGGCCGCAGGGGACGGAGGGCCGCCGGAGTTGGCCGTCCCGGTGGTGTTGCGGAGGCCAGGCGCGGGGCCGGCAGGGGCGTGGTCGCGGGGCTCGCTGGTCGCGTGAGGCGGTGGAGGCGCGAGGCGACGGGGTCGCGCGCGAGGGAGAAAGAAGGGCGAGGTGGAGGCGCACCGGAGGGGAAGGGGAAGATCGAGGAGAGGGGGCGAGGGGATCGGGCGCAGCGGGTGAGGATCAAGGAAGAGGGAGATGGCGGCGCGAGGGTGGCAATCAGGAGAGATGGGGATCGGGACGAGGAGCGCTGCGGGCGGATCGGTTGGGGGCTAGGGTTAGAAGGGGCGCGGCTGGGCCTGCCTTCGGCCGGCGCGGAAGGTTTTGGAGGCCCAGGCTGCTGGGCTCCTCTCTCTACTCTTAATCTAAAAAGACAGAAAATAAAAGAGAGAAAAGTAAAAAGGAAGAGGGGTTTAGGGAACGAATTTGAACGGAAGGACAATTTTCCTGGACTCATAAAAATGAGCTTGATCCAAGAAAAATAGAAAGGCCATGATTGAAAGATTTAGATTCAAACTCATCTGAATTTAATTCAAATGATTTGAATAGGAAGTGAGGGTTGGGAAGGTCCAAAAATGTTCGGATTTTTGGTGGAGCTCCGGAAAATGATGAAAGAAATTATGGGCAAGGTTGGAGACCAAGAATTAAGACAACAAAGGCATTGGGATTTTGCAAGTGTGTTATGGTGAATTCCAAAAATGGAATATTTACTATAGCTCTCTAAATATCGAGAGGATATGTTTTAAAGAGAATAACCATGTGAATTCCCTCGATTTAAATGGATCAAAGATCCATGCCATTTATTTAGTTGAGTTGCAAAAGATTAATGACATGATGGCATGATGCAATGCAAATGATGCAACAAACAAAACAAACCACACGACAAAACTCGGAATAGCTGGAAGTCTTCTGGAGCATCGGTCTCGGGGCGTTACACAAAGGTGCCAGGGGTATGTCGCGGCTCCCCTATACTCTGTTTGGCAGCCTTCTACATGCCACCAACACATACACCCTAAATATTCAGCTTCGACCGTTTTCTTAAATCAGGAAACAGTAAAGCAATGCCCAACTATGTAATTCTCATTGCACGGAAATAATTACAAGAACAAAGAAATATAAAAAGGAGAGAGAAGAGCGAAAGAAATAAAGGTGAAAACTAAGGAAAACAAGCTACAGTAGGTTGCGGAGAGAGCAGCTCAATGATGGTAATCCATCCAATTCTGGAGAAGATCCAAATATTTGTCATGTGGCTGCATTAATAGTAAATGTACCCTTAAGCCATATTAGCAAGCTTGAATGGATGGTGAACTGTGATTGAAGATTTGATCATATCTTTTGGTTCGAGATTCCAACAACCCATAAATAGGACACCCATGCAAATAATCTTGGGCAGTGTTTGGCAGTACGAAAGGCACTCAACATAGAAGGATGCCCCTGTGTTTCTCAGTCAAAATGGAGTTCCAGCAGGCCTAAGCAAAATTGCAGTCCTAAAATAAGTGCATATCAAACTCCTTAGCATCATCATTACACTTTACACAATTGCAACTTGGTAAATGGAAGGATTTTCTCTGAAGTATGTTTCTTGGGTCCAAAAGAACAGCCCCGCTTCGGTACCCCCCCCCCCACACACACACACTAGGGTCACCCGCCGGAACAAACAGGGTCCGATTTTCTGTTAAACATTGAAAAAGAGTGCAGGCGACGTGAATCAAACTCATGACCTCTTCGTTCAGAGAGAACTGCACTAACCAACTAGGTCATCTTAACGATCGTGCCTATTTACTTCTTGTTTTCCTTTTCTTCTTCAGTTCGCGGAAGCCCCTGGTTGCGTTGGGCCAGCTAATTGTCAAATCGCTCTCTTTTCCCACTATTTTTTTTCCTTTTTCGTTGATTTTTTCGTTATTCCTTTTTGTTTCTTTATTCTTTTTCAAAAAATGCTCATGCTTTTAAAAATTATGCAAAATGTCAAAAAATGTTTGCTTTTTTTAATAAAATACAAATATTCGCAATTTTGAAGAATATAGAAATTCCAAAAAAAAAATTCGTGTATTTGGAAATTGCTCAATATGTCAAAACACGAATCTTTTATAAAAAGATCGAAAAATTTTGAGCATGAATATTTATGAATTTTTCAAACATTTTTGAAAAACACTAAAAATTTGAAATTTCCAAAAAATAATAGAAAAATTCGATGTAAAATTTGAAAGCAATTTTTTCAAATTTTCCTGAACATTTTTTGTATTATGTAGATTTTTATAAACAGGGATACTTCTGAAATTTCAAACAAATTAACAAAACGCGAACATTATTTGAACCTCCCAGAGCATCTTTTGAATTTGTGAACAATTTTTTCTCTCATCTCTCTGTACTCTAGAAGCGTAAATCATTGCTCATCACTTACGCTATCATTCCCAGTGAGCAATATGTCGCTATATAATGGTTCTCATTTTGTGCTTGCCTTCCACTAGCTTTATACATGTCAATGTGCCGAGAATGCATAGACGGAAGGAAGTTGAACACCGCAACCACACTTTGAGGATCAATTAGGTTTGGGAAGCAACCGGAAACCCAAAACACGACAGCCAAATCTATCTTTTAAGAGCATGTGGCCATGTCAAGCTGCACATGTGGAACTACTTTTGGCGCAAGTGAGTTCTTCCAAATAAAAGAGGGACATTGTCCTTGTTTGTAGAAGTTTGATGGGGTGCTATCCTAGGGAACCTGTAGTAATTCAGTACTGGTCTACTTGTAATAATCATACGGACTCTTGGACTATTAAAGGGCACCAATCTGGTTTTAGTGTCTTCAAAACTTGCGTGAAGCTAATTGGCCATTTCTCTCCTTCTTTGACAACACAATTGTTATGGTCTTTCATGATGTCAACCTAAACATAAAGTTTTCTTGTAGTAGCATCTTATGAACAATATACTTAATACAAGGGAAATCGCTTTAGAGAAAGAAGTTTTTCATCGAAGATTCCACATGCATTATGTTTGACAGACGTGTCACTGGGAGCAGAGACCACCTCTTCTTTCATCATGACTTCGTCATGATCTGCTCACCCCAATGGGATCCTCCAGTTGGGGTTTAGCAGTTTTATAATATCATTTAACATTTCAGAAACCTTCTAGCTATACCATTGTTCTTGGAGATTTTCATTACACTATCCTAGGCAATTTGGACAACGAGGTATGGTTTCATATTTAATGGTATTCAACCAAGCATGTACAAGTGCAGTTGAAAATTTGAGGAGCTGAAATGGCTGCTTCTTAGGGCCACAAGGAAAAGATATCATCTGTTTGAAGGATTGATTAAGGCTATCCATTAGCTCATCGAATCCTTTGAAACCTAGGTTGTACATTTTTTAACCTAGTTTGCTCTTCCTTATTTTTGCTTTCAACCTAGATTATGACGTTGGAAGAAAGATCATATTGAATCGACCCAATCTTGTCTATTATGAACTGAGTTAATATCGTCTGTAATCAATCATCGTAACACAGGCTGTTAACGTGTGATTTTACTCCTTAGACCATGAGAGTATCATGATCACTTCTCATCGTACGGTGGACTTTGTGGTAGCTCAAACATCATCTCTAACATGGTGAACATAACGACAACTTACATGTTCATCAGAAAGTTCGAAAAGTGGCCGGATAGCTCCAGAGTGGGACTTGCTCCTTCAAGAGATATTCTTAGGCCCTCTCGGTGTGACGGCATCCATCATCATCTGGCCAGACATAGGTGACTACGTCACATGGCTATTGGAACAAAATAACGAGAAAGAAGGTTTTGATATAGTGAGCACAGTGATGAATCATGAGGATACCAATGCGTCCTGAGTTTTGTGAAGTATCACGAAGCAAAGGGAACATCACATGATAACCAAAGGTTCACTTGAATATCATTCGTGTGCTCATAGGGTCAGATATGGATGTCCACGGTCCCGCTATAGGTCACTGAACGAAGGGATTTCGTTCATGTCTATGAGTTACTGAACCTACAGGGTCATAAGCTTAAGGCAATCAAGATCTACTAAGTGTTAGTAGGGCGGTAGTGATGAGAATATATTTCTGGAATTGTTTCATTAATATTCAAAATAGTTTCGATAGGATTCGGAAGCGTTTCGGGGTCACCAGAAGGGTTTTGGTGAATATCGAATTATAGAGGGAATCACCGATAAACATATATAGGTGAAAAATATTTCCGGGGATGTTAAATTATATATAAAATGGCTGGAAGTATTTTAAACAATTTTGTATTTAATTTAATATCAACGGAGCTAAAAAAGCAAAGAGGTGGAAGTCAACTTGGGCCACCGGGGCCCAAGTGGAGAGGCGCCTCCCTTTCGTAAGGAAAGAGGCTGAATAGGGGTAGGGGAGGAGTCCACAAGGAGGCTTTCCCTCCTTGGTGGCAGCCCTCTTCCCCTCTAGCCTACATATACTTGGGCCGCTGCTAGGCGTAAGTCGGATGATGGACAAGATTTATGAACCGCCTTGGCGACCGTTCGATGAAAGTTAGCGTGTGCGTCCGATCTGTGATAGCTAGAGCACACTTCCCACAACAACGCTACCCCCGTCATCTTCTCCATTGCTGCTCCATGGCAGTACCATGCAAGCCTGGAAGGTAGAGCTCCATTGAAGCTCCATGGCAGCACCGAGCGGCATGGCAAGGTTCCAATGCAACACCGATGGGCACCTGACAGAGCTTCATTGCAGCACTGTGTGGCAGAAGATGGTCCCGATGATGCTCCAATACAACACCGGCAGCCCGGTGATGTTTCATCGCAGCACCAACGGCCTCCGGCGATGCTCCAATACAACATCGGTCGCCTGACGACTCTCCATAGCAAGCCCGGAATCGCCCGACGACTCTCCATAGCAACACCGCCGTGTTGCGTTGCAGCTCCTCCGCCGGTGCACAACACCACGCCCATGGCGCAGCAGTGGTGTTGTGCCCCGGCGGAGGAGCTAATGGCGCCATGGGGGCGTGGTGTTGTGCATAGAAGTGCGCCATTAGAATAGCCCACGGTGCGCCATTAGTATCTGGTATACTAATGGCGCATCACATAGAAGTGCGCCATTAGTAACAATTTTTTTAAAAAAAATTCAGAATTTTTTTTCAATTTTTTTCAATTTTTTTTCGTTTTTTTCTTAATCTCAGGTCGCTATGGCTTAATCTCGGATCAATATGCTTAATCTCAGGTCAAAATCGCGCTCCGTGGTCAAACTTCCCAAAAGGTCACCCATCCTCACGGTACTCCAGCCCAAGCATGCTTAACTTCAGAGTTCTATCCAACCCCAGCAACAGCTCACTTCACAGTCACTTGTTGATAAATCTAGCATATCAATCCTATTATACCTTGTTGATGTCTAGGACTTTGTTCATGTTCATGACTATGATGAAATTTTGAAAAATATTTCGAACTTCCCGATCATATTACGTATCATTTTCTGAAAAAAAATTCAATTTTTTTTTCAAAACCGCCACTAGTAATTTTGAATTTTTTGCCTCTCGATCTTGAAAGCCCCGTAATTTTTTTCTGTAGTTTTTTTTTTGAAAATGTTTAACGGGATTTTGGATGTAACTTTTCGAGTAGATGATTTTTCATATAAAAAACTTTTTAATCCGAGTTCGTATGCAAAAGTTATGCCCATTTTACAAATTTCCGGAGAGATTTTGCAAATAAAGTCAAAATTCATATTTGTAAATTTTCCCAACAACTAGACCACATATCACATGGGAAACTTATTTTCTTTTATTTTTTTGACATTTCCACCATTTTATTTTAGTTTTTTCAAAAATGAAAAGGCGGTCCACCGGGGTATTCGGTGTTGGGCCAAGTTAGTAATGGCGCACCGTGGGGTGGTCCACCATTACTAGTTAACTAGTAATGGCGCACCACCCCACGGTGCGCCATTACTAATTTAAAAAAAAAATAAAAAAATTGAAAGTTTTTTTGAATTTTTTTTTGAAAAAAACTTAGTAATGGCGCACCTGTGGACAGTGCGCCATTACTGCGCCATTACTAGTTAAACTAGTTTTAACTAGTAATGGCGCACTGTCCACAGGTGCGCCATTACTAACATATATTTTTTATTTTATTTTTCAAAACTACTAATGGCGCACGGTGGGTGTGGTGCACCATTACTATGTCAACTACTAATGGCGCACCATTAGTAACAATTTCTTTTATAAATTTTTTTCCAAACTTCTAATGGCGCACCACACACCAGGTGCGCCATTAGTAATATATTACTAATGGCGCACCTGTATGTGGTGCGCCATTGCTATATACTAATGGCGCACCACACATGTGGTGCGTCATTAGTGTCCATTTCATCTATAGCCGTTTTCCTAGTAGTGATTGGTGGCCGGTGGTGTCTCGATGTTGCGTCGTCGGTGGAGGAATTGGGGGATACGAGAGAGGGAGCGACTGTTGGGGAAATAAGGTGGAGAGAGCTCCGGTGGTCCTGGCCTCCGGTGCTCGACGGCCTTATACTAGAGAGGGAGCCGAGAGGAAGAGGGGTGGGGATGACAGCTGCGACAGAGGTAGGAGACGGATGAGACGAAAGAAAAAAAATACTCCCTCCGTAAACTAATATAAAAACGTTTAGATTACTACTTTAGTGATCTAAATGCTCTTATATTAGTTTACAGGGGGAGTAAGTGGTTGTTGAGGAGATAAGGCTGTGCGGGAGGTGGGTGGGTCCGACTGGACGCGTGGAGGGCGCATCAGGCGGCTGATTTGCTGAGAAATCCGTCGGTTGAAAGGGATACTTTTCCATATACTTGAGGTATTAACCATAATTGTATATACAAGTTTTGGAATCTCCTCTAGTTTTTCTAGTTCTACTTCTAATTGATCCTAGTTGACTAGTTAGAGCTAGACTAATCCTCTTTTCCTCATAATTAAAAGTCATGTGCGGTACTAATCTCCTCCCTCTAATTCTCCGACGATGATTAACTCTGGATGGTGAAGCGCTGCCGGATCGTGAAGACTGCATGCTTGCAAGCAAGTAGAGAGGCCGTGCTTTGATGACAAAGGCTTTCATCCCGCTTTATAGATAAAGCAACTTCCGAGCCATACAAGATACAACCGAGCAAACAAGAAAAGAGAAGAAACAGCAAAAGATACAAGATGCTCGATAACAGCTAACTCGGCGAACACAAGGTCAAGCCATCGAAGAAACTAAGTCAAATGAGCTGCCTGCCGCGGAAGGAAGACCTTGCTCCATCAACTCCCGTGAGGCCAACCATTGTTGTGCCTCCATCCGTCTCCACTTCAAAAGAGGGCCTCCTGCCCTCTCACCCTGGATCGAAGGGCGCCGTCGTCGACAAGTAGAATTGCTCACCCCCGAGCAAGAATGAACGGGGCCAACTTGGTGCCAGGGAGCGAACCGCAAGCATGACCACCTCATTCGGAAAGCAAACCACTGACATCGCCATCGCCTCCGGCAAGACCAAATGCACACCGCAAGCTGCCGAACGG
The DNA here is from genome assembly GCA_021437245.1 of Aegilops speltoides. Taxonomy (NCBI): domain Eukaryota; kingdom Viridiplantae; phylum Streptophyta; class Magnoliopsida; order Poales; family Poaceae; genus Aegilops; species Aegilops speltoides. The sequence continues at coordinate 70,481,098 of CM038146.1, forward strand.
GACCAAAACTGAAGATACACCGGCAGCCGACCACCCAAACAGCAGCCTTGGCCATCCAACCAAAGTCCCAAGGCGGAGTCTCGAGGAAGAAAAACGACGCCTTTGGAGCGTCGTCGCCGCCTAATCCAAAGGATTTAGAGCTTTCACCTGGGACATAGGGGAGGAGGGTAGGAGGTGAATCTCGATGTCGCCTACAACAAGGAGAACGACGCCCGAGGCATCGCCGACATCGTGACCGCCACCGCCAGTTAAGAGTTTCCTCCGATTCGAGCCCGCAGCCCCAACCACAACCACCAGCCGCAAGAATCATGGCCGGCGGAGCAATCCGAGGAGCGAGAGAGGACGTTGCCATCTTTAGCTCAGATGCCAAGGGCCCACGGGGCAGCCCCAGGGTCCTGATCCACGCCGGTCGCCGCCTCGCCACCCACGCGGCCGAGGGAAGGCGCCCATCAGCACCCGTGCCGGCCATCCGCCGCCGGGATGGAGGCACACCACCGTAGAGGCCGGCGCCCTAGATGCAGGCGCCACACGTGCAGCCCACAGCCGCCCGATGCGCCCTGCCCCGCCGCCGCACGCCAACCCACACGCACGACGAGGCCTCATCGACCACCAGTGGGAGCCGCCCTGTGCCCGGATCTGGATGAAGGAGCCGCTGCTGACCGGCCAGAAGCACCTGTGCAGCCGCCGCTGCACCGTCACGCAGTAGATCCGGCCTCGCTCGCTGCAGCCACTGCGCCCCGCGCGAGCGCCGCGTCCTGCCGCACACCGCCGCATCCCGCGCTGCTTCGATGTGGTCGGGGAGGAAAAGGGCCCCCGCCATCGACCACCACGAGGGGCTTTGCCTAGGCGGCTCCGGCCGGCGGCGGAGGGAGAGAGGAGCAACGAAGGGGAGGGGGCCGGAGGTAGGCGGCGGCGCCACCCGAGTCGCCCGCGGGGGACGACGCGGGGGCAAGACGAGGGTCGTAGAGGCCGTGCTTTCAGTCTTCAGTACGAGGGACTGTTCGTGGGCGGTTCGTGGGATCGTTCATTGACGGTTCGAGGGACTCCAAGTACGATCTACACCTACACGTTTATCTTTCGCTGCAACTCGATGACCATAACCATCGTGATGCCAACCCATAATGCATCTTCATATTGATCTTGGGTGTGCGTAGGCATAATTTTTTTTGTTTTCTACTACATTTCCCAACAGTTATATGGTCCAAATAAATAGATCGATATGAAGCGCTTGGATTTACATGTAAAAGTCATGCCACTACCACGTTAGCTGGTACATATGATCCGCGTCAAGTGTACACCTTATTGACTCATATCACATTTATTTTCTTTTCAAAGGATGGGTTTGGAAGGCCTCGGGATTAGGTATGCTAATAAACCGAACCTAGGGGACATGACACTACCATACTGTGGGTGTCATGTCCTTCAATAGTCTACCATGCTGGCTTCTCTCGGAGTTCACCATGGTGTAGGTGTAGCGGCCGCCCTACTCTTCACAGGTAGGAGTAGTTGCAGCCCGCTCCTCCGGCTAAAATAATAGGCCAACTCTACTCCATGCCACCAATTTTCACCATGCATGTGCGACCTGTGCTAATTCCCTTTATTGTACTCAGCATAATGAGTTGAACTTTGTATCTAAACCTGCACAAAACTAAAAAAATTACCTGATATTTCTCCTCCTAACCTCCGAAGTTTGGATCATTTACAACAAAGCCGTCATACATCAATGAAAAGTTCTAATTAAGAACTATGTGATGGGGCAGTAGTTAACGTGTGTGCATGGAAATGATGCATCTCCAGAAAATTACAAGACCTAAATCTATCAAACCATGGGTGTTGGAGTAGTTATTCCAAAGCTGGATGAACAAGATAGGAGTTTTTTTTCTTTTTAGTGATGCATGGTCGGAGTATTGAACTAAACCTGATGAACACAACTAGCTCATCTTAACTTTCATGTTGCCAATTGAATCAACTTCGTTTTGTTCCTTCCTTAGCTATCTAGCCTTGGGACACATGTTCCTTTTATGATAGGGTGTTCTACTCCAACACCGTCTTGGCACTTGTCACAAACATAAAGTTTCAGACTCTGTCTGTCAAAGTTGTTCAAACAGAGGCTCGTCTTCAGAATTACTCCCTCCGTTCCCAAATAATTGTCTTTCTAGCCATCTCAAATGGACTACAACATACGGATGTATGTAGACATGTTTTAGAGTGTAGATTCACTCATTTTGCTCTGTATGTAGTCACTTGTTGAAATCTCTAGAAAGACAATTATTTAGGAACGGAGGGAGTAGAAGCAAGGACATAAAAAAAACAGAAGGAGCGACATATGTAATTGCGTGCCTCACTCTTGAGTCTTGACATATCTCCACTCCTTGTTTTAGAGGCTGATTTCTTCGGCGATGCATTAGCCAATGTCTAATTGTGAAGGACAAAGAGTAAGGCAAGAAATGAGAATTTTATTCCGTTTTATTTGTTCATTGGCTCTTGGCCAGTCGGACTTCTATCTTCCAAGAATGGATCATCTTATATTGCTATGTGTGCTCTGTTGGAGAGTAAATCCCATTCTAGGTCCACTGTAGCTTGTGCTAAAGCCCAGGAACCACTAAAGTGCACAACATTATGAAGAAATTATTTGGACATTTTGCCAAACTGGGATTCAGACCCTTCTGTTTGCAGGAAGGGGGCGTTGATTCTATTTATGGGTGCGGAGGGGTGCGGTTCCCCCATTTCTAGGGTTTCCTGCCTCCTCCTCAGATTTGTTCCGTCACCGTCTCCCCATCCGGCGCTTCGCTAGATCTGTTCCTCCCCCTCCCCTCTCCCTCTCCTTTGCGGTGGTGGCGGCGATGGACCGCTCCCGTGCGTCCTCCAGTGAGGCGGTCTCCGGGCAGAAGTGGGGCCGCGGCGGCCCTGGCGATGCGGTCGCAGATCTGGAGTACGAGGCGGCTCTTCGTGCGAAGCTTCAGGCCATGCTCGCACCGGAGGCGGGGTCGGCGGCGGCGTCCGCTGGCGTGTCTCCCCGCGCCTCTGGGTCGGGCCCGTCGGTGCCTCTCCCCCTTGTGTCTGGTGCTCCTTCGGCTTCGGCCGACCCCTGGGAGGTGGCGGCGGCGGCCAGCAGGGAGGGCTCATCGGGGCCTGTCTTGGCGTCTCCTCCGCTGGGTGCTGCTCCCCGGGGCGGCGCTCCGGTGCGGGCTCCGGCTGGGGGTGGGCCGTCTCGCTTCTTCCCCCGAGGCGCGTAGGGGGCTCCGGCTCGGCGTCCTGTCGGCCCCGTGGCGGGGCGGCGCTCCGGATCTGGGTCTGCTGCGTTTGGGGATGGCCTACTTCCTCCTCCTCCTCGTGGCGCTGGTCGCATCCCTTCCCAATCCCAAGTTTCCAACCCCATCCTCACTTGCTTTGCGTGTCATCGCCCCGACCATTTCCAATCGCGCTGTGAAAACCCCCCTTTCTGCCTCATCTGCAGGGAAGACGATCACCTAACGGTGGACTGTCAGAATCGTGTCAAGCCTCCCGCGTTTGTTCATTATGGCACCGGTCTCCCTAGATGTTCTTTCTTTGCTCTAGATAGGGGAATCCCTGAGGCTTCTCCCATCCCGTCCCTATCCAATGTTCGCATTATTTCCGTTCAGGCTAAACGCATCTCTCCCCAGACCCTTCTCGATGAGCTTAAGCTATGGGATGAGGGTGGATGGGATTGGCAGATCCGCCAACTCTCTGAGTTCGATTTTGCTGCGACTTTTCCCTCTAAAGAGAGCCTCCGGATGATCTCCTCTTGCTCTAGCTTCACGCTGCCTCTGAATCAACTCGTGGTCTTGGTCAAAGCTGCCTCTAACGGATCCAAGGCGATCTCCTCTATGTCTGATGTGTGGGTGTTGGTTGAAGATGTTCCTCCGAACATGCACACCACGGCTTTCCTTATGGCTTTCGGAATTCTCATCAGGAAGCCTATTGAAGTGGACCAAGACTCTCTGGCGATCCTGGGACCGGCCCGGCTTCGGGTCTGGTGCGTGGACCCCCTGTGCATTCATGGCGCCATCGATGTCTTCCCCGCGGCTGGTGGATTCCAGCTCCATGTGCGGGTGGAGGGGGCCTCGGGCCCGGTGTCGCCTCCTCCTCCTCCCCCGCCACCGGCCTCCGACAATGGCGACAAGAGCAAAGATGGGGACGGCTGCCCGGATGATTCCATGCACGGGTCTGATCCCCGGTTCACCCAGTCGGAGTGGGATGGCCTCTCTCCTGAAGACCAGGACATGCTCAAGGAGAACGCGCCTGCTGGCAAGGGGGCCCAGGGCTCGGCGCCTGATCTGGGTGGGGGGGGGGGGAGGCGGCCTCTACCGGGGCAAAGGACACGCCTTTCTCGGCGGTGTGCTCCAATCTCCCTGCCCATCCCGCTTCTCCCTCCTTGTCTGGCATTGAAGATCTCCCTCCGGCGGGCCCTGCGGCGTTCAAGAAGAAGAAGAAATCCTCTGTCAAGAAGTACTCCGCCAAGAGCCGTGCGTCTGGTGACTCTAGGCAGTCCGCGGCGGGGCTCTGCCGCAGGCTTGATGCTGATCTGGGTTTGGCCTCGGACCCGTCCTTGTTGGAAATATGCCCTAGAGGCAATAATAAAATGGTTATTATTATATTTCTTTGTTCATGATAATTGTCTATTGTTAATGCTATAATTGTATTATCCAAAAATCGTAATACATGTGTGAATACATAGACCACAACAAGTCCATAGTGAGCCTCTAGTTGACTAGCTCGTTGATCAACAGATAGTCATGGTTTCCTGACTATGGACATTGGATGTCATTGATAACGGTATCACATCATTAGGAGAATGATGTGATGGACAAGACCCAATCCTAAGCATAGCACAAAGATCGTATAGTTCGTTTCGCTAGAGCTTTTCCAAATGTCGAGTATCATTTCCTTAGACCATGAGATTGTGCAACTCCCGGATACCGTAGGAGTGCCTTGGGTGTGCCAAACGTCACAACGTAACTGGGTGACTATGAAGGTGCACTACGGGTATCTCCGAAAGTGTCTGTTGGGTTGGCATGAATCGAGACTGGGATTTGCCACTCCGTATGACGGAGAGGTATCACTGGGCCCACTCGATAATGCATCATCATAATGAGCTCAATGTGACCAAGTGTCTGGTAACGGGAAAATGCATTATGGTACGAGTAAAGTGACTTGCCGGTAACGAGATTGAACAAGGTATTGGGATACCGACGATCGAGTCTCGGGCAAGTAACGTACCGATTGACAAAGGAAATTTGTATACGAGATTGATTGAATCCTCGACATCGTGGTTCATCCGATGAGATCATCGAGGAGCATGTGGGAGCCAACATGGGTATCCAAATCCCGCTGTTGGTTATTGACCGGAGAGGCGTTTCGGTCATGTCTGCATGTCTCCCGAACCCGTTGGGTCTACAGACTTAAGGTTCGGTGATGCTAGGGTTGTAGAGATATGAGTATGCAGTAACCCGAAAGTTGTTCGGAGTCCCGGATGAGATCCGGGACGTCACGAGGAGTTCCGGAATGGTCCGGAGGTGAAGAATTATATATAGGAAGTCAGGTTTCGGCCATCGGGAATGTTTCGGCCATCGGGAATGTTTCGGGGGTCCACCGGGTGGGGCCACCTACCCGGAGGGCCCCATGGGCTGAAGTTGGAGGGGAACCAGCCCCTGATGGGCTGGTGCGCCTCCCCTTGGGCCCCCCTGCGCCTAGGGTTGGAAACCCTAGGGGTGGGGGCGCCTCCGCTTGGGGGCAAGCCCTGCCGCCGCCCCTTGGAGATTGCATCTCCTAGGGCCGGCGCCCCCTCCTGGGGGCCTATATAAAGGGGGAGGGAGGGCAGCCGTACCCATGCTCTTGGTGCCTCCCTCTCCCCTTGCTACACCTCTCCCTCACGCAGAAGCTTGGCGAAGCCCTGCCATGTTCACAGCTGCATCCACCACCACGCCGTCGTGCTGCAGGATCTTCATCAACCGCTCCTTCCCCCTTGCTGGATCAAGAAGGAGGAGACGTCTTCCCAACCGTACGTGTGTTGAACGCGGAGGTGCCGTCCGTTCGACGCTAGGATCTCCGGTGATTTGGATCACGACGAGTACGACTCCCTCAACCCCGTTCTCTTGAACGCTTCCGCACGCGATCTACAAGGTTATGTAGATGCACTCCCCTCTCGTTGCTAGATGACTCCATAGATTGATCATGGTGAACATAGGATTTTTTTTATCTTATGCAACGTTCCCCAACAGTGGCATCATGAGCTAGGTCTATGCGTAGTTACTATGCACGAGTAGAACACAAAGCAGTTGTGGGCGTAGATGTTGTCAGTTTTCTTACCACTACTAGTCATATCTTGCTTCGGCGGCATCGTGGGATGAAGCGGCCCGGACCGACCTTACACGTACGCTTACGTGAGATAGGTTCCACCGAACGACATGCACTAGTTGCATAAGGTGGCTAGCGGTGTCTGTCTCTCCCACTTTAGCTGGAGCGGATTCGATGAAAAGGGTCCTTATGAAGGGTAAATAGAAATTGGCATATCACGTTGTGGTTTTACGTGGGTAAGAAACGCTCTTGCTAGAACACCTATAGAAGCCACGTAAAACTTGCAACAACAATTAGAGGACGCCTAACTTGTTTTTGCAGCAAGTGTTTTGTGATGTGATATGGCCAAAGGATGTGATGAATGATATATGTGATGTATGAGATGATCATGTTCTTGTAATAGGAATTACGACTTGCATGTCGATGAGTATGACAACCAGCAGGAGCCATAGGAGTTGTCTTTATTTTTTGTATGACCTGCGTGTCATTGAAGAACGCCATGTAAACTACTTTACTTTATTGCTAAACGCGTTAGCCATAGAAGTAGAAGTAGTCGTTGGCGTGACAACTTCATGAAAACACGATGATGGACATCATGATGATGGAGATCATGGTGTCATGCCGGTGACGAAGATGATCATGGCGCCCCGAAGATGGAGATCAAAGGAGCAATATGATATTGGCCATATCATGTCACTATTTGATTGCATGTGATGTTTATCATGTTTTACATCTTATTTGCTTAGAACGACGGTAGCTTAAATAAGATGATCGCTCGAAATAATTTCAAGAAAAGTGTTCCCCCTAACTGTGCACCATTGCGAAGGTTCGTTGTTTCGAAGCACCACGTGATGATCGGGTGTGATAGATCCTAACGTTCGAATACAACGGGTGTAAGCCAGATTTACACATGCAATACACTTAGGTTGACTTGACGATCCTAGCATGTACAGACATGGCCTCGGAACATGGAGGACCGAAAGGTCGAGCATGAGTCGTATAGTAGATACGATCAACATGAAGATGTTCACCGATGTTAACTAGTCCGTCTCACGTGATGATCGGACACGGCCTAGTTGACTCAGATCATGTTTCACTTAGATGACTAGTGGGATGTCTGTCTAAGTGGGAGTTCATTGAATAATTTGATTAGATGAACTTAATTATCATGAACTTAGTCTAAAAACCTTTGCAAAATGTCTTGTAGATCAAATGGCCAACGCTCATGTCCACCTCAACTTCAACGCGTTCCTAGAGAAAACCAAGCTGAAAGATGATGGCAGCAACTATACGGACTGGGTCCGGAACCTGAGGATCATCCTCATAGCTGCCAAGAAAGATTATGTCCTAGAAGCACCGCTAGGTGAAGCACCAATCCCAGAGAACCAAGACGTTATGAACGCTTGGCAGTCTCGTGCTGATGATTACTCCCTCGTTCAGTGTGGCATGCTTTACAGCTTAGAACCGGGGCTCCAAAAGCGTTTTGACCAACACGGAGCATACGAGATGTTCGAAGAGCTGAAAATGGTTTTCCAAGCTCATGCCCGGGTCGAGAGATATGAAGTCTCCGACAAGTTCTTCAGCTGTAAGATGGAGGAAAATAGTTCTGTTAGTGAGCACATACTCAAGATGTCTGGGTTGCACAACCGCTTGACTCAGCTGGGAGTTAATCTCCCGGATGACGCGGTCATTGACAGAATCCTTCAGTTGCTTCCACCGAGCTACAAGAGCTTTGTGATGTACTTCAATATGCAGGGGATGGAAAAGACCATTCCTGAGGTATATTCAATGCTGAAATCAGTAGAGGTAGAGATCAAAAAGGAACATCAAGTGTTGATGGTGAATAAAACCACTAAGTTCAAGAAGGGCAAGGGTAAGAAGAACTTCAAGAAGGACGGCAAGGGAGTTGCCACGCCCGGTAAGCCAGTTGCCGGGAAGAAGTCAAGCAATGGACCCAAGCCTGAGACTGAGTGCTTTTATTGCAAGGGAAGTGGTCACTGGAAGCGGAACTGCCCCAAGTACATAGCGGACAAGAAGGCCGGCAAAACCAAAGGTATATGTGATATACATGTAATTGATGCTCGTAGTAACTCCTGGGTATTTGATACCGGTGTGGTTGCTCATATTTGTAACTCAAAGCAGGAGCTGCGGAATAAGCGAAGACTGGCGAAGGACGAGGTGACGATGCGCGTCGGGAATGGTTCCAAGGTTGATGTGATCGCCGTCGGCACGCTACCTCTACATTTACCTACGGGATTAGATTTAAACCTCAATAATTGTTATTTAGTACCAGCTTTGAGCATGAACATTGTATCAGTATCTCGTTTGATTGGAGATGGCTACTCATTTAAATCCGAGAATAATGGTTGTTCTATTTATATGAGTGATATGTTTTATGGTCATGCCCCGCTGGTGAATGGTTTATTCTTAATGAATCTCGAGCGTAATGTTACACATATTCATAGTGTGAATACCAAAAGATGTAAAGTTGATAACGATAGTCCCACATACTTGTGGCACTGCCACCTTGGTCACATTGGTGTCAAGCGCATGAAGAAGCTCCATGCTGATGGACTTTTAGAGTCTCTAGATTATGGATCGTTTGACACATGCGAACCATGCCTCATGGGCAAAATGACCAAGACTCCGTTCTCCGGAATGATAGATCCAGCAACCAACTTATTGGAAATCATACATACTGATGTGTGCGGTCCAATGAGCGTTGAGGCTCGCGGAGGATATCGTTATGTTCTCACTCTCACTGATGACTTGAGTAGATATGGGTATGTCTACTTGATGAAACACAAGTCTGAGACCTTTGAAAAGTTCAAGGAATTTCAGAATGAGGTAGAGAATCAATGTGACCGAAAGATAAAGTTCTTACGATCAGATCGTGGGGGAGAATATTTAAGTCACGAATTTGGTATGCACTTAAGGAAATGTGGAATCATTTCACAACTCACGCCGCCTGGAACACTTCAGCGTAACGGTGTGTCCGAACATCGTAATCACACTCTATTGGATAAGGTGCGATCTATGATGTCACTTACTGATTTACCGCTATCATTTTGGGGATATGCTCTAGAGACAGCAACATTCACTTTAAATAGGGCACCGTCTAAATCCGTTGAGACGACACCGTATGAATTATGGTTTCGGAAGAAACGTAAGCTGTCGTTTCTAAAAGTTTGGGGATCTGATGCTTATGTCAAGAAACTTCAACCTGAGAAGCTCGAACCCAAGTCGGAAAAATGCGTCTTCATAGGATACCCTAAGGAAACCATTGGGTATACCTTCTACTTAAGATCTGAGGGCAAGATCTTTGTTGCTAAGAATGGGTCCTTTCTGGTGAAGGAGTTTCTCTCAAAAGAATTAAGTGGGAGGAAAGTAGAGCTTGATGAAGTACTACCTCTTGAAACGGTAAGTAGCGCAACTCAGGAAGATGTTCCTGTGGTGCCTGCACCGACAAGAGAGGAGGTTAATGATGATGATCAAGATACTTGGATCAAGCTCCTCTTGAACTTCAAGGTCCACAAGGACACGCTCCGCACTGCAGTCGTCTGGCAACCCTGTCTTGGAAATCATGTTGTTAGACAACGGTGAACCTTCGAACTATGAAGAAGCGATGGCAGGCCCAGATTCCAACAAATGGCTTGAAGCCATGCAATCCGAGATAGGATCCATGTATGAAAACAAAGTATGGACTTTGATAGACTTGCCCGATGATCGGCGAGCGATAGAAAACAAATGGATCTTTAAGAAGAAGATGGACGCGGATGGTAATGTTACCATATATAAAGCTCGACTTGTTGCTAAGGGTTGTCGACAAGTTCAAGGGATTGACTACGATGAGACATTCTCTCCCGTAGCGAAGCTGAAGTCCGTCCAAATCATGTTAGCAATTGCCGCATACTATGATTATGAGATATGGCAAATGGACGTCAAAACGGCATTCCTTAACGGTCACCTTAAGGAACAACTGTATATGATGCAGCCGGAAGGTTTTGTCGACCCTAAGAATGCTAACAAGGTATGCAAGCTCCATCTATGGGCTGGTGCAAGCATCTTGGAGTTGGAACATTCGCTTTAATGAGATGATCAAAGCGTTTGGGTTTAGCAGACTTATGGAGAAGCCTGCATTTACAAGAAAGTGAGTGGGAGCTCTGTAGCATTTCTCATATTATATGTGGATGACATACTTTTGATGGGAAATGATATAGACCTTTTGGAAAGCATTAAGGCCTACTTGAATAAGTGTTTTTCAATGAAGGACCTTGGAGAAGCTGCTTACATATTAGGCATCAAAATCTATAGAGATAGATCAAGACGCCTCATAGGTCTTTCACAAAAGCACATACCTTGATAAGATATTGAAGAAGTTCAATATGGATTAGTCCAAGAAGGGGTTATTGCCTTTGTTGCAAGGTGTGAAATTGAGCTCGGCTCAATGCCCGACCACGGCAGAAGATAGAGAAAAGATGAGTGTCGTCCCCTATGCCTCAGCCATAGGGTCTATCATGTATGCCATGACCTGTACCAGACCTGATATAAACCATGCCGTAAGTTTGGTAGGAAGGTACCAAAGTAATCCCGGCATGGAACACTGGACAGCGGTCAAGAACATCCTTAAGTACCTGAAAAGGACTAAGGATATGTTTCTCGTATATGGAGGTGACGAAGAGCTTCGACACAGATCTGGATGACTCTAAGTCACAAACCGGATACGTGTATATTTTGAATGGTGGGGCAGTAATCTGGTGCAGTTGCAAGCAGAGCGTCGTGGCGGGATCTACATGTGAAGCGGAGTACATGGCAGCCTCGGAGGCAGCGCATGAAGCTATCTGGGTGAAGGAGTTCATCACCGACCTAGGAGTCATACCCAATGCGTCGGGGGCGATCACACTCTTCTGTGACAACACTGGAGCTATTGCACTTGCCAAGGAGCCCAGGTTTCACAAGAAGACCAGGCACATCAAGCGTCGCTTAACCTCCATCCGTGAAAATGTTGAAGATGGAGACATAGATATTTGTAAAGTGCATACGGACCTGAATGTAGCAGATCCGTTGACTAAACCTCTCCCTAGAGCAAAACATGATCAACACCACACTACTAGGGAAAAGCCTATACACAGAATCTTAGCAGCAGCGCGGCTCAAAAAGGAGCACTGCTGCTAACTAGTAGTAGCGCGTGTGAGGGAAACTCGCCACTGATAAGTTTTTAGCAGTAGCGCACTCGTCGTAAAACGCGCTGCTACAAATATCGACCGGCGGTGTTCACCTAACTCTATTTAGCAGTAGCGCGGTCGCGCGAACTGTTGGAAATATGCCCTAGAGGCAATAATAAAAGTATTATTATATTTCCTTGTTCATGATAATTGTCTTTTATTCATGCTATAACTGTATTATCCGGAAATCGTAATACACGTGTGAATACATAGACCACAATATGTCCCTAGTGAGCCTCTAGTTGACTAGCTCGTTGTGATCAACAGATAGTCATGGTTTCCTGGCTATGGACATTGGATGTCGTTGATAACGAGATCACATCATTAGGAGAATGATGTGATGGACAAGACCCAATACTAAGCATAGCACAAATATCGTGTAGTTCGTTTGCTAGAGCTTTACTAATGTCAAGTATCTCTTCCTTAGACCATGAGATCGTGTAACTCCCGGATACCGTAGGAGTGCTTAGGGTGTATCAAACATCACAACGTAACTGGGTGACTATAAAGGTGCACTACAGGTATCTCCGAAAGTGTCTGCTGGGTTGACATGGATCGAGATCGATTTGTCACTCCGTGTAAACGGAGAGGTATCTCTGGCCCACTCGGTAGGACATCATCATAATGTGCACAATGTGACCAAGGGGTTGATCACGGGATGATGTGTTTCGGAACGAGTAAAGAGACTTGCCGGTAACGAGATTGAACAAGGTATCGGTATACCGATGATCGAATCTCGGGCAAGTAAAATACCGCTAGACAAAGGGAATTCTATACGGGATCGATTGAGTCCTTGACATCGTGGTTCATCCGATGAGATCATCGTGGAACATGTGGGAGCCAACATGGGTATCCAGATCCCGCTGTTGGTTATTGACCGGAGAACGTCTCGGTCATGTCTACATGTCTCCCGAACCCGTAGGGTCTACACACTTAAGGTTCGATGAGGCTAGGGTTATAAAGGAAGCTTGTATGTGGTTACCGAATGTTGTTCGGAGTCCCGGATGAGATCCTGGACGTCACGAGGAGTTCCGGAATGGTCCGGAGGTAAAGATTTATATATGGGAAGTCCTGTTTTGGTCACCGAAAAAGTTTCGGGTTTTATCGGTAACGTACCGGGACCACCGGGAGGGTCCCGGGGGTCCACCAAGTGGGGCCACCAACCCCGGAGGGCTGCATGGGCCATGTGTGGGAGGGAACCAGCCCTAGGTGGGCTGGTGCGCCCCCCACAAGGGGCCCAAGGCGCAGGGGAGAGTGGGAGGGGGCAAACCCTAGGGCAGATGGGCCCTAAGGCCCACCCCAGCGCCCTCCCTCTCTCCCCCTCCGCCGCCACCAGATGGGATCTGGGGCTGGCCGCCGCCCCCTAGGGGTGGAAACCTGGGTGGGGCGCAGCCCCCTCTCCCCCTATATATAGTGGAGGCATAGGAGCAGCCCAATACATGAGTTTCTTCTCCTGTTGGCGCAGCCATACCTCTCTCCTTCTCCTCGATCTCGCGGTGCTTGGCGAAGCCTGCTGGACTACCACGCCCTCCATCACCACCACGCCGTTGTGCTTCTGCTGGATGGAGTCTTCTCAACCTCTCCCTCTCTCCTTGCTGGATCAAGGCGTGGGAGACGCCACCGGCTGTCGTGTGTTGAACGCGGAGGTGCCGTCCGCTCGCACTAGGATCTCCGTGATTTGGATCACGACGAAATCGACTCCTTCAACCCCGTTCTCTTGAACGCTTCGCTTAGCGATCTACAAGGGTATGTAGATGCACTCTCCTTCCCTCGTTGTTGGTTTCTCCATAGATAGATCTTGGTGACACGTGGAAAATTTTGAATTTCTGCCACGCTCCCCAACAAAGGCATCATGAGCTAGGTCTATTGCGTAGATTCTTTGCACGAGTAGAACACAAAGTAGTTGTGGGCGTTGATTTTGTTCAATATGCTTACCGTTACTAGTCCAATCTTGTGTCGACGGTATTGTGGGATGAAGCGGCCGGACCGACCTTACACGCATCTTCGTGAGACAGTTCCATCGATTGACATGCACTTGGTGCATAAGGTGGCTAGCGGTGCCGCCTCCCACTTTAGTCGGAACGGATTCGATGAAAAGGGTCCTTATGAAGGGTAAATAGCAATTGGCATATCACGTTGTGGTTTTATGAGGTAAGAAACGTTCTTGCTAGAAACCCCTAGCAGCCACGTAAAACATGCAACAACAATTAGAGGACGTCTAACTTGTTTTTGCAGGGTATGCTATGTGATGTGATATGGCCAAGAAGAATGTGATGAATGATATGTGATGTATGAGATTGATCATGTTCTTGTAATAGGAATCGCGACTTGCATGTCGATGAGTATGACAACCGGCAGGAGCCATAGGAGTTGTCTTAATTTATTGTATGACCTGCGTGTCATTAAACAACACCATGTAATTACTTTACTTTATTGCTAACCGGTAGCCATAGTAGTAGAAGTAATAGTTGGCGAGACAACTTCATGAAGACACGATGATGGAGATCATGATGATGGAGATCATGGTGTCATGCCGGTGACGATGATGATCATGGAGCCCCGAAGATGGAGATCAAAAGGAGCAAAATGATATTGGCCATATGATGTCACTATTTGATTGCATGTGATGTTTATCATGTTTATGCATCTTGTTTACTTAGGACGACGGTAGTAAATAAGATGATCCCTTACAAAATTTCAAGAAGTGTTCTCCCTAACTGTGCACCGTTGCTACAGTTAAATCGCTTCTAAGCACCACGTGATCGGGTGTGATGGATTCTTACGCTCATATACAACGGTGTAAGACACTTTTACACAATAAAACACTTAGGGTTAACTTGACGAGCCTAGCATGTACGCACATGGCCTCGGAACACGGAGACCGAAAGGTCGAGCATGATTCGATAGTAGATACGATCAACATGAAGATGTTCACCGATGATGACTAGTCCGTCTCACGTGATGATCGGACACGGCCTAGTTGACTTGGATCATGTAATCACTTAGATGACCGAGGGATGTCTATCGAGTGGGAGTTCATAAGATGAACTTAATTATCCTGAACATAGTCAAAAGATCTTTGCAAATTATGTCGAAGCTCGCGCTTTAGTTCCACTGTTTAGATATGTTCCTAGAGAAAATATAGTTGAAAGTTGACGATGGCGATTATGCGGACAGTAGAAAGCTCATGTCCTTAATGCACCGCTCAGTGTGCTGAACCCCAAACGTCATTTGTGGATGTTGCGAACATCGTACATACACGTTTTGATAACTACGTGATAGTTCAGATAAACGGTTTAGAATTAAGGCACCGAAGATGTTTTTCGAAACATCGCGGAACATATGAGATGTTTCGAGGGCTGAAATTGAGATTTCAGGCTCGTGCCCACGTCAAGAGGTATGAGACCTCCGATGATTTTCTTAGCCTGCAAACTAAGGGAGAAAAGCTCAATCGTTGAGCCTGTGCTCAGATTATCTGAGTGCAACAATCACTTGAATCAAGTGGGAGTTGATCTTCCAGATGAGATAGTGATGTTTCTCCAAAGTCATTGCCACCAAGCTGCTAGAGCTTCGTGATGAGCTATAACATATCAGGGATAAATATGATGATCCTTGAGGTATTCGCGATGTTTGACACCGCGAAAGTAGAAATCAAGAAGGAGCATCAATTGTTGATGGTTGGTGAAACCACTAGTTTCAAGAAGGGCAAGGGCAAGAAGGGATACTTCATGAAACGGCAAATCAGCTGCTGCTCTAGTGAAGAAACCCAAGGTTGAACCCAAACCCGAGACTAAGTGCTTCTGTGATAAGGGGAATAGCCACTGGAGCGGAATTACCCTAGATACTTGGTAGATGAGAAGGCTGGCAAGGTCGATAGAAGTATATTGGATATACATTATGTTAATGTGTACTTTACTAGTACTTCTAGTAGCACCAGGGTATTAGATACCGGTTCGGTTGCTAAGTGTTAGTAACTCAAAATAAGAGCTACGGAATAAACGGAGACTAGCTAAAGGTGAGCTGACGATATGTGTTGGAAGTGTTTCCAAGGTTGATGTGATCAAGCATCGCACGCTCCCTCTACCATAGAGATTTGGTGTTTGCGTTGAGCATAGACATGATTGGATTATGTCTATCGCAATACGGTTATTCATTTAAGGAGAATAATGGTTACTCTATTTATTTGAATAATACCTTCAATGGTCTTGCACCTAAAGGAATGGTTTATTGAATCTCGATCGTAGTGATACACATTTTCAAGCCAAAAAGGATATAAGATAGTAATGATAGTACCACTTACTTGTGGCAATCGCCATGTAAGTCATATTGGTGTAAAAGCATGAAGAAGCTCCATGTTGATGGATCTTTGGACTCACTCGTTTTGAAAAGTTTGAGACATGCGAACCATGTCTATTGGTGTATACGCATGAAGAAACTCCATGCAGATGGATCGTTTGGACTCACTTGATTTAGAATCACTTGAGATATGCAAATCATACCACATGGGCAAGGTGACTAAAAGCCTCGTTTTTCAAAAAATGGAACAAGATAGCAACTTGTTGGAAGTAACACATTTTGATGTGTGCAGTCCAATGAGTCTTTGAGGCATCTGATGAATATCGTTATGTTCTTACTTCACGATGATTCGAGTAGATATAGAGTATATTTACTTGATGAAACACAAGTCTGAATTATTGAATGGTTCAAGTAATTTCAGAGTGAAGTTGAAGATCATCATGACAAGAGGATGAAATGTCTATGATATGATCATAGAGATGAGTATCTGAGTTCTGAGCTTTGGCACGCAATTAAGACATTGTGGAAATTTTTTCACAATTAATACCGCTGGAACACCATAGTTTGATGGTGTGTCCGAACATCATAGTTGCACCCTATTGGATATGGTGCATACCATGATGTCTCTTATCGAATTACCACTATCGCTTATGGTTTAGGCATTAGAGACAACCACATTCACTTTAAATAGGGCACCACGTAATTCCGTTGAGATGACACCGTATGAACTATGGTTTAGAGAAACCTAAGCCGTCATTTCTTAAAGGTTTGGGGCTGCGGCGCTTATGTGAAAAAGTTTCAGTTGATAAGCTCGAACCCAAAGCGGATAAAATGCATCTTCATAGGACACCCAAAACAGTTGGGTATACCTCCTAATTCAGATCCAAAGCAATAGGGATTGTTTCTTGAATCGGGTCCTTTCTCGAGGAAAAGTTTGTCTCGAAAAGTTGAGTGGGAGGATGGTGGAGACTTGATATGGTTATTGAACCGTCACTACAACTAGTGTGTAGCAGGGCACGGAAGTTGTTCTGTGGCACCTACACCAATTGAAGTAGAAGCTTATGATAGTGATCATGAAACTTGGATCAAGTCACTACCGTACCTCGTGGGGTGACAAGGATGCGTTACTACTTGAGTGGTACAGTAATCTTGTCTTGAAGGTCATGTTGCTAGACAACACTTGAACCTCGAGCTATGGAGAAGCAATGGTGGGCCCAAATTCCGACAAATGGTTAGAAGCCATGAAATCCGAGATAGGATCCATGTATCGTAACAAAGCATGGACTTTGGTGGACTTGCCCGATGATCGCAAGCCATTGAGATAAATGGATCTTTAAGAAGAAGACGGACGTGGGCGGTAATGTCACCGTCTATGAAGCTCGACTTGTGGCGAAGAGTTTTCACAAGTTCAAGGAGTTGACTACGATGAGATTTTCTTATCCGTAGCGATGCTTAAGTCCGTCGGAATCATGTTAGCATTAGCTGCATTTATGAAATCTGGCCGATGGATGTCAAAATGAGTTTCCTTACCGCCAGAAGGAAAGGTTGTATGTGATACAATCGAAAAGTTTTGTCGATCCTAAGGATGCTAAAAGGTATCTTTGGCTCCAATGATCCTTCTAAGGACTAGAGTAAGCATCTCGGAGTTGGAATGTACTTTGATAAGATGATCAAAGATTTTGGGTTTATACAAATTTATGAGAAACTTGTATTTCCAAAGAAGTGAGTGGGAGCACTATAGAATTTCTGATGATTATATGTTGTTCACATATTGTTGATCAGAAATGATGTAGAATTTCTGGAAAGCATATAGGGTTATTTGAAAAGTGTTTTTCAATGGAAAACCTGGATTAGGCTACTTGAATAATAAGCATCAAGATCTATAAGATAGATCAAAATGCTTAATAGTACTTTCAAATGAGCATATACCTTAACATGATCTTGAAGGTGTTTAAGATGGATCAGTCAAAGAAGGATTTCTTGCCTGACATGTAAGGTATGAAGTTAAGACTTTATAACGCCCCGGACACACCCGCCGGTCGTCGTTACTCCTGGCGGGATCTAGACTGGCCCCACAGATCAATACTAGTCTTTTCTGCGCACTTTGTCCTCACTAAATGCGCAGCAGAACAACTTCGATTCGGTCACCCATCTGAAACTACTCCAAGCTGAGCACGCTTAACTTTGGAGTTACATCCGAATGGGCTCCGGAAAGAAGAATTCCTTATTGATATAAGTAGTCTATCATCCCTAATAAGCCGAGGCTAACACATACACCCACACTCGGAGGAACCGCGTCCTCATCAGGGCCCGAGGCGTTCCCTCTTAGCACAACCGTCATGCATCGATCCGGTACATGTGCCATGCCGTGTACCTGACGGGTCTAAGCGTCATGAACAACATGACCGTGCACCTGTCGCAACCATCCGTGTAACGCGGTCGCGCGGACGGTCTTGTGATCATGTTGTTCATGGCGTTTGTGACCGTCGTGGCTGTGGTTCATCATCATGCGTTCAGTATGTTGCAGAACGAAACGTGATAATGCTCATCAGAAATGTCAGAAAGTGCTGAAATGATCGAATGCTGAATCCCAGCGCGAGATGCTGATGTGTCGGAAGCATCTAATTTCTATAATCGTCTAATAAGTTCAATCAGTTATGATAGAAATAATGTTGTAGTCTATTTAAAACTATTCTACTTCTGGGTGTTCTTGTTGTCGATCCGAAATCAGGAGTAACGACCACCGGCGGGTGTGTCCGGGGCGTTACAAGTTGGTATCAGAGCCAGGTTAACACAGACTTAAAGCTCGACCACGGCAGAAGAGAGAGAAAGGACGAAGGTCGTCCCCTATGCTTTATACATAGGCTCTACAGTATGCTATGCTGTGTACCACACCGGAAGTGTGCCTTGCCAAGAGTCAATCAAGGGGTACAAGAATGATCCAGGAATGGATCATTGGATAGCGGTCAAAATTGTCCTTGGAGTAAATAAGGACATGTTTCTCTATTATGGAGGTGATAGAGATTTCGGCATAAAGGGTTACGTCGATGCAAGCTTTAACACCTATCCGAGTGACTCTGAGTAGCAAACCGGATACGTATAGTGGAGCAACCATTTGGAATAGCTCCAAGTGGAGCGTGGAAGCAGCATTTACAATATGACCTAGAAATTTGCAAAGCAAACACGGATCTGAAAGGTTCAGACCCGTTGACTAAAACCTCTCTCACAAGCAAAACATGATCAAACCCCAGAACTCATTTGATGATGTTGGTCACATGGCGATGTGACCTGTGAGTGTTAATCACATGGTGATGTGAACTAGATTATTGACTCTAGTGCAAGTGGGAGACTGTTGGAAATATGCCCTAGAGGCAATAATAAAAGTATTATTATATTTCCTTGTTCATGATAATTGTCATTTATTCATGCTATAACTGTATTATCCGGAAATCGTAATACACGTGTGAATACATAGACCACAATATGTCCCTAGTGAGCCTCTAGTTGACTAGCTCGTTGTGATCAACAGATAGTCATGGTTTCCTGGCTATGGACATTGGATTTCGTTGATAACGAGATCACGTCATTAGGAGAATCATGTGATGGACAAGACCCAATACTAAGCATAGCACAAAGATCGTGTAGTTCGTTTGCTAGAGCTTTACTAATGTCAAGTATCTCTTCCTTAGACCATGAGATCGTGTAACTCCCGGATACCGTAGGAGTGCTTTGGGTGTATCAAACGTCACAATGTAACTGGGTGACTATAAAGGTGCACTACAGGTATCTCCGAAAGTGTCTGTTGGGTTGACACGGATCGAGACTGGGATTTGTCACTCCGTGTAAACGGAGAGGTATCTCTGGGCCCAATCGGTAGGACATCATCATAATGTGCACAATGTGACCAAGGGGTTGATCACGGGATGATGTGTTGCGGAACGAGTAAAGAGACTTGCCGGTAATGAGATTGAACAAGGTATCGGTATACCGACGATCGAATCTCGGGCAAGTAAAATACCGCTAGACAAAGGGAATTGTATACGGGATCGATTGAGTCCTTGACATCGTGGTTCATCGATGAGATCATCATGGAACATGTAGGAGCCAACATGGGTATCCAGATCCGCTGTTGGTTATTGATCGGAGAAACGTCTCGGTCATGTCTACATGTCTCCCTTTTGCGTAGGGTCTACACATAAGGTTCGATGGCGCTAGGGTTATAAAGGAAGCTTGTATGTGGTTACGAATGTTGTTGGTCTCGGATGAGATCTGGGCGTCACGAGGAGTTCGGAATTGTCGGAGGTAAAGATTTATATATGGGAAGTCTGATTTGGTCCTTTGGAAAAGTTTTGGGTTTTATCGGTAGCGTCTGGGACCACCGGGAGGTCGAGGGTCCACCAAGTGGGGCCACCAACCCGGAGGCTGCATGGGCCATGTGTGGGAGGAACCAGCCCGGTGGGCTGGTGCGCCCCACAAGGGGCCCAAGCGCGAGGAGAGTGGGAGGGGCAAACCCTAGGGCAGATGGGCCCCAAGGCCCACCCAGTAGCGCCTCCCTCTCTCCCCTCTCGCCGCCACCAGATGGGATCAGCCCAATACATGAGTTTCTTCTCTGTTGGCGCAGCCATACCTCTCTCCCTTCTCCTCGAGATCTCGCGGTGCTTGGCGAAGCCTGCTGGACTACCGCTCCTCCATCACCACGCCGTTGTCTTTGCTGCTGGATGGAGTCTTCCTCAACCTCTCCCTCTCTCCTTGCTGGATCAAGGCGTGGGAGGCGTCACCGGCTGTCTGCGTGTGTTGAGCGCGGAGGTGCCGTCCGTTCGGCACTAGGATCTCGATGATTTGGATCACGGCGAGTCGACTCCTTCAACCCCGTTCTCTTGAACGCTTCCGCTTAGCAATCTACAAGGGTATGTAGATGCACTCTCATTCCCCTCGTTGCTGGTTTCTCCATAGATAGATCTTGGTGACACGTAGGAAAATT
Organism: Aegilops speltoides; assembly: GCA_021437245.1. Taxonomy (NCBI): domain Eukaryota; kingdom Viridiplantae; phylum Streptophyta; class Magnoliopsida; order Poales; family Poaceae; genus Aegilops; species Aegilops speltoides. The sequence goes on from CM038146.1 coordinate 70,501,918, forward strand.
TTGAATTTCTGCTGCGTTCCCCAACACGAACCGCGCTACTGCTAAGGATGTAGTAGTAGCGCGCTTTTTCTAAGATCGCTGCTGCTAAATTTCAAATTGCCACACTTTTTTGTCCCAGTTAGCAGTAGCACCGTATCCCAAAGCGCGCTGCTGCTAATTCCTTAGCAGTAGCGCGTTTTAGATCCCGCGCTACTGCTAACTCGCACCAACCCACCACCTTTCCCCACCGTCCCTCCCTCCCCTCCTCTCTTTCCCTTCCCCTACCTCCCCTCCCCTCCTCTCTTCCCTTCCCCTACCTCCCCACATGCTCCCACTCTCACTCGTCTTCTTCCTCAATACTTCTCCCCCATTACTCTCTCTCTTCTATCCACCTTTCTCTCTCTTCATTACTCCTACCTAACTACACCACCTCCATTAATGCATCTCCTTTCTCTTTTTCCTTCCCCCTCCTAGTTGAAGTTGTCTCCTCCCAAATTAGGTAGCTAGGTAGATGTAGGATTTAGTTAAGTGACTTATTTGCCCCCTAACTAGATCAATCTTTGTCAAGAAGAGCTTTGTGCACTTTTGATCTCCCTACAACATCATCTCCACCGTGTGCTCGATCTCGTCGAGATAGAGTGATGAAAATTCATGCTTTTGCAAAATGGAAATATGTTTATGTGTGTGTGATATGTTTTTGGAAATTGTGTGTGTGGCATGAGTTGGCCTAAATTGTGCTTTTGAGTTGCCTATGTTTTGCGAAATGTCGATTTATTTCCGTTTGGTAATTCGAGCAAACTCTAGATCCATATATGTCTATTTTAGGGAAGGTCATGCCAAAAATTTATGACTTTGATGCATGCATGCATTTTTATGATCAATTTGTTTATTATTACCGTGCGAGTTGATGATGGTCGATTGGAGCGATGGTGGACAGGTGGTTGTGGTCGTGATGCAGGACATGAAAGAAAATAACCGACGGAGGTTTTATGTCCGTGTCGAAAATGCAAAGGAATAGTTTGGCTCGACCCCCATGATGATGGTGGTGTCGAAGTGCACCTGCTCATGACTGGTTTCATGGATGGCTATACTCGGTGGATAATTGAAGATGAGGATGACGATGTTGAGGATGCCGACGGGGCAGGAAATGATGACATGGGGCAAGATGAAGAGATGATCGATAATGGCGGCGGGGAAGAGGCCGGACATGGCGGTGTAGAAGGGGCCGGACATGGCGGAGGAGAAGGGGCCGGACATGGCGGCGGAGAGAACGACATGGACTCCACGCAGCAGAGTTAAATCGGTACTAAGTTTAATTGTCGGGACCCTCATGTTCAAGCATTGCCCATAAGGCGATAGTCTTGAGAGAGCTGCTTCTAGAGAGGAGGCTAAGCTGGAGCAACTGGTGGTAGACTCGAACACTCCATTGTATGATGGTTGCAATCCTGAGGTGACCCGCTTGAGTTTCACGCTCCAACTCCTGAAGACAAAGGCTAAAAACAAATGGACCGACACTAGCCTCGATGAGCATCTCAAGTACCTAAAGGATGTTCTTCCCGCGGGTAATCTATGTCCTACTAGTGTTGATGAGGCCAAGAAGATCATGTGCCCTCTTGATCTGCCACACGTTAGATACCATGCATGCATCAACAATGTCACATCCCTGGTTCTGTTATGCACTAGGTTAGACCCTCATGTGTGCATCATGTTTTAATTCAAATGAAATTTGAATTGAGGGATCTTCAAAGCCTCAGAAAACTTTCTAAAAATGATCAACATTAAATCTTCTCAGAGAAGTCCAAGAAAATGTTCCTCTTAGTCCCTGAAAATATTGCAAAGAGGTAAAACTCAAAACAATATTTTTGGTATCTCAGAGTTAATTATTTTGGGCCTTTGAAATAAATTCAATAACTATTTGCATTGGATATATATTTTATATATAATTAATATATGTCCAATAATTCTGGAACATTTTATGTGGTATGGTATATTTTAGTTCTAGCCACATAATTATTTTCAGGATTTTATAAAATGGTTTAGTATTTTACTAAATCAAAACAAAAGCGAGCGAACAGAAATATAAAGCAAAAGCGAAGCTTACATGTCGCCTACACCTTATCTGGCGGCCCGGTGGCAGCCCATCTAGCAGCCCAGCCCACGCCGCCACTCCTGTCGTCTTCCTCCCTCGCTTGATGGCGGGGGCGTGGTCGCCCAGCTTCCACCTCCTGCTTCCACCTCCTCCCTGCCTAGCTGCCTCATCCCCCGTCTGGACGTCTCTCGCGGACGCCACGCAGCCCCTCGACGCCTCCCCCTCTCCCTGTGCTCCTCCCTCCTCCTCTGTTTCTCTCCCTCGCGAACTCCGAGCGGATCCCGTCGCCGCCGTTCGCTGCCGCCGTCAGCCCAGCCCTTGCCTCGCCCGCCAATGCTCTCGGGCGCCGCCACCTCTCTTCCTCCTCTCCGAGCTACAGGCAGGGGCGGCCCAAGACGACGCTTGCGGCCTTCTTCTCCGACCACGGCCGCCGAATGCCTCCGTCGATTCGGCCACTCCGGCGCGCCCCCGAGCCCACGAACCATCCCTGCAGCTCCGCGGTGAGCCGTTAACCCGATTCCCCCTTGCCCCGTCGTCCCTCGCGTGCTCTAGCCGATCCCCAACCATGACCGAGAGCTCTTCGCCGCCGGCCATGTCGCCGCCGTAGCCACCGTTGCCTAGAGCTACAACCGAGCACGCGGCCGTGCTCAGCACGTTCCCACGAGTCGGCCGCGACCACCCGCGGCTCCTGCCGTTCCCTGCATCGCCTAGTCCGCCGCGCACCGAACTCCGGCCGCCGCCTCACTCGCCGCCGACGCTGTTTCCGGCCACCCCAGCTGCTCCCACTTGCCCCGTTGGATGCTCGTGAGTCCCAGCACCACGTAGAGCCTCTCCGCCGTCGTTTTGGTGGCGGGCTCTTGAAACCCTCCGCGCGCTGCTTTGTGGCCGTGGCTCGCCGCCACGTATTAGCCTCGGTGACCGGGGTTTGACCAACCCTGGTCGCGACAAGTGGGCCCGACCCTGCTAACTTTGGTTAAATTAATAACTAATTTTAGTTAAGCCACTTACTCAGCGACATGCGGGCCCTTGACTAATTAAACTAGGTTAGGTTTAATTTGTATTAGGATTAGCCGATCAGCGGCGTGTGGACCCGCTGGTCAGGTTTGACTGGACCGGCCTCGTTGATTGCTGACGTCTAGCGACGTCATCTTGTGACGATAATGCAATTTTCTGGATTTATTCTTATTCTGAAAAATCCAGAAAATACCCCAAACTTCTAAAATTCATAGAAATTCATCCGTAACTCCAAATTAAATAAATTATATATGAAAAATGATCAGAAAAATCCAATCTATCCATTTGCACCATTTTCATGCATGTTAGAACAACTTAACCTTGCTGTTTAGTGCAAAACATGATAAGGCGCTATTTGAATTCATAATTTGAATTTGGGGTTGAACCTTTGGCTCAATATGACCCAAATCCATCTGGTTGTAGTTGCATTAGCCCAAAACACATTCATATTGCCATGTCATAGCATGCATCATATTGTGCATTGCATTGATCGTGTTTCTTCTCTGTTTGCCGGTATTTGTCCCCTCTCGATAGACGTGGTCTCGACGATGAATTCGATGACACCGATGAAGAACTATAATATCTTCAGAAGTGCCAGGCAAGCAAAACCCCCTTGTTCATTCCGATAAAATCCCACTCTCTCGCTCCTGCTCTCTTTTACTGCATTAGAACAACAACGAATCATTGTTACTTGCTGCGGTAGCTGAACCCCTTATCCATTGCATGACCTGTCATTCCACAGTAAATAGATGAAACCCACTAGCATGAGTAGGAGTTGTTTGAGCCCTGTTGTGCCTACTCATACATGCTTGTTTGTCATGCCTGCTACTGCTTAGAGTTGAGTCGGTCTGATTCATCGAGGATGAATCAGAGGTGCGTGAACATGTCCTATTGTGTGTGAGCTAAATGTGTGAACACGATTTGGTAAAGGTATCGGTGAGAGGCCATGTAGGAGTACATGGTGGGTTGTCTCATCGAAGCCGTCCTTAGGAACTGAGTTCTGTGTTTGTGATCCATGATTCAGCTACTACCATGCATTGGGCCCTGAAATATGACCCCGCTCGACTTCTTATTCACCCTTGTCCTCTGTCCAGGAGTTGCAAGTAGTTTAGTGTTTGTAGTATCTTTGGAGGCCGTCTGTGATCTTGACCGTAGGGGTGGGCTGTGATCGGTAGGCACGTGGGCAGATAAACCGGGCGCCCGTTTGGTGTCACGGAACCTGTTCACATCGTTTGGGGCTGTGGCGAAACTTTGGCGGAACTCCTCATAGATGGAACCCAAATAGGCGATAAACTGGACTAGAGACTTGAGTGTCTAGGTAGGTCGTGGTCTACACCCGTCGGCTTTAAGCTTGAAGTCTGCCGAGCACATGTCGTGTGCTGAGGGCGCTAAGTGGTGGAAACATGTATGAAGAAGTACACCCTGCAGGGGTTAATATGATCTATTGAATAGCCGTGTCATGCGTAAAGGACTTCAGGTTGCCTATAACAGTTCATAGACAAGTGAAAGTGGATACTCTAAAACACGCAAGATAAGCATGAGTGCTATGGATGGCGTTCTCGTAGGGAGGCGGGGTGGATCCATAGTGGTGTATTGATATGGTGAATATGTGGACTCGTGTGCATACCTCAAAGAGTTACTTGCGTTAGTAGTCTAGGATAGCCACCGAGTCAAAGCTGGCTTGCTGCTGTTAAACTCCACCATCCCTTTATTGATAATGATGCATATGTAGTTAGTTACGATGTAAGTCTTGCTGCGTACATTTGTACTCACGTTTGCCTATTTTATGTTTTGCAGAGAGACCTCGGTCTCGCTAGTAGTTCCGCGTGGACTTCGACGTTTAGCTTGATACCTCAGCTACAATCTTGTGCCCTCGGCAGGATCTGGTAGATAGTCGGGCTTCTAAGCCTTTTTCATTTGTAGATATGCGTACTCGGACATGTTAGCTTCGCTTGTGCTTGATTTGTATGCTCTGAATGTTGGGTCATGAGACCCACGCTTGTAATATCTCGCTCCTCGGGCCTATTGAATAAATACTTGAGTCGTAGAGTCATGTTGTGATGCCATGTTGTATTTGCACATATCGAGCATATTGTGTGTATGTTATTGAAATGCTTGGTATGTGTGGGATCGACTATCTAGTTGTTTATCTTTAGTAGCCTCTCTTACGGAAATGTCTCCTAGTGTTTCCTTTGAGCCATGGTAGCTTGCTACTGCTCCGGAATCACTTAGGCTGGCGGCATGTGTCCTTCTTCGTTCTGTATACATCCCTTGAAAATGTCACGCATTGAGTACCGGAGTCCTGTTAGCCGCTACAGCCCGGTTTACGAGTCTGCTAGCCCGATGCTACAGCCGAAACTTACTTGCGATGACCGACACGTTCGATCTTTGGGTCATGGATGCTGTCCTGTAAGTTTGTGCCACTTTGGGTTTACGACTAGCCATGTCAGCCCGGGCTCCTTTTCATATGGATGCTAGCGACACTATCATATACGTGTGCCAAAAGGCGCAAACGGTCCCGGGCAAAGGTAAGGCGACACCCGTGGGAATACCGTGCGTGAGGCCGCAAAGTGATATGAGGTGTTACATGCTAGATCTATGTGGCATTGAGTCGGGGTCCTGACAAACGATTGCATAATTTATCGGAAGGAGCATGCGGAAAAAACAAGATGTTCGGTGTGCAATGCTTCTCGATACAAGAAGGTCGGGAAGAAATGTCCCCAGAAAGTTGTATGGTACTTACCGATCACTCCCCGTCTCCAGAGGTATTTTGTAGATCCCAAGGAAGCTAAGCTAATGTGCTGGCATGTGGAGAGGAAGAAGCCCGACGATGGAGATGATCCGAAGCTGAGACACGTGAAGGATGGAAGCCAGTGGAGAGCGTTGAACAGCTTCTATCGGTATTTTGATTGTGATATAAGGAACATCATGCTCGGCGCGTGTACCGATGGCATGAATCCATTTGGCAACCAGAACACCAACCATAGCACATGGCCCGTGTTTGTATGGATGTACAACCTCCCCCCTGGTTGTGCATGAAATCGAACTACATTCACATGAACATGCTTATTCAAGGGCCGAAACAACCAGGAAATAATATTAATTTGTATCTGGGGCTACTTCAAGAGGAGTTAGACACATTATGGAACACACCGGCCAAGACATGGGACGCCAGCAAAGGTGAGTATTTCAACATGAGAGCCGCGGTGATCACGACAGTGCAGGACTATCTCGGTTACGGATATGTGGCAGGCCAGGTGTGCCACGGATATTGCGGATGCACGCGGTGCATGGATGATCTGACGTCTCGGCAGCTAACGTCAAGGAAAGATGGCGGATGCAGGAAAATCGTGTACATGGGGCATCGAAGATGGCTTGAATAGGGCGACCCATGGAGAAACCATGGAGATCTATTCAATGGTCACGCTGAGCATCGAGGACCTCCACGTAAGCGGAGCGGTGCGAAATCGATGAGCTGTTTAAAAAGCTGGAAGGAGTGCCCGTCTTGGAAAGAGCGATGAGAAAGGCGCGGGCAGCTGCTGAAGGTATGGAAGGCGAGTGCGTGTTGCGGGACTTGGAGTACTAGCACAAACTCGATACACCTCATTGCATTGATCAAATGCATATCTGTAAGAATGTCCTTGAGAGCTTGCTGCAACAACGATGAACATGCGGATAAGACCAAGGATGGGCGAAGGCAAGAAAAGACTTGCAAGATTTGAAAATCAGGGAAGATCTGCACATGCCGCCCCGTAAAATCTCAGATGAGACAGAGACGGAGACAGAGGCACGGGAGAAGAAGGGCAAGAAAATGAAGAAAGGGGATCATTGCCCCCCCTTCTTTCTTCACCTTAAGTCAGGCTGAGATCAATCAATTCTTTAAGTGCCTTACCGGAGTCAAAGTTAGTTCCGGTTACTGTGGCAATATAAGCAGATATCTAGACACGGACAAGGAAAGGTTCAGCGGGATGAAGTCTCATGACTGTCATGTGATGATGACGCAGATACTACCTGTTGCCCTTAGAGGGATAATGGACAAGCACGACTGTGACACGCTTATTGGTCTCTGCAACTTTTTCGACGTCATCTCTCAAAAGTCGATCAGTGTGAAGAAGCTCCAAAGGCTACAAGAAGAGATCGTTGTGATACTGAATGAGCTTGAGATGTACTTCCCGCCCATGTTCTTCGACGTGATGGTGCATCCGTGTGTCCATATTGTGGATGACATAATAGACCCGGGGCCGTCATTCCTGCACAACATGATGCCGTTTGAGAGGATGAATGGGATCATCAAAGGATTCGTTCGTAACATGTCTCCTCCGGACGGAAGCATCGTCCAGGGCTATTTGGCACAAGAGTGCATCTCTTTCTGTGAGAATTTTCTATATGGCGCAGACCAGCCGCCTGGTGTTAGTGTTGGTTTGCCCGTTAACAAGCACGATGGGAGGCTCGAAGGATATGGTCACTGCAGCGATCGCGAGGCGCTGCGTGGCATACCGGATCGGCCTTGGCGACTTTAACAGAGCAAACTTGGTAGTGCTACAACACCTAGACAAGGTAGATCCTTTCGTGGCCTTGCACAAAGAAATTATCGCAAAGAAGTATCGTGACGGGGGTATGCGGGGCCGGATGCGAAGTTACTAGAGACACAACTCCACTTTCCTGCATTGGTTCAAAGAGCATATTATTGCTAATCCCGGAGGAGGGCTCTAAGGACGGATTGCTCATATCGCCTTAGCACATGGCCCTCGCCCAACCTCGTAACCTATCGGGCATATGATATCAGCGGATACACTTTCTACGGAGGCCAAAGATATGGATAGTGATGATCGAACTCGGGGTGACGATGGAATGCATGACCGGCGGCGACAGCGGCGCAAGCTGAGCGATTTTATGGAAGGTCGAGGAGATCTGGGAGCTTGACTACTCGGACTGCACAACACGGCGATGTTCCGTGTCGGATGGGCTAAGAATGTCGAAAGAAAGCGGATTTTCACTACCATGACTATACCCGGCGCCAAGAGCGCTACCGTGAGCGCTATCGCAAAAAACGAGCCATGGGTACATGCTAAGCACGTGACACAATGCTTCTTCATAAGCTGACCAGCATAATCCCAGCCGTGTTGTCGTGAGGAGAGCGGAAGGAACATCATTGGAATGGATGGAGTCGCCAGCGAGGAAGACTATGATCGATCGGCAACCCAATGAGGAAGATACCGATGATGATGAAGTATCGTCAAAAGAAGAATCAATACTACCTTACCTAAGAAAAATCGTACTCCATGGAAAAGGCAAAGTCACAATGAGGGGCTCAATTATTCTTCGACGAACAAGAAAGGAAAGAAGCTGACTCAAAAACGAAAATGTCAGCACTGAGGAAACGTATGTTATCGGTCCAATGATGTGTAATATATATATATATATGTTCCTATTTTGTATACACACTTAGCCATTATTATGCATGGGCCCAATGATGTGTAATATATATGTTCCTATTTTGCATGCATATTTAACCGTCAAATGATGCAATATATATCACCCTCCCTTCGTTCACTGCCCTCAGGAAATAAAAGTGGGATAAAATAAAGGAAAAGAAAAAGGAAAACTGGCAGTAGCGACGGTAGTAGCAGCGCGTTTTGCATAAACCGCTACAGCTACTGAAGTTAGTAGTAGCGAATTTTTCCTAAACCGCTACAGCTATTGAAGCTAGGAGCAGCGCGTTTTGACCTAATGCGCTACTGCTACGTCCACTTAACCCAAACTTCTCACTCGCCCTGCTTCATCACGCCTTTTCCCCCCAAATCCCCACTCTCTTTCCCGTAGCACCGCCGCCCGACCAGCCCGGCGCTCGCCCCGACTCGGTGCGGCGCTAGCCAAGCGACCCAGCGCTCGCCCTCGACCAGCCCTCGACCCGACCCAGCGCTAGCCCCGACCCGGCGCTCGCCCCGACCAGCCCTTGCCCCGACTCGGCCCGGCGCTTCGCCCCGACCCGTCGGCCATTGCCTCTCTCCTCTCCCGTCCCGGCCGTCGTCGGGCCTGCCTCCTCGCCCCTGCACCCTCTGTAAACCCCCCTCTCTCTCTGCTAGGGTTCTTCGGTTATGTTAATTAGGTTATCTATTTAGTTATGAATTTAGCTAGGTTTCAAAATTAGCTGAATTTATATGCAAATTTGAACTGGACATGTGATATGTGCATATGTCATGTTTTGGACATGTCATGTTTGGAAAATGATCCGAGTGGCCTATGTTACGGCGAAATGTTGATTCATTTCCGTTCCGGTGAATTTCAAGCGCTCGATATGTCCATTTTTTTAGCAAAGGTCATGCCAAAATTTCCCGTGAATAAAGGCATGATTTGTGCTACATAGTTGGCATATCGAGTGCTGGCACATAGATTTCTTTTTATGTCATTTCTCATTTATTCATACTTTTAGAAATAAATGAGGACACTTAATCATAGGAAACATGTCGAACAACAAAGAAACTGGGCCTTCTGACCAAGATGCAGACGAGATGGATTATGAGGGTGAACAAGAGTACCTCGACTATTTGACTGCTATGCAAGGTTTGCGGTCGGCCTCGATGATGGTCTTGGCGCCGACATCGACACCGACGGCGCCGACTCGATGGCGGCACGAGACCGTGAGGAAGGTACGGCGGGGAAGGTACCGGCCCGATGCCGCTACTGAAAGCGGAAGCATAAGAAGCGGAGGATCGAAAACCTAACAAACTAGGGATTGGGCGACTTGTGATCTCAAAGATGGCACTGGCAAGTTTGAGCCGTTAGAGCGGAAGAACCTGCGCAAGTGCTATGGGAACCAAGTAGGATGCATCCTACGGAATGCCGAGCATCAACGACGATGACTGAAGGAGTAAAGAACATTTGACGTAGTTGCTCCTAACGAAGTTGCACAAGAGATTCAAGTTCCCCGACCGGGATGATAACATAGAACAACCGTGGGATGATCCGAAGATGAAAAAGATTAACAATCACGCCATCGGCATGTTCAGCAATGATTTGGCCTCCTGGAAAGGGAGGGTGAAACGAGCTATTGAGGCTGATGAACCCCTGTCCAAGATTTTGGAGGAAAATCCAACACTTACGGAAGAGGAGTTCGAAAAGTTCAAGGAGACTTGCGCTACTGAGGCAGCCAAGGCTAAGGCTGCGAAATTCAAATGCCTTTAGTAAAGGAACACGGGGAAGCATCGCCTCGGAAGCCGTGGCTACCTCGGTAAAAGGCCCATATGGGATAAGGAGGACGCAGAACGTGAAGCCACGGGTCTCCCAGACCCCTTCGCGAAGTTCACCAACCCCTTGGAGCATGACTTCATCAGGGCCCACTACAAGTGGGACAAGGAGAAAAAGGTTTTTTACACGGACAAGATCACGAGGAAATTGATTAGACTACTGGAGAAGCAACACCGGCTTGCAGCCGAAAGCCCTACTTCTCCGATGAGGCCCAAGTGGGACACCCCTCTCAACTGGGCCTTGAATGAACTTAATTAAGGGACTCCCTTTGGACCAGCGGCCGCAATATGGTCGTGTGCACGGCGCTGGAGACGGCGCCACATGGAAGGTGTTTTACAACGACAGCCCGGAGGCCGAGAAGCCGAAAAAGAAGTTTAGTTAGGCGGACATCGACGCGAAGGTCAAGCTTGCGGTCGAGAAAAAAGCAGCTGAGGACGCGAAAAAAGTAGTCGAGGACAAATATGAGTTGCTACAGCGGCGATCAATGCAGCTATAATCACTGCGAAATGATTTTGCTACTAACTTGGTTCGATTATCATCAAGCTGGCGAAGGAAAATCGAGACAAGGCGGTACATGATTTCCCGATGCCCAGTTTAAATCGCGAGCAACTCCATGAACAACAACACCATCGCACCATCACTTGCTCAAGCAACGGGCCTCCTCTCGCAGCCGCTCCGCTCATAGCAGCCCGTCCTCGGTCTCGGTAGCGCTATGTGGGCCTTCGTCTTTAGCTGAGCTCGATGCCGTCACGGTAATTACATGTCGCACCAACATATATATATATATATATATATATATATATATATATATATATATATATATATTCCATTTTGTTGCCTTTCGGTTGTTTCGCCACAGACATATGTGTTTGCAGTGAAAAAACCCTTGCACCATACTCTACTTGATCAAAGGCGAGAAGGTGGGCGTGGGAAAGGGATGATAATGGACCCCTCTCAGCGCACGTTCCACAACCAGCCGATCCCGCTGGGCACTTGAGGTTAGCTTGACCAGTGTGAAATCGGGGCACGAGTTTGCCTCCTCGATACAGCATGTGGGAAGCGAGCAGCGAGACCCGCCGGCGGATTGGAAGCTGCAAGAATTGGGTGCTGCTATGGCGAAGAATCTTATTAAATGCAGAGCCGGCCGAGAGCACACCAATAACTACCACACATCAACAAGCATGTGCGGAGACCACCACCCCGCCTATGCAATTACCAGCTCCTGTAGTGCCGAGTGAGAGCGGCGGACAACATGATGAAGGGGGTGCAATAGTACTGGCTGATGTAATTTCTCATGTAGAACAGAGAATGGATGATGAGACGGAGTTCGACCCTATGGATTACCTCAATACAAACGCGTATGACTGTGACATAGATATGATGAGTCAACCATATGACGAATCGGGCTATCATCATGCTAATGAGGATATGGATGATATGCCCGACACGATGCGTACCATGGATTGCAAAAGTCTCTCTTCATGAAATCCTCACAGGACACGCTGAAGATGCCGCCTCAACACAGGCTCAACTAGCGGGCGCGAGGTCGTCTGATGCTTAGCCGGGAACACTGGGGCAGGGGTTAAGGAAGGGTGCGGAAGGTGTGCCCAAGAAAAGGAGAGGAAGAGATCGGGGAAGGTGGCGGCTCCAAACAAGCGAGCACATAGCAGCCAGACGATGCATTACGAAGGCGTGTACCCGTGAAAGGTGCGGTCATGTTCCATCTCACAGGCGAGCGATGCTACCGCCAAAACCGCTGGAGGCACTATCGAGGATCTCGAGGAGACTGCACGACCATGTCTTTGTCGTGAAAAAGCCTACTAGCCTCAAAGGATCCGGGATATCCGACATACGCGGCTCGTGTGCACGAGGGAAGTGCTACGTCGACACACGGCCTGCGGAGGTGTTCTTCCTGCGGTTTGACCATATCTTTGAGATGTTTCTAACAAGGCGGCTTGATTTTACTATCGTCCGCCTTTTTGCGCTACATATGAGCTCCATCATGAAGAGTGAAGAAGTCTCGCCAAATCTGTGTGGCGGATCCGTACTACATGCACGAGTCTTTCTTGAGTCTCGGCGACTTTGAGCGTGAAACTGCTAGGGAGTACCTCCAAAACTTCATGGTATAGAATAAGGACCGGGAAATTGTCCTCGTGCCTTATCATCCAAAGTAAGTCAGTTCCGGACAACCCTTTCGTACATTTCAATCATCCTTCTCTCTCATATGGGAATAATTTGAGGTGTCTTTTCCCCGCAGCAACGGGCGCACCGTCCTTATCGTTCTTTACCCTCAAGTCTCCCACGCCGTGTATTTTGACCCTTCCGGAGACTACGAGAAAAAGACTACACCCACATAATGAATATTCTAGATGATGCTCTCAAGGCTTCAGCTTTAGAGGTGTACGTGCAGATCGGAAACAAAGGAACAAGAAGATGGGTTTCACGCATAAAACTAACTTCTCCTGCATCCATGTCCCAAAACCAAGCAAGAAGGATGGATTCTACATCGTCCATATCATGATTCAGTTCAACATGGATCACCAAAAGCTTCGCATTAACAGCAGAAATGATGATCATATCCACAAGTGGCTAGAATCTCATGGAGAAGCGGATTATAAACTTAGAGATGACTTCTTTCGCATCCAAAGCGACATTGCGGCGATCATCATGAAAGAAGTAAATCGATGAAAAGGATGTTCCACCACGGCCCTATATCACGAGCTGACGTCCGAACTCGCATAGGCATGCAACGTCTAGACCTCACGCCATTCAAGAAGCTAGGGTTCGTCCTCGAAGATATGGAAGGATGGAACTTCTAGTGATTTATGATGCCGATGATGATGATATGTGTCGGTTGAACTTGTATACTTTTTGTAGCGATGAAACTTTGTGATGTCCACGGTCCCTGCCGAACTTGCGTAACGCTACTTTGTTAGTTTGCGTATGATGACCTGCGTACCTCTAGTTAATTAATTTGCATACTGTATGTTGCATCTAGTTGCTAACCCTTTCTTTTTTGGTGTTGCTCTAGTATATTTTGTTGCATATATATGATTGTACATCCTCTTCATGAACATGCATCTCTAACAGGTACGTAGTTTCTTGATGGCGAGATGGAATTGCTATGTCGTGTACAAAGGGAAGGTTCCGGGGGTGTACAACAAGTGGCATGAGTGTCAGGCGCAAGTGAATGGGTTCACGGGCGCCTGCCATAAAGGCTTCAAAAGCAGACAAGAAGGAGAAGCTAGTTACTTGAGGTTCATGCTAGCGCAAGAGAGGACTCATGTGACCACCTCATGTCTGCATAGTTCGCTCTCACTCATAGTGATAGCACTTCTTGTGTATACCTTTGTTTAGATGGATGACGTTGTTGTAGTTGCAAGTATTCGAGACTTGCATGTATCGCTATTTTCGAGATGATGACAAGATATCACTTTGAGTTGGATGATGATTATGATGAGACTATTTATATGTACATGCTATGATTACATTTGTGGTCTCGCAGGCATTTGTATGTGTATCATGATGACATTTCTATGTGCTAAAGATTCTTCTACAAAGCCTGTTCAAATACAAAACAAATATGCGAAAAAAACTACTTAAATTAGCAGTAGCGAGTGTATAAAAGTTAGCAGCAGCGCCGCGATAGCAGTAGCGCGTCCAGGCAAAGCGCGCTAGAGCTACTAGTAGTAGCGAACTTCCTCTAACCGCGCTGCTGCTACACTTGTGTAGCAGTAGAGCCGGTGGGCACGCGCTACTGCTATGTGTTAGCTGTAGCGCCTTATTAGTAGCGCCTATCCCCGCGCTACTGATCTCTACTACTATTAAACAAGAGAACATATGCTCGGGCGGACGAAAACTCTGCCAACAAGCAGACGAGAGATTCAATCGGCAACCACGTAGTCCCACCCTCAATTATCGCTAACCGCCCACCTAATCGCACCTTGAAATTAGCGCTAATCCAAAATTTAACGTCTAAATAAACCACAGGAAATCCACCGGGGAGCCCGTGCCCCATCCTACCTACGCCACTGGCTCCCATCCCGCCGCTGCCTCCATGGTAAGAACCATGACCAGAAGAGGAGGACGAGCATGGCAACTGCGCCCCCGTCGTCCTCTCTCCCCGTCCTTAATAGGTGTGCCGAGTGCCGACACCCCACTCCATCTCCGACTGCTGCTACCGTCACACGGCGGCACGGATCTGACGTCTCCCGGCCATCTCGACGCGGTAGCCCATGGGATCCGAGCGATGAAGGGGCCTCGCCATGGCCTTTGTTCTCCACTTATTCGTCCTCTCATCCGTGGCAGCTAGATCTTGTAGGCCTTAAGCACCACCACCAACAAGATTCAGGCGAGCGTATGGCTGCTCCTCCACCGTCCCGTCACCCGCCGTCCAACGGGCGAGACCGAGTTCTCCGAGCACCGCCACTTGATGTGCAGGTACAGCGAACCACCCCGTCTCCCTCCTAACCCTTTTTTCTGCCCTCACATGGCTGCTCAGAGGTAGAGATTAAAGACCGTGCACTTGCAACCCTACCGTCTAGAAGACATGTCTTGGAATCTACTGATTCATGCTACAATTATGTTACTGCTTATGTAGACATCTGCATATTACAGTTGTCATTGAAACTCACACTCATTGCCTCAACGCCGCACACGGGAGCTGTGACCCCCACCGGGGATGTGGACGCACGCAAGGCGGGCACTAGCGAACGAGGCCGCATGGCGTCGTGCCTCCATGCTGCCGGGGGTGCACAGGGAGCGGCCACATCAATTGTACGCTTGCTTCGATCTAGGAGTTGTACTGAAAGCAGCTTGCCTAATTTCTGAATTAACGATTTTGCATGAGCAGTCGTTCTTTGTACTGACATGTGTATGCTTGATTTAGTGAGGCTCATTATTTGATACATGCAAAATACAGCAAAGTATAGTTTGCGTGCAGGAAGTTACCGATGTAGGCTGACTTCGGTAGGCCCTATAGATGCAAAATTCAGTAATGTATCATGCATCTCAATATGCATTCTTTACATGGGATTTACTAGATTGTGCAGTAGAAGGATTGGATTATTTCATAGACTTGTTCGAGGACATGATTTAGGCTCTGTTTGTGTCACACCCTCGCCTTTCACTACAGCGACGCCGGACGTCGAGTCGAAGATCCACACGACACCGACAAGTGGAGACCTGAAAGAATCTGGGCCTAGCGGTCAGGATGACAGTGATGAGGAGGAAGCAGTGGTGTGACATGGTGGGGTCCCACCTGTAATATTGCGTGAGTGTGTGGCTACAGTTTTCAGCAATATTTTGAAAACACAATGTGTTTGGAAATCATAGTATTTGCCACTGTATTTGGTGATCCGGTCATCAATATGTTAGTTCATGTTCTACCACACGCCCTATCGGCAGCTAGCAAAGAGTCATATTGCTCCCCAGTCATATATAGAGGTTAATTCTCAATTCTTTATTTTAATTTTAAGAAACTAATTTGTGCTGCTTTGTACATAATAGTCAGGATCTGGTTCACATGATTATGTTGCCCTGCCTAAATGATCTTCACCACTCTCTCTATACCCCTCTATATATTGTTTGACATTTGTACTTTTCTATCTCCAAGTAAAGATGTACCTCTGTTTGCATAAGAGAATGTTCCCCATTTAAGGACAAATACTCCCTCCGTTCCTATATAGAAGCCCTTTAGAGATTTTAATATGGACTACATACAGAGGAAAATGAGTGAATCTCACTCTAAAATATGTCTATATACATCCGTATATAGTCCCTAGGGACATCTCAAAAAGGCTTATGTTTAGAAACAGAGGGAGTAGATGATAGTACATCAAGTGTCTTAATTTTCGTACCACAACTAATATTTGAACTTTTGCTTTTCCCGAAACTCTCGGGTGTAGCATGCGAGATTTACAAAATGGTTTGGTATTTTAGAATTGATCTACGCATTGGAGTGTAACTGTAGTTGGAGTAACCATACACAGATGGACATTACAATTTAAGACCTCAAAACAATGGTCCAGCAAATTCTTCCCCTGATGTCAGCTTTTGTGGCTTGAGTAAGCGTTAACGGCATCCAGGCCCAACAATAGTCACACAAGAGCAATCAATGGTGGAAGATTTTTGCGTAATGTAACTTGAATTAGGATGTGACTGTTCAATTTAATTATGTAACTTCAAATGACTTCCTTGAAACTCACCTCTGAATAAACAAATTGGCGCATCTCATACTCACATTTTATCTTGAAAATTTTGTATATTCCAAGTTCTCATTCAGTTGTGTGTCATAAATAACACACTAGAAATCATGTGCTTGTCCTCGAATAACTTGTACAACTTCTTTTGTGCTAAACACACTATATGTCCCTGTAGGCTCTTTTGTTCAGTGCTGCACACCTCAAGCGTCTGTCGTAAAGAAAGGAACAACTTCAGCCTCTGGAAGATACTATGTACATATGTTCCATTGACGGACAAGCATGTACACCATTTCAAGATATTACAAATTTTGTTGTGCAACATGGTGTGGAGTTGTATCTAATCAACATATATAACACTTCTTTATAGAATATTATATGTGAAAATGTTATCAGTTATAAATTAGTAAATCCAAAATTCCACTTCAGCACAGGACTTGAATTTATTAGTAGAGAACAAAATGGCATGTTTGTTTATCAGTTATGATATGTGTTTTCGTGCTGGCTACTTGCCGTTTTTCGTAGGACCATACTTTCTGAGGCGCAGATTTTAGCTTGAGAAGATTTTGCGAGAACATAGCGGTGCACTTGCTCTGATGGAAATTCTAAGTAGGGTGTTCCAAACTAAATTGACACACGTAGGAATTTGTGAATGGAGGGAATATCTTTTTATACACACAATTGTCATGTATAGTTATATATTAGTCGAGACGTGCGTTGCACGTGCACACTTACTAGTACATCTAAAACCCGCGCTGCTGCTAGCCTTTTCCCTACTAGTGCCAGAACGCAATGGGTGTTCGATACATCACAATGTAACTAGATCATTGACTCTAGTGCAAGTGGGAGACTGTTGGAAATATGCCCTAGAGGCAATAATAAAATGGTTATTATTATATTTCTTTGTTCATGATAATTGTCTATTGTTCATGCTATAATTGTATTATCCGGAAATCGTAATACATGTGTGAATACATAGACCACAACAAGTCCCTAGTGAGCCTCTAGTTGACTAGCTCGTTGATCAACAGATAGTCATGGTTTTCTGACTATGGACATTGGATGTCATTGATAACGGGATCACATCATTAGGAGAATGATGTGATGGACAAGACCCAATCCTAAGCATAGCACAAAGATCGTATAGTTCGTTTTGCTAGAGCTTTTCCAAATGTCGAGTATCATTTCCTTAGACCATGAGATTGTGCAACTCCCGGATACCGTAGGAGTGCTTTGGGTGTGCCAAACGTCACAACATAACTGGGTGACTATAAAGGTGCACTACGGGTATCTCCGAAAGTGTCTGTTGGGTTGGCACGAATCGAGACTGGGATTTGTCACTCCGTATGACGGAGAGGTATCTCTAGGCCCACTCGGTAATGCATCATCATAATGAGCTCTATGTGACCAAGTGTCTGGTCATGGCATCATGCATTACGGTACAAGTAATGTGACTTGCCGGTAACGAGATTGAACGAGGTATTGGGATACCGACGATCGAGTCTCGGGCAAGTAACGTACTGATTGACAAAGGGAATTGTATACGGGATTGATTGAATCCTCGACATCGTGGTTCATCCGATGAGATCATCGAGGAGCATGTGGGAGCCAACATGGGTATCCAGATCCCGCTGTTGGTTATTGACTGGAGAGGCGTCTCGGTCATGTCTGCATGTCTCCCGAACCCGTAGCATCTACACACTTAAGGTTCGGTGACGCTAGTGTTGTAGAGATATGAGTATGCAGTAACCCGAAAGTTGTTCAGAGTCCCGGATGAGATCACGGACATCACGAGGAGTTCTAGAATGGTCCAGAGGTGAAGAATTATATATAGGAAGTCAGGTTTCGACCATCGGGAAAGTTTCGGGGGTCACCGACATTGTACCGGGTCCACCGGAAGGGTCCCGGGGGTCCACCGGGTGGGGCCACCTATCCCAGAGGGCCCCATGGGCTGAAGTGGGAGGGGAACCTGCCGCCCCCCCCCCCCTGCGCCTAGGGTTGGAAACCCTAGGGGTGGGGGCGCCTCCACCTAGCTTGGGGGGGCAAGTTTCCCCCCCTGACCGCCGCCCCCCTTGGAGATTGCATCTCCTAGGGCCGGCGCCCCCCCTAGGGGGCCTATATAAAGGGGGGTGGAGGGCAGCAGCACCCATGCTCTTGGCGCCTCCCTCTCCCCTTGCTACACCTCTCCCTCTCGCAGAAGCTTGGCGAAGCCCTGCCGTGTTGACAACTGCATCCACCACCACGCCGTCGTGCTGCTGGCTCTTCATCAACCTCTCCTTCCCCCTTGATGGATCAAGAAGGAGGAGACGTCTTCCCAACCGTACATGTGTTGAACGCGGAGGTGCCGTCCGTTTGGCGCTAGGATCTCCGGTGATTTGGATCACGACGAGTACGACTCCCTCAACCCCGTTCTCTTGAACGCTTCCGCACACGATCTACAAGGGTATGTAGATGCACTCCCCTCTCGTTGCTAGATGACTCCATAGATTGATCATGGTGAACGTAGGAAATTTTTTATTTTATGCAACGTTCCCCAACAATCCTCTGCTGCGGCTTCCCCCAGTCGTGCTCGCCCTGTTCCTATGCGTTCGCCTGTGTCCACGGCTCGCAAGAGCGGCCGTGTGTCCAACAGTGGTGAGCGGGTGGTCGATCGGGCTGCTCGGCGTGCTGCCGCTCGGGATCTACCCCCTTCAGGTTCGTCCACACCCCCCTTCCCCCCGCGATTTCCTCTCCTGTTCGTTTGGTTCTCCCTTCTCAATCTGATGATCACTTGCTAAATATTTTAAATGACGTGGGTATCTGTTTAGACCCTAGTTTGGGATCTCCTTCGTCTATTCTTGGTATTATTATTGCGAATGAAATCGCCTAGGCGGATATTGCGAAAGCCAAGGAGGCTGGGGTGGGCTCGGGTGCCCCACTGTTTGTGGCCGGTGGGGACGAGGGGGAGATGATAGGAGTCATGCTCCCTCGGTGGTTTCTAAATGCGGGGTAGGGAAGCGCTCAAAATCCTGCATGGCCCCGAGCAGGTCGAGTCTCCGTATCAAAAACTTGTCGTATAAATTAAGGCCTTATTCTGGAACATTTGAGGTTTCTGCGCTAGGGGGCGCAGAGACCAACTTAAGGACTTGGTTAGATCTGAGAATGTAGATTTTATTGGCCTTGTCGAGACCTTCAAATCTTCCTTTTCCGCTAGCGAATTATCAACAATTGCTGGGGTGATAGATTTCATTGGAATTTTGTGGCCTCGGCGGGTCATTCGGGTGGTTTTCTGCTTGGATCCAAAAAAAGATACTTTTTATATTGTGGCTTTTGACCATGGCATCTTCTGGGCCAGCACGGTGGTCTCTATTCGATGTCTCAATTCCTTGTTGGAAATCATGGTGGTTTGTGGTCTGGCTGACCATGCGATGTCATATGCTTTTTTGGATGAGCTTAGTATTAAGATTGAATCTTGCCATCTCCCCCTGTTGATCGGGGGTGATTTTAATTTGCTTCGTTTTCCTTCCGACAAGAGTTCGCATAACTTCTCGTGGGCTCTGGCTAATGCTTTCAATGCTTTCATTAGGGACACGACTATTCGTGAGATTCCTAGGGTCGGAGCCCGGTACACTTGGTCTAATCATCAAACCCCCCCATCCGCTCTGTTCTTGATAGAGTTTTTGTTTGCCCTAGATGGGACCCTTTATTCCCCCGTGCCAGTCTTAAAGCCCTTGCTTGTGTTGGTTCCGATCATACCCCCTGATTCTAGATGATGGAACGCGCTCTATGGGTGTCCCGAGGTTTCAGTATGATGCTTCCTGGCTTCGAGTGGACGGTTTCAATGACTTGGTGGCTCAAAAAATTCTGACTTTCCTTTCTTCTACTCGACGTTCTTTTGGCCCGATGGATGACTGGCATCAATGCTCCTATTTCCTGCGTAGATTTCTTAGAGGTTGGTCAAAAAACCACTCTGCTGAGTCAAGGCATGACAAAGCAAGGCTGGTGGCTCAAATTGGCGTTCTGGACGAACGCGCGGATTCTGTCGGGCTGTCCTCGGATGAATGGCAAACTCGGTATAGTTTAGAAGAGGCGTTGCTGGGCATTCATAGGCAGGAGGAAGTTTACTGGAAACAACTGAAGGAAATATGCCCTAGAGGCAATAATAAAGTTATTATTTATTTCCTTATTTCATGATAAATGTTTATCATTCATGCTAGAATTGTATTAACCGCAAACATAATACATGTGTGAGTGTATAAACAAACAGAGTGTCACTAGTATGCCTCTACTAGACTAGCTTGTTAATCAAAGATGGTTATGTTTCCTAACCATGAACAAAGGGTTGTTACTTGATTAACAAGGTCACATCATTAGTTGAATGATCTGATTGACATGACCCATTCCATTAGCTTAGCACACGATCGTTTAGTATTTGCTACTGCTTTTATCCATGACTTATACATGTTCCTATAACTATGAGATTATGCAACTCCCGTTTACGGAGGAACACTTTGGGTGCTACCAAGCGTCACAACGAATCGGGTGATTATAAAGGAGTACTACAGTGTCTCCAAAGGCGGATGTTGGGTTGGCGTATTTCGAGATTAGGTTTTGTCACTCCGATTGTCGGAGAGGTATCTCTGGGCCCTCTCGGTAATACACATCACTTAAGCCTTGCAAGCATTACAACTAATGAGTTAGCTGTGAGATGATGTATTACGGAACGAGTAAAGAGACTTGCGATAGCGAGATTGAACTAGGTATTGGATACCGACGATCGAATCTCGGGCAAGTAACATACCGATGACAAAGGAACAACATATGTTGTTATGCGGTCTGACCGATAAAGATCTTCGTAGAATATGTAGGAGCCAATATGGGCATCCAGGTCCGCTATTGGTTATTGACCAAGGCGTGTCTCGGTCATGTCTACATTGTTCTCGAACCGTAGGGTCCGCGCTTAAGGTTTCGATGGCGGTTATATTATGAGTTTGTACATTTTGATGTACCGAAGAAGTTAGTCCCGGATGTGATCACGGACATGACGAGGAGTCTCGAAATGGTCGAGACATAAAGATTGATATATTGGAAGCCTATGTTTGGAGTTGGAATGGTTCTGGTGAAATCGGGATTTTACTGGAACACCGGGGTTACTGGAACCCTCCGGGGTTAATGGGCCTTAGTGGGCCATGAGGGAGAAGAGGAAGGGCGGCCAGGGCAGGCCGCCCCCCCCTAGTCCGAATAGGACAAGGAGAGGCGGCGCCCCTTCCCTCTTCCCTCCCCCAAGTCCTAATCCAACTAGGAAGGGGAGTCCTACTCGGTGGGAGTAGGACTCCTCCGCGCGCCTCCTCCTAGGGCCGGCCGCACCCCTTGCTCCTTTATATCTGAGGGGCAGGGGGCACCCTAGGACACACAAGTTGATCCTTGAGATCGTTCCTTAGCCGTGTCGGTGCCCCCCTCCACCATAATCCACCTCGGTCATATCGTGGCGGTGCTTAGGCGAAGCCTGCGTCGTGCGAGAACATCACGATCGTCACCACGCCGCCGTCGTCTTGTGGAACTCTCCCTCCCGACTCTCTTTGGATTGGAGCCGAGGCGTCATCGAGCTATCGTGTGTCAAGAACTCGGAGGCCCCGAATGTAACGGGCGCTGGATCGGTCGGATCGCGAGGAGAACGTCGACTACTTCCTCTACGTTGTGATCGCTTCGCTTGGTCTCACGAGTGCGTAGACAACACTCTCCCCTCTCGTTGCTATGCATCACCATGATCTTGCGTGTGCGTAGGAATTTTTGAAATTACTCGTTCCCCAACAGTGGCATCCGAGCCTAGGTTTTATGGTTTGATGTTTTGCACGAGTAGAACACAAGTGAGTTGTGGGCGATACAAGTCATACTACCTACCAGCATGTCATACTTTGGTTCAGCGGTATTGTGAGATGAAGCGGCCCGGACCGACATTACGCGTACGCTTACGCGAGACTGGTTTCACCGCTACGAGCACTCGTTGCTTAAAGGTGACTGGCGAGTGTCTGTCTCTCTCACTTTAGTTGAACCGAGTGTAGCTCGCCGGTCCTTGAGAAGGTTAAAGCGAGTCTATTTGACGAAATATCGTTGTGGTTTTGATGCGTAGGTGAGATCGGTTCTTGCTTAAGCCCGTAGCAGCCACATAAAATTTGCAACAACAAAGTAGAGGGCGTCTAACTTGTTTTTGCAGGGCATGTTGTGATGTGATATGGTCAAGGCGTGATGCTATATTTTATTGTATGAGATGATCATGTTTTGTAACGAAGTTATCGGCAATTGGCTGGAGCCATATGGTTGTCGCTTTATTGTATGAAATGCAAGCGCTACTGTAATTGCTTTACTTTATCACTAAGCGGTAGCGATAGTCGTAGAAGCAATAGATGGCGTGACGACAACGATGCTACGATGGAGATCAAGGTGTCGCGCCGGTGGCGATGGTGATCACGACGGTGCTTGGAGATGGAGATCACAAGCACAAGATGATGATGGCCATATCATATCACTTATATTGATTGCATGTGATGTTTATCCTTTATGCATCTTATCTTGCTTTGATTGATGGTAGCATTTTAAGATGATCTCTCACTAAAATTATCAAGTAGTGTTCTCCCGAGTATGCACCATTGCCAAAGTTAAATCGTGCCGAGACACCACGTGATGATCGGGTGTGATAAGCTCTACGTCCATCTACAACGGGTGCAAGCCAGTTTTGCACACGCAGAATACTCAAGTTATACTTGATGAGCCTAGCATATGCAGATATGGCCTCGGAACACGGAGACCGAAAGGTCGAGCGTGAATCATATAGTAGATATGATCAACATAAGATGTTCACCATTGAAAACTACTCCATCTCACATGATGATCGGTTATGGTTTAGTTGATTTGGATCACGTGATCACTTAGATGACTAGAGAGATGTCTGTCTAAGTGGGAGTTCTTAAGTAATATGATTAATTGAACTTAAATTTATCATGAACTTAGTACCTGGTAGTATCTTGCTTGTCTATGTTTGATTGTAGATAGATGGCTCGTCTTTGTTGTTCCGTTGAATTTTAATGCGTTCCTTGAGAAAGCAAAGTTGAAAGATGATGGTAGCAATTACGGATTGGGTCCGTAACTTTGAGGATTATCCTCATTGCTGCCTGAAGAGTTCGTCTTGGATGCACCGCTAGGTGCCGAACTCTTCTTGATGCAACCGACGGCGTTAAGAGCGTCTGGCGAGCAAAGCTGATGACTACTCTATAGTTCATTGTGCCATGCTACGGCTTAGAACCGGGACTTCAACGACGTTTTGAGCGTCATGGAGCATATGAGATGTTCCAGAGTTGAAGTTGATATTCAACAGAATGCCCGGATTGAGAGATATGAAGTCTCCAATAAGTTCTATATCGCAAGATGGAGGAGAATAGTTACATCGGTGAGCACATACTCAAAATGTCCGGGTATTACAATCACTTGACTCAACTGGGAGTTAATCTTCCGGATGATTGTGTCATTGACAGAATTCTTCAATCACCGCCACCAAGCTACAAAGGCTTCGTGATGAACTATAATATGCAAGGGTTAGTAAAGACTATACAGAGCTCTTCGCAATGCTAAAGGCTGCGGAGGTAGAAATCAAGAAGGAGCATCAAGTGTTGATGGTCAATAAGACCACTAGTTTCAAGAAGAAAGGCAAAGGGAAGAAGAAGGAACTTCAAGAAGAACAGCAAGCAAGTTCTGCTCAGAGAAAAACCCAAGTCTGGACCTAAACCTGAAACCGAGTGCTTCTCCGCAAGCGACTGGTCCTTTGAAGCGGAACTGCCCCAAGTATTTGGCGGATAAGAAGGATGGCAAGGTGAACAAAGGTATATGTGATATACATGTTATTGATGTGTACCTTACTAGAGCTCGCAGATAGCACTGGGTATTTGATCTGGTTACATTGCTAATATTTGCAACTCAAAGCAGGGACTACGGATTAGCGAACAACGGCAAAGGGCGAGGTGGCGATGTGCGTGGGAAATGGTTCCAAAGTCGATGTAATCGCGGTCGGCACGCTACCTCTACATCTACCTTGAGGATTAGTTTTAGACCTAAATAATTGTTATTTGGTGCCTGCGTTGAGCATGAACATTATATCTGGATCTTGTTTGATCGAGGCGGTTATTCATTTAAATCGAGAGAATAATGGTTGTTCTATTTATATGAGTAATATCTTTTATGGTCATGCACCCTTGAAGAGTGGTCTATTTTGATGAATCTCGATAGTAGTGATACACATATTCATAATGTTGAAACCAAAAGATGCAGAGTTGATAATGATAGTGCAACTTATTTGTGGCACTTGCCGTTTAGGTCATATCGGTATAAAGCGCATGAAGAAACTCCATCTTGATGGACTTTTGGAGTCACTTGATTATGAATCACTTGGCACTTGCGAACCGTGCACGATGGGCAAGATGACTAAAACCCGTTCTCGGCACCATGGAGAGAGCAACAGATTTGTTGGAAATCATACATACGGATGTATGTGGTCCGATGAATGTTGAGGCTCGTGGCGGATATCGTTATTTTCTCACCTTCACAGATGATTTAAGCGAGATATGGGTATATCTACTTAATGAAACATAAGTCTGAAACATTTGAAAAGTTCAAAGAATTTCAGAGTGAAGTTGAAAATCATCGTAATAAGAAAATTAAGTTTCTACGATCTGATCGTGGAGGTGAATATTTGAGTTCTGAGTTTGGTCTACATTTGAAACAATGCGGAATAGTTTAGCAACTCCGCCACCGGAACACCACAGCGTAATGGTGTGTCGAGCGTCGTGTCGCACTTTACTAGATATGGTGCGATCTATGATGTCTCTTACAGATTTACCGCTATCGTTTTGGGGTTATGCTCTTGAGGCGGCCGCATTCACACTGAATAGAACACCGTCAAAATCCGTTGAGGCGACACCTTATGAACTATGGTTTAGCAAGAAACCAAAGTTGTCGTTTCTTAAAGTTTGGGGATGCGATGCTTATGTGAAAAAGCTTCAACCTGATAAGCTCGAACCCAAATCGAGAAATGTGTCTTCATAGGATACCCAAAGGAGAGTTGGGTACACCTTCTATCACAGATCCGAAGGCAAGACATTTGTTGCTAAGAATGGATCCTTTCTAGAGAAGGAGTTTCTCTCAAAAGAAGTGAGTGGGAGGAAAGTAGAACTTGATGAGGTAATTGTACCTTCTCCCTTACTTGAAAGTAGTTTGTCGCAAAAACGGTTTACGAGACATCTACACCAAATAGTGAGGAAGTTGATGATGTTGATCATGAAACTTCAGATCAAGTTACTCTGAACCTCGTAGATCAACGAGTAAGATCCGCACTTGAGTGATGCGGTAATCCTGTTCGGAAGTCATGCTACTAGATCATGATGAACCTCGAACTATGAAGAAGCAATGGTGAGCCCAGATTCCGTAAAATGGCTTGAGGCCATGAAATCTGAGATGGGATCCATGTATGAAAACAAAGTATGGACTTTGGTTGACTTGCCCGAGGGTCGGCAAGCAATAGAAAACAAGTGGATCTTCAAGAAGAAGACCGACGCCGACGGTAATATTATCGTCTACAAAGCTCGACTTGTCGCAAAGGGTTTTCGACAAGTTCAAGGGATTGACTACGATGAGACCTTCTCACCCGTAGCGATGCTTAAGTCTGTCCGAATCATGTTAGCAATTGCCGCTTTTTATGATTATGAAATTTGGCAAATGGATGTAAAGACTGCATTCTGAATGGATTTACGGAAGAAGAGTTGTATATGATGCAACCGAAGGTTTTGTCGATCAAAGGGAGTTAACAAAGTATGCAAGCTCCAGCGATCCATTTATGGACTGGTGCAAGCATCTCGGAGTTGGAATAAGCGCTTTGATAGTGTGATCAAAGCATTTGGGTTCATCTGAGACTTTTGGAGAAGCTTGTATTTACAAGAAAGTGAGTGGGAGCTCAGTAGCATTTCGATATTATATGTAGATGACATATTACTAATCGGAAATGATATAGAATTCTGGATAGCATAAAGGGATACTTGAATAAGAGTTTTTCAATGAAAGACCTCGGTGAAGCTGCTTACATATTGGGCATCAAAATCTATAGAGATAGATCAAGGCGCTTAATTGGACTTTCACAAAGCACATACCTTGACAAAATTTTGAAGAAGTTCAAAATGGATCAAGCAAAGAAAGGGTTCTTGCACGTGTTACAAGGTGTGAAGTTGAGTAAGACTCAATGCCCGACCACTGCAGAAGATAGAGAGAAATGAAAGATGTTCCTATGCTTCAGCCATAGGCTCTATCATGTATGCAATGCTGTGTACCGGACACTGATGTGTGCCTTGCTATAAGCTTAGCAGGAGGTACCAAAGTAATCCAGAGTGGATCACGGACAGCGGTCAAGAACATCTGAAATACGAAAAGGACTAAGGATATGTTTCTCGTATATGGAGGTGACAAAGAGCTCATCGTAAATGGTTACGTTGATGCAAGCTTTGACACCGATCCGACGATTCTAAATCGCAGACCGGATCGTATTTACACTAAGCGGAGGAGCTGTCGGTTGGTGCAGTTCTAAACAAAGCGTCGTGGCGGGATCTACATGTGAAGCGGAGTACATAGCAGCTTCGAAGCAGCTAATGAAGGAGTCTGGATGAAGGAGTTCATATCCGATCTAGGTGTCATACCTAGTGCATCGGGTCCAATGAAAATCTTCGTGACAATCTTGGAGCAATTGCCTTAGCGAAGGAATCCAGATTTCACAAGAGGACCAAGCACATCAAGAGACGCTTCAATTCCATCCGGGATTTAGTCCAGGTGGGAGACATAGAGATTTGCAAGATACATACGGATCTGAATGTAGCAGACCCGTTGACTAAGCCTCTTCCACGAGCAAAACATGATCAACACCAAGACTCCATGGGTGGTGTTAGAATCATTACTATGTAATCTAGATTATTGACTCTAGTGCAAGTGGGAGACTGAAGGAAATATGCCCTAGAGGCAATAATAAAGTTATTATTTATTTCCTTATTTCATGATAAATGTTTATCATTCATGCTAGAATTGTATTAACCGGAAACATAATACATGTGTGAGTGTATAAACAAACAGAGTGTCACTAGTATGCCTCTACTAGACTAGCTTGTTAATCAAAGATGGTTACGTTTCCTAACCATGAACAAAGGGTTGTTACTTGATTAACAAGGTCAGATCATTAGTTGAATGATCTGATTGACATGACCCATTCCATTAGCTTAGCACACGATCGTTTAGTATGTTGCTACTGCTTTTATCCATGACTTATACATGTTCCTATAACTATGAGATTATGCAACTCCCGTTTACCGGAGGAACACTTTGGGTGCTACCAAATGTCACAACGTAACTGGGTGATTATAAAGGAGTACTACAGGTGTCTCCAAAGGCAGATGTTGGGTTGGCGTATTTCGAGATTAGGTTTTTTCACTCCGATTGTCGGAGAGGTATCTCTGGGCCCTCTCGGTAATACACATCACTTAAGCCTTGCAAGCATTACAACTAATGAGTTAGCTGTGAGATGATGTATTACGGAACGAGTAAAGAGACTTGCGGTAGCGAGATTGAACTAGGTATTGGATACCGACGATCGAATCTCGGGCAAGTAACATACCGATGACAAAGGAACAACGTATGTTGTTATGCGGTCCGACCGATAAAGATCTTCGTAGAATATGTAGGAGCCAATATGGGCATCCAGGTCCGCTATTGGTTATTGACCGGAGGCGTGTCTCGGTCATGTCTACATTGTTCTCGAACCGTAGGGTCCGCACGCTTAAGGTTTCAATGACGGTTATATTATGAGTTTGTATATTTTGATGTACCGAAGAAGTTGAGTCCCGGATGTGATCACGGACATGACGAGGAGTCTCGAAATGGTCGAGACATAAAGATTGATATATTGGAAGCCTATGTTTGGAGTTCGAATGGTTCGGGTGAAATCGGGATTTTACCGAACACCGGGGTTACGGAACCCTCCGGGGTTAATGTGCCTTAGTGGGCCATGAGGGAGAAGAGGAAGGGCGGCGGGGCAGGCCACGCCCCCTCCCCTAGTCCGAATAGGACAAGGAGAGGCGGCGCCCCTCCCTCTTTCCCTCCCCCAAGTCCTAATCCAACTAGGAAAGGGGAGTCCTACTCCGGTGGGAGTAGGACTCCTCCGGCAACCTCCTCCTAGGGCCGGCCGCACCCCCTTGCTCCTTTATATCTGAGGCAGGGGGCACCCTAGGACACACAAGTTGATCCTTGAGATCGTTCCTTAGCCGTGTGCGGTGCCCCCCTCCACCATAATCCACCTCGGTCATATCGTAGCAGTGCTTAGGCGAAGCCCTGCATCGTTAGAACATCAAGATCGTCACCACGCCATCGTCTTGTGGAACTCTCCCTCCCAAGCTCTCTGGATTGGAGCCCGAGGAGCGTCATCGAGCTGTCGTGTGTCAAGAACTCGAGGCCCGAGTAACGGCGCTGGGATCGGTCGGATCGCGAGGAGAACGTACGACTACTTCCTCTACGTTGTGATCGCTTCCGCTTCGGTCTACGAGGGTACGTAGACAACACTCTCCCCTCTCGTTGCTATGCATCACCATGATCTTGCGTGTGCGTAGGAATTTTTTTGAAATTACTACGTTCCCCAACAACAACATGGTACTATCAACTGGACCCTTAAGGGGGATTTGCCCACGGCCTATTTCTTTGCTATTGCTAATGGTAGACGGCGGAGATGCTTTATTGATAGCCTTATTATTGACGGTGTCAGAACTGCTGACCCTCCGGTGATTATGCGTCATGTGGTTTCTTTCTTCTCTAATCTTCTAGCGGCTAAACCGGAGCTAGGCTTTAAGTTGGCTGCGTCCTTCTGGCCCCCGTGTGATCAACTGTCGAGGCGCTGATAATGAAAGCCTTCTGATCCCCCCTACGGATGAGGAAATTTTCGAGACGATTCGTTCTGCCAACTATAATGCGGCTTCAGGCCCTGACGGCTTTTCCATTCCTTTTTTCCGGCATTTCTAGCCTCAGCTAAAAGGCCTAATCTTGGCTATTACTCAAGGTTTTTGGTTGGGGACTGTAGATATCTCGAGACTTAACTATGCAGTTCTTACCCTCATCCCTAAAGTCAAAGGCGCTGACGTAATCTCCCAATTTAGGCCTATTGCTCTTATTAACAACTTTGCTAAGATCCCTGCCAAGGGTATGGCTGCTAAGGTTTCTCCGATCGCTCATCGGGTCATTAGCCCTTTCCAATCTGCGTTCATTAAGGGGAGATTCATCTTGGACGGAGTGCTTTGCCTACACGAGATAATCCATGACCTTCGTAGTAAGAACACCAAGGCTCTGGTACTCAAGCTCGATTTTGAAAAGGCTTATGATTTGGTGAGTTGGAATTTTCTTCGCCAACTTTTGCTGGCCAAGGGCTTTGATGGTTCGGTGGTCCACCGCCTGATGCAACTTCTCACTGGGGGTCATACGGCGGTGGCTGTCAACGGTCAGACCAATAATTACTTTGCGAATGGTAGGGGCTTGAGACAAGGTGATCCGGCGTCTCCCTTGCTTTTTAACTTTGTGGCTGATGCTCTTTCCCACATTCTGACTCGTGCTGCGGCTGCTGGGCACATTTCGCCTGTTAGCTCTCATCTCATTCCTAATGGCATCTCTCACTTACAATATGCAGACGACACCATCATTATGGTTGAGCTTAATGATTTTTCCATCACGAATCTGAAATTTCTTCTTCTATGCTTTGAAGCTTTATCGAGCCTTAAAATCAACTTCTCTAAGAGCGAGGCTATTGTGACTGGGGTATCTGCCGTGGAAGTGCAGCGGGTGGCCCACCTTCTGAACTGCTCTCTCGGGTCTTTCCCTCTTAAATATTTGGGCTTACCCATTTCCCCTCTTAAGCTTTTGGCTAAAGACTTTGCCCCGACTGTGACTAAAGTTGGCAATAGAGTTTTGCCGTGGCGAGGTCGGTACAATTACCAGGCGGGCAAGGTTGCCCTCACCAAATCCTGCCTTTCCTCGCTGTCCGAAGGGACGCACTCGGGCTTCGATAAGCACAGGGGTGCCTTCTTCTGGAATTCTTCCGATAATAAACGCAAGTATAGGATGCTTAAGTGGGATCTTATTTGTAGACCCAAGAACATGGGGGGTCTTGGTATCATAAACACCAGAATCATGAATAAATGCCTCTTGTTAAAATGGTGGTGGAAGATTATGTCCCTCGATGACCGCCCCGCTTGGCTTAACCTTCTCAAAGCGAAATACTTCCCCTCCTCCAGCCCTATGTTCGCTCCCTCCTCTGGTGGCTCTCAATTTTGGCGTCAGTTGGTTAGCATTAGGCCGGCTTTCCAGTCCCTTGTGAAATTCGTTGTCCGTAACGGTAAATCCACGCGTTTTTGGTTAGACTGGTGGGTTGGGGACACCACGCTGGCGGTGGCCCACCCGACTCTGTTTTCGTTTTGTGCTGATCCCGAGATCTCAATCTTTGAGCTCTCGGCTTAGGGTTGGGTTTTAGATTTCCGGCGCTCTCTTTCCCCTGTAGAGTTGGAAGACTGGCACCGCCTTACTGCCTGCTTCCCCATGCTCTCGGAGGAAGAGGATTCCGTTGCTTGGCCCCACTCCTCTTCGGGGCGTTTTTCGGTAAAGTCGACATATTCGATACTTATCGCTGGTACCCGCACTGACAACTTTAAGTACATTTGGTCTGCCCGCATTCCTCCTAAGATCAAAATCTTTCTTTGGCAAGCTCATCGTCGCAAGCTTCCAGCGGCTGACCAAATTAAGAAGAGGAATGGTCCGGGCTCGGACAGTTGCCAGCTCTGCGGTACCCTGGAGAATACTGAGCATATCTTTTTCCAGTGCTCTTTGGCTTAATTCATTTGGAGTTGCATTAGACTTTGGCTTCGGGTTAATTGGAACCCTTCCTCCTTTGAGGAGTTGCGGCAGTGTATCCATTCCCTAGCAGGTCGATCTAAGAGGTTTTTCATGGTGGGCTGGTTTGCGATATGTTGGGCGCTCTGGACTACTAGGAACACATTCACTATTGAACACATTTTCCCAACTAACCCGGTCAGTTGCTTATTTAAAACCAATGTCTTTTTGCAGCAGTGGAGATCATTGACTAAGGATGGGGATCTAGAGGCTTTCGACGATATGCTATCCAAAATGAAATCTACGGCTTCTTCCCTGCTGCGGCGCTCTAGGAGGACGCTTTCTTAGTGGTTTGGCTGTTTGTTTGGCTGGCATGCGCGCCATGATAGGCTGGTTGTCTTGTACTCGTACTTCTTATTCGGTTCTGTTAAACTCATGTGGC